>CM030358.1:302289043-303489043 GCA_017893485.1 Hemerocallis citrina
CAACCCCCAACTCTCCAAGTTCAAAACTGGCCAACTCTCCCTTCAAAAATGCACAGCCGAAGCACACAATTCATACACCTGGGTGGGCCCCCTGACATTAGCCACGTCAGCCACAGGCTGACGAAGTCATCAGCCAAAGTTGCTGTTTTGCAACATTGTGCCCCCCCCCCCCAGCACAAGGTTGACATCATCAGCCTTTGTTACAACAACAGATTATATATATGCTGTTTCAGATACAACCAGTGGCCCCCCATCAATCCACTATTCATTATATACCCACATATGCCACAAACCATTTTAATACACACACACACACACACATATATATATATACTATCTATACTGTATAATACGTACATATGTATTGCTACTATTATATTTTTTTTGTTTGAGATTACAGGGTGTTACACACCCTCGGAAATTTATTTTGAAAATAGATACGCTTAAATACGCGCACAGAAATAAACACGTGCATCATACGTAAAATACAAAAATACGAAATTCGATGTTATCAATGGAAAAATGTTAAAGATAATAAAATTACAACATAAGAAAATATATTTATTAATTTTTACGATGTAATTGCTACGTAAGTAGAAAACCCGTGCATTACACGTACAAAAGTATTTAGATTGAAAATGTGAGAAAACTGAATTTCCGTTTTATAAAATAGATTTGAATACCTAAAATAAATAATTTAAACACATAAAAATATTACACGTAGTGGTGGAAACACATAATCGATACGTGCATCAAAACACATAAAATGCACGTAAAAATGAAGAGATTGAAATTTAATATTTTTGTTGACTCAAAATAGGGTAAAATCTCTTTAATCTTTGTACTATAAATACACCCCATTCTTCTTCACATTTCACACCTAAATAGTAAATGAGTAAGACCGATTCTTTACAATTGTTTACACAGCGGAAGAGAAAATGAAGTACAACAATGGAATTAATATACAACTTGCAACATCTTTAACATGTAATTAATCAACAGCATCATAACGACTTTACTTCTTCATGAAAAAATCCAATTCCTGCATAATAAGCTGTGAGCACGTCAGTTACTTATAACTGACGAAAATGTTATACTCGACCATCCTCTCTATGCTGTAAATATAACGATCTCAATACTTTAACAAACCACAAATTTGAATGCAAAGAAAGTGTTAAATGTGACTACACTAAACATGTAAGTGTATGCGAAGCCTTAATGCCTAATGTAGATATTTTATACTAAGATGACACTAATGCATACTTGTTCGGATTCTATGCATCCCATACTACATAGGTCTGAGGGCAAGTACCTACGTACTCCACATTAAAACGGTTCGATCCCTCGCTATAAAAACTACCTAGTAATAAAGCAAGGTTTAGACATTCCACATAGTCAATAGATAATTTATAAATAGATTTCGTAGTCAAAATTCATTAAAGTAATAAGCGGTAGAAAAATCACAAACTGAATTGGTACTGTATGACAAAATTTGAATTTAGCAATTTAAAAGAAGAGTATTGGATAACAATTTGAAAAAAAATAAACGAGGATGAATTTTTAGTTAAAAGTATAGACAACATAAATATAATTTTGTATACTAATAAAATAATTTGTAAAGTAAATGGTAAAAATTATGAGAGCAAATCTGTAACGCCCCGAATTGCAGATAAGACCGAATTCGAGATTCCACAGGATCTTTACACTTCACTTCGTACAATTTTACAAGGAAATTTGAACTTTTTATCATACAACATAGTCCTTTACATTTATTTACAAAGCAGAAGATAAAATGAAGTACAACAATGAAAAATAATATACAACTTGCAATATCTTTAACATGTAATTAAAACAACAACTGCATATAAACTTTATATCTTCATGAAATCCAATTCCTGCAGATAAAACCATGTGTACATCAGTTGCTTATGTAGCGCCCCGATTTCCAACACTGGAAAACCGTGACACGAGCCAAGACCTTTTCTTCAATTAGTCACAATATACAGAAAAACAGGAGAATTTAAAACTTTTTATTCAATACACAATGTGTTACAAGTTTGAATATTGTACAACTGTAATACCTTACAATAGAGTTACAATATTACCTTTACATTTCTAAGTATTACAACCTTCAACATCTTACATCAGAGTACTTCTCAACTAATGCATAATCAATACATATACTGCAGCGGAACTAAACATAACACTGACTCCTTGCTTCCCTTACCTTGAGTCCTCCTGAATTTCGCCCTTGTACTTCGGCGATCCAGTACCTATGGAAGTGAGGATGTCAGTATTCACTGACGCTTAAAGGCTGATCATATAGCAGCGAATCTCCCAAACAATATAAAGAATATAGCAATGGTGTTGGTGTAGTTTAAGTATTCGTGAGTGCTATGACTAGACTCTAATACGGTATTTAAATAGAACTAGGACGCTTCCTATTCTAATGTCAGCAAGTCTCCGAAAACAACATGCAGCCCATACTACATGCGACTCTATCTCAAGCCGTTTCTCCATATATAGGGATTGAACCCGCGTTACACATTCTAATTGTACACAACCTGTTCCTGACAATACTCCATGACTCTGTGAGGTTGCAGAAGGGGTCAAGTCCCCCTATGCAGTCTGCTTATGGTGTCTCCGTTTTCCACTACTACCCGGCACGCCGGACCTCACTCGATCCCAGTATATCGGGCATCATTCCAAAATAAAACCATAGGGTTTCGCAAGCGCAGGGCAGCACGAAGCCTACCCTGTGGCACCCTCTGGGTCTAGCAAGCGCAGGACTGCACCATGCATCCTGTGGCACCCCAGCCACGGTATTTTAGGAATTAACAGAGCGAGATACGCAACCCGTGTCCTCAGCTTGTGAGACAGGCACCGTGCGTATCCCTTTGATGGGAAGGTACAACCCAATACACCACCTATGATCTGCCTCAAGGGACGAGTTAGTGTAAGGGGCCCCCTACAACTGATTCCTCTCTCCCGACAAAAGGGTTTAAGTAAACTGATCCTTATAAGTCACTATCCTAGCGATGTCCCTGACTCGAACAATCCTAGGGATGACGATATTATAAACACAACATGCTAGGCCTTTAAAGTAGACTTCGCAAGACAACTCTACTAGGCTGCTCAACCTAGACTTACCAGACTCCCTCAGGATCCGGTTCGTGGCTTATCGATCCAATACTTTGGCTGTGCGAATATACACGCATGCCGCTACCCTAGACTTGGATTTTATCTATACTCCGGTCCTCGATTAACCTACCCTGGTTAAGATTCGACGGTACACAAGGAGTGACTCCTCCACAGTTCCTTAGGGTAGAAATCATATGTCTTGACGGTCGATAGCCCTTAGGGTGGTAACATCACCCTAGACAAGCACAACGAACTGTGTACTAGCTAACAAGCTATACACGAGTAACAACCACATACGAGCCAATAAGCTACGTATGAAACAATAACTACCTACGAGCCAGGCACTGGCCGGTCGGGCCATGTACGAGACAACAACCTACATACGAGCCAACTAAGCTACGTATGAGACCCACAGCTACATACGGGCCAGTCGAGCCACGTACGAGCATAGCCATATTCAAACAACCATACAGGTAATCAATCCTAGAAGCAACCAAACATGCTTACTAGCAAACTTAATCTTCTAATATTAGAAGCAACAAAAGAATCTACTAGTAGTCTAGGATCGGTATTCTACTAAGGAAGAACCGAAGGCGGCAAAACGGCCTTTATCAACTAACTATTACTAGTGGTCTTCCCAATTCTTATTACTTCAACCTATAGTGCCTTAAGCATGGCACACAACCGCAAGCATCTTCCTACGACAATCTAATCATATAACACAACCACCATGATACTCCTATGTATGAATGTGATTAATGCTTATGCTTACATCGAGCTCAAGCATGAAAATCACTTACGACCTAGACATGAAGTCCACTATAGTCAAGCGTAGGTTACAAATTGATCATGAAAGCTTACTACTTATCATGACTAATCACCACAACCCAACTAGTATGAACAAGCAACATTCCAAGGCATAGTAGGTAGTTCTAACACTACTCCTACAATATTTTAAGCAAGTATTTGAACTTTAGCATGGTATAGAACACAACATAAAGTCACTACAACTAACCATGGGTAGTTCCTTTACTCTAAGCATGAATATCATAGTATGGATGTCATTAACTTAACATGATCAATAATTAGCATGATACCTACTTACTTAGCATGAATCATGATCATCTACTAACATAGCATGAACCATCACTTATCTAAGCATGGGTACCATGTAAACATGAGTATTCATATAACCTAGCATGGTATACAACTTACTCACAATCTAAACTAGCATGACATACAACTTACTTACAATTAAGCTAGCATGGCATACAACTTACTTGTAGTTAAGCTAGCATGGCATATCTATAATTAAACTAACATGGTATATCACATACCTACAATTAAACTAGCATGGTATATCACTTACCTACAATTAAGCTAACATGGTATATCACATATCTACAATTAAACTAGCATGGTATGCAACTTTTCTACTATCATCCAAGCATGAATCTTTATTAAGCATAAATAACTACTAAACATGAATGTTTTACTAAACATGGGTAACTACTAGTATGAACATTCAACATTCCTAAGTATATATGTATATATACTTCTAACATGGTAAGTAATTTTATCATAGATCCTACAACATTCTAGGCACAATTAATCTAAACATGGTAGGAAACTCTTAGATTGCTTCCTACAACATTCTAAGTATGAATGAGTAAATCTAAACATGGTAGGAAACTCTTAGATTGTATCCTACAATATTCTAAGCATAAGTAGATTAATCTAAGCATGGTAGGAATTTTAGAATTAATCCTACAACATCCTAAGCATAAATAGGCTAATCTAAACATGGTAGGAACTTTAGAATTTGTCCTACAACATTCTAACATGAAATAGCATTATAGGATATTTTTAGAAAAAGTCCTACAACATTCTAAACATAAAGCATGATAGGATAATTTCATAAAACATCCTACAACATTCTAAACATAAAGCATGATAGGATAATTTCATAAAACATCCTACAACATTCTAAACATAAAGCATGATAGGATATTTTTTTTTTATAAAACATCCTACAACATTCTAAACATGATAGAATATTTATAGAAGAAATCCTACAACTAACTAAGCATGAAACATGGTGGGATATTTTTTTAGAAGAAATCCTACAACTAACTAAGCATGAAACATGGTAGGATATTTTTAGAAAAAGTCCTACAACATTCTAACATGAAATAGCATGATAGGATATTTTTAGAAATAATCCTACAACTAATTAAGCATAGAAACATGGTAGGATATTTTTATTAGGCATCCTACAACATTTGAAGCATTGGTATTGCTCTAAACATTTTTAGAAGTGATCCTACAACATTCTACTACTACTACTACTCCTATTTTAATCAAACATAACACACAATTATCTACTACTACTACTACTTCATTCTTATCAAGAACACAACATACAACTTACTACTACTACTACTTTATGGACATAAAATATCTATACTACTTACTACCACTTCTTCCTTTAATCAACATACTACTACTTTATTTAATCAACCATACTACTACTATCTTATTAATCAACATACCATTACTACTTTATTTAATCAACATGCTACTACTATCTTATTAATCAACATACCATTACTACTTTATTTAATCAACATGCTACTGCTATCTTATTAATCAACATACTATTACTACTTTATTTTAGCATGCTACTACTTAGTTGCTTACTAATCTTTATTATTACTAGTGATAAAAGAAAAGATCATTTTTATTTTATTTTACTTTACAACTAGTAAATATGAAAGAAAAGATCTCTTTTTATTATTTCTACAACTAGTGATTTAAAAAGAAAAGATCTTTTTAATTGCTACAACTAGTGATTAATAAAAAGAAAGGTCTTTTTTAATCAATAAAGAAAATTTCAACACACATATGCTTATTATTTTTAGTCCAAGTTCCATAAAGTCCTACAACCCACAATGGTTGTAAAAATGTTCATATGCCAATTCCTACAAGTCCTACAACCCTCAATCGGTTGTATGTTCAAGATTATATGCAATGTGTGAATCTTTTGTCCAATAACAACATAAACAACACCACAATAATAAAGATGTGATCTTTAGGTGTTTTAGTAGGTTCTACTACTACTTTCTTACTTTCATTTATCATTCATAACCACCACAACACACCCATCACAAAACTTACCCAAAACAAAAGAAAACAAAACAAGAAGGTAGGAGAAGAAGTCAAACAACAAAACAAACAAACAAACAAACAAACAATCAAACAAACAATCAAACAACGAAGTGTGAAGAAACCCCCACCTTAGCCTTTTTTTTGGAAGGACTAGCTTGCTACCTTCTCCTTCTCCTAGCTTTTTAGAACTCCTAAGAACCCTACAATAAAAACTCTCTTTTGTTAGTATGAGACCTCTCTTTCTTTTCCTTTCTTTCTTTCTTTCTTTCTTTTTGTTTTCTAAAATGAGAGAAGGAGGAGAATGAGGGGGTGTTTATAGGAGAGACTAGGAGGTGGTAAGTGCACCACATTGGCACAAAAAACCCCAAGGAGGGGGTGGCCGGCCATGCTTCTAGGGGGGGAGGGGTATGGTGTAGGGTGGTGAGGTGGAGGGATAAGGTTTCTAGAAGGGTTTTAGTTCTAATCATGCATACAAACCTTCTTTTGAACCTCCTAATTCACCCTAATTATCTTATTTAAGTTGCCATGACAAGAGTAAGTATATTGACCAAAAGTATATACTACATACTTGTATGATGTACTAAGTACCATAAAATTTTTATGTATATGTACATATATGTGTATACAAAAATTTCCTTATAAAATCCTCATAAAATTTCTATAAAATAGTTTAATTTAGAAAATAATAGCAAAATAAATTTTATTATTAATTCAGAGGATCGCGCTATCAATTGGATGCGCTTCGGATGCACACTGACCGATAGATGCGCGTAGACACTGTTTGTGGGCAACCCGGCGAAAAATCACCAAAATAATCTGATTTTAGAATTAAAATAAAATAATAATAAAATAATAATAAAATAGTAATTTCTATGAGTTAATATCCGTCCGGGATATTACAGCTTACAACCGTTGAAAATGTTATACTTAGTCATCCTCTCTTTACCGGAAATATAATGATCTCAATACTTTAACAAACCACAAAACTTGAATGCAATTAAAGTGTTAAATGTGACTACTCTAAATATGTAAATGTATGCAATGCCTTAATGCCTAATGTAGATATTTTAGACTAAGATAATACTAATGCATACTTGTTCGGATTCCATGCATCCCATACTACATAGGTCCGAGGGCAAGTACCTACGTACTCCACATTAAAGGGTTCGATCCCTCGCCATGAAAACTACCCAGTAATAAAAGTAAGGCTTAGACATTCCACGAGTACGAATCCCAGTCTCGGAGTACACCGCCCGACCGTTATACAGAGTTCTCGTCGTGCGAACCTCCCGCAAGTGCCCCTCTAGCCCTGGTATACGTATATACATTGGAGTATGGCAAACTATCCGCCCGACTACGCATAGTCCCAGGATTTAAAATAAAAGACCGTCTCCATCAAAGCAACCTCAGTCTCGGAGTATGCCGCCCGACAAGGTCTATAATCCCGGAGTACACCGCCCAACGATATAGAGTGCCCCACTTACGTTCGGCCAAGTTTTACTATATCTTCACATATGTGCCTAGTTCTTAAGTTCAAGACATGAATAAATTATCATACGTAGAGTTAGTCTTACCCCCTACCGGACTTAATCACAAATACCGAGATAACTCCATGGCCATATCTAAAAAATATAACTCAAATCTTTTAATTCAACAATGTCGGTATCCGGGGTCTCACTAAACTCTAAATCACAACCTTTCATGTATAAGAATCTATGGGTACTCATACCCTTTAATAGTCATGTATTAAACTCAATTTGTTCATATCTTCAACTTATTCATAATTTAATCAATGTCTTACTTTAGCATCATTCATTCAATTCATTCACTATCTTTCAAAAGCAATAATTCTGTTCAAGAACTCATAGCATAGATTCAAATCTCATTTAGGAACTTAATCACATAAAAGTTCTTAACCACAATCAAGCATATTCATATAGTCACATCAAAGGAAATCAAGTAACATAGCAATTCTTTCAAAGCTTTATATGAAATCATAATAGATTCTAATTTCATTAGCAATTTAAGCTCATATAACATATCTCCGCCCATATCAAGTATTTCTTAAACCAAAATAAGTGTATGATCTCTTCAAGAGAAATTCAATTCACACACCAATACTTTACTCTCCTTCAAAAATAAATGTCATACTCTTTAATAGTTAATTTGTTAGTCAAAAACTCATTTTCTATCTCATTTTCTTCTTTTTAACTTCTCAAATATACATGAAGAATTCTAGAACTATTTTTAATAAATTCTATTTCATTTATAGGAATTCTAGAGTTTTTCCCAAATTTTATTTTGCATCAAAACTCTTCAAAATGTCAAAAATCCCAAAAAAATCGAAAATGGCATCACCGGGTTTCGAACCCATGCCCACCGCACTGCTAGCCACTAAGTCCAAGTGGACTTGATGTCAATATGCCATCTTGAAATCCTCAAATACCAATCTTCGGGTTTCGGATTATTTAAATAATATAAAAAATAAAATGTGTCAACAAGTTTCGAACCCAAGACCTCTACAAGCTACAGTACCGACTTGCGGTGCACCGAATAGCCAAGAAGTCCATGTGCGATTTCTGTCTATCGAGTTATGCTATTATGTTTTGTTTGATTTTCTGTTATTCAAATACTTTCTCAAAACTCGATATTTCATTTGCTCTAATCTTTCATTAAACTGGAAATAGTTCATCTAGAAAGATTTTATTTTCTAACAGTAGTTCACAAACATAAAATTCATATTTTAGACAAAATATCTAGATTTCAAATTTATTTCTTCTCTTTTATGAACATGTAATATATTTCTTCAATTTAATCAACTAGCAATTTGTATATCTTATAAACAATCAAATGAATTTATGTGTCAAATTTGACTTTACAAAAATTCATTTGTTAACTATAAGGGAAGTCTCTACAATTATTTTTACAATTACAAGTTTCTATATTTATAAGTTAACATGCATATGGCAGAATACTCATTATTTTTTTTCCTCATTTACAAACAACATGATGACAATTAGTTTCTCAAATAGCAAAACTTCTACAATTTGGCACACAATAAGAACATAGATTTGTTCTCTAATTATCACATCAAATTGATCATTACTACTCATGTAATATATTAGCATGCATGTCTTATATTTAGAAAACACAAGATTTTTCACATCACATCAATTTGATCTACATTACTAATGTCATATTCTAGTATGCTACCTATGAGTTAGAACATATAAAGACCACCCACCTCTTATAAAGAATAAACAACCAAGATGAAGATGCACCACTTCTAGCTCCAACAAGCACTCACAGTCCCTCTCCTCCTAGCAAGAGCTCTCCAATGCAAAAGAACACTCTCTTTCTTTTTCCTCTCTCTATTTTGGTTTATTTTGGTGTGAAATGAGAAGAGAATAAGGGTGTATTTATAGGACAAAAGAATGGTTTACTTGCAAAATTTACCCTCCTAATAATTACCCACTAACATTTCACTTTCCTAACTCCCCATCTCTTCACATCCCCTAATTCCCAATCCTCTCATTATCCAAACCGGTCTCCCACCCCTTCCAAACCGATTTCTCTCTCTCTCCCTCTCCACCCATGGACACATACAAAAATAAATACAATTTCTATAGTTTTTGTATGTATATTAAAAGTTGGTACATGTCATGTGTGAGTCCATGCACAACCAATAATTGGTTTTTACTAATGGGCTTGTCTTGTTGGGCTTGCTTTTTAATTAATTTAATTAGTTAGTCTAGTGGGCTTGCCTTTTAATTAATTAATTAATTAATCTAGGGGGCTAGAATCTATTTTTCTTTTTTTAAATCCATGGGTTTAATAAAAGGCTAAATAAAAGACTTATGCATGCTAAAACAGGAAATGAGAGTAAGAAAAATAGAGATGGACAAATTAGCACGTGCATCGTACGTGCAAAAATTGAAAAAAATGTATTTTAATCAAAATAGAAAAAAATGAATTTCCATTTTATAAAATAGATTTGAATACCTGAGATAAATAATTTAAACACATAGAAAATATTACACGTAGCGGTGGAAACACATAATCGATACGTGCATCAAAAACACATAAACATCACGTAAAAATGCAGAGATAGAAATTTAATATTTTAGTTGATTTAAGTAGGATAAAATATACGGGGAATTCATAAATAGTCAGAAATCACAATATGTAATGAAAATACGTTACAAATATTACCAGTAACGGTACAAAATACACGTGCGTAACACACCAGGGCAAAATTGTTATTTCCAATTTTGCGGGGTGTTACACTCTCCCCGCTTAGAGTAGTTCCGTCCCCGAAACTCGCTAGGATAAAGGTTGTATTTTGTACATACCAAAAAAAATATCATTATTGTATTTAGAAAACTACAAACTTTAAGAAAAATAAATGTAGTATAAAAATACGCAACGAGGAAAAACAAGACAAACTCTGTATAAGAAAATTATGAGTATCAAAACTTTTCAAGAACAGAACGAGAAAACTAGAAAAATAGCATAAGAAAATAAATGTGACAAATGATAGGATAGATTGAGAGAAATTTTCATACAAAAATAATATTAGATGAACCACAAGATAAAAGGAAAAATCAATTAAGTCATTAATTTGTGAAATGGTTTAGAAAACGATGCGGTAAAGAAAAATAGTCAACAGATAATTTATAAATAGATTTAGAAACCAAAATGTATTAAATGAAAATCTTGAACCATTTTGTATGTTAGTTTTTCTTGCTCTACTTGACAATTCAAAAGTATTTCGATGTATGCCTTCTATATCTTTAAATTTTCAAATCGTATGTATAATTATTATAATTAATTTATAAAGTATTTAATTGGTATACAAAAATTATTTTTATGTTGTCCATACTTTTAACTAAAATTTCATCCTCGTTTATTTTTTTCTCAAAATTTTTTCTAATAGTTTTCTTTTAAATTACCAATTCAATTTTTGTCATACGGTACCAATTCAGTTTTGCGATTTTATTATTCTATCGCTTATTACTTTAAAAGATTTTGACTAATAAACCTGCTTATAAATTATCTATTGACTATGTTTCTTTTTATTGCATTATTTTCCGAACTATTCCGCAATTAACGACTTAATTGATTTTTCCTTTTATCTAATGGCTTACCTAATATTATTTTTACATAAAAATTTCTCTCAATCCATCCTGTCTTTTTCTCACATTTCTTTTCTTATGTTATTTTTCTTGTTTTCTTGTTCCATTCTTATAAAATTTTGATACTCATAGTTTTCGTATATAGAGTTTGCCTTGTTTTTCCTCATTACTTATTTTGATACTACATTTATTTTCTGGATGCTTACAGTTTTCTATAGACAATAAGATATTTTCTTTGGCTTGTACAAAATACAACCTTTACCCTAGCGAGTTCTGGGACGAAACTATTCTAAGGAGAAAGAGTGTAACATCCCGAAAAATTGGAAATGACAATTTTGCTCTTATGTGTTACGCATGTGTATTTTGTACCGTTACTGGTAATATTTGTAACGTATTTTCATTACGTATTGTGATTTCTGGCAATTTATGCATTTCCCGTATATTTTATCCTATTTAATTTAACTAAAATATTAAATTTCTGTCTCTACATTTTACGTGTTTTTGATGCACGTATCGATTATGTGTTTCCACCGCCACGTGTAATATTTTTTATGTGTTTAAATTATTCATTTTAGGTATTCAAATCTATTTTATAAAACCGAAATTCATTTTCTCCTATTTTGATTAAAATACATTTTTCAAATTTTACACGTATGATGCACGTGCTAATTTTTCCATCTTTAATTTTCTTACTCTCATTTCTTATTTTAGCATGCATAAGTCTCTTTTATTATCCTTTCATTAAACCCATGGACCTAAGAATTGATTCTAGCCCATTAGACTAATTAATTAATTAATTAAAAAGCAAGCCTACAAGACAAGCCCATCAAGTAAATCTATTTTTTAGTTGTGCATGGACTTACACATGACATGTAACAACTTTAAATATACATTTTAGAACTATAGGATTTGTAGTTATTTTTTTATGTGTGTGTGTGCATGTGTGGAGAGGGAAAGAGAGAGAGTGGGGACGGGTTGAGAAGAGAGAGAGTTGGCCGGATGGGGGTTAGAGAATTGGAAAGGTGGAGAAGTGGGGAGGTGGAAAAAGTTAGTGGGTAGTTATTAGGTGGGTGAGTTTTTGCACTTTAGCCCTTCTTTTGTCCTATAAATACACCTTTCTTCTCTTTTCATTTCACACCTAAACTAAACAATTAGAGAGAGGAAAAAGAAAGAGAGTTAGAGAGTGTTCTTATTGCATTGGAGATTTTTGGAGTGCTCTTGCTAGGAGGAGAAGGACTAGGAGTTGCTTGTTAGAGCTAGGAGTTGTGTCTCATCTTCCTTGTTACAAATTCTTAATAAGAGGTGGGTAATTTTGTGCTTTCTAAATGTAGGAAATGCATGCTAAAGTTGATAAATGAGTAGTATAGATCGAATTGATGTGATGTATGTAGACATAATCCATACTAATTTAGTATGCCATGAATGAAAGTAATCTTGTTGTGATTAAGTAACTATTTGCCATCATGATAATTAGAAAGAAGAATATTAAACAAAAGAATTAATGCCATGAATCATACTAATATGCTTGTTATTTTTTTCATGTCAAAATATATAATTGTATGAAAATTTGTTGAGATTTTCCTTGTGGTTAAGAAAATGCATTTTTGTGAAGTTAAATTGTTACACCAAGATTTATTTAATTGGTTGTAAGAGATAAACAGTTGCTATTTTGATTAAATTGAAGAAATACAATTCTTGTTCATTAAAGAGAAGAAATACTTTGAAATTTAGATATTTGTCTAAAATATGAATTATAAATTCGTGAGTTACTGTTACAAAGTAATTTCAGTCTAGTTGAACTACTTGTAGCCTAACGAAAGGTTAGATCGAATGTAAAAAATAGAATTTTGTGAGGATAATTAATTAATAGAAAAATTGAACAAAATCCAAACAGTGTAACTTGATATCAGTAATCACACTTGGATTTATTCGCTAGCGGGTGCACCATAAGTCACTGTGTTGGTCTAGAGATCCTGTGTTCGAAACTTGTTAGACACATTTTATTTTGTTTTCGTTTAATTAAATCCAAAATCCGAAAGCTTCTATATGGGAATTTCGGGATGGCATATTGACAGCCAAGTCACATGGACTTATTGGCTAGCGGAGTGGACCTTGGGCGTTCACTGTGTGGGCCGAGGGTGCCTGGGTTCGAAACCCAATGGTGCCAAATTGTTTTTTTTGATTTTTTTTGTGTGTGGATTTAAGTGAGTTTTAATGCAAATAAAATTTGGGGGAAAATTCTAATATTTCCCTAAAAAGATTTAGAGTTTATTAAAATTAGTTTCATAATTTTCATGTATATTTTGAGGGATTAAAAGTGAAATTGAGATAAAAAAATGAGTTGATGACTTCAAAAATTATTTCTTTAAGAATGTGACATTTATTTCTTTTAGGAAAGAGTAAAACAATGATGTGAGAATTGAATTCTCTCGAAGAAACTATACACTTATTTTGATTTAAGAAATACTTGATATGAGTGTAGATATGTTATATGAGCTTGAATTGCTAATGCGATTAGAATCTATTATGAGTTCATGAAAAGAATTATTGTTTTTTTTTTTTGAAAGATTGTGAATAAATGAATCATGAAAGGTGCTAAGATAAGACATTGATTAAATTTGTGAATACGTTGAAGATAAGAATACATTGAGTTAAGACATGATGATTGAAGGGTATGAGTACCCATGGATTCCTGTACATCAAAAGGTTGTAATCTAGAGTTTAGTGAGACATCGGGTACCGGCATTGTTGAATTAAAAGATTTGAGTTATGTTTTTGAGATATGGCTATGGAGCTATCTCGATATTTGTGATTAAGTCCGGTAGGAGGTAAAACTAACTCTTTGTATGATAATTTATTCATGTCTTGAACTTAAGAACCAGGCACATAAGTGAAGATATAGCAAAACTCTGGCAAACGTAAGTAGGGCACTCTATATAGTCGGGCGGTGTACTCCGGGACTATAGACTCAGTCGGGCGGTGTACTCCGGGACTGAGGTTGCTTCAATGGAGACGAGCTTTTATGTTAAATCCGGGACTATGCGTAGTGGAGCGGATAGTTTGCCGTAATCCAGTCTATATACGTATACCGGAGCTAAAGGGGCACTTGCAAGAGGTTCGCATGACGAGGAGTCTGTATAACAGTCAGGTGGTGTACTTCGGGACTGGGATCCGTACTCATGGAATGTCTAAACCTTGCTTTTATTACTGGGTAGGTTTCATGGCGTGGGATCGAACCCCTAAATATGGAGTACGTAGGTGCTTTCCCTCGGACATATGTAGTATGGGATGCATAGAATCCGAATAAGCATGCATTAGTGTCATCTTAGTATAAAGTATCTGCATTAGGCATTAAGGCATTGCATACACTTACATATTTAGTGTAGTCACATTTAACACTTTATTTGCATTCAAGTTTTTGGATTGTTAAAGTATTATGATCGTTATATTTTCGGCATAGAGAGGATGGCCGTGTATAACATTTTCGTCGGTTGTAAGCAACTGACGTGCCCACAGTTTTATATGCAGGAATTGGATTATTCATAATGATATAAAGTTGATATGATGTTGTTGATTAATTACATGTTAAAGATGTTGCAAATTATATATTGTTTTCATTGTTGTACTTTATTTTACCTTCCGCTGTGTAAACAATTGTAAAGGACTCTGTTGTATTATAAAAAGTTCAAATTCCTTGTAGGTGCTGAGGGTGACTTTGGACACCAAGTGTGGGTAAGAGTGGGCGAGATGTATGCCTGAGATGGAGCTAGCAGATGTATGGGTATGCCTGAGTGGAAGGGAGGTGGCGGCCTGAAATAATGGACCACCCGCAAAATCGGGGTACGGTGCAGCTAGCAAAATCAGGGTACTCCACTCCACATCGGCTAGAAAGGAGATCCTACACTAGATTGTGCATGGTCGTGCTTAACGAGGACGCTGATTTCTGAGGGGGTGTGTGTGTAACACCCCGTAATTTTCAAAATAATATATATATATAATATACTTTTATAAAGTGGCTGTTTGTAGAATTAATAATGCAAGATGGCTCTTTGGTAAATAAATGAAAAATGGAATAGTGATTTAGAGGTGGGGGCCACACGTGAAGGAGACATCACACATCTGTGTGCTGGGTGTCTAAGTTGATGACGTCACCTTCATGGGGGGGCCCACCGGCTATAAGAGATTTGCTCTCGGATGAGAGAGAGAACATGAGAGAGTGTATGGGAATTTGTCCCATATCGGAAGATTTTAAGAAAAAAATAATATATAAATATAATTGCCTATGATCAAGAGTCACCAATTCGGTTAACCACCTTTTGAGAGACAGCCTGTGGTGGGCAGTTGTACTACATAGTATCTAATTTATCTTCTAAATTGTATAAATGGTCTGAGCTACGGGCAGGGGCGTTACAAATGGTACTCAATGTCTTGTACATGAAAGGTTGTAATCTGGAGTTTAGTGATACCTCGGGTACCGGCACTGTTTAATTAAAAGATTGAAATTATATTTTGAGATATAGCCATGAAGCTATCTCGTATTTGTGATTAAGTCCGATAGGGGGTAAAACTAACTCTAGGTTCCACAGGATCTATGAAATAGATAATTATATGATACTGATATGGCTAAAAATGGGGTTTAATCAGAACCGTCCAAATCAGGCGCGAATTTTGAAGCCCAGGGGTAAAACGGTAATTTCACCTACCAATGGGCTGCATGTTGGTCAAAGATCTAATAACCCGCGCACAGATCGACCTCAATCGGGTGTGGGTTTCAACCAGCAGAAAGCCCGATCCAGAGGGATAGAATTAGGGTTTCTGATTAAATCCTAATCAACGGCCCTGATTCATGCCTATCCTTCCACTGGGAATTAGGGATTACATTCCTAATATGTTTACAAGGAGTATATTCCTTATCAGATCACGGGGATTACATTCCTAATCTGATCCCTAAGACGCCTATAAATACCCCCCATCCATTTCCGTTAAGAGGTAATCAATCTTTTGCCAGTTTTCACGCTCTTTCTTAATCATCCCTGATTACTGACTTGAGTGTCGGAGGGTGCGTCGCCGGGAACAACCCCGGTGTCTCGCACTTTTTGCAGGCGTACGGCAGGAGTCAGCGTCAAACTCCGACGGAACAGGTATACAGGTTTGCTATTCAGTTTTTCCTAAGAATCCACAAATACTATCTGTTTGCCCCCACATCAAATTCAGCGACAACAGATTGGCACCGTCTGTGGGAAACTAACGAATATCAACCTCCCCTCTTCCCGTTGGACAGATCTTCTCCAGCCATGCCTCCTAGGAAAGTCAGATCTAGAGGGTCCAACCGAGGACCCAACCCCGATCAGCAACAGGAAGTTCCCCCTCAGCCCGCTCAACAGCAGGGGCAACTTCTTCCTCAAGCGGAGGGCCCACTCCAACAGGACCAGCCTGCTCCTCAGAACCAACAACCTCCTAAGGGTCCCAATTCGCAGAAACAGCCGCTCCATCTGGACCACGTCTCCATCCACAACGCCTCTTCGGACTCTATGGCCTCCCATCATCCCCGAGCTTCCGATCTCTGCAACACCGTCCTCAATCGGCAGAAGGATGAGGATCTTCGCCGCCGTCTGGATGAGAAGCGGGCCCGAGAGGGAGCCTCCCGCCAACACTGTCCAGATGAGCGATCTCCTTACCGCCGAGAATACAGAAGGTCCCCTACCCAAAGGGGGCGGAGAGAGTCCCCCGAGCATTACAGAAGAAGGCCACACTCCCCTGCAGGTAGGCAACAGCCTAGGAACGATGAGGCACCCATCACCCGTGCCGAGTTCCAGCAGTTCCAAGCAACCGTCCTACAAGCTCTCAATCTCCATCCTAACACCAATGCTCCAAAGATCCCCTCTCCTCCTCCGGTCCGAAGTCCTTGCCGACGGTCCCCAACTCCTCCTCCCGCACCTAGCAACTCCCGGCATACGCCAAGTCCTCGCTGCTCTAGGAGCTACTGTCGTCGTAGCCCCCGCTCTCCCTCGTACGAAGATGAGTCTAGAGGCTCGGCTGATTACCGTCGAAGGGACGACGCTGTGTACCGCCGTCTCCATGAGATGGAGAGGCGCTTGTGTCAGTTAGACCGAGAAGAAGAGCTTAGAGGAAGGACTTTTCGTCCTAGCAGACCTCCTTTTTCCCGAACCATAATGGATGCACCCGTATCAATCGGCTTCAAGCCTCCTTAATTTGAGACCTACTCCGGGGAGACTGACCCCGTCGTTCACATCGAGAGCTTCAAGACCCTAATGCTCATCCATCAAGCTTCCGATGCTCTGCTCTGTAAAACCTTCCCTGCAACTCTCAAGGGTCCGGCTCGAGAATGGTACTCTCGCCTTGTCCCATCCTCAATATTCTCCTTCGAGCAATTCGAGACCCTCTTCGTCACCCATTTTGTAAGTAGCCGTAGAACTGAGAAGACCAGCATCTCGCTACTGTACCTCCACCAGAAGAAGGGTGAGAAGTTGAGAGACTATGTGAAGAGGTTCATGGCTGAAGCCAGGTCCATAGCATCCCTCGACCAGTCGGTCGCTGCAGCAGCTTTTCAATCCAATGTCCTCAACTCTAACCTTCGCTCCTCCCTCGCCAAGAAACCCCCACAGAACTTCTCTGACCTCCTCCTCCGGAGCGAAAAGTATATTCGGGCCGAAGAAGCAGAGCACTGCCCCAACTTGGAGGGGTCTTCCTCCGGGTTCAAGAGAAAAGGAACAGAAGAGGAAGGAGCCAAGAAGCTCCAGAAGGATAATGCTGGCCAGCGCCGACCTCCCCCCAGGTTCGAAAAATTTACTCCCCTTAACGCCAATATCTCCACAATTCTCATGGAAGTTGAGAAGGAGGGTTGGTCCCTCCTGCACCAAAAATGAACACCCCTGGCAAGAAAAGGGATAATGAGTAGTGGTGCCGTTATCATCGGGACCACGACCACGACACCAACGATTGTCGGACCTTGAAGAATGAGATAGAAGCCCTCATCCAGAGGGGGTAGCTGACCAGATTCGTGAGAAAGGACCGAGCCGACCTTCCTCCCCCGCCTCAGGGGGCTAATAAGTGTCCGGAACACGATGAAATGCCCGATTTCGAAGAGGAGCGTGTCCTACACCTCATTCATGGGGCCCAATGGGGGGCTCCTCAAACTCCTCTTGAAAGGCATTTATAAGAGAAGTCAATTCGGTCCGCGCCACCCCTCCTTCCAAAGGCCTCGAAGTGCCCGTCACATTCTCAGACGAAGATCTTGAAGGTGTCCGCACCCCCCACTGTGACGCACTCGTCATCAACCTCCACATGGCGAACTTCAAAGTGGAGAGGATCCTAGTGGATAATGGCAGCTCCGTTAACATCCTCTTCCTCGCTGCTTTTAAAGGCCTCAAACTCTCCCGAGATAGACTCAAGCCCGCCGGCTACACGCTCCATGGGTTCACGGGAGTGCCAGTGACTATTGAAGGGGTGATCACCCTCGACGTAACCGCTGGCAAAACTCCTACTACCCGAACGGAGCCCATGGATTTTATGGTCGTGGATGTCCCTGCAGCCTACAACGTCATTTTGGGTCGGCCCGGCCTCGCTGCCCTTGAAGCAGTCCCATCCGCCTATCACCTCAAGATGAAGTTTCCCACTCGGGCCGGAGTAAGGGAAGTAAAAGGCATTCAGGAAACGGCCCGTAAGTGCTATATGACCTCTACCCTCGGTCCAGTCCTCTCCCTAGAAACTCTGGAATTCCCTCAAGACGCTGCCCGGCCAACGTCCGAGCCGGTGGATGAATTGGAGGAAGTGCTCTTCTCTAAGCAAGACCTAAGCCGGAAGTTCTTTGTTAGCAAGACCCTCCCATCCGCCTTATGCTCAGACATAGTCCAGTGCATCCGAAGGAACCGAGACCTCTTTACTTGGTCAGCTGCAGACATGCCCGGAATTTCTGAAGAGCTCTTGGTCCACCGCCTCAGCGTTGTTCCGGGGTCCAAACCGGTTCAACAGAAGAGGCACAAGTTCGTCCCCAAGCGCCAGTTAGCTATAAAAGAGGAGGTGAACTATCCCGAGTGGTTGTCGAATGTAGTAATGGTGAAGAAGTCCAATGGGACTTGGAGGATCTGCATCGATTTTACCGACCTCAACAAGGCCTGCCCCAAGGATCCCTTCACACTTCCGAGTATTGATACTCTGATTGATGCCACCTCGGGACATGAACTCCTCAGCTTCATGGATGCCTTCTTAGGCTACAACCAGATCCGGATGTTCCCTCCGGATATCCCGAAGACATCATTCGTGACCGACCAGGCCCACTATTGCTACAGGGTTATGCCCTTCGGTTTAAAAAATGCAGGTGCCACATACCAATGCCTCGTCAACAAGGTTTTCCAAGTCCAAATCGGCCGTAATATGGAGGTGTATGTTGACGACATGCTCGTAAAAAGCATCGGAGGAGCCGATCATGTAACTGACCTACAGGAGGCATTTGATGTTCTGAGAAAGCACAACATGTGACTCAATCCGAACAAGTGTGCGTTCGGTGTCTCTTCAGAAAAGTTCCTCGGCTTCATGGTCAGCCAACGAGGAATTGAAGCAAACCCTGAGAAAATCAAGGCCATATTGGACATGGCCCCTCCCAAGAATGTTAAAGAAGTTCAGAGGCTAACAGGCCGCTTAGCCGCCATAGGGCGTTTTCTCTCGAAGTCCGGGGAGAAATGCCTCCCTTTCTTCAAGGCCCTTAGGGGGGCTAAAGGTTTCGAATGGGGGTAGCAACAGCAGGAGTCGTTCGACCAGCTCAAGGCTTACCTCGTCAACCCTCCTCTCCTCAGCAAACCCGTTCCTGGTGAACCCCTTTACCTCTACCTGGTAGCCTCCAAGCAGACCCTCAGTGCCGTTTTAGTAAGGGAAGAAGACCGGGCTCAAAAGCCCATCTACTATGTGAGCAAAGTACTTCGGGATGCCGAGCTCCGCTACCCGAAGATCGAAAAGATGGCCTATGCCCTGGTGATGGCCGCGAGAAAGCTTTGCCCGTATTTTCAGTCCCATTCGGTGGTCGTTCTTACCGACCAACCGCTGAAGCAAGTGCTCCACAAGCCGGAGACCTCCGGTCGTCTTATGAAGTGGTCTATCGAGCTGAGCCAGCACGATATAACTTATCAGCCTCGGACCGCGATCAAGGCTCAGGCCTTAGCAGAATTCATAGTTGAAAGTACCATCCCCGAGTCCAGCCAAACAGTGAAGGGACCACCTGTCTGGTCGGTCTATGTGGACAGATCCTCCTGTAACGAGGGAAGCGGAGCCGGGGTCATTCTGGCAGGCCCAGATGACTTCGTCCTCCAATACTCCCTCCGTATCAACTTCAAGGCCTCGAACAACGAAGCAGAATACGAGGCACTCATAGCCGGCCTTGGAATGGCTCGAAATGCAGGGGCGCAACGCCTCCGGTTCTTTAGCGACTCTCAGCTAGTCGTAAATCAGGTCCTCGGCGAGTATGAAGCACGTGACGACAGGATGGTTAAATACTTAGCCAAGGTCAGGAGCCTCATGGCACTGTTTGAAGAAACCCTCATCCAACGAATACCTCGGGAAGAAAATGCTTAGGCCGACGCCCTCTCCAAACTAGCCTCTTCCTCCCTTCAAGGTCTCGAGCAGACCGTCTTGATAGAGGTTCTCCTGAAGCCAAGTATAGAGGACGAAACTTCCGACTCTATAGAGTCGCTGCCTGTCCTGCTTGAAGATAACTGGATGAAACCCCTCGTCGAATTCTTAAGGGACAGACTCCTCCCCGAGGATCCCAAGGAAGCTCGAAGAGTGAGGATCCGAGCCGAGCGTTACACACTGATCGGAGGCATCCTATATAAACGCTCTTTCATACCGGTAGACGGCAGGCCGAACCTGAGATGCCTCTCCCCCGGACAAGCCGACTACGCCCTGCAAGAACTTCATGAGGGCATCGGCGGGGCACATTCGGGGTCCAGAGCTCTAGCCCGCAATGTGTTGAATTACGGATATTTCTGGCCCACTCTCCTACGAGACGCCGAACGGCACGTTTGGCAATGCAGCTCCTGTCAGAAGTACTCCGACATCCGACGCCTCCCACAAGCTCCACTCACTTCCCTATCAAGTCCAATCCCCTTTGCAATGTGGGGGATGGATTTACTAGGGCCATTTCCACCAGCTCCCGGACAGTTCAAATTCTTAGTTGTGGCGATCGACTACTTCTCAAAATGGATAGAGGCCGAGCCCTTGGCCACGATCACCGAGAACAAGGTTGTTCAGTTCTTTTGGAAGAGCGTGATCTGCCGATTCGGCGTCCTTCGGGTCCTGATAACACACAACGGAACTCAGTTCACCGGGGCTGCCTTCCGAGCTCTATGCGAAGACCTTGCCATCCAACACCGGTTCTCCTCCGTTTCTCATCCCCAGTCGAATGGCCAAGCCGAAAATGCTAACCGACAGATCCTCTCCGGCATTAAGAAGAGGTTGGATAAATGTTCCAAAGGCTTATGGGTCGATCAGCTTCACAACGTGCTGTGGAACTACCACACCACAAAACAGACCCCCACAGGAGAGAGCCGATTTAATCTCACCTATGGGTTCGAGGCCATCATCCCTCTAGAAGTCGGAATACCCTCTCCTCGCCTAATAGCATATGAAGAAGAGCAAAATGCCAGAGAGCTCTGAGCAAATCTAGACCTGATAGATGAGATCCAAGAAAGAGCTACCATTCGTCAACAAAGCTACCGAAGAAGGATCGAGCTGGCATACAACAAAAGAGTCCACCCTACGGACCTCAAAGAAGGGGACCTGGTCCTCAGAATGTTAGCCATCTCGTTCCCAGGTCAGAAGAGCAAATTGGCCCCAAATTGGGAGGGAACTTACAAGATCGCCAAAGTAATCCGCCCCGGGACATATAGACTAGAAGACCTCAAAGGCAGAGAGATCCCTAGGACCTGGAATGTCGACCATCTTCTAAAATACCAAGAGAGAGCACCAACGCCTCACTAAGTATCTCTAAGATGTTGAACCGTTCCTCTCCTATTATTTGTACTGTTTTTCTTTTATTTCTCTCTTATAATAACGGCTTGCAATTTTAGAAGCAGCCGATCACTAGTCAATAAAGAAAGCTTTTTCATGTTTTACTTGAAAGAAATTGTTTACATCTCTCTGCTTTTACTCTTTACTCTAACGATGGTTCAGAGTCCAACACTTGGCTCGATTCTACTTCGCAAGTTTGCTCCTAAGCGAGCTAGAAGTAGTTCGCCATTCGGAATTGCTCCCACAACCGTTGAACTACTCTAACGATGGTTCGGAGTCCAACACTTGGCTCGATTCTACTTCGCAAGTTCGCTCCTAAGCGAGCTAGAAGTAGTTCACCATTCGGAATTTCTCCCACAACCATTGAACTACTTTAACGATGGTTCGGAGACCAACACTTGGCTCGATTCTACTTCGCAAGTTCTCTCCTAAGCGAGCTGGAAGAAGTTCACCATTCGGAATTGCTCCCACAACCGTTGAACTACTCTAACGATGGTTTGGAGTCCAACACTTGGCTCGATTCTACTTCGCAAGTTCGCTCCTAAGCGAGCTGGAAGTAGTTCGCCATTCGGAATTGCTCCCACAACCGTTGAACTACTCTAACGATGGTTCGGAGTCCAACACTTGGCTCGATTCTACTTCGCAAGTTCGCTCCTAAGCGAGCTAGAAGTAGTTCGTCATTCGGAATTGCTCCCACAACCGTTGAACTACTCTAACGATGGTTCGGAGTCCAACACATGGCTCGATTCTACTTCGCAAGTTCGCTCTTAAGCGAGCTAGAAGTAGTTCGCCATTCAGAATTGCTCTCACAACCGTTGAACTACTCTAACGATGGTTCGAGTCCAACACATGGCTCGACTACACTCTGCGAGCTCACTGTCAAGCGAAGCCCCACTCATCTCGCAAGTTCGCAAGATGGAGTGACCGAAGTGCAGCTCGGCACCACCGGCCGAATGCTCATGTCGCTGACCCCCGCACGAGCAAAAGACCAGCTCAGGGACCTCAGCACGACTACCTCGAAGCGAGGAGGTATCGCGGAGCTCGGGACGCCGGAGCGACTCGCGATAAGACGGCGAAGATGAGTGACTTCGATGCTCTTATCTACCGTATCTCTCTTTAGTGCGTCGACCTCGGTCGTCAGTTCGTCTCGTTCGGTCGTCGGTTTGGCCACCTCAGCCGTCAGTCCCTCTCCCTCCGTCTGAAGCTCCGTCTCCACAGTTTGCAGGTGGTGGATCTCAGAAAGCAGATCGTCCCTCTCCACTGTTATTTTGGATAAGGTGTGGCGAATGCACTTGATCCGAAGGCCATAGCTAAATGCGGTAGACGAACCCTTATCCTCTCCTAAAGGGGTCATCTCGGCGCTCCTGCTCTCCAGTCGCCGGATCTCGATGTCTCGCTGACCCAGGATGAGCTGAAGATGGTTCCGCTCGCTTTCGGCTCTGCGCAATCCCAGCTCAACTTCGTAGAGCCGCTCCCGGCACCTCGCCAAGCACAACCTCGTCGCTGCTAAGCCGACCTCGGGACGAGCGTTGTCCCCCGAACCAGCAGGCTCAACGGCCTGAGTCACCACCACAAGCTGAAAAGAAGTCGAAGCAAACAACAAATTCTCAAATACATTGCTGAACTCCTACACTTGAGAAAAGATAGAGGCACAGTCGAGCCCAAAAAGACTTTTCATTCATTACAAAAAGCGGTGGCCAGTCCGCGATTAGGCGTTACAAAAAAAAAGAGGAGAAGAACAGAAGAAAAGAAAAAGCGAGCGGAGTCAGGGCACGACCTCTTTCCCAGGGCGGCGAGAGCGGGTGGGGGTCGACGTCTCTGAAGGGGGCACCACCGCCAGTGGGGTTACCACTGATTCCGGGGCCTCGGTGATGACTTCGACTTCAGTCTCGACTTCGTCCTCGCCTTCTTCTTCTTCCCCCTCGGATTCGGGGTCGAAGCCCTCGATGTGGCCCGGGAACAGTCTCCATCCTGAGCAGTCCACGTTAGGGTACGCCTTCGTCACCCGGGCAATGGCTTCGGCGTAGGCCCTGGCCATATTTTGGGCGAGGAAACCCTGCGCCTTCTCCATCGTTGCGTCCTCTGCCGCCTTCACAGCAGCAGCCTTGGCCTCCGCCGCCTCGGCCAATTGCTTGGTCGCCTCTTCCTTCTGGCGAAGAAGATCGCCCTCCAGTTTTGCGACTTGAGCTTCGAGGGACTTGACCCTCGCCTTCTTCCCTTCGAACTCGACCGTGAGCCTGTCGAGCTCGGTCCCCATCCGAGCCTTCTCCTTCCGAGCCTGGTCGGACTCCTACTTTAGCTCCTTCTCCAGAGCCGCCAACCTCTAAGTGAGGTGTCCAAAATGGACAATGGTCTGCGACAAGGGAAGAAGAATTAAAAGAGTTAGAAAAATTATAGCTAAAGAAATTCAACGATGGCAAAAATCTAATACTTACCGAGACGGCCGAGCGAGCAATCTCGATGACGTCGTCACCTTCTTGCCCGGCCTCCCTGGCGGTGCGATCCTTCGGCGTCACCAGATGCTTGACGGCCTGCATGCTCGCCAAGGAGTTGCCGAGGAATCCATCATGTTTTCGAACTTGCCAGTCCGGAATATGGATCCTCTTGTGCTCCTCGGTCAGGAGCTCCTCGGACGCCACTGACAGCGGCGGCGTCGTCATCCCGAGGGCTGCGGCAATGGGGAAGTCACCAACCCCGGTTGATGCCGAGGCACTTGCATCGGCAACGGCCGGACTCCGAAGGGTCTCCGTCTCCTCGATCGTCTCCGTAACCCTTGGAGTCTTTGGGGTCGGTAACTTGGTGACCACCCTCTTGCGCTTCTTCGGCGCCTTACTGGCGAGCCCAGCTCTGAGAGCCAACACCGCATCTTAGTCCATCGTCTCTGCATTAAAAACGAAGTTAGTTAGCACAATACAAGTCATGAGAAGTAAAGTATGAAAAACAAAGCATAAAAGAAGCCGCGTACTAGGATCTCCGCGGCAGAGCCCTCCCTCGAACAAGACATCCTCGGTCAGCTCCTTCCAATCATACTTCGGCCGATCGAGAAGTGTCAGGACTGCCTCTTCTTCTTCAGGACGAAGCTTGGGCAGCGCCTTCGCCCTCTTCGGCACCCCTTCCACCCAACTGGAGGGGATCGGCCAGGACTCCGGACTCCGGACTCCGGACTATCAAGAACTTTTCACGCCAGTGCTTGATGGAGTCGGGGCATACGACAAGCCTGCCGCCATGCCTCGGAGCCAAATAGTATCGGTACTCCGACCTGTTCCCTTGGCGTAGCCGATAGATTGTCCGAAGCATGTTCAGCTCCGGCTCGATCCCAACAGCTTGGTAGTGAAGTACGAAGCCGTTTATGACTCTCCATGCGTTCGGCATGAGTTGGATGGGGCTGACCCCGAACCAACTCAGGACAAGGATAGCGAACGGATGGAGAGGTAGCCGAGCCCCGGCGATAAAGGTGTCAACCGGCCAGCAACACATGGTCACTGGCAACAGCGAGTTGGCCCTAACCCCGGGACCCGGCAGCATAAGCTCGTACTCCTCCGGGATCTGGAAACAGTCCCGGATCACTCCCAAGTCCTCTTCGTGAAGGATCAACACCGTCTCGTCCGCCTCCATCATCTCCCTCGCCGCATTCTCCTCGAAGGACCTCCCCCTCCCATGAACTATGCGCTCGGCGTGCTCCTCCGGAAGCTCCCGAACCCTGTGGAGTCCCGTCAGTTGCCCCGGCAATCTGCCGAACTCCCCCATACGCTTCGGCTCCTCCACGATCGAATCTTTGCCGAACACCTTCTTGCCCTTGTCTGGACGACTCGGAGTGTGGGCTTCGACAACTTCAAGGGAGGGCTCGGACCAAGAGGTCGACTCGGAGACAGAAGCAAGAGACATAGTTTATGAAATAAAATAAGTATAAATTACCTTAAAAGATTAGCTGCCGGAAACTCCACCAGAAAACGAACGGCGATCATCGGAAACACTCGCTTAGCACAAAAGATCGCCTGAGCAAAAGAGAAGAGAAGTGAAAAATGAGAAAGTGGGTTGGGGTTTGTTGTGCAATCCAGCTATCTAAATATATAGATCAACTAGACACAAATTAAAAAACCTCGCAAGTGTACGAATCGTTTTATAGAAGCGTAGCGGCAAGCAAGGGTCGATCCCACAGAGACTGTAGAAATTAACTTACTAATCAATAAAACAAAAGGAAATGCAAATCTTAAAGTTTTGTTCTAAAAGTCTGATTGAAGGGAAATAAAAGAGATAAAAATCTAAATTAAGTAGCATCACAATTTGAGTCACGAATATCTATTAAAGTAGTTGGGCTTTGATTTCCACCTGTAGTCAATAATGCTAAGTCATATACTACTCCAATTACTCATGTTTGTTCCTTTAAGGGCATGGTATCTACTCCTTAAAGTTAATGTTTCCCTAAGCCAAGAATTAGGCATGGTATCTACTCTAATTCGTTTCTTTCCTTAAGTATTTAGCATGGTATCTACTAAGTTGCACTTGAAGAAAGCATATGAACAATGAAAACGAACAAACACTCAAAGTTCTAGAAATTGGTATCAGATCTAGATCCTTCAAGTTGATTAAACCAAGAACCCCTAAAGATTCCTATGTTACAAGTTATGAGCACGAGATACGGATCGTCTCTATACTCATATAACAGATTCAGATTTATAATTCGCAAACTTGATAATCTCAGGTTCTGCATGGCAGTCGACTTGCTGTCACTCTCAGTCGACTGCTCTTAGAACTTCTGGACAAGTTTGATATATTATAATTCTATACCAATACTCTCAGGTTTAATCAATAAGTACTAGAGTAGCATTCAGAAGAATAAAAGCATTACATGACTACGGCTTCAATCTACCCAACTATGAAATTAGTTGCACATAATACAACCTTTATTGATTAATAAAATAGAATTCATGACTCTACAATAAAAATAAAAGAAAAAGGAAGAATAGAAGAACACTGATTTGTATGATGTTGAAATTGAGCCCAATCAGCAGTCGACTTGTTCTCCTTCTTGATGCTTGCTGGTCGATCGATCGATCCTCCCGATGGTAGATGATTCTCTCCTTATTATAGTTCTCTTGTCCTTGTCTGCAGATATCAAGTTCCTGATTTCTTATCTCTTCACACATAGGACTGAGTCCATCTTCTTACTTGCAAATCCCGGTCTCTAGCTTTGATTGTTGGAGAAGTTGTTATTCGCAGATGACCTGGGTTTGGATAACTAAATTTTGATTTGGATTTGGATGAGGGTGGATCTTCAACTGTTCTTATCTTTTGACTCTGCCGAATACCAGTCGACTGGTTTTGGAATCAGTCGACTGTGTCAAGACATCTGGAGCTTCGTAATTCATCAGTCAAGTCGACTGTCTTGGAGTAAGTCGACTGTACCGAGCAGCTTCAACCTTTCTGTCCAGTCGACTGTTGGAAGAACCAGTCGACTTATGCTCTGCAGTTTCTGTGTATCATCCTCTCAGTCTGTATTAGCCTTAAATTTGCTTCGTTTAGCTGTTTTTAGGTTGTTTCCTATGGAAAAGAGAAAAGAAGAGTAAAATAACACATTTAGAGCATTTAAATGTCTAATTGCACTAAGATTATTGTTCCTAAATGTGAATATTATTGGGTTCATCAAATACCCCCAAACTTAGCTTTTGCTTGTCCTCAAGCAAACTAAAATTATGAACAAGGGGAAAATAATAGTAGACTCAACCCATCACACCAAAAATTCTCATGATGCAAACATCAAAATTAAAAATATAAACAATTTGCAAAGAAAGTAAAAACAAGCATACTCACTTTCTCCAGTGCAATTATTTAGTCATAATCCCCAACTCAATCATATTTGTCATGCCATTAATTTAATTATAGTATGTAGCAACTCCATCCGTGATTATCCCTTTTCTCTACTACAAACCGAGTAGCAAACTAGAGTTTTTTTTTTTTTTTAGTCTCTTCTCTGTGTTGTCACTTGCCTTTTGACGCGAGTGCAAAACATTTGTGATGAATCCACCCGGTTACTCAACAAGTCACAAACTTTAAGTGCTTTGCAAACTCATATTTCAAGTTGCCATTTGACGTAAAAGTAAACATTGGTGATGAATACCCCTAGTTACTAAGCAACTCAAAACATTGGAGTAGATTGACTTTATTCAAATTTTTTTTTTTGACCTCGGCACCAGCTGCCGAGCGTTCTTGACATTGACCCTCTTACATGGAAAAATTGGGGTTCGGCACCAGCTGCCGAGCGCTCTTGACACCGACCCTGTTACAGAGAAAAATTGGGGTTCGGCACCAGCCGCCGAGCGCTCTTGACACCGACCCTGTTGCATGAAAAGTTGGACCTCGGACCTCGCTGAACTCCCTCTCAACACTCATAACCTAGCTGAGGTCCCTCTCTTCTTCGAAAGAAGGTGCCGTACCACCTACGGACCTCGGCCTCCTGGGCAGCGAGCGTTGGAAGGGGTCGGAAGTATGAAACAAGCATGTAGGCCACACAACGAAGGAAAACGGCCGAGCCGTCCACCAAGAGATTGCGAAAAAACAATTAAAAATTCAGGAGGTTAAGGAAGGACTTTTGGAAAGCAATTGTAAAGTTGGGGAAGCATTTTCTAGTCCCCAAACAAGCAATTATTACCAAGAACAATCTTCTAAGACCCCCGAACGACGAATTGACACGTCGCAAAGGTGAACGAGAACACCACATGATCCGGAGTACTCAGGAACAACTCAAAGTACAATCAACTTGAAAAAATTACCATGCTCCCTCCTTCAAGATTCAAAACCTCCCATATTGGACTCCGACACAACTCCACTAGCCATTAAAACAGTAAAACTACTCCTCAAAGGCTGACCAAGCTCAGTCTTCGAGAGTGGGGGGCTCGTGATATGGCTAAAAATGGGGTTTAATCGGAACCGTCCAAATCAGGCGCGAATCTTGAAGCCCAGGGGTAAAACAGTAATTTCACCTACCAATGGGTCTGAGATGGGTACTGGATCTCTTCGTCAAAGATCCAATAACCCGCGAACGGATCCACCTCAATCGGGTGTGGGTTTCAACCAGCAGAAAGCCCGATCCAGAGAGATAGAATTAGGGTTTCTGATTAAATCCTAGTCAACGGTCCTGATTCATGCCTATCCTTTCACTGGGAATTAGGGATTACATTCCTAATCTGTTTACAAGGAGTATATTCCTTATCAGATCATGGGGATTACATTCCTAATCTGATCCCTAAGACGCCTATAAATACCCCCCATCCATCTCCGTTAAGAGGTAATCAATCTTTTGCCAGTTTTCACGCTCTTTCTTAATCATCCCTGATTACTGACTTGAGCGTCGGAGGGTGCGTCGCCGGGAACAACCCCGGTGTCTCGTACTTTTTGCAGGTGTACGGCAGGAGTCAGTGTCAAACTCTGACGGAACAGGTATATAGGTTTGCTATTCAGTTTTCCTAAGAATCCACAAATACTATCTGTTTGCCCCCACACCAAATTCAGCGGCAACAGATATCATTTGTAATGCCCCTGCCCCTAGCTCAGACAATTTATACAATTAGAAGACAAATTAGATACTATGTAGTACAACTGCCTACCACAGGCTACCTCTCAAAAGGTGGTTAACCGAATTGGTGACTCTTGATCATAGGCTTTTAGTATTTATTTATTATTTTATTCTAATGATTTACCGATATGGTATTATTCCCATACGCAACTCATGCTGCTCTATCAATTACCGGGTGGGCCCCCATGGTCATCACCACGTCATCAAGATCTGTCGAAGTCAACAGCTTCTCAACAGCACGCTGTTTTGCCATTTCCATGTGCCCCCCCCTCCCCCGCCAACACACAGCGAGCTTACAAGTAGAGCACTACTTTAACAAACCACAATATTTGAATGCAAAAATGATGTGTTAAATGTGACTAAACTAAACATGTAAGTGTATGCGATGCCTTAATGCCTAATGCAGATATTTTATACTAGGATGACACTAATGCATACTTGTTCGGATTCTATGCATCCCATACTACACAGGTCCGAGGGCAAGCACCTACGTACTCCACATTTAAGGGTTCGATCCCTCGCCATGAAAACTACCCAGTATTAAGACAAGGTTCAAATCCTTCCACGAGTACGGATTCCAGTCCCGGAGTCCACCGCCCGAATGTTATAACAGACTCCTCATTGTGCGAATCATCCCGCAAGTGCCTCTCTAGCCCCAGTATACGTATATATATTGGAGAACGGCAAACTATCCGTCCAATTACGCATAGTCCCGGATTTAAAATAAAGCTCGTCTCCCATGAAGCAACCACAGTGCCGGAATCCATCGCCCGACTGGGTATATAGTCCTGGAATCCACCGCTCGACTATATAGAGTGCCCCACTTACGTTTGCCCAGGTTTACTACATCTTCACCTATGTGCCTAATCCTTAAGTTCAAGGCATGAATAAATTTTCATACCTAGAGTTAGTTTTACCCCCGCCCCGACATATACTAGAGTTATGAAAATTTCTACTTCAATATTGGATATTTAATAAAGTATGGTATTATGTTTCGAAATCAATGAATGAACGGTTGTAAATGAAATAGAAAATTACAACGACAAAAATATCAAAATGGATAGACTTTAAATATAGGATATACAAAATTTTTAGGAAAATAATCTATAATATTAAGACGAAAATAGTGTAAAGCATATGCACGAGATGAAAACACAAATGAAATAAGCTACTCCACTGCTCTGATACCATCTGTAACGCCCCGAATTCCAAATAAGACCAAATTCGAGATTTCACAGGATCTTTACACTTCACTTCGTACAATTTCACAAGAAATTTGAACTTTTTATCATACAACAGAGTCCTTTACATTTATTTACACAGCAGAAGATAAAATAAAGTTCAACAATGAAAAATAATATACAACTTGCAACATCTTTAACATGTAATTAAATCAACAGTAGCATATCAACTTTATATCTTCATGAAATCCAATTCCTGCACATAAAACTGTGGGCACGTCAGTTACTTACAACTGACGAAATTGTTATACACAGCGATCCTCTTTATGCCGAAAATATAACGATCTCAAAACTTTAACAAACCACAAAACTTGAATGCAATTAAAGTGTTAAACGTGACTACTTTAAACATGTAAGTGTATGCAGTGTCTTAATGCCTAATGTAGATATTTTATACTAAGATGATACTAATGCAAACTTGTTCGGATTCTATGCTTCCAATACTACATAGGTCCGAGGGTAAGCACTTACCTACTCCACATTAAAGGGTTCGATCCCTCGCCATGAAAACTACCCAGTAATAAAAGCAAGGTTTAGACATTTCACGAGTACGGATCCCAGTCCCGGAGTACACCGCCTGAAGGTTATACAGACTCCTCGTCGTGTGAACCTCCCGCAAGTGCCCTCTAGCCCCGGTATACGTATATACACTGGAGTACGACAAACTATCTGCCCGATCTACGCGTAGTCCCGGATTTAAAATAAAAGCCGGTCTCCATCGAAGCAACCTCAGTCCCGGAGTACACCGCCCTACTGGGTCTATAGTTCCGGAGTACACCGCCTAACTAAATAGAGTGCTCCACTTACGTTTGCCCAAGTTTTACTACATCTTCACTTATGTACCTAGTTCTTAAGTTCAAGACATGAATAAATTATTATACCTAAAGTTAGTCTTACCCCCTACCGGACTTAATCACAAATACCTAGATAGCTCCATGGCCATATCTCTAAAATATAACTCAAATCTTTTAATTCAACAATGCCGGTACCCGGGGTCTCACTAAACTCTAAATCACAACCTTACATGTACAAGAATCCATGGGTACTCATACCCTTCAATAATCATGTATTAAACTCAATGTGTTCATATCTTCAACTTATTCATAATTTAATCAATATCTTATTTTAGCATCATTCATTCAATTCATTCACTATCTTTCAAAAGCAATAATACTTTTCATGAACTCATAGTATAGATTCAAATCTCATTTAGGAACTTAATCACATAAAAGTTCTTAACCACAATCAAGCATATTCATATAGTCCCATCAAAGGAAATCAAGTAACATAGCAATTCTTTCAAAGCTTTATATGAACTCATAATATATTCTAATCTCATTAGCAATTTAAGCTCATATAACATATCTCCGCCCATATCAAGTATTTCTTAAACCAAAATAACTGAATGATCTCTTCAAGAGAAATTCAATTCACACAACAATACTTTACTCTCCTTCAAAAATAAATGTCATACTCTTTAATAGTTAAATTTTAAGTCAAAAACTCATTTTCTATCTCAATTTCTTCTTTTTAACTTCTCTAATGTACATGAAGAATTCTAGAACTATTTTATTAAATTCTATTTCATTTTATAGGAATTCTAGAATTTTCCCCAAATTTTATTTTGCATCAAAACACTTCAAATTGTCAAAAATCCCAAAAAAATCGAAAATGGCATCACCGGGTTTCGAACCCATGCCCACTGCACTGCTACAGTAGCGCCCAAAGCCCACTCCGCTAGCCACTAAGTCCAAGTGAACTTGATGTCAATATGCCATACTGAAATCCTAAAATACAAATCTTCGGGTTTCAGATTATTTAAATAAAATCAAAAATACAATGTGTCAACAAGTTTCGAACCCAAGACCTCCGCATGCTACAATACCGACTTGCGGTGCACTGAATAACCAAAAAGTCCATGTGCGATTTCTGTCTGTTGAGTTATGCTATTATGTTTTGTTTGATTTTCTCGTTATTCAAATACTTTCTCAAAACTCGATATTTCATTTGCTCTAATCTTTCATTAAACTGCAAATAGTTTATCTAGAAAGATTTTATTTTCTAACAATAGTTCACAAACTTAAAATTCATATTTTTGACAAAATATCTAGATTTCAAATTTATTTCTTCTCTTTTATGAACATGCAATATATTTCTTCAATTTAATCAACTAGTAATTTGTATACCTTACAAACAATCAAATGAATTTATGTGTATCAAATTTTACTTTACAAAAATTCATTTGTTAACTATAAGGGAATTCTTTACAATTGTTTTTACAATTACAAGTTTCTATATTTATAAATTAACATGCATATGGCAAAATACTCATTATTTCTTTTTTTTTTTTTCTCATTTACAAACAACATGATAATTAGTTTCTCAAATAGCAAAATTTATACAATTTGGCACACAATAAGAACTCGGATTTGTTATCTAATTATCACATCAAATTTATCATTACTATTCATGTAATATATTAGTATGCATGTCTTATATTTAGAAAACACAAGATTTCCCATATCATATCAATTTGATCTAAATTACTAATTTCATATTCTAGCATGCTCAACCTATGAATTAGAAAATATAAGGATCACCCACCTCTTATGAAGAATAAACAACCAAGATGAAAAGGCACCACTTCTAGCTCCAACAAGCACTCCTAGTCCTTCTCCTTCTAGCAAGAGCTCTCCAATGCACAAGAACACTCTTTCTTTTTCCTCTCTCTATTTTGGTTTATTTTGGGGTGAAATGAGAAGAGAACAAGGGTGTATTTATAGGACAAAAGAAGGGCTTACTTGCAAAATTTACCCTCCTAATAATTAGCCACTAACTTTTCACTTTCCTAACTCCCCATCTCTTCACATCCCCTAATTCCCAAACCTCTCATTATCCAAACCGGTTCCCCACTCCCTTCCAAACCGATTTCTCTCTCTCTCCCTCTCCACACATGCACACACACACATACAAAAATAAATACAATTCCTATAGTTTTTGTATGTGTATTAAAAGTTGGTACATGTCATGTGTGAGTCCATGCACAACCAAAAATTGTTTTTTACTAATGGGCTTGTCTTGTTGAGCTTGCTTTTTAATTAATTTAATTAGTTAGTCTAGTGGGCTTGCCTTTTAATTAATTAATTAATTAATTAATCTAGGGGGCTAGAATATATTTTTCTTTTTTAAGTCCATGGGTTTAATAAAAGGCTAAATAAATGACTTATGCATGCTAAAATAGGAAATGACAGTAAGAAAAATAGAGATGGACAAATTAGCACGTACATTGTACGTGCAAAAATTGAAAAAATGTATTTTAATCAAAATAGAGAAAAATGAATTTCAATTTTATAAAATAGATTTGAATACCTGAATTCAATAATTTAAACACATAGAAAATATTACACGTGGCAGTGGAAATACATAATTGATATGTGCATCAAAAACACATAAAAAGCACGTAAAAATAAAGAGATTGAAATTTAATATTTTAGTTTATATAAATTGGATAAAATATATTCGGAATGCATGAATAGTCTGAAATCACAATACGTAATGAAAACATGTTACAAATATTACCAGTAACGGTACAAAATACACGTGCGTAACACACCAGGGCAAAATTGTCATTTTCAATTTTGCAGGGTGTTACAGTCTCCCCTCCTTAGAGTAGTTCCATCCCCGGAACTCACTAGGGTAAAGGTTGTATTTTGTACATACCAAAGAAAATATCATTATTTTATTTAGAAAACTGCAAAATTTAAGAAAAATAAATATAGTATAAAAATACGCAATGAGAAAAAACAAGAAAACTCTATATAAGAAAACTATGAGTATCAAAATTTTACAAGAACAGAACGAGAAAACTATAAAAATTGCATAAGAAAATAAATGTGACAAAAGATAGGATTGATTGAGAGAAATTTTCATACAAAAATAATATTAGATGAACCATAAGATAAAAGGAAAAATCAGTTAAGTCATTAATTTGTGGAATGGTTTGGAAAACGATGCGGTAAAGAAAACTTAGTCAATAGATAATTTATAGATAGATTTAGAAACCAAAATGTATCAATGTAATAAGCGGTAGAAAATCGCAAACTGAATTGGTACTATATGACCAAAATTAAATTGGCAATTTAAAATAAATCTGTTGGATAACAATTTGAAAAAAATAAACGTGGATGAAATTTTAGTTAAAAGTATAGTCAACATAAAAAATAATTTTTGTATACTAATAGAATAATTTGTAAAGTAACTATAATAATTATACATACAATTTGAAAATTAAAGATATAGAAGGCATACATCGAAATACTTTTGAATTGTCAAGTAGAGCAAGAAAACCAACGTACAAAAGTATATACGTATATAGGCATCAAAACCATAAGGGTGAAACAAACAATGTTATGATACGAAAATTATAAACGGTTTGTAGGAGTAAAAACAAAACATCATAGCTGTAAAAGTAATAACATATCATTGAAATAGTGCGAAAACTAATCATATAGAAATAACTTACAAATTGAAGGAAAAGTATAAATACCAATTTTATTTTTGTTAGGTGAGTAGACACTAAATCCAAGATAAGCTAGTAGCAAAATGAAATAGGATAAAGTGGTATGAAATGCAAAAAGATTCAAAATACTAAGAAGAAGATAGTTGATATTAAGTAGTAAATACACAAGTAGGATAGAAATCAGTTTAAATAATGTAATGCTAGGTTGTAAAATATTACAAAATAGTATAAGCTAGTACAAAATAGTATAGGGGTAAGTAAATATTATAGAAAATAAAGCAGGGGTTATCAAAGTAGAAAATCTCCTTCTGGTGTAGGTTTGCCTCGTTGATATCCAACTGTAGACTTGCCTCTACGATCTCAAGTTGCAGAATTGTCTCTATGACATCTGATTGCAGTTTGCCTTCTGCACATTCGATTGCAAACTTTACCTCCCCGATGTCCAGTTGCAGTTTTCGTCCATTGACGTCTAGCTGCGGATTTGCCCTCTCGACACCAGGTTGCACCAAAATGGGAGATGGAAAGAAGTAATCTTCCATGTACTCTTGGATATTGGGATGTTTAATAAAATATAGTATTATGTTTGAAATCAGTGATATAAAAGTGGATGGAAAAGTTGCAAATAAAGTAGGAAATTATGACGATAAAATACTAAAATAGATATACTTTAAATATAGGATATACAAAATTTGTATTAATGAAAAAGATTTATAATATTAAGACGAAAATAGTGTAAAGCATATGCACGAGATGAAAATGCAAATAAAAACAATAATTATGTAGTGTATGTATTATATTGAAGAAGCGTAAACTACAAAATTAATAAGTAGCGATTAATAGTAAAAGTGAATATAATCAAAACAAATTAGCAAATAATATGTAGTAACAATAGTATCGAATGTAGGCAATAAAACAAAATGGTAGGTCATATTTATATACGATGAATGACCAGGTTTATGATGACTACGTGTATGAGGAGAAGGTCAACATATACACGGATCACAAGAGTCTGAAGTATATTTATCAGTAGAGAGACTTGAATCTGAGACAGAGGAGATGGTTAGAAGTGTTGGAAGACATCCGACCTGAGATCAAGTACCATTCGGGCAAGGCCAATGTTGTGGCTGATGCTCTCAGCAGGAAGGAAAATTTATCTCGATTGATGACAACTCAGGAGAAGTTAGCAGAGGAGCTTGATCGAGTAGAGATTGAGGTGGTTTTGCAAGGTTTGGGAGCTTCCTTAGCTCAGTTGAGGATTCAACCTACTTTGAGAGACAGAATCATCGCCAGTCAGAAGACAGATCCAGAGATCCAGGAGATAATAGAGCAGGTTGGTGTTGGCAGGTTGGCAGAGTTTCAAGTGAAGGATGTAGTGTTGTGGTATGGAGAGCGGCTGTGTGTGCCAGATCAAGCAGAACTGAAGGGGAGTATTCTTCAGGAAGCGCATGCTACTTTATTATCCGTGCATCCAGGGAGTACCAAGATGTACAAGAACATAAAGCTATATATCTGGTGGCTAGTGATGAAGCGAGATGTAGCTGAGTTTGTTGCCAAGTGTGCAGTTTGTTAGCAAGTCAAAGCAGAGAATCAGAAGCCCGGAGGTTTGTTGCAGCCATTACCCATTCTAGAGTGGAAGTGGGATTGTATCAGCATGGATTTCATCACAGGTTTGCCCAAGAGTTTCAAGGGCAATGATACAATTTGGGTGATAGTGGACCGACTGACCAAATTGGCTCACTTTTTGGCGATGAAGCTTACTTGGTCGTTGGAGAAGCTGGCAGAGTTGTATGTTGGCGAGATTGTGAAGCTTCATGGAGTTCTGCTATCCATAGTATCGAACCGAGATGCACGTTTCACTTCGCATTTCTGGAGAAGTCTTCAAGAAGCTTTGGGGACGAAGACTGATTTCAGTACGGCCTTTCATCCTCAAACTGATGGGAAGACTGAGAGAGTCAACAGGGTATTGGAAGATATGCTGAGATGTTATGTGTTGGACTTTGGTGGCAGCTGGGAGAAGCATTTGGCTCTAGTGGAATTTGCCTACAACAACAATTTCCAGGCAAGCATTGGGATGGCACCATATGAGGCTCTGTATGGAAGGAAGTGCAGGACACCGGTTTGTTGGTACGAAGTGAGGGAACGACAGTTGTATGGGCCAGAGATTGTGCATCAGACTTCAAAAAAGATCGAGCTGATCAGGAAGAGGTTAGTCGACGCACAGAGCAGGCAGAAGAGTTATGCCGACAACCAGAGGAGAGACCTGGAGTTTGATGAAGGTGACTTTGTCTTTGTGAAGGTGTCTCCGACCAAGGAGGTGATTCAGTTTGGAAGGGGAGGAGAATTAGCTCCGAGATACATAGGACCTTATAAGATATTGAAAAGGATTGGGAAGACAGCTTATCGGTTAGAATTACCAGAAGAGTTGGCCCAAGTGCACAATATCTTTCATGTGTCTATGTTACGAGGTTATATCTCGGACCCGAGTCGTCACTTGCCAGAAGTGCCAGAGGGTTTGCATTTGGATTTGAGCTATGCAGAGCATCCAGTAGAGATTGTGGATCGTCGAGAGAAGGTCTTGAGAAATAAGACAATACCTTTGGTCAAGGTCATTTGGAGGAACGAATTTGTTGAGGAGGCCACTTGGGAATCAGAGGAAAAGATGATGAAAGATCACCCTGAACACTTCAACTAAAATTTTTGTAAACTCTTTTCTTTTCTTTTCCTTCTTTGTATTTTTCTCACTCTTAAGAGTAGTTCCGAGGACGGAACTATTCTAAGGAGGGAGTACTGTAACACCCCATAATTTTATTTTATTTAAAAATGTATTTTTCAATTTTGCACGTATGATGCACGTGTTAATTTTTCCATCTCTATTTTCTTACTCTCATTTACTATTTTAGCATGTATAAGTCTTCTTATTTTATTTAGCCCTTCCTTAAACCCATGAACCTAGAGATAGATTCTAGCCCATTAGATTAATTTAAAGACAAGCCCACTAGACTAACTAATTAATTAATTAAAAAGAAAGCCCATAGAAAAATCCCATTAATTAAATCATATTTTTAGTTGTGCATGTACTCACACATGACATGTAACAACTTTTAATACACAATTTAGAACTATAGGAATTGTATTAAATATTGTGTATGTGTGTGCACTAGTGCGCAACACGTGCACATGTGAAGGTGAAGGGGCTAGGGGGTGGCCGGTTTTTGGAGAAGGGTTGGGGGTTAGAGTTTTTGAAGAGGTTGAGATGTGGAGAGTTGGGGGTTATGGGAGTTAGGATAGTGAAGAGTTGGAGAATTAAGTTAAGTAATTTATTAGGTGGAGAAATTTGCACTTTAAACCCTCACCTTGTCCTATAAATACACCTTAGTTTCCTTTTCATTTCACACCTAAACTAAACAAAAATAAAGAGAAGAAAAGAAAGAGAGAAAGAGAGTATTCTTGTGCAATTGGAATCTTGTTGGAGATCTTGCTAGGAGGAGAAGGAGCTAGGAGTGCTTGTTGGAGCTAGGGGCTAGGAGTCCCATCATTCTTGGTTATTCATTCTTCATAAGAGGTAGGTGATCACTTTTTTTCTAATGTAGAGAATGCATGCTAAAAGTTATAAATGAGTATTACAGATTGAATTTGATGTGAAACATGTAGACATAATCCATGCTAATGTTGTACGCCATGAATGGAAGTAAATCTTGTTGTGATTAAGTGCCACCATGATAATTAGAAGGAAGAATTTTAAGAAAAGAATCAATGCTATGAATCATATTAGTATGCTTGTAAATTTGTACATGTCGAATATATGATTTGTATGAAAATTTGTAGAAGTAATGTTATGTGCAATATATGCTTTGATGCCATGATAATTAGAAAGAAGAAAGAAAGAAAAAAAAATTAAATTGTTGCCATGAAATATGTTAACTTATGCATATTTCCATGTTGTGTTGAAATTATAAATTTTTGCATAAAAGAGTTTTTTTTTTGAGATCCCCATGAATGATTGAGAGGCGTGTTTGGTTTTTATTACAAAATTTTAATTAGTATAATTGAGTACATGAACTAGTTTTAATGAATACAATTCTTAATCCAAGTTTTGAGAAAAATGCAAATTGATATGTAAAATGGAAAGAAGAACTATTTAAAATAGAAATATATTTTTAAAATGAATTTGAAATTAGTTGGCTACTGTTTTAAAATTTATCTCAGTCAAGAAAAGTTTATTTCAGTATCCTAAAAGATTGGATCATTTGGATAAACGAGTTTTGCGAAAAATAATCAATTTCAGAACAGTATGAATAAAATCATATTAATACGACTCCTAATCAATAATCACACTCAAACTTACTGGTTAGCCAGTGCACCACAGAGCACTACTGTACTTGTAAGAGATCTTGGGTTCAAAACTTGTGGGACACATTTTATTTTGTCTTCATTTAAAATAAATCTGAACCCGTAATTGTGTATAAGGGGATTTTGTTGTGGTTTATGACACAAAGTCCAAATGGACTTGGTGGCTAGCGTGATGGGCTTGGGCGCTTGCTATATGTGTCGGCTGATCAAGGGTTCGAAACCCGAAGCCATCTTTTGATTTTTTTTGGGTTTTAATACATTTGGGATTTTTAATGTGAATAAGGTTGGAAATAAAATTCTATTATTCATATAAAATAAAATAGAAATTATTAGAGATAGTTTTAAAATCTTCTTGTATGTTTTGAGAACGTAAAAAAGGGGAATTGACATAGTAAATGAGTTTTTGACTCCAAAATTATTATTCAAGTATATGACCCTTATTTTTGAAAAGAAGAGAAAAATATGTGACAAGTTATTCTCTTGTTGTAATCAAACACCCATGTTGAGTAAAAAATAGTTGCTGTGGAATGAGAAATGAATTGCTATATGAGCTTAACTTGCTAATGAAATTTATAGTGATGAATCTATTGTTCATGAAAGGAATTATCTTTCCATTTTGAATTGTAAACGAATAAGTGAATCATGAATAAGTGCTAAAATAAGACATTGATCTATTTATGAAAAGGTTGAAGATATGAACATAATGAGTTTAATACGTGAAGGGTATGAATACCCATGGATTCTTGTACATGAAAAATTGTGATTTAGAGTTAGTGAGATCTCGTGTACCGGCACTATTGAATTAAAATATTTGAGATATATTTTTGAGATATGGCCATGGAGCTATCTCGCAGTTGTGATTAAGTCCGGTAGGGGGTAAAACTAACCCTAGGTATGATAAATTATTCATGTCTTGAACTTAAGAAACTAGGCACTTAAGAGAAGATGTAGTAAACCTGGGTAAACGTAAGTGGGGCACTCTATATAGTCGGGCGGTGTACTCCGGAACTATAGACCCATTCGAGCGGTGTACTCCGGGACTGAGGTTGCTTCGATGGAGACGAGTTTTTTTTTAAATCCGGGACTATGCGTAGTCGGGTGGATAGTTTATCCTACTCCAGTGTATATACTTATACCGGGGCTAGAGGAGCACTTGCTGGGTATTCGCACGACAAGGAGTCTGTATAACAGTCGGGCGGTGTACTCCGGGACTGGGATCCATACTCGTGGAATATCTAAAACTTGTTCTTATTACTAGGTAGTTTTCATGGCGAGAGATGGAACCCTTTCAATATGGAGTACGTAGGTGCTTGCCCTCGGACCTATGTAGAATGGGATGCATAGAATCCGAACAAGTATGCATTAGTGTCATCTTAGAATTAAATATCTGCATTAGACATTAAGGCATCACATACACTTACATGTTTAGTGTAGTCACATTTAACACTTTATTTGCATTCAAATTTGTGGTTTGTTAAAGTATTGAGATCGTTATATTTACGGCATAGAGAGGATGGCTGAGTATAACATTTTCGTTAGTTATAAGTAACTGACGTGCCCTCAGCTTATTCTGCAGGAATTGGACTTTTTCATGAAGAAGTAAAGTTGTTATGATGCTGTTGATTAATTACTTGTTGAAGATGTGCAATTTGTATATTATTTTCATTGTTGTACTTCAGCTTTATTTTTCGTTGTATAAACAATGTAAAGAACTCTGATGTATGATAAAAAGTTTAAATATCCTTGTAAAATTGAAGGAATTGAAGTGTAAAGATCCTGTGGAATGTCGAATTCGGTCTTATTTGGAATTTGGGGTGTTACAGATGGTATCAGAGCCAGGTTTATTTCGGTGCAACCTGTAACGCATGTCTTATTTTAATCTCGTGTGTCTACAGGTTTATTACAAGTATCTCCATTGACGTTTAGTTGCAGTCTTCGTCACTATACGTAATGTGGTTGGTTGAACCTACATTCATGATACATTACATGTAGACACACTTCCCTTTCAAATCATTTTTTGTGGATTTTCATCCTAGTATTTTTCAACATTCAATATTTTTCAATACTATTAAGACACTTGAATATCTATTATTTTGTCTATCTTCCTTAGTCTTGATCTTTTTGAATTTGTTTTATCTGTCTTTCAATCTTAAAGATTTGTCTTTCGTGTTTTTGTGTCACTTTAAGTTTATCCATTCACATTTGTTATTACTTTTCTTATTATTGCAACTATTATTTTCTTCATTGATTATTTCTATTATACTTTGAATTTTGCTTATGAAATTTTCTTATGTGCATTCATTTTATAAGATTTGATTTTGTGATACTATATTTTTCATTATCCTATATATTTCAATATATTTTTAATAAGATTGAAATATTCTACCCATATAAATATGACCTACCATTTTATTTTATTATCTACATTCGATACTATTGTTATTGCATATTACCTACTAATTTGTTTTGTTATATTCACTTTTACTATTAATCGCTATTCATTAATTTTGTAATTTTACGCTTCTTCAATATAATACATACACTACGTAATTATTGTTTTCATTTGTGTTTTTCTCGCACATATGCTTTACACTATTTTCTTCTTAATATTATAAATCATTTCCATTACTATAAATTTTGTATATCCTATATTTAAAGTATCTATTTTAATATTTTATCGTCATAATTTTCTACTTTATTTGCAACATTTTCATCCACTTTTATATCACTAATTTCAAATATAATACTATATTTTATTAAACATTCCAATATCCAAGAGTACATGGAAGATTACATCTTTCCATCTCCCATTTTGGTGCAACCTGATGTTGAGAGGGCAAATCTGCAACTAGACGTCAATGGAGGCAAACTGCAACTGGACGTCGGGGAGGCAAAGTCTGCAACCGAATGTCTAGAAGGCAAACTGCAATCGGATGTCGTTGAAGTAATTCTGCATCTTGAGATCGAAGAGGCAAGTCCGCAGTTGGATACCAACGAGGCGAACCTACACTAGAAGAAAATTTTCTACTTAGATAACCCCTATTTTGTTTTCTATAATATTTACTTACCCCTATTCTATTTTTGTACTAGCTTATACTATTTTATAATATTTTGCAACCTAGCATTATATTGTTTATACTGATTTCTATATCAATCCTACTTGTGTATTTACTACTTAATCTCAGCGATCTTGCCGTCTTCTTTTTTATTTTGAATATTTACATGAGTTAACATTTCATACCACCTCATCATGTTTTATATTTCTATTTGGTGGCTATTCACCTAACAAATATATATATATATATATCTCTTATTATTTATATATTTTGTTTACGATTCATAATTTATTTCTGTATAATTGGTTTTTGTAATGTGTTATTACTTTTTCCACTATAATGTTTTGTTTTACTCCTACAACCCATTCATGATTTTCGTATTGGTTGTTTCACACTATAAATTTTATGCCTATGTACGTATATAATTTTGTATGTTAGTTTTTCTTGCTCTATTTGATAATTCGAAACTATTTCGATGTATGCCTTCTGTATCTTTTCAAATCATATGTATAATTATCATATTTGCCTTACAAATTGTTTTATGATATTAATTGGTATACACAATCGTTTAATGTTGTTTATACTTTTAACTGAAATTCATTCTCGTTTATTTTTCAGACTGTTATCCAATAGTTTTCTTTTAAATTGCTTATTCAATTTTGATCATACAGTACCAATTCAGTTTGCAATTTTCTACCACTTATTACATCGATACATTTTGATTTCTAAATCTATTTATAAATTATCCATTGATTATGTTTTCTTTACTGCATTGTTTTCCAAACCATTCCACAAATTGATGACTTAATTGATTTTTCCTTTTATCTAATGGTTCATCTAATATTATTTTTGTATGAAAAATTCTCTCAATCTATCATATCTTTTATCACATTTATTTTCTTATGCTATTTTCCTAATTTTATTGTTCCATTCTTATAAAATTTTGATACTCATAATTTTCTTATATATAGAGTTTGTCTTGTTTTTACTCATTGCATATTTTTATGTTACATTTATTTTCTGGATGTTTACAGTTTTCTACAGACAATAAGGTATTTTCTTTGGCGTGTACAAAATACAAACTTTATCCTAGCGAGTTCTGGGGACGGAACTATTCTAAGGGGGTAGGGTGTAACACTCTGCAAAATTGGAAATGATAATTTTTCCTTTGTGTGTTACACACGTGCATTTTGTACAGTTACTGGTAATATTTGTAACGTATTTTCATAACGTATTGTGATTTCTGACTATTTATGCATTACCCATATATTTTATCCTATTTAAATTAACTAAAATATTAAATTTCAATCTCTGCATTTTACGTGCTTTTTACGTGTTTTTGATGCACGTATCGATTATGTATTTTCACCGCTACGTGTAATATTTTCAATGTGTTTAAATTATTTATTTTAGGTATTCAAATCTATTTTTATTCATTTCCCCTTATTTTGATTAAAATATTATTATACGTGCTTTCTACGTACGTAGCATTTACGTCGTGGAATATATAAAATTAATAAATATATTTTCTTATATTGTATTTTTTTATTATCCTTAACATTTTTCAGTTGATAATGTCGAATTTCGTATTTTTGATATTTTACGTGCGACGCACATGTTTGTTTCAATGCACGTATTGTGGGCGTGTTCGTTTTCAAAAATAAATTTTGAAATGTGTGTCTATTTTATTTGTGCATGAAAAATTATAATTTTTAAATTAAATTAATTTTATATGCATCTTATATACTATATACATGTGTTTTAATTTAAATAAAATTTTTTAATTGAAGGAAGTGTGTGCAAGTGCATCGCACGTGCTAATTTTTCCATCTTTATTTTTCTTACTCTCATTTACTATTTTAGCATGCATGTGTCTTTTATTTTTTTTAGCCTTTTATTAAACCCATCGGCCTAGCCCACTAAACTAATTGATTAATTAATTAAAAGAAAGCCCACAAGACAAGCCCATTAATTAAATCTATTTTTTTAGTTGTGCATGGACTCACACATGACATGGAACAACTTTTTAATACATATATTAGTACTATAGGATTTGTATTTATTTTGGTATGTGTGTGTGCATGTGTGGAGAGAGAGAGAGAGTTGGTCGGTTTTGGAAGAGAGTGGGTCAGGGGTTTAGGAAGTGAAGAGATGGGGGTTAGGGAAAGTGAAGAGATAAAGTTAGTGGATAGTTATTAGGTGGGTGAAATTTGCATTTTAGCTCTTCTTTTGTCCTATAAATACACCTGTCATTTTTCTTCTCTTATCACACCTAAACTAAACAAAATAAAGAGAGGAAAAGAAAAAAAGAAAGAGAGTATTTCTTGTGCTTTGGAGGCTTGCTAGGAGGAGAAGAACTAGAAATTTCTTGTTGGAGCTAGGAGTGTGTCTCATCTTCTGTGTCACAAATTCTTCATTAGAGGTGGGTGATCTTGTGCTTTTTAAATGTAGAAAATGCATGCTAGTAATGTTAAATGAGTAGTATAGATTAAATTGATGTGATTATAAAGTACACCATCTTGTTGATTATTTGTGCCTTGAAAATTGTAGAAGTAATTACATTACAAAATGGTTCCGTTCGAGATTAGTATGAATCTCGAATGTAGGGCAATAAAACAAAATGGTTCGAGATTTTTCAGCAGTGTTTCTTGATGATCTACCAGGGCTTCCCCCTCATCGAGATGTAGAGTTCAGCATCACTGTTCAGCCAGGGAGTGCACCCATTTTCAAGGCACCATACAGAATGGCACCGGTTGAGCAAGATGAGATCAAAAAGCAGATTGAAGAGCTATTGAGCAAAGGATTCATCAGGCCTAGTACGTCACCTTGGGGAGCCCCAGTTCTGTTGGTGAAGAAGAAGGATGGATCAATGACGATGTGTATCGATTATAGAGAGTTGAACAAAGTTACAGTACAGAACAAGTATCCAATTCCTCAAATCGATGATCTGTTCGATCATTTACAAGGGGCAGCAGTTTTCTCCAAGATAGACTTGTGGTCAGGATATCACTAAGTTCGTGTAAAGGAAGAAGATGTGCACAAGACGAATTTCCGAACTAGGCATGGTTACTATGAGTTTCTAGTCATGCCATTTGGAGTAACCAATGGACCGGCTATTTTCATGGACATGATGAACAGAGTTCTGCAGCCATCTATCGATTCTTTTGTCGTTGTGTTCATCGATGACATATTGGTCTATTCCATTTCAGAGGAAGAGCATGCCGAGCACCTAGCAGAGGTACTGAAGAAGCTACAGGAACACAAACTATATGCAAAGTTGTCCAAATGTGACTTCTGGAAAACCGAAGTTGCCTTCCTGGGTCACATCCTTTCTAAGGGAGTGGCTGCTGATCCACAGAAGATTAAGGCGGTGAAAGATTGGCCAAGACCGACCACAGTGAAAGAGATTAGGAGCTTTCTATGTTTAACTAAATACTACAGAAGGTTCATTCAGGGATACGCCCAGCTAGCTGTGCCATTCACAGGACTTACAAAGAAGAACGTGAGTTTCAAATGGTCGGAACAGTGTGAAGGTAGCTTCCAAGAGTTGAAGGGAAGATTGACTACCGCTCCCATTTGGCTTTGCCACGAGAAGGAGTCGAATATGATATGTACAGCGATGCTTCTCAGCGCGGATTGGGCTGTGTGCTGATGTAGGAGGAAAAGGTAATAGCTTATAGGACTAGATAGTTGAGACGACATGAAAAGAATTACCCAACCCATGATCTGGAGCTGGAAACAATTATTTTTGCATTGAAGCAGTAGAGGCAATACGTGTACGAGGAGAAGGTCAACATGTACACAGATCACAAGAGTCTGAAGTATATCAATCAGCAAAGGGACTTAAATCTGAGGCAGAGGAGACAGTTAGAAGTGTTGGAGGACATCCGACCTGAGATCAAGTACCATTCGGGCAGGGCCAATGTTGTCACTGATGCACTCACCAGGAAGGGCAGTTTGTCTCGATTGATCAAAACTCAATAGAAGTTGGCAGAGGAGCTTGATCGAGCAGAGATTGAAGTGGTTTTGCATGGTTTGGGAGCTTCCATAGCTCAGTTGATGATTCAACCCACTCTAAAAGACAAAATCAATGACAGTTAGAAGACAGATCCAGAGATCCAGGAGATGATTAAGCAGGTTGGTGTTGGCAGATTGGCAGAGTTTCAAGAAAAAGGATGCAGTGTTGTGGCATGGAGAGCGGCTGTGTGTGCCAGATCAAGCGGAACTGAAGGAGAGTATTCTTCAGGAAGCGCATGCTACTTTGTTATCCGTGCATCCAGAGAGTACCAAAATGTACAAAGACATAAAGCTATATTTCTAGTGGCCAAGAATGAAGCGAGATGTAGCCGAGTTTGTTGCCAAGTGTGCAATTTGTCAGCAAGTCAAAGCAGCGAATCAGAAGCCTGGAGGTTTGTTGCAGTCATTACCCATCTCGGAGTGGAAGTGGGATTGTATCAGTATGGATTTCATCACATGCTTGCCCAAGAGTTCCAAAGACAATGATACAATTTGGGTGATAGTGGACCGACTCACCAAATCGACTCACTTTTTGGCGATGAAGCTTACTTGGTCAATGGAAAAGCTGGCAGAGTTGTATGTTGGCGAGATTGTTAAGCTTCATGGAGTTCCGCTATCGATAGTATCCAACCGAGATGCACATTTCACTTCGCATTTTTGGAGAAGTCTTCAGGCAGCTTTGGGGATGAAGACTAATTTCAGTACGGCCTTTCATCCTCAAACTGATGAGCGGACTGAGAGAGTCAACACGGTACTAGAAGATATGCTGAGATACTGTGTGTTGGACCTCGGTGGCAGCTGGGAGAAGCATTTAGCTCTTGTGGAATTTGCCTAGAACAATAGTTTCCAAGCGAGCATTGGGATGGCTTCGTATGAAGCTCTATATGGAAGGAAGTGCAGGACACCGGTATGTTGGTATGAAGTGGGGGAACGATAGTTGTATGGGCCAGAGATTGTGCAACAGTCCTCAGAAAAGATCGAGCTGATCAGGAAGAGGTTGGTCGACGCACAGAGCAGGCAAAAGAGCTACGCCGACAACCGGAGGAGAGACCTAGAGTTTGATGAAGGTGACTTTGTCTTTGTGAAGGTGTCTCCAACCAAGGAGGTGATTCGTTTCGGCAGGAGAGGAAAATTAGCCCCGAGATACATCAGACCTTATAAGATATTGAAAAGGATTGGGAAGACAACTTATCGGTTAGAATTACCAGAAGAGTTGGCCCAAGTGCATAATGTCTTTCACGTGTCTATGTTACGAGGTTATATCCCAGATCCGAGTCTTCCTTTACCAGAAGTGCCAGAAGGGTTGCAATTAGATTTGAGCTATGCAGAGCGTCCAATAGAGATCGTGGATCGTCGAGAGAAAGTCTTGAGAAATAAGACAATACCTATTGTCAAGGTCATTTGGAGGAACCAATTTGTTGAGGAGGCCACTTGGGAATCAGAGGAAAAGATGATGAAAGATCACCCTGAACTGTTCAACTAAAATTCTTGTAAACTTATTCTTTTCTTTCTTTCTTTGTATTTTTCTCACTCTCAAGAGTAGTTATGAGGACGGAACTATTCTAAGGAGGGAGTACTGTAATACCCCACATTTTTATTTTAATTAAAAATGCATTTTTCCAATTTTTTGCACGTATGATGCACGTGCTAATTTTTCCATCTCTATTTCCTACTCTCATTTACTATTTTAGCATGCATAATCTTTATTTATTCTTTTATTAAACCCATGGACCTAAAGAGAGATTCTAGCTCATTAAGAGAGCCCACTAGAATAATTGATTAAATTGATTAAAAAGAAAGCCGACGGGACAAGCCCATTAATTAAATCATATTTTAAGTTGTGTATGGACTCACACATGACATGTAACAACTTTTAATACAACTATAGGAATTGTATTAATTTTTGTGTATGTGTGTGCACTAGTGCACAACACGTGCACGTGGTAAATGAAGAGACAAAAGGGGGTTGGCCGGTTTTTGATCATGGAGAGGTGGGGGTTTGAGTTTTGAAGAGTTAGGATCATGAAGAGTTGGGAGTTATAGGAGTTAGGATTATGAAGAGTTGAAAATTAAGTGGAGTAATTTATTAAGTGGAGAATTATGCAATTTAAACCCTCACATTGACCTATAAATACGCCCCTCATTTTCTTCTCTTGTCACACCTAAACTAAATAAAAATAAAGAGAGGAAAAGATAGAGAGAAGAGAGTACCTTTGTGCATTGGAGAGCTATTGCTAGGAGGAGAAGGACAAGAAGGTGCTAGTTGGAGCTAGGAGCTATAAGTGGTCTCTCCAATCTTGGTTATTTAATTCTTCATAAGAGGTGGGTGATCTCTTACTTTCTAATGTAGAGAATGCATGCTAAAAATTATAAATGAGTTGTATAAATTGAATTTGATGTAAAATATGTAGATAAAATCCATGCTAGTGTATTATGCCATGAATGAAAATAATTTTGTTGTGATTAAGTAAATAATTGCCACCATGTTAATTAGAAAGAAGAATTTTGACAAAAGAATTAATACTATGAATGATGTTAGTATTCTTGTAAATTTGTACATGTCGAATGTATGATTTGTATGAAAATTGGTTGGAGAATGTTATATTTAATATATGCCTTAGAGTCATGATGAATAAGAAAGAAGAAAGAAAGAAAAACAAATTTAGTTATTGCCAGGAAATATGTTGACTTATGCATATTGTCATGTTATATTGAAAATATAAAACTTTACATAAAAGAATTTTCTTTGAGATATTCATGGATGATTAAGAGGCATGTTTGGTTTTATTACAAAATTTTAATTAGTATAATGGAGTACATAAACTAGTTTTAATGAATATGATTCAGCGTTATAAAAAAAAAGAATATGATTCTAAATTCGAGTTTTGAGAAAATATAAATTAGTATGTAAAATGAAAAGAAAAACTATTTGAAAATGGAGATATATATTTTTAAAATAAATTTGAACTTGTTGGTTGCTGTTTTAAAATTCATCTCAGTCAAAAGAAAAATTTATTTCAATATCCTAAAAGATTGGATCATTGGATAAACGAGTTTTACGAAAAAGAACCAATTGCTGAACAGTATGAAAAAAATTATATCGATACAACTCCTAATCAATAATCACACTTGGACTTACTGGTTAGATAGTGCACCATAGAGCTCTACTTGTAAGAGATCTTGGGTTCAAAACTTGTTGGACACATTTATTTTTGTTTCATTAATTTAAAATCCGAAATCAGAAGCTCTACATTTGGGGTTTTCGGTATGACATTTGATACAAAGTCCTAATGGACTTGGTGGCTAGCATGATGGGCCTTGGGCGCTGACTGTGTGTGTCGGCGGGTCCTGGGTTCGAAACTGAAGGCCACCTTTTGATTTTTTTTGGGTTTTGTTTATATAATTGAGATTTTAAATGTAAATAAGGTTGAGAATAAAATCCTATTATTCTTATAAAATAAAATGGAAATTATTAGAGATAATTATAAACTTTTCTTGTATAGTTTGAGAAAGTAAAAAATGGGATTTGAGATAGTAAATGAGTTTTTTACTCCAAAATTTTCATTTAAGTAAATGATCCTTATTTTTGAAAAGAAGGAAAAAAATATGTAACAAGTTATGAAATTCCCTTGTGTAAACCAACACTTATGTTGAGTAAGAAATAACTTGAATGTGAATTGAGATAAGAATTGCTTAAATTACTAATGAAATTTATAGTGATGAATCTTTTGTTCATGAAAGAAATTATTGTTCTATTTTAAATTGTAAATGAATAAGTGAATCATGAATAAGTGCTAAAATAAGACATGGATCTATTTATGAATAAACTGAAGATATGAACATATTGAGTTAATACATGAAGGGTATGAATAACCATTATTTCTTGTACATAAAAAGTTGTGATTTAGAGTTAGTGAGACCTTGGGTACCGGCACTATTGAATTAAAAGACTTGAGGTATATTTGTGAGATATTTGCCATGGAGCTATCTCATATTTTTGTAATTAAGTCCGGTAGGGGGTAAAACCAACTCTAGGTATGGAAATTATTTATATCTTGAACTTAAGAAACTAGACACTTAAGCGAAGATGTAGTAAAACTTGGGCAAACGTAAGTGGGACACTCTATATAGTCGGGCGGTGTACTCCGGGACTATAGACCCAGTCGGGCGGTGTACTCCCGGACTGAGGTTGCTTCGATGGAGACGAATTTTTATTTTTAAATCCGGGACTATGCGTATACCGGGGCTAGAGGGGTACTTACGGGGTATTCGCACAGTGAGGAGTCTGTATAACAGTCGGGCGGTGTACTCCGGGACTGGAATCCGTACTTATGGAATATCTGAACCTTGTTCTTATTACTGGGTAGTTTGTCATGGCGAGAGATCGAACCCTTTATTGTGGAGTACATAGGTGCTTGCCCTTGGATCTATGTAGTATGGGATGCATGAACAAGTATGCATTACTGTCTTCTTAGAATAAAATATCTACATTAGGCATTAAGGCATCGCATACACTTACATGTTTAGTTTAGTCACATTTTATACTTTATTTTGTATTCAAATTGTGGTTTGTTAAAGTTTTGAGATCGTTATATGTACAGCATAGAGAGGATGGCCGAGTATAACATTTTCGTTAGTTGTAAGTAACTGACATGCCCACAGCTTATTATGCAGATAATGGACATTTTCATAAAGAAGTAAACATTTTCTCGATTTGGTCTTATTTGGAATTCGGGGCATTACAGATGGTATCAAAGCCACGCTTCATAAGTAGTACAAATTTATAAGGAACGACACCCTAGAGTGGACATTAGAAGTGTGAGTTCAGCTTATAGAGATTTAAATGTAAGTGATTTATATTTGTGATGCTCTATACACTGATATTTTCTCTTCCTATTGGATGGCTGGAGTCGTGAATGAAGGTTCAATAACTACTTGCATTCAACTTCATTCATGATGTTCTCCTCGTATACATTGATTGTATGCGAGTACATTTTTCCTGGGTATCAGAGTGCACATTGGAAGCGTGGTTGGTTTGAACCTACATTCATGATACATTACACTTAGACACACATCCCTCTCAAATTATTATTTTTTCGTAGATTTTATCATGGTACTTTTCAACATTCAATATTTTTCAAATAAATATTTTCTTATATTATTAAATTACTTGAATATCTATTATTTTGTCTACTTTCCTTAGTCTTGATCTTTTTGAATTTGTTTGATCTGTCTTTCGATCTTAAAGATTTTTCCTTCGTATTTTGTGTCACTTCATGTTTATCCGTTTACATTTGTTATTACTTTTCGTATTATTGCAACTATTATTTTCTTCATTGATTATTTCTATTATACTTTGAATTTCGCTTATGAATTTTGCTTATGTGAATTCATTTTTTATGATTTGATTTTGTGATACTATATTTTTCATTATCTTATATTAACCCATATTTCAACATATTTTTAACAGGATTGAAATATTCTACCCATATAAATATAACATACCATTTTGTTTTACTGCCTACATTCGATACTATTGTTATTACATATTTTTTGCGATTTTTTTTTTGTTATATTCAGTTTTACTATTAATCGCTACTCATTAATTTTGTAGTTTTACGCTTCTTCAGTACAATACATACATTACATGATTATTGTTTTCATCTCGTGCATATACTTTACACTATTTTTATCTTAATGTTATAAATCATTTTCATTTCTACAAATTTTGTATATTCTATATTTAAAGTCTATGTATCTATTTTAATATTTTATCGTCATAATTTCCTACTTAATTTGCAACTTTTCCATCCACTTTTATATCACTAATTTCAAATATAACACCATACTTTATTAAACATGCCAATATCAAAGTATATATGGAATATTACATTTTTCCATCTCCCGTTTTGGTAGAACCTGATGTTGAGAGGGCAAATCTGCAACTAAACGTCCATGGAGGCAAACTGCAACTGGATGCCGGGGAGGCAAAGTCTGCAACCGAATGTTCAGAAGGCAAACTACAATCGGATATCATAGAGGCAATTCTACAACTTGAGATCGTAGAGGCAGGTCTGCAGTTGGATACCAACGAGGCGAACCTACACCATAAGGAGATCGTTTACTTTGATAACCCCTACTTGTTTTCTATAATACTTACATACCACTATTCTATTTTTATACTAGCTTATACTATTTTATAATATTTGGCAACCTAGCATTATATTGTTTATACTGATTTCTATATCTATCATACTTGTGTATTTACTAATTAATCTTATCTATATTGCCGTCTTCTTCTTTATTTTGAATGTTTACATGAGTTAGCATTTCATACCGCTTCATCGTATTTTATATTGCTATTTGGTGGCTACTCACCTAACAAAATATATATATATATATATCTTATTATTTATATATTTTGTTTACGATTCATAAGTTACTTCTATATAACTGGTTTTGTGATGTGTTATTACTTTTTCCACTATAATGTTTTGTTTTACTCCTACAATCCGTTCATGATCTTCGTATTGGTTGTTTTACCCTATAATGTTTTGCTTAAGTACGTATATAATTTTGTATGTTGGTTTTTCTTGCTATACTTGATAATTCAAAAGTATTCGATGTATGCCTTCTATATCTTTAATTTTCAAATCTTATGTATAATTATTAAAGTTACCTTACAAATTATTTCATGATACTAATTTCTGAATGATTTTTAACTAAATTTCATTCTCGTTTATTTTTCAAACTGTTATCCAATAGTCTTGTTTTAAATTGTTAATTCGATTTCGTTATAGAATACCTAATTAGTTTGCGAGTTTCTACCGCTTATTACTTTGATTAAAATTTAATTTCTAAATCTATTTATAAATTATCTATTGACTATGTTTTCTTACCGCATTGTTTTCCGAACCATTTCACAAATTAATGACTTAATTGATTTTTTCTTTTATATAATGGTTCATCTAATGCTATTTTATTTTGTATGAAAATTTCTTTCAATCTATCCTATCTTTTATGGTCATATTTATTTCCTTATGTTATTTTCTAGAGTTTTCTTGTTTCGTTCTTGTAAAATTTTGATACTCATAGTTCTCTTATATAGAGTTTGTCTTATTTTTTCTCGTTGCATATTTTTATACTATATTTATTTTCTGGATGTTTACAGTTTTCTATATACAATAATGATATTTTCTTTGGTGTTTACATAATACAACCTTTACTCTAGCGAGTTCCAGGGACGGAACTATTCTATGGGGGGGGGGGGGGGGGGGTGTAACACCCCGCAAAATTGGAAATGACAATTTTGACCTCGTGTGTTACGCACGTGTATTTTGTAACGTGTTTTCACTACTTATTTTGATTAACGACTATTTATGTATTTCCCGTATTGATTTTACCCTATTCTGAGTCAACAAAAATATTAAATTTCAATCTCTGCATTTTTACGTGCTTTTTACGTGTTTTGATGCACGTATCGATTATGTATTTCCATCACTACGTGTAATATTTTTATGTATTTAAATTATTTATTTTAGGTATTCAAATCTATTTTATAAAACGAAAATTCAGTTTTCTCATATTTTCGATCTAAATACTTTTGTACGTGTAATATACGTGTTTTCTACGTACGTAGCAATTACGTCGTAAAAATTAATAAACTTATTTTCTTATATTTAATTTTTATTATCTTTAATATTTTTTCATTGATAACGTCGAATTTTGTATTTTTGATATTTTACGTGCGACGCACGTGTTTATTTCAGTGCACGTATTTAAGCGTATCTGTTTTCAAAATAAATTTCAGAGTGTGTGTAACACCCCGTAATTTCAAAAAAATAATAATATAATAGTATTAATACGTATGTATGTATTATACAGTATAGATGGTATATATATATATGTGTATTAATATAGTTTGTGGCATATGTGGGTATATAATGAATAGTGGATTGATGGGGGGCCCACTGATTGTATTTGAAATAGCATATATATAATCTGCTGTTGTAACAAAGGCTGATGACGTCAGCCTTGTGCTGGGGGGGGCCCACGATGTTACAAAACAGTAACTTTGGTTGTTGACTTCGTCAGCCTACGGCTGACGTTGCCAGATGTCAGGGGGCCCACCCGGGTGTATGAATTGTGTGCTTCGGCTGTGCATTTTTGAAGAGAGAGTTGGCTGGTTTCGAACTTGGAGAGTTGGGGGTTGGAGTTTTGAAGAGGTGGAGAAGTGAAGAGTTGGGGTTATGGGAGTTAAGAAAATAAAAGGTTGAGCAATTTATTAGGTGGAGAAATTTGCAATTTAAACCCTTACTTTATCCTATAAATACCCTAGATGTTTTCTTCTCATTTCACACTTAAAATAAACAATTCTAGAGAGAGGAAAAAAAAAGAGAGAAAGAGAGTATTCTTGTGCATTGATCTTGCTAGGAGGAGAAGGAGGTAGGAGTTGCCTTGTTGAAGCTAGGAGCTAGAAGTTGTCTCTTCAACTTGGTTGTTCATTCTTCACAAGAGGTGGGTGATTCCTTACTTTCTAAATGTAGAGAATGCATGCTTAAATTTATAAATGAGTAGTATAACTTGAATTTGATGTGAAATATGCAGACAAAATCCATGCTAATGTAGTATGACATTGAATGAAAGCAATCTTGTTGAGATTAAGTAAATAATTGCCACCATTTTAATTAAGAAGAAGAATTTTGACAAAAGAATTAATACTATAAATCATGTTAGTATGCTTGTTGTTGAATATATGAAAATTGGTTGGAGAATGTTATATTCAATATATGCCTTAGTGTCATGATGATTAGAAAGAAGAAAGAAAGAAAAACCCAATTGAATTGTTGCCATGAAATGTGTTAATTTATGTATATTGCCATGTCATATTGAAAATATAAATTTTTGTATAAAAGAGGGTTTTTTTTTGAGATTCTCATGATTGAGAGGCATGTTGGTGTTGTTACAAATTTTTAATTAGTATAAGTGAGAACCTAAACTAGTTTTAATGAATACAATTCTTAAATTCAAGTTTTGAGAAAAATACAAATCTATGTGTAAAATGGAGAGAGGAACTACCTAAAATTATAAATATATTTTTAAAATGAATTTGAAATTAGTTGGTTGCTGTTTTAAAATTCATCTCAGTCAAAAGAAAAGTTTATTTCAATATCCTAAAAGATTAGATCATTTGATAAAGGAATTTTGCGAAAAGAAACCAATTTCTAAACAGTATGAACAAAATTATATCAATACAACTCCTAATCAATAATCACACTTGGACTTACTGGTTAGCCAGTGCACCACATAGCACTACTTGTAAGAGATCTTGGGTTCGAAACTTGATAGTCACATTTATTTTTGATTCATTTAATTAAAATCCGAATATTGGAGATTTGATATTTGGGGTTTCATTATGACTATTTTGACACAGAGTCCATATGGACTTTCTGGCTAGCGGGTTGGGCCTTTGGGCATTACTGTAGCCGACGTGTGGTCCTGGGTTCGAAACCCGTTGGCTACAATTTGATTTTTTTTAATTTTTCTGGCATTTTCAATGGGTTTAAATGAGAATAAAAATTTGAGAAAAATACTAGAACTTCTATAGAATGAAATAGAGTTTATTAAAAAGAGTTGTAGAATTTTTCAACTATATTTGAGATATAAAAATAGAAATTTGCGATAGGAAAATGAATTATGTGACTTCAAAATTTATTATTTGAGAATAACACCTTCTTTTGTGAAGAATAGTAAAATATTATTTTGTGAAGTGATTTCTCTTGAAGAGATTACACTCTTATTTTGTCTAAAGAATATTTTGAAGTGAGCTGAGACATTGTATGAGCTTGAATTTGTTAATAAGATTTCTTGTGATGAAATTGTGTTCTTGAAATGAATTATTTGCTTCTAAAGATTATGAATGGATAAATGGATCATGAATAGTGTCAAGATAAGACATTGAACAAGTTGTGAATAAGTTGGAGGTAAGAATATTTAAGTTTAAGACATGTTTATTGAAGGGTATGTGTACCCATGGATTCTTGTACATGAAAAGTTGTGATTTAGAGTTAGTGAGACCTCCGGTACCGGCACTATTGAATTGAAAAGAATTGATATATATTTTGAGATATGGCCATGGAGCTATCTCGTATTTTGTTGATTAAGTCCGGTAGGGGGTAAAACTAACTCTAGGTATGAAAATTTATCCATGTCTTAAAGGATTAGGCACATAAGTAAAGATGTAGTAAACTTGAGCAAACGTAAGTGGGGAACTCTATATAGTCGGGCAGTGGATTTCGGGACTATAGAACCAGTCGGGCGGTGGATTCCGGGACTGTGGTTGCTTCGTGGGAGACGAGCTTTATTTTAAATTCGGGACTATGCGTAGTCGGGCGGATAGTTTGCCGTTCTCCATTGTATATACGTATACCGAGGCTAGAGGGGTACTTGCGGGATGATTCGCACGATGAGGAGTCTGTTATAACAGTCGGGCGGTGGACTCCGAGACTAGGATCCGTACTCGTGGAATGATCTGAACCTTGTCTTATTACTGGGTAGTTTTCATGGCAAGGGATCGAACCCTTAAATGTGGAGTACGTAGGTGCTTGCCCTCGGACCTATGTAGTATGGGATGCATAGAATTCGAACAAGTATGCATTAGTGTCATCCTAGTATAAAATATCTGTATTAGGCATTAAGACATCGCATACACTTACATGTTTAGTGTAGTCACATTTAACACATCATTTTTGCATTCAAATATTGTGGTTTGTTAAAGTATTGAGATCGTTATATGTACGATATAGAGAGGATCGCCGAGTAGAACATTTTCGTCAGTTGTAAGTAACTGACGTGCCCACAGCTGATTATGCATGAAATGGTCTTTTTCATGAAGAAGTAAAGATGTTATGATGCTGTTGATTAATTACATTGATGAAGTTGTACAAGTTGTATATTATTTCCATTGATGTAATTCATTTTATTTTCCGCTGTGTACAAAATTATAAAGAACTCTGATGTATGATGAAAAGTTCAAATTTCCTTGTAAAATTGTACAAAGTGAAGTGTATAGATCCTGTGGAATCTCAAATTCGGTCTTAATTGGAATTCGGGGCGTTACAGATGTTTTGTTACACCTACCAAGGGAGGTCTTGAGTTCGAGGTTGCTTCGATGGAGACGAGCATATTAATGGGTAGTTTTCATGGCGAGGGATCGAACCCTTAAATGTGGAGTACGTTGGTGCTTGCCTTTAGACCTATATGGAATGCATAGAATCCGAACAAGTATGCATTAGTGTCATCCTAGTATAAAATTGTTTATAGTTGTTTACTATTTTGTATAATATACACCCGTAGCATTTTGTAACGCCCCTGCCCCTAGCTCAGACAATTTATACAATTTAGAAGACAAATTAGATACTATGTAGTACAGCTGCCCACCACAGGCTGCCTCTCAAAAGGTGGTTAACCAAATTGGTGACTCTTGATCATAGGCTTTTAGTATTTATTTATTGTTTTATTATAATGATTTACCGATATGGGATTATTCCTATACGCAACTCATGCTGCTCTATCAATTACCGGATGAGCCCTCATGGTCATCGCCACGTCATCAAGATCTGGCGAAGTCAACAGCTTCTCAACAGCACAATGCTGTTTTGCTATTTCCGTGTGAGCCCCTCGCCAAAATCATTTCACATTCAACATTTAATTCCATATACAATCCCCATAGGAACTCCTATGGGGCCAACTCAAATCCCCTTATATATATATATATATATATATTATGTTTTTTTAACACGGGGTGTTACAGACACACCCCTTCAGAAATCAGCGTCCTCGCTGAGTACGGGCATGCACAACCTAGTGCTGGATCTCCTTTATAGCCGATGTGGAGTGGAGTACCCTGATTCTGCTAGCTGCACCGTACCCCGATTCTGCGGGTGGTCCATTATTTCAGGCCGCCACCTTGCTCCATCTCAGGCATACCCGTACATCTGCTAGGTCCATCTCAGGCATACCCGTACATCTGCTAGGTCCATCTCAGGCATACATCTCGCCCATTCTTACCCACACTCGGTGTCGAAAGTCGGCTCTGATACCCTTTGTAACGCCCCTACCCCTAGCTCAGACAATTTATACAATTTAGAAGATAAATTAGATACTATGTAGTACAACTGCCCACCACAGGTTGCCTCTCAAAAGTTGGTTAACCGAATTGGTGACTCTTGATCATAGGCTTTTAGTATTTATTTATTATTTTATTCTAATGATTTACCGATATGGGATTATTCCCATACGCAACTCATGCTGCTCTATCAATTACCGAGTGGGCCCCCATGGTCATCGCCACGTCATCAAGATCTGACGAAGTCGAAAGCTTCTCAACAGCACAATACTGTTTTGCCATTTCCATGTGGCCCCCCTGCCATAATCATTTCACATTCAACATTTAATTCCATATACAATCCCCATAGGAACTCCTATGGGGCTAACTCAAATCCCCTTATATATATAAATTATTTTAACACGGGGTGTTATAGATCCCCTACCCTTCAACTCAAAACTCAAATCCCCTTCTTTTTACTTTCTCAGACAATTTATACAGTTTAGAAGAAAAATTAGATACTATGTAGTACAACTGGCCACCACAGGCTGCCTCTCAAAAGGTGGTTAACCGAATTGGTGACTCTTGATCATAGGCTATTATATTTATATATTATTACTAGATTTGCCCGTGGGCATGTGCCTACGGCACGTCTTCGGAATGATTCAAAACACGAAAAACCATGTAACAATAAAACAACAATTATGTAGCTCAAGTATGAATAGTATGACAATAATTAGTTGTAAATAAAAGTCCATGTTTTCATTAGTATATGTTGAAAAATAATTATAAATGGAAATATAAAATATAAAGTCTTAGAACTTTAAGTGTGGAAAATGATGAAATTTAACTGTTGAAAAGATATTTGCCATTTTCAATATAACATGTGCAATAAAAAAAATATAAAAATTCTGAAAATTTTACAAATCTAAAATCTTAAAATCTAAATTTCCAAGTAAATAAAGAAAGAATGGGAGAGATAGAGGGAGAGAGAGAAATAAAGAAATATGAAAAAGTGAAGAGAGAAGAGAGAGATAGTAATAAAGTATTGAATTTTTTAGTTTTGGGGGGGGAAATTTAATTTTGGGGTTTGAAATTTTTGGCGGGAAAATATGTTTTGTGGTAATCAATCTAGACCATTGGTTTTATGGGAGATTGAATGAGAGCCACTTGATAGCTTTCTTTGTAATTTATTATATAGATACTCATTTCAACCCTCGATATGGGACTATCTTTCAGACACATTACCACTTCTCTCTCTCGTGAGTACACAAAGACCTCTCCATGGTGGGCCCCACTCTTAATGACCACGTCAACAGTATGCAAACAACAAAAATTGCTGTTGTTTCACCCCCTGTGGGACCCCCCACCAACTATTATATAATTCCTTATACCATATTTTTACCATTTTTAATGCCACCACATATATACTTCCCATAATATATATATATATATATATATATATATATAGGAATGCTCCATTGAAAACGGATTTGTTTTCACGGGTTGGAAAACACCAATCTTCGCCTGATTCGCTCTGATAAAATGAATATAACCTAGGCCGTTGTTTGGAACAACAGCCTAGGTTATAAAAATTTAAATTATAGGCCGTTGTTTGGAACAACGGTCTTGTTCTAAATTTTTATAACCTAGGCCGTTGTTCCCAACAACGGCCTAGGCTAAAAAATTTTATTGAAATTTTATAACCTAGGCCGTTGTTGGGAACAACGGCCTAGGTTATAAAAATTTAAAACAAGGTCGTTGTTCCAAACAACGGTCTATAATTCAAATTTTTATAACCTAGGCCGTTGTTCCAAACAACGGCCTAGGTTATATCAATTTTTTTAGAATCTGTTCAGCGAAGAGTTATTTGGGACGAAATTCCCAAAATAACCCTCCACTGATCAATTGAAACGGGTTATGGGAAGCTCGATCTGAGCCGCTGATCACGATCATGAGCGATCCAACGGCTCAGATTGGTGTTTTCCAACCCGTGAAAACTAGACCCATTTTCAATGGAGTATTCCTTATATATATATATATATATATATATATATATATATATATATATATATATATATATATCACTTTGAAAATTACGGGGTGTTACACCGCTTCCAAAAGAACCACTGGCACGACACAAATGACTGTTGGGCCCTGAAGGACAAGATCGAGGCCCTCATTCAGAGAAGGCAGCTCGCTAGGTTCGTAAGGAGGGACAGGGCCGATCCACCTCCACTCCCCAGGGGGGCTAACAGGCGAACCGAACAACATGCAGAGACCCCGAATGTCGAAGCAGAGGCCATCCTACACCTTATATATGGATGCCCAATGGGGGGAGATTCCAACTCATCCCGAAAAGCCTTCATTTGGGAAGTGAACGCCGTGCAGAGCCATCTCCCTCCGAAGGGTCTTGGGGTCCCTGTCACGTTCTCCGATAGAGACTTGGAGGGCGTTCGCACGCCCCATTGCGACGCCCTTGTTATTAACCTCTGAATGGCCAACTTCGACGTACACTGGATCTTGGTGGACAATGGCAGATCAGTTAATTTTCTTTTTCTTGGAGGCGTTCAAGGGCCTCCAACTATCGAGAAATCGGCTCAAGCCCGCTGGCTACACCCTTCATGGGTTCACCGGGGTGCCGGTGACGATCAAGGGGTTATAACCCTCGACGTGACCGCTGGCAAAACCCCGGTCACCCGCACAGAGCCGATGGACTTCATGGTGGTAGATGTGAAAGCATCCTATAATGTTATCCTGGGTCTACTAGGTCTGGCCGCACTCCAGGCCATTCCTTCGGCCTATCATATGAAGATGAAGTTCCCCACCCCCGCAGGAGTGGGAGTAGTAAGAGGGAGTCAGGAGGCGGTTCGCAAGTGTTACATGACCTCGATGGGAGGCCCGGTCCTCTCCCTTGAAGCCCTCGAACTCCCACGGAAAAGTAGCCAGACCATCTCCGAGCCGGTGGACGAGCTGGAAGAAGTGGTCTTCTCAGAAGAAGATGCCACCAAGACATTCCAGATCAGCAATGCCCTTTCCTCCATCAAGAAAGACATCTCCCAATGCATAAGGGAGAACTGCGATCTCTTTGCCTGGACCGCGGCAGATATGCCTGGGATCTCAGAGGATCTCTTGATGCACCACTCAGCGTTCCCCCGAGAGTCAAGCCCATCCAGTAGAAGCAACGTAAGTTCGCTCCCGAGCACCGACAAACGATCAAGGAAGAGGTCGAGAAGCTCCTAAACGCCCGATTCATCCGGGAGGTGAACTACCCCGAATGGCTATCCAATGTGGTGATGGTTAAAAAAGCCAACAAGAGCTGGAGGATATGCATCGATTTTACTAACTTCAACAATGCGTGCCCAAAGGATCCATTCCCCCTTCTGAGCATCGATGCTCTGATTGATGCGACCTCCAGCCATGAGCTCCTCAACTTCATGGATGCCATCTTGGGGTACAACCTGATCTGGATGTTCCCTCCCGACATCCCGAAGACCTCGTTCGTGACTGACCAAGGCCTGCACTTCTACCGGGTCATGCCATTCGGGCTGAAGAACACGGGAGCTATATACTAATACCTAGTCAACAAGGTCTTCCGAGACCAGATTGGCCGTAACATGGAGGTCTATGTGGCCGACATGTTGGTCAAGAGCATCTGTGGGCAAGAGCATGTCCTTGACCTCCAAGAAGCCTTCGGGGTGTTGAGGAGGCACAACATGAGATTGAACCCGAGCAAGTGTGCGTTCGGAGCCTCATTCAGCAAGTTCTTGGGGTTCATGGTCAGCCAGAGGGGCATAGAGGCCAACCCCAAGAAGATCCAGGCCATACTATGGCTGCCCCCTCCAGTGTAAAAGATGTGCGGAAGCTCACCGGGCGCCTTGCGGCGATTGGGCATTTTCCTTTCCAAATCTGGGGAGAAGTGTCTCCCATTCTTCAAAGCCCTCAGGGGGGCTAAAGGCTTTGAATGGGGGCAACAGCAACAAAAGTCCTTCGACTAGCTCAAGGCGTACTTAGCCAACCCTCTGCTCTTGAGCAAGCCAAGGCCCGGGGAGGTCCTCTACCTGTACCTCGCCGCTTCGGAGTAGACCCTCAACACTGTCTTGGTAAGAGAAGAAGAAAAGATGCAGAGGCCCATCTACTACGTGAGTAAGGTCCTCCGGGATGCTGAACTTTGTTACGCGAAGCTAGAGAAGATAGACTTTTCCTTGGTTATGGCGGCCTGAAAGCTCCGCCCATACTTTCATTTCATTCGGTGGTCGTTCTTACCGACCAGCCGCTGAAGCAAGTTCTCCACAAGCCTGATACATCGGGATGCTTGATGAAATGGTTCATAGAGCTGAGCCAGTACGTAATCAGCTACCAACCCCAAACCGCTATCAAGGCACAAGCCTTATCGAAATTCATTATGGAGAGCACTATTCCCAACCCCTGTGAGTTGGCTAACGAACCCCTGGTCTAGATTGTTTAAGTTGACGGATCCTCGTGCACCGACGAAAGTGGGGCTGGCGTCATCTGGACCGGCCCAGACGGTTTCGTTTTGCAGTACTCCCTCCGCATAAACTTTCGTGCATCGAACATCGAAGGCGAATATGAGGCCCTCATAGCGGGGCTCTGCATGGCCCGCAAAGCAAGGGCCAAGCGTATCCAGGTCTTCAGTGATTCACAGCTGGTTGTGAATCAAGTGTCTGGGGAGTACGAAGCAAGAGATAAGAGCATGGCCAAGTACATGGCGAAGGTAAAGGGACTACTGGCTTTGTTTGAAGAAGCTCGACTCTAGCGGGTTCCCCGAGAGGAAAACGCATAGGAAGACGCCCTCTCAAGGCTCGCCTCCTCCTCCCTCTAGGGCTTGGAGCGAACCGTATTGATAGAGGTCATCCTGAGACCAAATATTGAGGGAGACAGCTTGGAGCAGATGGAGACCATGCCTCTCACACTTAGGGAGAATTGGATGAAGCCCCTACTCGAGTACCTTAGAGACGGAGTTCTTCCAGCAGACCCAAGAGAGGCAAGAAGGGTCAGGACCAGAGCCGAGCGGTACACACTCCTCGATGGAGTCATGTACAAATGCTCCTACACTCAGATTGACGGCAGACCCTACCTGAGGTGTCTCTCCCCCGAAGAAGCACTCTATGCCCAGAAGGAGGCCCATAACGGTATGTGTGGCGTGCACTTAGGAGTGAGATCCCTCGCCCGTAAAATCTTAAATTATGGCTACTTCTAGCCCACACTGCTTAGTGACTCCGAAGAGTACGTCCGCCAATGCAGCTCCTGCCAGAGATTCTCTCCAATCTGTCACCTACCACAAGCCCAACTCTTCTCCTTGGCAAGTCCAATCCCTTTCACAATGTGGGGGATGGACTTGCTCGGATCATTCCCTCCAGTGCCGGGCCAGCTGAAGTTCCTGGTCGTGGTCATAGATTACTTCTCCAAGTGGATCGAGGCCGAACCCCTTGCAACGGTCACTGAGAACCAGGTTCAAAAGTTCTTTTGGAAGAACATTATTTGCCGGTTCGGTGTACCCCGTATCCTCATAACCGACAACGGAACCCAGTTTGCAGGGGCAACCTTCCGCAACTTCTGCGCCGACCTAGTCATCCAGTAGCGGTTCTCCTCAATATCCCATCCTCAGTCCAACGGCCAAGCAGAGAATGCCAATTGACAAATACTCTTCGGCCTGAAGAAGAGGCTCGATAAATCCACCTACGGATTATGGGTCGAATAGCTGCCCAACGTGCTATGGAGCTACCGCACCATGAAGAGAACTCCGACGGGAGAATCCCCCTTCAATCTTACTTATGGACCTGAAGCCATTATCCCCCTCGAGGTCGGCCTACCTTCGTCGCGATTGATCGCTTACAATGAAGAGCAGAACGCGGAGCAGCTTTGCAATAGTTTGGACCTCATCGATGAGATTCGTGAGAGAGCTTCCACCAAACAGGAGACTTACCGACGTAGGATCACTCAGTCCTACAACAAGAAAGTCCAACCAGCTAATCTTAAAGAGGGGGACCTAGTACTCCGGAAGCTATCGATCTCCATTCCGAGCAAAAAGGGCAAGCTAGCACCCAATTGGGAAGGTCCGTATAGGTTCTCCAGAGTTATTTGCCCAGGCGCGTATCAACTCGAAGACCCTGGGGGCAGGAGGATACTGAGGACATGGAACACGGAGCACTTGATGAAGTACCAAGAGGGTGTCTGAACACCGCTCCAAGCAACTTCCGCAAGAACGCTCCATAAAACATGTCAAAGTTTTGTTAATTTTCCTTATCAAAGTGTAAGGGCAGCTCGCAACTTAGAAGTGGCCGCCTAAGTGTTTGCAATAAAAGAAATCGACCCCTGCAAGTTCTCTATTTTTGAGTTTCAATAAAGGAAATTCACCCCGGCAAGTTCTCTATTTTGAGCATTCTAATTGTACTACTTTGGCACTTACAAAAAAAACATTAAAACGACATGCTCAGAATCCAACACTTGGTTTGATTCCGCTTTAACTACTTGCTTCTAAGCAAGTACGAAGTGGTTCACCATTCGGAATTGCTCCCACAGCTGTTAACATTCCTTAAACAACAAGCTCGGAGTCCAATACTTGGTTCGATTTTGCTTCAACTACTTGCTTCTAAGCGAGTACGAAGTGGTTCACTATTCGGAATTGCTCCCACAGCTGTTGACATTCCCTAAACAACATGGTCAGAGTCCAACACTTGGTTCGATTCCGCTTCAACTACTCACTTCTAAGAGAATACGTAATGGTTCACCATTCGGAATTGCTCCCACAGCTGTTGACATTCTCCAACGACGAGCTCGGGTGACGTCCAAACACGAGTAATCAATCTCTTGTACTTCAGCAACGTGTGCCGAGTGTTCTTGCCACCGACGCCCAAATGCGAGAAAAATCTCTCTTGGACTTCAGCAACCTGTGCCGAGCGCTCTTACCACCGATGTGCAAATGCGAAAAAAATTAATCTCTTGGACTTCGGCAACCTGCGCCGAGCATTCTTGCCACCGACGTCCAAATGCGAGAAAAATCTCTCTCGGACTTCGGCAACTTGTGCCGAGCGCTCTTGCCACCGACACCCAAATGCGAGAAAAATCAATCTCTTGGACTTCGGCAACATTTGCCGAACATTCATTCTCGTCGACTTCGGCGACCTGGGATGTTCCACAACTATTGACACGCTTGAAAACAATAACAAAACACAAGTTTGAGAAATGAGTTCGCCATTTCTTTAAAATTTGAAGTAAAATTCTAACCATAGACCAACGACTCATCTTTACATCAAGGCACAACTCATTCGAAACAGATTACAAAACTACAAAAATCTGCCCTAACCCCTCCTGGGGAGCGGGATGCTTCTCTTAAGTGACAAATGAGGTCGGCGATCACCTTGTTGCTGTGGCCTTATTTCCTCGGAGGTATCCAGACCGGCAAGCCGAGTTGCTTCGTTGGCACCTGAGAGCTTATGTGTTACCCCAACAGATGCTCCGCTCGACGAACCAGTTACTCCGCTCTGTGCATCACCAGGGTGCCTCACGACGGGGGGCGAGCGTAACGCCAACTCGTGGAACGACCTCCCTTGGGTGTACTCGCCTTGGGGGCAGGAAGTGCTCCTGACGTTACTCCCCTCGAAAAGCTGCCGAAGCCGATTATTCTCCGCCTCTAGCTCTACGAACCTTTCCTTTAGCGACTCATCCGTCACTCTAATCTTCAGGCGTGGCATCCGACTTGAGCTACCCGCACGAGAAGCCTTGGTGATTGTTCTCCGAAGTTGCACTGCCTCCAAGCTCTTCTCGAGTACCACATTCTTCAGCCCATCTCTCTCAGCCTTGACTTCGAACAGAGACCGACAAAGGAATTTTAGTCTTAAGCCCTGGCTAATGGCCATCGAGGGACACGTGTCTTCTCCTTCGGGGGAGCACTTCTCGAGCCTTCTCCTTTAGTCATTTCAGCTCAAAGGTGCGACGGGCCAATGTCAGCTTGAGGTAGTTCAACTCCGACTCGGCTTTAAACAACCTCTCTCGAGTTCAAGCAAGGCCCAGCTTTGTGATCCCAAGACCAGTCTGGAGTCGAGACACTTCGGCAATCTTAGATAGTTCGACCAACTGAGATACTTTGGCGCTCTGAAAATGCCAAGATACTTTGTTCAAACGAAGCCACAACAAGACAACTCGGGAGAAAATCAGACAAATTGTAATAAACACTTAGCCAAAAAGATTTCAAAAAGTTTTCATTTCATTGAAATTCAAGTTACAAGCGGTGGCCAGTCCGCGATTAGGCGATACATTTTTTATCAAAACTGAATTACAAGTCAAGGCCGGACCTCTTTGCCGTGGCTGCCGTTCATTGCAGGCTCTGACCCATGCGTGGCAACAACGATCACCAAGGGTATGGCATCCGAACCAGTCTCCACTTTGGGCTCGACGAACTTAACCTCCACATCGTCGTCTCCTTCTTCGCCTTCCTCGGAGGCATCATCGAATCCCGGGACGTGGTCGGGGAAGAGGCGCCATCCGGAGCAGTCCACCTCGGGGTAGCCCTCCTTCACTTGCTCGAGGCCCAGGCATAGGCCTTCACCATGTTGATTGCAAGGAACCCCTGCGCCCTCTCCATCGCCTCAGCCTCAGCCTCCTTAGCGACGACTTTCTTGGTGGCCTCGACGGCCTCCTCCCTCTCCTTCGTTGTCGAATCCTTCTGTTGGAGAAGAACAGTGATGTCGGCCTCGAGCTTCGCCACGAGACCATCGAGGTACTCCATCCTCATCGTCTTCCCCTCGGCTTTGGCCTTCAGCTGCTCGAGCTCATTAGCGATCCGAGCTTTCTCTGCCCGAGCCCTATCTGTCTCCTGCTTCAACTCTTTTTCGAGTTCGGTCATCTTTTCCATTAGATGACCGAAGTGGCAAGTTATCTGCAAAAAAGAAAATAGTTGCGTTGAGAACTAGGAAAGGGTACAAGTATACAACTACACTTCAAAGAAGTAATGCTTACCGATACTGTGGCTCGAGCGATCTCGAGTGCGTTGTTCCCTACTCCGCCGGTGTCAATGGCGGCCCTGTCCTTCGGCGTCGCCAGATGCTGAACCGCCTACATACTCGATGTCGGACCTGCCAATCCGGGACAAATATCTTTTTGTGTTCCTCGGTCAGGAACACCTCGACCTCGGCCGTCAGAGGCACGGCCTCCATACCCAAAGCAACAGCTAAGGGGAGGCCCCTAGCCATGCTGAGGCCGAAGTCTCTGCTGGGGTCGGTGGCCTCTAAACCACAGTGGTCGGCACAGCCACCTGCTCTACAGCTGCGGAGACAGTCTTCTATCTCGGAGAAGACACCTCGAGACGACCCTCTTCCTCTTCCTTGGGGCCTTGCTGCTCAAAACCCCGCGTTGCACCAACATGAGGTCGAAGTCCATAGTTTCGGCACAAAAGGAAGAGTCGATAACGCACAAGTAAACTGAACCCAAAAATAAAAAAGAAAAAAATAATAGACCGCATACTGGGGTTTATGCGGCTGAGACCCCCTTGAAGAGCACCTCCTCCGTCAGGTCCCTCCAATCGAGCTTCGGTCAGTTGAGAAGAGTCCGAACCTTGTCTTCTTCATCGGGGTAAAGCACCGGACTCTCCCTTACTCTCTTCGACACCTCTTCGACCCAGGTTGTTGGGATGCTCCACGACTCTCGACTCTAGATGAGAAAGAAATTGTCCCTCCAGTGCTTTATCGAGTCCGGGCAGCTGACGAGTCTGGCACTATGCCTCGGAGCCAGGTAGAACCTGAACTCTACTTGTGTTGCTGATGAAGCCGGTACAGGGTCTGGAGCACTCTCAGGTCCAGCTCAATCTCCGCCACCTGACAGTGGAGGATGAACCCATTGATCACCCTCCACCTGTTTGGCATGAGCTGAATTGGACTGATCCAGAACCACCGTAGCACCTCGACAGCAAAGGGGTGGAGAGATAGACGCGCCCCGGCTATGAAAGCGTCGACCTGCCAGAAGCAAATATTCACCGGCATGGGTGAATTGGCCCTCACTCCAGGTCCAGGTAGCATCAGCTCGAACTCCTTGGGGATTTGAAAGCACTCTTGAGCTGAGGCCAGGTCTACCTCGTTGAGTATAGAGATGGTATCGCCAACCTCCGAAGTCTCCCCTACGGCATTCTCTTCGATGCTCCGCCCTATTCCGTGCATGATTCGTTCGGCATGCTCCTCCGGCAGCTCCCGAACCCTCTGAAGTCTGGTCAGAACCCAAGGCAACCTGTTCTGAAGTCTGGCAGTTCCGGAACCCTCTGATTCATTCGGCATGCTCCTCCGTGGGTTCTCAACTACAGTATCCACTACGACCAAAGCGGGCCCTTCTATGGCTTCCCCTTGTCGATTGGAAGAGCTTGTCTCGAGGCCGGCTTATGAGTGAGAGGGGGGGAGGTCTCTGGCCTCGGTAGTAAGCTAGACAATTTTCTAAAAAATAAGCTAAGTGTTGAGTTACCTTGAAGTGACAGCGACAGTCAGAAAGATCACCGGAAGTCGGTAAATTCTCGCCTGAAGCTCTCGCTAGTGAAAACTAGTCGCTTGAGTAAAAACTAGAGAAATGAGCAAGTGAGAAGTGGGGGTGAAGTTTTATAGAAGCTGCACGCAAATCGAGACTAACGGGCTTCAAAAACTCAAAACCCCGGCCCATCAACCGCAAGACGACAAGAAACTCAACAGGCCTTTGATTGGTCAACGGTCAAACGGTCAGTGCGCCACTTGCCAATCTATTGGACTTCGGCAACCTGCGTCGAGCACTCTTGCCACCAACGTCCAAGCGCGAAAAAAAAGTCACTCGCGGACTTCGGCAACCTGTTCCGAGCTCCCTTGCCACCGACGTCCAAATGCGAGAAAAATCAATCTCCTGGACTTTGGTAACCTGCACCGAGCGCTCTTGCCACCGACGTCCAAACGTGAGAAAAAGTCCTGCTTGGACTTCGGCAACCTGTGTCAAGCACTCTTGCCACCGATGTCCAAATGCGAGAAAAATCAATCTCTTGGAGTTCGGCAACCTGCACCGAGCACCCTTGCCACCGACGTCCAAACGTAAGAAAAAATCTCTCTTGGACTTTGGCAACCTGTGTCGAGCGCTCTTGCCACCAACGTCCAAATGCGAGAAAAATCAATCTCATGGACTTCGGCAACCTGCACCGAGCACCCTTGCCACCGACGTCCAAACGTGAGAAAAAATCTCTCTTGAACTTTAGCAACCTGTGCCGAGCGCTCTTGCCACCGACGTCCAAATGCGAGAAAAATCAATCTCTACTTCGGCAACCTACGCCGAGCGCTCTTGCCACCGACGTCCAAACGTGAAAAAAAATCTCTCTTGGACTTCGGTAACCTGCGCTGAGCGCTCTTTCCACCGACATCCAAACGGGAGGAAAAAGTCTCTCTTGGACTTTGCCAACCTGCGCCGAGCACACTTACCACCGACGTCCAAATGCAAGAAAAATCACTCATGGACTTCAGCAATCTGTGCCGAGCGCTCCTGCCACCGACGTCCAAATACGAGAAAATACTCTGACCAGTAAACGGTCAACGGTCAACCCAGACACGCGTCATCCTCTTGAGGTCCCTCTCGACCTCAGCACCGTACGCCAAACCCCTTCGACCTCGGCCTCCACCCAGACACGTGTCATCCTCTCGAGGTCCCTCTTGACCTCGACACCATACGTCGAACCATTTCGACCTCGACCTCCATCCAGACACGTGTCAACCTACCAATGTGGCTAAAGGGGGTCGGCGACAGGTGCCGAGCGTTCTTGCCGCCGACGCCCAAATAGGGGAAAAGAATGCCTTCGCGTCAAGAGAGCCGTCCAATCTCTTGGAAGTTCTCGCCTGAGCCTGATGAGCGCCTCTGATTCAGCCACGTCACCAAAGCTCAGATCCACCCTTAGATCGTTCAGATATTCGTGCCAACAAGTGATGGACATCCTAGATTCATCCACGTCGATAATGAGGTGATTAATTCTATTTTTTATTTATTAATTCGAATTATATATTTAAAAATTGCAAAAAAAAGATTAAAAATTTAGAAAAATTAATTAATAGTTCTAAAAAATAATTATAAATCCGGGGAAATATTTTTAAGCTGCTGGATAAATAATTATTAGTTAGAACAGTTAATTAGTGCTATCGGAAAACAAATCATCGCTTTGCAAAATTGAATAAATGATTCGAAAAATAATATAAAAATTGAGAAAAATCTCCAAAAACCCGGAAGAGCCTAAGAACAATCTTGGGTATGTTACCAGGTTAGAAAAACACCGTAACCTCCTGAACAAGATTTGAACCCCCTTTAAGAACACCGATAAAGTCTTGTATGCCATTGAAACAGCAAAACTACTCCCCAAAGGCTGTAACAAACATTCTTTAGGAGTGGTGGGCTCGTGATATGACTAGAAATGGGATTAGATCGGAATCGTCCAAATTGGGCACGAATCTTAAAGTTCACAAGGGCAAAACGGTAATCTCACCTACAGACGGGTCCGAAATGGGAACTGGGTCTTTTTTCTAGGGCCCAATAACCCATGAACGGATCTGTTCAACTAAGAATGGGTCCTAACCTGTTGAGAGACAATTCAGGAAGATATGGAGAAATCCTGACCCATCCTTATCCTTAGAAGGTGGTTCTAACCACTTCTATCCAGCCACACCGGGAAGTAGCGATTCGTTCTTATCTCGAAGCAGATCCCCACGAAGACTATAAAAACCCCCCTACCTCCTACCATTACGAGGTGATCACTCTTTGCCTACCTAAAGCTTTTTTCATATTCTTTTCTGAATATTGACAAGTGCGTCGGATGGTTTGTCGTCGGGATCAACCCTGGTATTTCGAGCTTAGTGCAGGTCAGCGGCAGCACCAAGGAGCCAACCTATCAACTGTGGAAGTGGTCAGGTTTGACCTATTCGATTCCTCACGAACCCACAAATTCATCTGATTGCCTCCACACCGAAATCAGTAGCAACAAGAATGTAAAGTTAACTGTTGTTTTAGATGATTCTTCTGAATATCATTTCAGATGACCCCCCCGCTTCCTCTACATCCTTCCCGAAGCCAAGTCGTCACTGACGGGTCCCAGCAAAAGTTGGCGAAACAACCCCGAGGACCAGCCTGGCGCGCCTCATGCTCGGTCGCGAGAGAGCCCGTGGTCCCGGTGATTCCCAACTTCCGAAATGTCATCAACAATCAGGTGAATAAGGACGACCTCCGAAATCATCTCTGCTGCTCGTGAGGAGAGAGGGAACCCTCTTACCACGGTTCGAGCAGAAGCCGCCACTCCTTTCACAGGGAAGAAAAGGGACGCAGTCGCTCACCAAGGGTTCACCAACCTCCAAATGGCCACAGAGAGGGAGACCACGTGACGAGGGCTGAATTCGAAGAGTTTCGAGACGAGGTCCTCCAGGCCCTCCGAGGCGGAACTCGAACCAAATGCACTCAGAGCCATTGTGCAGGAGGAGTCAAGAAACAGGAATCTCACAAGTTGACCCGGTCCGAGGGACATGAAGATGTAGTCTTCAAACACCTGCAGGAGATGGAAGACTGCCTTCGCTTGAATTGGCGAGGATGGTGGACTGTCTGACCCTCTGTATCGGTCGGTCTGGCCACCCTTCTCGTCCAACATCCTCGAGGCCCCCATTTCAAAGAGATTAAAACCTCCCACTTTCGTGACCTATGACGAAGAGTCGAATTATGCTGATCACATCAAGGGGTTTAAAACCCTCATGATGATTCACAACGCCTCAGATCCGCTCCTCTGTCGTGCCTTTTTAGCTACACTCTGGGGACCCGCATGAGAATGATACTCCAAGCTGCCCCTAATTCAATCTTCTCCTTCGATCAGCTCGAGAAGAGTTTCCTCCCTCATTTCGTGACCAGCTGCAAGGCTAAGAAGATGAGTTCTTCTCTTTTGGACCTCAAATAAAGGACGGTGAACCGTTTTGAAATTTTGTCCGTAGATTCATAGCCGAGGCCTGAACAATCTCCTCTCTCGATGCAGGGGTTGCGGTATCCGCCTTTCGGCATAACGTCCAGCACGATTCGCTGAAGCCCTCCTTGGCTAAGAAACCCCCAACGATTTTTCCGACCTCCTACTTCAGGTCGAGAAGTACATTCGTGCCGAGGAAGCCCTATCTGGAAGGTCGGAAGGAGTCCCCTACCAAGGGATAAATGAAGCCTGACAACTCTGAGGCCCCGAAGAAGACTGAGAAAGATGCATCCAGACAAAGGCGCTCCCCTCCGGTCCCTCGGTTCGATTAGTTTGCTTTGCTCAATGCGAGCGTGTCCGCCATCCTCATGAAAATAGAAGGCGATGGCATACTCCAATGTCATCCTTGACCCAACAATGGAAACAAGAAAAGAGACTAGAGGTTCTGCTGCTGGTTCCATTAGGACCACGACCATGAGACCGGCAACTGTCGAGCTCTGAAAGATAAGATCGAGGCCCTCATCTGGAGAGGGTATCTCGCTAAGTTTACTCGGGATGGTCTGAGGACCTCTCCACCCCCTCAGGGTGTGAACAAGCATCTAGAGATGGAGCCCAAGGACCAGGACTTCGAAAACATGGCCATTCTCTACTGTGTCCATGGCGGATCCATGGGGGAGATTCAAACTCCTCCCATAAAGCTTTCGTCTAGGAGGTTAATTCCATCCACAAATGTCCACCTCCTCAAGGTCACCGACTGTTGTCTCGTTCTCGGACGAAGACCTCGAAGGTGTCCAGGTCCCACATTGTGATGCCTTATCATCAGCTTCGGTCTGGTCAATCATGAGGTCTGTCGTATCCTCATCGACAATGGGAGTTCGGTGAACATCCTATTTCTTGTAGCCTTCAAAGGCTTGAAACTCTCTCGAGAGAGACTGAAACGAAGGGCTACACCCTTCAGGGCTTCTCAGGAGCACCCGTTCAGATCGAAGGGATCATCAGTTTAGATGTCACTGCCGGGGAATCCCCAACCAGCCAAATTGAGGAAATGGATTTCTTGGTGGTCAACGTCAAGATTGCTTATAATGCCATTCTGGGTCGCCCTGGTCTTGCTTCCATCCAGGTGGTGCCCTTGGCCTACCATATGCGCATGAAGTTCCCTACCAAGTCTGAGGTTGAGGTCATCAAGGGCACCTAGGAGGCTGCTCAGGCTTGTTACACGGCCTTTGTGGGGGGCTTGTCCTCCCTCTTGAAGCGGTCAAACTCCCTTTCGACCAAAGTTCAATAGGCTCCAAGCCGGTAGACGAGTTGGAAGAGGTTCCCTTCTCTGAAACTGATCCAGTCAAATGCTTCCAAGTGAGCAAGTCTCCCCCCCTTGCCCTCAAAGAGGAGGTCATCCACTGCATTCGGCAGAACCAAGACCTGTTTGCTTGAACACCCTCGGACATGCTTGGAATATTCGAGGACCTCATCATGCACAAATTGTGTGTCCATCTAGATTCTAAGTCGGTGTAGCAGAGGCGCTGAAAGTTTGCCCTTAAGAGGCAACAAGCGGTTAAAGAGGAGGTCGATAAGCACCTCTTAGCCCGGTTCATCCAAGAGGTCAACTACCCGGAGCAGTTGGCCATTGTTGTAATGGTTAAGAAGTTCAATGGCAAATAGAGGATATGCATAGACTTCACCGACCTCATCAAAGCGTGCCCGAAGGACCCTTTTCCCCTCCTAAGCATCAATGCCCTCATCGATGCGACGTCCGGGCATGAGCTACTCAGCTTCATGGATGCATTCTTGGGCTACAACCAGATCCAGATGTTCCCTCCAGACATCCCAAAAATAGCCTTCATAACTGACCAGGGGCTGTATTGCTATCGCGTCATGCCCTTCGGGCTAAAAATGCTGGAGCCACATATCAAAGGCTCATTAACTGGGTCTTTAAAGAGTAGATAGGTTGAAAGATGGAGGTTTATGTCGATGATATGCTCATCAAAATCCTAAGGGGAGAAGACCATGTCAAGGATCTCGAAAAGGCCTTCAGAGTCCTCAGGGGTCACAACATGAAGCTCAACCATTCCAAATGTGCCTTCAAAGTCAACTAGGGCAAGTTTCTCGGCTACATGGTTATCCAGTGGGGAATAGAGGTGAACCCTAAGAAAATCCAAGCCATCTTAAACATGGCCCCTCCCCTCCCATGAACGTTAAAGAATTCCAAAGGTTTGCGGGCCGGCTGGCAGTCATTGGCCGTTTCCTTTCAAAGACGGGTGAAAAGTCTCTTCCTTTCTTCAAAGCCCTCAAGGGGAAAAGAGCTTCGAATGAGGGGCGGGGGGGGACCCAGTAGCAAGCCTTCATTCTGCTGAAGGATTACTTCGCCAGCCTCCCTTTCCTCAGCAAATATTATTGGTGTATGCCCTAGAGGCTAGTTGTGTATTGACATTACTAGTTTACATTGAATCATGACATTTATTTCATATTTAGGGATTTCATTTATTGTGTTATTTATTTTGCATTAATTGAACAATATGAAGTCCTTAGAATAGTAAGTTCTTTGTCATGTGATATCAAGTGCATGACTTGATTGTGTGATCCTATTGGCTGAAATCAGAACACTGTTCTTAAATGTCTGTAGTCAAGTATTATTGTGAATTAGGACAATGATAATACATAGAGACTAGTGTGTGAGTAGACTGATGACCATTCTCACGGGTCATGGATATGAGATATCAAGTCTTCACATGGGTACATACATATTAGAGTAATAATGTACTGTACTGACCCACCATAAGAACGTTGATGGAATGTTACGTGAGTGTCATATGCAGTTCTCACAGTGACCATGGTGTACGTAGTCTTTTGACTTGAAGTCACTATGGATCTCTATATGAGAAGTTATATGTTTTAATGTTGTCAAACGTTGTCTGTAATAAGGTGATTATAAAGTCGACTACTGGATATACTACAAATCATGCAGAGGAATATGAGTGACTTAGATAGGATTTGCCCCTCTTACATAACAGAAGCAATATCTCCGGGCTCATTGATTGAGTGAGACTACAGAATGCATGGCCGTGCTCAAATGAGTTAATATGACTTAGATAGGATTTGCTTTAGTAAACCTACTTGAACATCAAGAAACTAAAGATTGAACTATACAAGAGTGACATGCTCTATGCCTTGTAGTCAAGTAAGATATCTGGATAAAGGGGTTAGACTATATGGTAACACTGATCACGGATGGATTATGTCAAATCACTAACATTCTCGTTACTTGAGTAATAGTGATGTATTGCTAGATACCACTTACTGTTTGTAATACTTGAATATGATTTTAGTATTACTGTCAATGTAATGGAAACCTATAGAGTCACACACTTATAATGGATCAAAATTGGGATTTAAATTTAAATTCATAAGATGAATTTAATTAGTGATCCAAGTAAGACTTGGATTCCTGACATTGGTTGGATATTTAATTAAATTAAATAGGCTGACTAAAGTTCAAAGGCCCACACACGAAACTGACCCAGGTCAGATTGTGAGCTCAATAGCCTCATTACACTCTTAGGATTGATTTTCTGCACCTATATATGATGTGTATCTGTGGAAAATACACGCATGAAAAACCCTAGCCATCACAGAAAGTGAGAGAGAGAGAGAGAGAGATCGTGAGGAGGAACATCCCCTTTCCACAGCTAGCATCGCAGTCTGAGGGAGAGCCATTTTTCGTTCCATTCATGTGGATATCGTAGAGGCACCGCAATATTGCAGTGCAGTGATCGGCATACTGTGGAGACAGAAGATCCATCTTTAAGGTATAACTCCTAAACACGATTTATAGTTTACGCATGGATCCATGGCTAGATTTTGATATTTTTGTAATTTTTCCGCTGTGTATTTAATATGTGATTACCTTCGAAACCTAAAAAACATAAGCCCGGTGAGGTTCTTTAACTCTATTAGTGGCTTCGAAGCATGCTCTCAGTGCCGTCCTAATCAGGGAAGAAGACGGGACCCAAATGCCCGGTCTATTATGTCAGTAAGGTCATCGACGATGTTGAGTACCGCTACTGCAAGATGGAGAAGGTGACCTATGCCCTAGTCAAGGCTGCACGAAAGTGCCGCCCATACTTGCAAGCTTACTCCTCACGGACCAACTCTTCAAGCAAGTCCTCGACAAGCCAGAGAGTTCCGGCAGACTGATTAGTGGTCCATCGAGCTAAGCCAACACGACTTCAGTTATAAACCGAGGTCAGCTATTTAGGGGCAAGCCTTCACTGAATTCATAATGGAGTGCGTCATCCCGGAGAGCCTGAGGCCTGAGAAGTGGAGCTAATATGGGAGCTTTATGTGAATGACTCATCCTGCGAAGAAGGGAGCGGGGCTGGAGTTATACTGAGCGGCCCAGAGAACTTCATCCTTCAGTATTCTCTGCGCTTCAGTTTCAAAGCAACCAACAACAAAGTGGAGTATGAGGCCCTAATCGCTAGACTTCTCGGCCAAATGGTCGTGGCCAAATGGGTCAAAACATTCAGCAACTCCCAACTCTTCGTTAACCAAGTGTGCGGGGAATATAAAGCCTGTGAAACGCAGATGGCCCAGTACCTGGTACACACCAAGCTTCTTTTGAAAGTTTTTGAGAGGCTATCATCCAAATCCCCTGAGAAATGAATGGCCAGGCGGGCGCTCTGTCCAAACTGGCATCCTCCTTCTTCGAAGGCCTCGACCGCACTGTCATGGTGGAAGTTCTCGTCCAACCAAGCATTGATAAAGAAATCCCAGAGGTCCTCTACCTTGGGCCACCTTCACAATAAGCGACACGGATGGATCCGATCTTGAGTTACTTAAGAAATGGGAAAATACCGGGGAACTAAGAAACAGGGAACTACAACAAGACCTGTCCGAAGCCAGAAAGGTTCGGACCCGGGTAGAGAGGTTCGGGCTTGTCAACAGCACGCTCTTCAAACGCTTATACATAAAGATTGATGGCAGACCTTACCTCCGATGCCCGACACTAGAGGAAGCCAAGTATGGACTTGAAAAGATGGATGAGGGGATCGGAGGCTGCCACATGGGCAGCAGGTCTCTTGTAAGGAAGGTACTCAACCACAGCTACTACTGGCCGAACCTCCTACAAGATGATCAAGACCTCGTGAAAAAATGTGGCCCATGCCGGAGGTTCTCTTCTGTCAAACATGTACCGCAGAACGAGCTTAAGTCATTGGCTAGTCCAGCCCTTTGCCATGTGGGGAATTGATCTAATTGGCCATTTCCCCAAAGATACAGGCCAAAGGCGCACCCTCATTGTGTCTATCGACTATTTCACAAATTGGATCGAGGAGAAGCCCCAAGCCACTACCACCGAGCATCAAGCCTAGCGGTTCTTTTGGAAGCACATCGCTTGCCAGTTTTGTAGCGCACCGAATTTCAATCACAAGAAATCTATGACTCATCCAGAATCTTTAGTTCAATGTAATCTTAAACACAGTTCAAAATACAAGAAAAATTTAAAACTTTTATTACAACATCATTCTTTATGATACACAACAGAAAATATTACACATTAATTACAACTTATTTCAAAAATTCAAACGTCAGTCTTCATTATTTTTCATAGCTCAACTCGAATCCTTGCTATTCATTATCAAGAGTCCTGGAAATCTATTGAAAATTAGGCACGCCAGTTAAATATAACTGACGGAATGCTAATTAAAGTAGCGATCTTCCAAAGTCTGACATCCACAAACTTGATGCAAGAATAAAAACAATAAGGATAAATTAAAACAACAAAGTTAATCTAGTCTAGGTGTATGAGTGTATGCCATGAAACAAAAGTAAAAAAAATGCATAAAACAATGGCAAAAAACAAATGCATACAAACAAATGCATACAATGCAACTAATGCATACTTGTTCAGATTCTATGCATCCTATACTACATAGGTCCGAGGGAAAGTCTTTAGCGTTCACCTCATTATATGGTTCAATCCCTCGTTATGCAAAACCTACACCAGTGACTAATGTAAGATTTAGATATTCTGTGAGTATCTGGTCCACGCCCCGGTAATCATTGAGAATCATTCTCCCACCGTAAGTGATTTTGGATACCTTCCTCACACCCCGATAATTCTGGAGATGAAACTCACACCGCAAGTCATATGGTACATTGTCACACAAACATCCCATGAGCGTTGCCTCGATCTCGATAGTTCTGAAGATAAAATCTACACAAGTTATTTTGGATACCTTGCTCACACCCCGATAACACCCATGTTTTCTCTTACTTCGTCATATCTCCATCTAGTGCCTGTCCTTAGGTTTAATTATAGTTAATCACCAACTACTATAGATAGCTCACCCTACCGGACTTAACTTAACTAAACAGGAATATTAACCTCCACTGGCTAATTTCCAAAATCAAAATTTTATACTACCGGTAACTAGGTTCCTGCTCAGCCTCTAGAGCTCACAACCAAACACAAACCTCCTCTAGGGTTTTTAACATTAACTCTGATTTCCAATTAAAACCACCACTTGGTTCATCCATCAAATAATCATTTTTTTGCTCATTCCAAATACATGGCCTTTCACAAAAACTCAAATTCATACACCAATAGTCAAATTAATTTCATCTTATCAAACATGAATTTTCAATAACCAAATAGATCATAAATCTTCTTCTCAAATTAATGATCAACAACTTCCATAATTGATAATTTCATTTATAGAATCAAATTCAAAATCACCAAAATATTCTCATCTCAAGTTATTACTTCTTTCCATATTTGAAACCCGATAATAAATTCATCTCACCTAATATAAAATCTCATTTAACAAAAGATTGTATAAGCTTGTTTCTCTTCAAAATAAACGGACATCCACTTCCATGATTGATACTTCTCATGTACATAAACAAAACCACTTCAATCATACATCTTTAATTCAATTCTCACAATTCCTTTCCATAAATGAAAACATAATATAAATCTGGATTTTCAATCTATTAAAAAATGAAAACAACCCACATTAAATTCTAGGATTTTACCTTTAAAAATCTAAAATTGTAGATTTAAAAAATCCGAAATTTCTGCATCTTAAAATATGAAAACAACTACTTGAAAATCTGAGAATATCTCATTCAAAACTAAACATTAAACTCCTCAATACTGAGAGTTATACTCATTTTAAATATAGGTTTGCATTAGTCGTATTTGCAACACAACATACACAAAATCTGAAATATAAATCCTTCAGAAACTAAAATTTATACCCTTCCGAAACATAGATTGCATCATACAAGTTTGCAACTCATACCCACAAAAATCTGGATCTATATATTTCAAAATCTGAAAATGAATCCCATCCAATATGGAATTATATGCATGCAAAATTTAATTTAGTTCCAAATATGAAATTAATCCAAAAACAACTTTCTGACATTTTAATAAAAATTCTAAACCGAAATCCTTTAACTTATAATTGACCAACTTGTGCCAAAAACAAAATATACAATGAAAATAAACCAATAAAACAATTGGAACCCACAAGGATTTGAACCCTCGATCTGCACAGAAGCACCAACGCCCAACTCTACAAGAGACAACCAGAAACTCCAAATCCGTTAACTGCCATCTTGATTCGGAGAATCGAGATAAACAGAGTCGATCCTTACTGGATCAGACCAGAAACCCATCACTAACTATTCAACCCGAAAGCAACAATCACCCCCGAACCCGCAAGTCTGTTATTTAACCCGTCAACATACGCAGCTTTCTAGACCTTAGAAATTAAACATGAGTTCTTGATGAAATTAACAAATGAAAATAGTGAAAATTTCTTATATGATTCTCGATTCTTGGATCAATCAATCAATGAATTTGTGGGCATACGATGGTCTTTTAAATTATCACTAGCGTTATCCTGTGCAAATTGCACAGACTAAAATAATTTTAATGAACTCATAAAATTATATGGAACTTTAAAAAAATGTGCGAGAATTGAGAGAAATTAATTTTTCAAGTGTATAGTTTAATAAAATCTATCCTACACATTGTATGCTACATATGCATTTCATCGAACATTTAATGAGCAAAGCATATTTATAGGTTTGGGGACATGTTAATAAATGTGAATTCCTCATTTATCTCTCCTTTCTTTATTTCAAAATAGAGAGAGGAGAGAGGTTAAACACACTCTCTCCTATTAGTATAATGTGATGCGCACGTGTTTATGATGTGGGAATCCCTACTTTTGCTCTCCTTTCTCTATTTCAAAATGGAGAAAGGAGAGGGGGTAAGCCTATTTGCTTAAGATATATATATATGACAAAACCCGTTATCTACTATACAATACAATAGGTTATAATCATCCACAATTAAATCTATGATCATCCAATCAATTCTAAGATAAAGATTTAGATCTATAATATATCATTAATATATAACATTCAAGGTAAACCAAACCTGATCATCACGCATAAAATTTGCATCTTTATTTCATATAAACATCTAAAAGTTCATTCATCATGCATAACCATTATCAACTCATATTTTAACTGATATGGGTCAGATGACGTGGCCCCTCCTGGGCCACAGGATCTCCTCAAAAGGCGTTCACCACCGGATCATCCAGATCTGCCACGTCAGCCTTGAAACCACCCAGGCCTCCGCCATGTCAGCCCTAAACCACCCCGGGACCGTACCACATCAGCCCTATACCACTTGGGCTTCCGCCACGTCAGGCCCACGGGCAACCGAGTCCAGACCCGGTCCCAAACGGGTCCAGACCCGATTGGCTTTTTCTATAAATATCAGGCCCCTACCCCTTCCAAAGGTAATCAATCTTTCCCCTCTCAAACCCTAGTTACTGTTACTCTCCTTCAGTGATTGACTAGATCGTCGGAGGGCCTGCCACCGAGACCAACCCCGGTGTTTCTCGGCCGAGTGCAGGTACACGAGACTCCCGAATCCGAGCTTCAAGATCCGAGCCGAGCCTCCAGCTCCGAGCTGAGCATCCGACCTACACCTCGCTCCAACCTCTACTCCCGATTGGGTCCCTCGGCCGATGGTCGGGCGTACCATTCGTACCGAAGCTTCCGCAAAAATACAAATCGAGAAGAACTCACAACTGGAGCAGCCACCCCCCAAAAACAAACCGCATCAGGTTGGCGCTGTCTGTGGAAAAAAGGTGCGGACGCCAGCCCGAGCCCAGCCATCAACGGTATCCCGTCAATCCGAGCTCACATGGCACCTAAGGCCAGGAGAGCTGTCACCTTTACGTGTCGTCAGGACATCCCTCCTCAGGACGTCCCCGCCTACACTCATGGATCCAACAATCCGGGTATCAGCCTCGGACACCAGTCGGGTGCCTCTCGTTCGGTCATACCTGACCTGCGCGGGGTCATCCAAAATCGACAGGCAAGCCGGACCAGGGGAGGGGCCGCTTCCAACTCGGTCCCGAACCATCCCAGACCTCCGCCACAAGGGCGGGAGCCGGCGCTCAGCTGCATCGCCGGAGGCCGCCGCCCCAACGTAACCCGGCTGAACGAGCTCCGGTCACCCACCAGGAGTTCCAAGACTTCCGAAAAGAGATCATGGAGGCTATCCGGGGGACCCCCGTCAACGAGATGCTCCACCGCTCTCACTCGCGTTTGGATGTCGAGGCCAGCGAGCGCATCTCGCGGCCCGACCGTCCTACCGGAGTATGACGATGACGTCCTAAAATGCCTCTAAGAAATGGAGGACCGCCTTGACCACTTCGAGGACGGCGGCCCGAGGCCGGCTCAGGGCCACAGGCCAACCTGACCTCCTTTATCCACCGCAATCCTGCTGGCAGAAATATCCTAGAATTTCCGCCCACCACAATTCGAGACTTATGATGGCGAGGGTGATCCTGCTGATCACATAGAGGGCTTCAAGATCCTCATGATGATTCACAATGCATCGGATGCCCTCTTGTGCCGTGCCTTCCCCGCCACCCTCCGGGGTCCGGCTCGGGAATAGTTCTCTAAGCTCCCCTCCGGCTCCATTTACTCTTTCGACCAACTGGAGGGCAACTTCCTCGCCCACTTCGTGACTAGCAGGAAAGTCGAGAAGACGAGCACGTCCCTGCTAGGTCTCCGACAAAAGGAAGGAGAGTCGCTCTGGCTGTTCGTCAGAAGGTTCACTACAGAGGCAAGGTCAGTTTCCTCCCTCGACCCAGGGTCGCCTCGGCAGCATTCCGGCACAACATTCGGCACCATCAGCTGAAGGCATCCCTGGCAAAGAAGCCTCCGATCGATTTCCCTAACCTCCTCAATCGGATCGAAAAATATATCCAGGCCGAGGAAGCCCTGAATCCGGAAGATGCCAAAGAAGTCCTCGGGAAGGGAAAGCGCAAGGCCAATGAGGCGGAACCAACAAGGAAGGTCCTAAAAGACGGGGGCATCATGAAAAGGGTCCCTCCGGTCCCTTGCTTCGAGAGGTACACTCCGCTGACGCAGAACGTATCAACTATCCTCTTAGCGATCGAAGACAGGGACCTCGTCCAATTCCCTCCTCGACCGACCAACGACAACAAAAAGAGAGATAAGCGGTTCTACTATCGCTTCCACCGAGACAACGGGCATGACACTGACCATTGCCGCGCCCTGAGGACGAGATTGAGGCCCTCATCCAACGAGGGTACCTCTAGGAGTTCAAACAGGAAGACGCCCAGGACCAAAGAGACACGAGGAATCGGAGGCCTTCTCCTCCTCCTCGAGCACTCAGACAGCGTCCCGAGCGGGACCCCGAGCCTGAAGAACCCGAAGGTCAAGCCATCTTGCATTGTGTCCATGGAGGGCCCATGGGAGGGGAGTCCAACACTTCTCGCAATGCATTCGTCCGAGGGGTTAATGCCGTCCAGGGCCCCCTCTCCCCCTAGGTTCAGCAACTTCCTGTCTCCTTCTCTGGGGAAGACCTGGAGGGAGTTCGGCTCCCACACTGCGATGCGCTCATCGTCAACCTCAGCATGGGGAACTTCGAGGCCCGTCGAATCCTCGTGGATAACGGGATCTCGGTAAACATCCTCTTCCTGGAGGCATTTGAGAACCTAAATCTCTCCCGGGATAAGCTGAAGCCAGTCGGGTACACCCTGCACGGGTTCTCCGGCATCCCTGTGCCAATCGAAGGTATCATGACCTTAGACGTCATCTACGGTACGACCCCTTACAGGCGGACCGAGTCGATGGACTTCATGGTTGTAAACGTCAAGGCTACCTACAACGCCATCCTTGGCCGTCTCGGGCTCTACTCCTTCCAGGTCGGCCTACCACCAAAAGCTGAAATTCCCCACCAAGTCAGGCATCGGAGTTGTCCGAGGAAACCAAGAAGCGGCACGATCGTGCTATATGACGGCAATCGGGGGTGGTGTGTTCCCCTTGGATGCCGTCGAGCTACAGCCCGAAAGAAGCCAACCAGAACTTGAGCCGGCGGACAAGTTAGAAGAAGTGTCGCTCGAGACACGGGATGCGTCGAAGTGGTTCCGAGTGAGATGCTCCCTCACTCCCAACCTCAATTCTGCCCTGATCGACTGACTGTATTCGCCGCAATGTCGACCTCTTCACTGGAAGCCCTCCGATATGCCTAGCATATCTGAAGACCTAATCATGCACAAACTCAACGTGATCCCCGGCTCGAAGTCGATCGTCCAGAAGCGACGTAAGTTCGCCCCGGAGCCACAGCAGGCGGTGAAAGCGGAGGTGGACAAACTCTTGCCCGCTCGCTTCATACAGGAAGTCAGCTACCCTGAGTGGCTAGCAAACGTCGTAATGGTCAGAAAGGCGAGCAGGAGCTGGAGGATTTGCGTAGACTTTACCGACCTCAACAAGGCGTGCCCCAAAGATCCTTTTCCCGTCCGAAGCATCAACGCTCTAATCAACGCTACATCGGGTCACGATCTCCTTTCTTTCATGGATACCTTCTCAGGATACAACCAGATCCAAATGTTCCTACCTGATATAGCCAAGACGTCCTTCGTTACGGACCAAGGACTTTAATGCTACCGGGTTATGCCATTCGGGCTGAAGAATGCTGGTGCTACTTATCAGAGGCTGGCTAACCGAGTCTTCAAGAATTAAACTGGTCGCAACATGGAGGTGTACATCGACGACATGCTCGTCAAAAGCCAGTAGAGATAGGATCACGTCGCCGACCTGGAAGAAGCCTTTGGGGTCCTTCAGACCCACAATATGAGACTCAATCCGGCAAAGTGTGCGTTCGGCATCTCCTTGGGGAAATTCCTCGGGTTCGTCATCAGCCAGCATGGTATCGAGGCGAACCCCGAAAAAATCCAGGCCATAATAGACATGGCCCCTCCCAGAAACATCGAAGAAGTCCAGAGGCTCACGGGAAGACTGGCGGCCATCGGCCATTTCTTCTCCAAGTCCGGAGAGAAGTCTCTCCCATTCTTCAAGGCTCTGCACGGAACCGGATGTTTCGAATGGGGCACTCAGCAGCAGGAGGCGTTCGCCCAATTGAAAGAGTACCTTACCAAACCTTCTCTCCTCAGTAAGCTCGAACCAGATGAGCCCCTTTGGCTTTACCTTTCGGCTTCGAAAAACATGCTCAACACTGTCCTCATTCGAGAAGAGGACGGAGTCCAAAAGCCACTGTACTATGTAAGCAAGATTCTGCTCGCCACCGAGACCAAATATTCTAGAATGGAGAAGGTGGCATACGCCTTGGTCATGGCTGCACGGAAGCTCCGTCCCTATTTTCAGGCGCATTCGATTCAGGTGCGCACAGACCAGCCTCTGAAGGCCGTGCTCTACAAGTCCGAGAGCTCCGGACGATTGGTCAAACGGTCGATCGAGCTCAGTCAATACGACATCGGCTATCAGCCAAAGGACGGCCATCAAAGGGTAGGTCCTCGCTAAGTTCATCATGGAATGCACCATCTCCGAGCAACCCGAAAGCAAGGAGGCCGACCAGATGTGGGAGGTTTACGTCGATGGTTCCTCCTGCAAAGCAAGAAGTGGTGCGGGTATCCATCTGCGGGGTCCCGACGGTTTCCTCCTTCAATATTGCCTCCGCCTTAACTTTCCGGCCTCTAACAACGAGGCTGAGTACGAAGCCATGATCGCCGGGCTCACCCTGGCGCATAAGGTCGGTGCCAGACAGATCAGGGCCTTCAGCGACTCTCAGCTTGTGGTCAACCAGATCACCGGAGAGTACGAGGCCCGTGACGATCGGATGATCAGGTACCTGGCCGTGGTCCAACGGCTATTGACGTCCTTCGACGAGTCGGCGGTCTTAAGGATCCCCAGGTAGCAGAATGCCCAGGCCATTGCTCTGTCGAAGTTAGCTTCCTCGTCCTTCGAGGGCCTCAATCGCACCATCCTGATCGAAGTACTCCTAAAGCCGAGTACTGACTTCCCCGAGACTCTCTACATCGAAGACGGAGCTCATCCTGATGATTGGACCACTCCTATCAAGAAGTTTCCAATCAAGGGAGAGCTTCGCGAAGACCGAGCTGAAGCAAGGCAGGTCAGGGTCCGTTCAGAAAGGTTCGCCATGATCAACGAGACCCTCTTCAAAAGGTCATACACGACGACGGACGGAAGACCCTACCTCTGCTGCCTAACCCTCGATGAAGCAAAGTACGCTCTCAAGGAGCTGTATGAAGGAATCGGTGGGTGCCATATGGGAAGCCGCTCACTCGTGAGAAAGGCTTTGAATCACAGGTACTACAGGCCCACAATGCTACAAGATGCCTTCTCCCTGGTCGAGAAATGTGGCCCCTGTCAACGGTTCTCTCCTGTGAAAAGGGCTCCGCAAGCGAATCTCTGTTCCCTGGCCAGTCCGACCCCCTTTGCGATGTTGGGGATGGCTTTGGTAGGCCCATTTCCGAAGGCAACGGGCCAATTATAGTTTCTTATAGTGGCAATCGACTACTTCACAAAGTAGATCGAGGCCAAGCCACTAGCCATGATCACCGAGCAGCAGACCCAACAGTTTTTCTAGAAACACATCGTTTGCCGATTCGGGATTCCATAGGTTCTCATTACAGACAATGGGACTCAATTCACGGGTAAACATTTTCGAAGGTTCTGCGAAGATCTCGGGATCCAGCAGCATTTTTCTTCGATGTGCCACCCGCAATCAAACGGTCAGGCCGAGAACGCGAACCACCAAATCCTTGACGGTCTCAAGAAACGACACGATAACTCTTCCAAGCGGTTATGGGTCGATGAGCTACCGAGCATTCTCTAGGCTCACCGAACGACAAAGAAAATCCCCACGGGAGAGTTGCCATTCAATCTAACATACGGCACGGAGGCCGTCATCCCCCTGGAGATCGGAATCCCTTCGCCCCGGATCATGGCCTTCGATGAAGTAAGCAACTCGGCATAGCTACGTGCCGACCTGAATCGCATAGACGAGATCAGGGAGAAGTCAGCCATTCGAAGGAACACCTACCAGCAAAGGATCAAGAGGTTCTACAATAAAAAGGTGCGTCCCACTGACATCAAGCTCGGGGACCTCGTCCTCCGGAAGCTGGCGATATCCAACCCCGGCCAAAAGAGAAAGCTGGCCCCAAACTGGAAAGGCCCATACAAGGTATCTGAGGTCGTATGCTCGGGCACGTACCGCCTAACTGAACTGGGAGGCAAGGTTGTCAAGAGACCCTGGAACGCAGAGCACCTCATCAAATTCCTAGAAGGGGAGGGTTAGCTTCTACAGCTCATGTAAAATTATGAAAAATGTAATCGGCACGTCGTGCCTTGTTTTTGTATGGTTCAAGTATGTTGTAATTATGCCAACTTTCTTGAAACAAGTTCTCATTAAAAACATGTCTCGGGCTCGGCATTCGGAAGAAATTGCGAGCTACAAAAAGCTTTCCTTACAAGCTTTAGAGCTCGGCATTCGGAATAAACCGCAAGCCACAAAAAGCTTCCCTTACAAGCTTAGGGCTCGGCATTTAGATGGTACCGCGAGCCACAAAAAGCTTCCCTTACAAGCTTAGGGCTCAGCACTCGGAAGAAACCGCAAGCCACAAAAAGCTTCCCTTACAAGCTTAGGGTTCGGCATTCGGATGGTACCGCGAGCCACAAAAAGTTTCCCTTACAAGCTTAGGGCTCGACACTCGGAAGAAATTGCGAGCCACAAAAAGCTTCCCTTACAAGCTTAGGTCTCGGCACTCGGAAGAAACCGCGAGCCACAAAAATCTTCCCTTACAAGCTTAGGGCTCGACATTCAGATGGTACCGCGAGCCACAAAAAGCTTCCCTTACAAGCTTAGGGCTTGCCACAAAAAGCTTCCCTTGCTGTCTTTCTGAGAGCAAGTGTGGGGGCTCGTCGTCGACCTCAAGCGAGGCCTTGGCTTTCTTCAAACCCACACGACCTTTACGCTCGGCGACGACCTTCAGCTACGCCCATCATTGGCTTTCTCCATGGTGTGGGGGCTTGGCATTTGCCCCGAGCATGGTTTGGGCTTTTTCAAGACCATTAACCTATGCGCTCGGCGGCAACCACCAGCTACACCCTTCCTATTTTCCTGAGAACAAGTATGGGGGCTCGTCGTCGACCTCGAGCAAGGCCTTGGCTTTCTTCAAAACCACGCGACCTTCACGCTCGGTGACGGCCTTCAGCTATGCCCATTACTGGCTTTCTCCATGGTGTGGGGGCTCGGCATCTACCCCGAGCATGGTTTGGGCCTTTTCAAGACCATCAACCTATGCGCTCGGCAGCAACCGCCAGCTACACCCTTACCATCTTCCTGAGAACAAGTGTAGGGGCTCGTCGTTGTCCTCGAGCAAGGCTGTCACGCCCCGTTTCCCAAAATATGGAAATAGAGGCACATGACTAAGGCCCAGCGAATGGTGCGAACACACCATTCATGAGCTGTACAAGTAAACTCAACAACAAGATAAAAGAACAAACCACACAGGCATGTAAATCACAATTTGATAATGAAAGTTCATGACATATTCCATAATATAATCAACAACTGGAAAATACAGATAATTACGGGTCAAACAAGCATGGATTACAATAAAGAGTTGTAAGAAATAAAACCCAAATTAAAGATAACATGATAACAATAAACTAGAACACTTGGTCAGCGACACCTTCTGGTAACTTTCCATTTGGGCCTGCAAGTATATTATAACAAAAAGAAAAGAGAAGGGAAACAAGAAGACGCCCGTTAATACAAGTCATGGGCCGCAAGGGGGGTACAAGCTAAAGAAACGGGTACAAACAAAACAAAGAAAAGCAGGAAAAGAGCAAGAAATTGAGAGTCATAAAATAGAACAAAATGCAACATGTAAACATGATTATGGACAAGGCATTACGAAACAAATGACATGTAAAACAAGTAATCAAGTAAACGAATATCAAGTCAACATGTACATGTAACATGTAATTGGATCATGTAAGTGCATGTGTAACTCTTAAGTCTAATGTTTTGATTCTATCTAGGTAGCACTTCATGCATCCATCTTTTTACTACATGGTTGCTACAGTTAATGCAATCTCGTTTAGGCCTAGTGATGGATTTTATAGGGCGGTGTACTCAGGAAACAATATTCGATAATGACCGATGACCGAATAAATCAAGATACTGTAGTCAGTAATCTACAATTATTCCATAACCGATATGACCGATAGACCGATAACCGATGACCGATAGACCGATAACCGATAACCGATAGACCAATAACCGATAAATAGGGAAACACGGTCCCCTCTTCTGAGTAAACTTACCTATGTTGTCCACTACTATGGTCTCTCCCTTAAACCCCGGCTTGTCACTTTTATTTTAATTTAATCAACAAGAACAAGATGTCATATTCATATTTAACTACTGTCACGGATGAAACATTCCTGCACATAAATATGTATAATCCTAGGAATACATATATGTGTATTAATTTGTGTTCATGTCATGCATATAGTAACAAAGTATTCACGATCATATGTGAATACGGGATCGACGGATTAGGTATAAAAACGGGTATCAATTCGACTTATGAATGCGAATTGGAGTTAAAAATAATATACTTGCGGTATTTATGCAAAGGGCTTTTACTAGAACAAATAAATTTGTACAAGAGATACTTGCCTTTTTGACGATTCCGAAAGAGAATAATCCGTCAAACTCCGAAAATTATGTGCGAAATACGTGCTAGAAAGTCCAAGCAAACAAACCAGCAACTCAGCAAAACTCCACACCAAGATCTACCCGAACAGCAAACAGGATCTCCGAATCTGCTGCGTGCCAAACACGGGACAGCGATCACAGCGAATTAGAATCCTCCCCACACTGGATCTCTACAAAACAGCAAATACTGATCGCGGATTCAGTAAGCCAAAACACCAAATGGCAAAATGGGCCAATAGCGCTCGTCTCCTTCTTCTTCAACAGTGAGAAAGAGAGAGAGTGCGCGGGAGAGCTCGGCCATGGCTAGTGACTGTGACGACGGAGGAGACGACGTCTGGCAGCGCGACTGGCGACGATGCAACTGCGGCACCACGACAAGGCGGACAGCGGCACTGTGCGACAAGAGAACGGAGAGTAGAGCGACGACAGAAGACCGCGGTGCTCGATGTGGAAGGCGAGAATGCTCGACTGTGGCGAAGCAATGGCGATGCCTCGATGGGGGCGCTCGGGAGGAGCGGCGATTGTCGTCGGAGGGCGTGACGACGGTGCAGGGGAGCTACACCGTGGCGAGGGCGAGCGAAGTGACTGCTCTGTTTTGCGTCGAAAACAGAGGAGATGGAACAGTGAGATGGCGGAGCGACTGTCGACGAGGAGGGTTATAGTGATGACAAGGCGAGGTGGTGACGGAGGTAGGGGACGTGGTTTGATGGCGAGGAATGGGTTTGGCTGGTCAATTCGACGGTGGATGGAGATGGTGATGAGCGGTCGTGAGGTTGAAGATGGCGAGGATCGGTTGCGGTGGAGATGGGTTCAATAGTTGACGAGGAGGAGGGGTTGATGGCGGCTAGGAGGTGGTGCGAGGTGGAGAGGCAATGTCGGTGGCTCGGGGTGTTGTCGATGGGTTTTTTGGGTTCGACAATGGAGGTGAGCGGGAGGAAGGGGGAAGCGAATAGTCGATGGCTGTGGAGTTCGGGGAAGATGTAGGAGGGGGAAATGGTTTTGTTTTGTTTTGTTTGGGTTTAAACAGAGAAGGAGAGAGAGAGAGAGAGAGAGAGAGAGAGAGAGATATTATAATATTAAAAATTAATGCTGATATGGTATTAAAGAGAGGAGAGATTGTAGGGAGGGAGAAGTTACGAAAATCAATGACTATTAGTGGAGGAGAATTAAAGGAGATATTTTAGGGAGAGGGGGTTACGGGATTATAATCAATAGGCTGATAATTAGGTATAGAAATTAGGGGGTTACAGGAGAGATTCTGGGAATTGATTAAAAGTAGATCTGGTCAACACACAATTAAGAGAAATTGGATTAATGGGTTTGAGTTTAAAAATATTTGGGCTTTATATTTGGGCTTCACAACTCAAATAAACAATGCAAATCAATGAATATAAATTAGGCTTAAAATAAACAATTGGTTTTGGGCTTTAAATTAAATAATTAAATAATGCAAAATAGATCAAAATCAATTGGGCTTTAAAAATAATAATAATAATAATAAAGATCAAGAAAGTAGAAGTATTAACAACATCACTAATTTTAATGATAACAACAATAATATTACTAATAATAAGAACAACCAATATTAATAAAAATGATAATAATGACAATACTAAAAATAATAGAAATAACAATGAAAATAATAAAATAATAATAGCAAGATTATATAAAAGAATTGGGTTTAACAAATTATTAAAGAAGTTCCGAATATTTTTAATTTGGCTAAAACGAAAATAGTCAATCAGTTACAAAATAGAATGTAAGGTAAAATATACTCTTATTCAAAATAAACATAATTTCCAATCAGAAATATTTTAAATAGAAAAGTTAAAATGAATTTAACACATCTAAATTCAAAAATAATTCGAGGTATAGAAAATAATTCAGAAATTATATATTTACGGGAACGAGGGTTACAATCGCCTTGGCTTTCTTCAAAGCCACGCGACCTTTATGCTTGGCGACGACCTTCAGTTATGCCCATTACTGGCTTTCTCCATGGTGGGGGGGCTCGGCATCTGCCCCAAGCATGGTTTGGGCTTTTTCAAGACCATCAACCTATGTGCTCAGCGGAAACCACCAGCTACACCCTTGCCATCTTCCTGAGAACAAGTGTGGGGGCTCGTCATCGACCTCGAGCAAGGCCTTAGCTTTCTTCAAAGCCACGCGACCTTTACGCTCGGCGACGACCTTCAGCTACGCCCATTATTGGCTTTCTCCATGGTGTGGGGGCTCGGCATCTGCCCCGAGCATGGTGTGGGCTTTTTCAAGAACATCAACCTATGCGTTCGGCGGCAACCGCCAGCTACACCCTTGCCATCTTCCTGAGAACAAGTGTGGGGCTCGTCATCGACCTCGAGCAAGGTCTTGGCTTTCTTCAAAGTCACGCGACCTTTATGCTCGGCCACGACCTTCAGCCACGACCATTTCAAAAAAGTTTTCATTAAGGTTTAGGGCGCTCGCCTTCGGTAAACGTCCTGAGCTTCGGGTCGTTGGTTGACCCTCCTCTCACCCACGAGCAACTCGGGGTTTGCGGCTTTCAAGAGCCAAAACCCCTAATTGTTCGAGGGCGGCCGGGGAGCCACCGACCCAGGACTCTCTCCGAGCTTCCGAACCAATTGATTGGCCCGCCACTCACCAACGAATAACTCGGGGTTTACGGCCTGCAAGGCCAAAACACCGAATTGTTCGAGGGTGATTGGTGCGCCACCAATCCGGAACTCTCGGACCAAAGTTCTACTTCTAAGACACCCGCCTTCGGCAGGCACCCGAATCGTATGGAGGATAAGCCAATCCCAATTCATGATAAAAAACAAGGAGAGGATGGGGGTTATATAGCCCCCAGAGAAGCACAGTTATTGCATCAGGGAAGCCCAAACGACGGAAGGTGAAACGTCGCCATTAATGCTTATCGGAAGGCAAAATGCCACTAATTATGCGTTGCCTGCCTGAAGTTACCGTGTGTCCTTTTTCCTTCGGCGGCGACCCCTTACAAGGCCAAGCTCGGCAACAATCCTCACTCAATGAATCGTCAAAATTTAAAAAGTCGGGAGCTTTTTTTATTATTACTTATCGTGCACCAGTAACGACAGCAAGAATACAATGAAAAGCTTACAAATCAATCATGCTCGGCTTAAAACTCAAATTCGGCGCTTTTGTAATACCCTGATTTTTCAATTAATGAAAAATTATTTATTTTGCACGTAGTGTGCACGTGCAATATTTTGGTTGAATTGAATCTTATAATTATTTTTATTGTGATGTGTATAAATATTTAAATATGTATTCTCAAATTCTTTTATGTACAAAAGCCTTTCTTTAAATGGATAGAAAGCCTTATTTTAATTTAATTAAAAGGCCTTTTTCTTAAAGCCCAAAATGTAATTTATTTATTTTATTTTAAAAGAACTATTTTGGCCCATAAACTAAAGCCAATGGATTAATCTATTTTTTATTTAACTTGTCATGTAGAAGACAACTTAAAAACTATTTTTTATTTTTGTACAAAATTAAATGTACAATTTTTATTCCTAGTGGTATGCACGTGTATTGCACGTACACGTGCAACATGCACAAAAGTGCTAGGCCGGATTGCTTCTTGGAGGGAAACTCAAACTTTGAGTGGTAGTCATGGCATGGTGGTTATTTGGGTGTGGGTAGTTTTTATAACTCCTACTTTCATCTTGGCCTTCCATCCTACAACCAACTAGTTAATCCTATCCCTCCATTCCATTTGATTTCTAGTATAAATACCCCCTCCCATGGCTAGTATTCTTATGCAAATTATATCCTTCCAAACCTATAGTCTAATAGCATTATTTAGTAGTAGTTGTGAGTTAAAAAGATTGAGAGAATTGTGTGGGATTGTGTTGCTTTCAACAAGGAGAAGAAGGCCGGCATCAAAAGGGAGAAGCTTTCGGTTTTGCTTGGGCTTGGAGGTGTGTGCGAGCGTCTAGGAGGAGGTGCATTCATTTGCAAGGACTTTGTTGCTATTGTGTTGTTTTCTCTCCATACAAGGTGGGTTTGATTTTCCTTATTTCTAATTAGAAATTGTTGCCGCTAAATTTGGTGTGGGGGCAAACAGATAGAACTTGTGGATTCTTAGGGAAACTGAATAGAAAACCTGTGTACCTGTTCCGTCGGGCGTCGATCGTCGTTCCTGCCATGCACCTGCAAAAAGTGCGAGACACCGGGGTTGTTCCCGGCGACGCACCCTCCGACGCTCAAGTCAGTAATCTGGCAGACTATGAAAGAGCGCAAAAACTGGTGAAAGATTGATTACCTCTTGATGGAGATGGATGGGGGGTATTTATAGGCGTCTCAGGGAACAGATTAGGCATGTAATTCCTGTGTATACAGATAAGGAATGTGATCCCTAATCCTCGGTGAAAGGATAGATATGAATCAGGGCCGCTGATTATTATTAATCAGATACCCTAATTCTATCCTGCTGGACCGGGTTTGTTGCGGGTTGAAACCCGCGCCCAGTTGTGGTGGATCCGTTCGCGGGTTACTGGATCTGCGAAATGGAGACCCAGTACCCGCTTCAGACCTGTTTTGTAGGTAAGATTACTGTTTCACCCCTGAATCTCGGGATTCGTGTCCCATTTGGACGGCCTTGGTTAAACCCCTATTTTTAGCCATATCACGAGCCCCCCACTCCCAAAGGTTGAGGTCATTCAGTCTTTGAGGAGTAGTTCGACTATTTTAGTGGCTAAGGGAGTTGTATCGAAGTCTGAATGGGTGTTTTTGGTATCCCGAAGTGGGTGGTAAGGCAATTTCTTTCTCCTTCTTGAAGCCGTATGGTGTATCGAGTTTTTGTCTATTTTTCCAAGCTATTTATCTGATTTCGCGATGCGTCAACTAGTCGTTCGGGGGTTTTAGCTTCGCGTTCTAGGGAATAATTATTCGTTCGGAGGCTTGGAAATATCCCCCGAATTTTTAATTATTTCCTGGAATTTTTAGCTAATTTTCCCGAATTTTTAGTAATTTTTCGCGATTTTTTAGATAAATAAAATGATTTAAATAAATAAAAACCGAATTTTTAATATTTATTTATGACGTGGCGTCATCAGAGCCCTCGATCAGGACGGAGCGCGATTTTCGGAGAGATCAGATGGTCCATGTTCCTCGGCATGCTTCTTCGCCTATACGAGGTTCGGTACCTCGGTACCTCGGCTCGGCCTGGCGTGCCGAAGCACAGTGCCTCGGTTCGGATGATCAGTGCCTCGGCTCGATGGTTCTGAGGTACGTGGCATCATCTGAGCCGTCCATCTCAGCGTGGATCTCCATAAAATGCTATCTTGTCGTTTAGTGGACGTGGCCAAATCTGGGCCGTCCATCATGACGAGCGCGTTTTTTCTCAAGATCCAACGGCTGATGTGGGTCGGTGCGATTTTTCGCCATATACGAGGGTCGGTACCTCGGTACCTCGGCTCGGCCTGGCGTGTCGAAGCAAAGTGCCTCGGTTCGGATGATCAGTGCCTCGGCTCGATGGTTCCGAGGTACGTGGCATTATCTGGGTCGTCCATTATGACGAGCACGTTTTTTCACAAGATCCAACAGCTGATGTGGGTCGGTGTGATTTTTTGCCATATACGAGGGTCGGTACCTCGGTACCTCGGCTCGGCCTGGCGTGCCGAAGCAAAGTGCATCGGTTCGGATGACCAGTGCCTCGGCTCGATGGTTCCGAGGTACGTGGCATTATCTGGGTCGTCCATCATGACGAGCACGTTTTTTCACAAGATCCAACAGCTGATGTTGGTCGATGTGATTTTTTGCCATATACGAGGGTCGGTACCCTGGCACCTCGGTTCGGCGCATCAGGACTGTTGGACCGAGGTGCTAAGTTGGACGTTTTGAAGTCCAACTTATCTGTTTGGCTGCTTGGCTGTTCGGTAGCTCGGCAGGGCGAGCCGGTGGCAGGCATCTCGAAAGATACGCGTGGACGGATCTAAGTCGTTCATCATGGCGCGCATCACGAGGATGGGGTTCAGATCACGAGAAAACGTTATCTTGTCGTTTTGTGGGCGTGGCATGATCTGAACCGTCCATCAGATTCCGTCGCGAATTTTGAAGAGATCCGACGGTGACTTCGCCTCGGGACGATTTTTTTCCATATACGAGGGTCAGTACCCCGGCACCTCGGTTCGGCGCATCAGGACGGTTGGACCGAGGTGCTAAGTTAGATGTTTCGTAAGAGCGCAGCAGCTCGGTTGCCCAGCTGTGCTGTTCGATGGCTCGGCCCGGCAGACCGGTGGCCGAATCGTTGACTTGGTATTTTGAAGAGTTTCTTGCTTCTCGTAACTTCGTAGCTTTTCCGCCTGTCGCTTTGGCTTCTTAGTGGGCTTTTTGCGTTTCCCAAGGAGGCCCAACTTGTCAGCTGTTATAAGCTTTCGCCCTCGCTCTCAAGCTCATTTCTTACTTTTCACTCTCAAGTTTTTACTTTCGATCTCTAAGGTTCTACTAGCGGAGCTTTTTCTCTCCAAGGCGTTGCCGTTAGCTGTCGCGTGGGCCAGGCGATTTCCGGCGAGAGCACTCCGACCGTGAACGTCACTTCAAAAGGTCAGTTAACTTAGTCTAAATAATCTTTCTAGAGATGTCTCGAGTGAACTCGGGGAGTGGGGCCTCGTCTTCGGGCGATGATAGTGCCGAGGAGAGGAGGAGGTCGGAGATTCGGAAGGGTAAACAGGTCGCCGAACCATCTATAGCTAAGACGAGGAAGGAGAAGAAGAAGAGGAGGGTGGAAGCCCGATCCCCCGTAGTGGAGGTGATCGTGGAGAATTCGAAGCAAGCCCCCGAGATGGGACGGTATCCTTCAGTCCTGTCCGGTCATTTGGGGGTCAGGCAGTATCAGGGCGACCTGCTGGAGAAGGCGATCTATGGAAAGTCTAAGATTGTCGAGGAACCTAACCCGGTCCTTCCCACCGAAGCCGATGAGCTCATCACATTGTTGGCCGAGAAGGATCTACTTCGGGTCAGGAGTGCCTTCGCCATTCCTCCGGAGTATAAGCTGATCCTTCCCGGACCCGGGATACGAGCGAACTCGAAGCTGCCGTCGTCGGACATGTGCATGTTCGACGTCGAATCCTTGAATGCCGGGTTACGATTCCCTCTGCACCCTTTCATCCTTGAGATCCTTGGCTGGTACTGCCTTGCGCCGACCCAGTTTATGCCGAACACTTGGCACCATGTGAACGCCTTTTTGCTTCAGTGCTATCGAGCCGAAGTACAGCCGGATCTCACGGTCTTTCGAGGAATGTATCGAGTAAACCTGCAGCACAAGACGGAGTATCGATACTACTTGGGGCCGAGGAAGGGTGTTAAGATTATAGAAAACCCCGACTCAATCAAGGGTTGGAAGGAGAGGTATTTCATAGTAAGGGGCGAGGCGATTCGGATTATTCCGACCCGTTGGAAGGTGGAGGTACCGAAATTCGCTCGTGCCGACCCTGTATTGTCTGAGGCCGAGGAGGATGTGGCGAGGAAGATAATGGCTCTTCCGATCTTGAGTTGGAGGGATTTGACTGAGGAGGTTTTGTTCGGGTCCGGCCTAAGCCCCATCGACCCGAGTATGCTCCTGACATCTCACTTATTTTCATTTTTCTTTTAAGTTTTTGGTTCGCCCTTCTGATTTGTTTTCTTCTTGTTGTCTGACGCAGAAGCGATGAAGATTGATTTCAACGCGATGATGGCCGATAGGTCCAAATTGACCGGGGGTCGAAAGAGGAAGAGGGCGACCAAGGCTGCCTCTTCGACTCCGCCGCCCACCGTTGCTTCTACCATCGCTCCTCCCCCTCCGACTGCCGAAGCACCGTCCGAGGTTGTTGTTGGCGAGGCGCCCTCGTCCTCCGTGGCCCCGGGTGTGATAGAGGGGGCCTTTGACATAAACGCGGCGCTGTCAATCGAGGCGCCACCGCTGACCAGGGACGCCGAGGAAATTACAGCACAAGCAGCTGTTCGTACCGAATTGGCGAGTGAAGAACCATGATGGGTTCCTCGGCAATTCGCAGATGTCAGTGCAGGTCGTCAAGCACTTGGAGACCCCGAAGGATCGAGCCGCGCTAAAGGCGGGGACGGTGGGTGATGACACCTACGAGGTGGCTCGGTCACTCGTCTCGGTAAGCTTCTTGTCTCTAAAAATTTTCCCAAGTTTATTGCTCGGTTTGCTTAGTGCGTTCATTGTTTTCTTCGCAGGCCACTTGTCACTTCGGCCATCTCCTCGAGACGTTCGCCGAGCAGGAGAAGGAGTTGAGGGCCGCCAGTGACAAAGACCGGTTGGCAAAGGTGAAGGCGGTCAAAGAACTCGAGGCCGAGCAGAGGAGAGCCGAGGCCTTGGAAGTCCGGGTGGCAGACCTTGTTGCCGACCTGGATAAAGTCAAGTCGAGCCTCGAGGCGGAGTCTGCCAAAGCTGCCAAGGCCGTCGAGGAGCTGGCTGCGGCGACGAAGTCCCTGGCCGAAGAGAAGGTGGAGAAGGAGGCCCTGGCGGCGAAGATCCGGGCCGAAGTGGAGAAGGAGGTCGAGGCCGAAGCGAAGAAGCACATGGCCGAGAACATGGAGCGGTCTTATCAAACGGCACTCGACCATGTGCAAGAGCAAATCTCCGGCTTCGAGCGGGTCGGCTACCGCCTGTGGCCAGGGTCGCCTTCAGGCGGTGAGGAGGAGGTCGAGGGCGATGAGTCCGAAGGGGAGGACGAGGAACAAGTGGCCGAAGAGCCCTCGGCAGACGGTCGGGTCAAGGGGCGGACTAAGGGGCCATCCGTGAATGCGCCCTTGGTCGACGCGACGAAGAAGGTGGACCCCTGATCCCCACGTTAAGTTTCTTGTAGTTTTTGTTGTTTTTTCTTCTGAGCATTGTAACGCCTTTTGCGGACTGGCCACCGCTTTTTGATGAATGAAAAGTATTTTGACTCTGAAATTTATCAAAGTATTTGGCTCGGTAGTGTAGTGTTTTGACTCCGGCATTTGACTTCGAAATTTGTCCAAGTGTTTGGCTCGGTAGTGTGATATTTCAATGCTGTCCCTTTCTTATTTCAGATTGCCGTGCTGGCTCACAACACCTCGGCTGAACTGCGCCGAGCCGAGTTGTTTAAGCGATCTCGGGAGGACCGTCTCGAGGGTGAGGTTCACCTGACGAGGAAGATACTACATAACTTAGAGATTAGGCATAGCGAGACTTTGGTCGAGCTGCATCACCTACGGATAGTCGAGGCCGAGCTATCCGCTAAGGAAGAGGAACTGGCGCGAGTTTCGGCCGAACGAGATGTCTTCGCGAAGAAGGTGGAAGAGCTGCAAAGGGTGACGGTCGACAAGAGTATCGAAGTGACCCACTTACGTCGCATCATATCCGACAGCGCCGAGTACCCCGGTTCGGCAAAACTTCCTCGGTTTAAGGTGATAGTGAAGGACGACACATTGAAGGATCGGATCGTCGAACTGGAGGAAGAAGTTGCTCGGCTCAAGCCTCAGCCGGTGAGGGCTAACGTCCGGAGCACCTCGTGCACTCGCGAAGAGATCGAGCGAGGGATCACGTTCTATCAAGCGGCGAGCCGGACTCCTATCGTGGGCAGGTCAGCCGCCGACGCCCAAAGCGGTGTGGCGGTGTCTTCAAGCGGTGCTTCGGTTGGAGCAACTGTCAGGGTCAGCGGCGAGGAGGCGTCTCGGTTCGCCGGGCTGGAGACGAGTTCGGGGGTCAGGAAATGCCGACCCAAAGTGTCTCTGAACCGGAGCATACCCCTACCTCGAAAGTAGCAAACGGGTCGTGTCTTGTTGTTGTAACCCATTTGCAAATTTTTGCTGTTGTAATCCACTTTGTAACTCTATCAAATTTATTAATGGAATTGGAGTTGCTTTATTCGAACTATCCTCGGCTGTCTCCTTATTTGTGCTATAGTCGTGCTAACTAGAGTAGGTCCGAGACGAACCACGAGGCCAGTGTTCGCCTCGCCGAACTCCTTGGCCTCGAAATTTTCTCTTTTGCTGCGCTTCTGAGCCTAGCCCGGCTCCTTCAGGTGCGGCTTGGTTTGGCCGTTAAGGCGCAGTTGTCTCTCGACTGCGCCCACGTGGCCTGATCGTTGCTCGGGGACCGAGGTGACTTCCGCCGAGCGAGGTGAGGCGATCAAGGCCGTCTGATGTTTGCACGGATCTTGAGGCGGATCCAGTTCCCAAGAAAACACTATCTTGTCGTTTTGTGGACACGTGGCTGAATGAGATCCGCTCATCACGCCCTAGCACACTTTCCGAGATGATCTGACGGTGGTTTCGTCTCGGGAGGTTTTTTTGCCATATACGAGGGTCGGTACCCCGGTACCTCGGCCCGGCGCGTCAGGACTGTGATTTGTATCTAATTCCGGCCCGTTTGACGAGTCGGAGGGATAGAGTCGAGCCATAGGAGGGATCCGGTCGTTAGATCAGTTTGAGGGATGCAGGAGCAGTTTCGAATGGCGAGCTACTTCTAGTCCGCTTAGGAGCGAACTTGCGAAGTAGAATCGAGCCAAGTGTTGGACTCCGATCCATTCAACGGCTGCAGGAGCAATTTCGAATGGCGATCTACTTCCGGCACGTCTGTAGACAAGCCGAGGAAGAAGTGTCGAGCCGAGTGCTGGACTCCGAACCATCGTGTGGTTAGTTTAAGGGATGCAGGAGCAGTTTCGAATGGCGAGCTACTTCTAGTCCGCTTAGGTGCGAACTTGCGAAGTAGAATCGAGCCAAGTGTTGGACTCCGATCCATTCAACGGTTGCAGGAGCAATTTCGAACGGCGATCTACTTCTGGCTCGTCCGTAGACGAGCCGAGGAAGAAGTGTCGAGCCGAGTGCTGGACTCCGAACCATCGTGTGGTTAGTTTAAGGGATGCAGGAGCAGTTTCGAATGGCGAGCTACTTCTAGTCCGCTTAGGAGCGAACTTGCGAAGTAGAATCGAGCCAAGTGTTGGACTCCGATCCATTCAACGGCTGCAGGAACAATTTCGAACGGCGACTTCCGGCTCGTCTGTAGACGAGCCGAGGAAGAAGTGTCGAGCCGAGTGCTGGACTCCGAACCATCGTGTGGTTAAAGAATTAAGGGCAGAGATGCGATAGTATCAAAAATATGAAAAACTTTATTTATTAATATCTAATGGTCGGCTGCTTCTAAAGTTGCTAGCCGTTATTACAATGAAAAAATAAATGAAATATTACTACTAGTAGCAGGAAGGGAGTGGTTCGACATCTTGAGTTACTTAGGCGTAGCTGCCTTCTCTTGGTATTTCAAAAGATGGTCGGCATTCCAAGTCCTGGGAATTTCTCTGCCGTCAAGATCTTCTAGCTTGTACGCACCGGGGCGGATCACTTTTGAAATTTTGTATGGTCCCTCCCAATTCGGGGCCAGTTTGCTTTTCTGTCCGGGGAACGAGATGGCCAATTTTCGGAGGACCAGATCCCCTTCTTTGAGGTCTGTTGGGCGGACCCTTTTGTTGTAGGCGAGCTCAATTCTTCTCCGGTAACTTTGTTGCCGTATAGCCGCTCTTTCTCGGATTTCGTCTATCAAGTCTAGGCTTGCTCTGAGCTCTCTGGCATTCTGCTCTTCTTCAAAAGCTGTCAAACGAGGAGAGGGTATCCCCACTTCTAGCGGGATGAGGGCCTCGGACCCATAGGTGAGATTAAACGGACTCTCGCCTGTTGGGGTCCGCTTCGTGGTGTGGTGATTCCAGAGCACATTTGGTAGCTGATCGACCCACAAGCCCTTGGAGCACTTGTCTAGCCTCTTCTTGATGCCGGAGAGGATCTGTCGGTTAGCATTCTCGGCCTGGCCATTTGACTAGGGATGGGAGACGGAGGAGAAGCGGTGTTGTATGGCGAGGTCCTCACATAAGGCTCGGAAGGCAGCCCCAGCGAACTGCATTCCGTTATCTGTAACTATGACCCGAGGAATGCCGAATCGGCAGATCACATTTTTCCAGAAGAATTGAACAACTCTATGCTCGGTGATTATAGCCAGGGGCTCGGCCTCTATCCATTTCGAGAAATAGTCGACTGCCACGACTAGGAACTTTAATTGTCCAGGAGCTGGCGGAAACGGCCCTAGTAAATCCATCCCCCACATTGCGAAGGGGATCAGACTTGATAGGGAGGTAAGTGGTGCTTGCGGGAGGCGCCGGATGTCGGTATACTTCTGGCAGGAGATGCATTGCTGAACGTGTCGTTCGGCATCCCGTAGGAGAGTGGGCCAGTAATACCCGTAGTTTAACACTTTGCACGCTAGGGCTCTGGAGCCGGATTGGGCTCCACCGATGCCCTCATGAAGTTCTTGTAGGGCGTAGTCGGCTTGCCCGGGGGAGAGGCACCTTAGGTAGGGCCGACCATCCACCTGGGTGAAGGAGAGCTTATATAGAATGCCTTCGATTAATACATAACGCCCGGCTCGGGTTCTTATCCTTCGTGCCTCCTTCGGATCCTGGGGGAGGAGCCCGTCTCTTAGAAACTCGATGAGGGGCTTCATCCAATTGTCTTCGAGGAGGACTGGCAGTGTTTCAACGGAGTCGAGCGCATCATCCTCTATGCTTGGCTTCAGGAGGACTTCTATCAGAACAGTTTGTTCGAGGCCTTGGAGGGAAGAGGAGGCTAATTTAGATAGGGCATCGGCCTGAGCATTCTCTTCTCTGGGGATTCTAAGGATGAGGGCCTCCTCAAACAGCGCCATGAGGCTTTTCACTTTAGCCAAGTACTTAATCATCTTGTCATCACGGGCTTCGTATTCGCCGAGGACCTGGTTGACGACCAACTGAGAGTCGCTGAAGATCCGCAGGCGTCGTGCCCCTGCATTTCGAGCCATTCCAAGGCCGGCTATGAGTGCCTCGTATTCGGCCTCGTTGTTCGAGGCTTTGAAGTTTATACGGAGGGAATATTGGAGGACAAAGTCATCTGGGCCCGCCAGGATGACCCCTGCCCCGCTTCCCTCGTTACAAGAGGATCCGTCGACATAGACCGACCAGACGGGTGGTCCCTTCGTTGCTTGCTCGGAGTCGGGGATAGTTGTTTCAACTATGAATTCGGCCAGCGCCTGAGCCTTGATCGCGGTCCGAGGCTGATAATTTATATCATGTTGGCTCAGCTCGATCGACCATTTCATGAGGCGGCCGGAAGTCTCTGGCTTGTGAAGGACCTATTTCAGTGGTTGGTCGGTAAGAACGACTACCGAATGGGACTGAAAGTAGGGTCGGAGCTTTCTTGCGGCCATTACCAGGGCATAGGCTATTTTCTCAATCTTCGGGTACCGGAGCTCGGCGTCCCGAAGCACCTTGCTGACGTAGTAGATGGGCTTCTGAGTCCTTTCTTCTTCTCTGACTAGGACGGCACTGAGCGTCTGTTCGGAAGTTGCAAGGTAGAGGTAGAGTGGTTCGCCAGGTATGGGTTTGCTAAGAAGAGGTGGATTGACGAGGTAAGCTTTAAGCTGGTCGAAGGAGTCTTGTTGCTGCTGCCCCCACTCGAATCCTTTAGCCCCCCTGAGGGCTTTGAAGAACGGGAGGCACTTCTCCCCGGACTTCGACAGAAAGCGCCCTATGGCGGCTAGGCGACCAGTCAATCTCTGAACTTCTTTGACATTTCTGGGAGGGGCCATGTCCAGTATGGCCTTGATCTTTTTCGGATTTGCCTCTATTCCTCGTTGGCTAACCATGAAGCCGAGGAACTTCCCTGATGAGATGCCAAATGCACACTTGTTCGGGTTGAGTCTCATATTGTGCTTCCTCAAAACATCAAATGCTTCTTGGAGGTCAGTCACATGATCAACGCCTCGGATGCTTTTCACAAGCATGTCATCCACGTACACTTCCATGTTCCGGCCAATCTGGGCCTGGAATACCTTGTTGACGAGGCGTTGGTACGTCGCCCCCGCATTCTTTAGGCCGAATGGCATGACTCTGTAGCAATAAAGGCCTTGATCGGTTACGAAAGATGTCTTTGGGATGTCCGGGGGGAACATTCTTATCTGATTGTAACCCGAGAAAGCGTCCATGAAGCTTAGGAGCTCATGTCCCGAGGTTGCGTCAATCAGAGTGTCGATGCTCGGCAGAGGGAAGGGATCTTTGGGACAGGCCTTGTTGAGGTCGGTGAAATCAATACAAATTCTCCACATCCCATTGGACTTCTTCACCATTACTACGTTTGACAACCACTCAGGATAATTTACCTCCTGTATGAATCGGGCCTTCAACAATTTGTCTACCTCCTCTTTTATAGCGAGCTGACGCTCGGGGGCGAACTTGCGCCTTTTCTGCTGAACCAGTTTGGACCCCGGATCAACACTCAGGCAGTGGACCAGGAGTTCTTCGGAGATACCGGGCATGTCTGCAGCTGACCACGCGAAGAGGTCTTGGTTGGCCCGGATGCATTTTACGATATCTGAGTATAGGGCGGACGGGAGGGTCTTGCTAACGAAGAACTTGTGGGTCGGCTCTTGCTCCGAGAAGAGCACCTCCTCCAATTCGTCCACCGGCTCGGAAGTCGGCCGAGCGGCATCTTGGGGAATTTCCAGTGTTTCTAATGAGAGAACGGGCCCGAGGGTGGAGGTCATATAACACTTGCGGGCCTGCTCCTAATTGCCCCTCACTTTCCCTACTCCGGCCCGGGTAGGGAATTTCATTTTGAGATGATAGGCAGAAGGGACGGCTTCAAGGGCGGCTAGGCCGGGCCGACCCAAAATGACGTTGTAGGCTGCTGGGACATCTACGACCATGAAATCCATCGACTCCGTGCGGGTAGTAGGAGTTTTGCCGGCTGTGACATCGAGGGTAATCACCCCTTCAATAGTCACCGGCACTCCTGTGAACCCATGGAGCGTGTAGCCGGCGGGCTTGAGTCTGTCTCGGGAGAGCTTCAGGCCCTTGAAAGCGTCGAGAAAGAGGATGTTGATGGAGCTACCGTTATCCACTAAGATTCTCTCGACTTTGAAATTGGTCATGTGAAGACTGATGACGAGTGCGTCACAATGAGGGGTGCGGACACCCTCGAGATCTTCGTCAGAGAAGGTGACGGGCACTCCGAGTCCTTCGGGAGGAGGGGTGGCTCGGACCGAGTTCACTTCTCTGATAAAAGCTTTCCGAGAGGAGTTCGAGGAGCCCCCCATTGGACCCCCATGGATGAGGTGGAGGACTCGCTCTTCCTCAAAATCTGGCGTCTCTTCTCGTTCCAGACGTTTGTTAGCCCCCGAGGCTGGGGAGGAGGCTTGGCTCGGTCCTTTCTTACGAATTTCGCCAGCTGCCCCCTCTGGATAAGGGCTTCGATCTTATTTCTTAGAGCACGGCAGTCGTTGGTGTCATGCCCATGGTCCCGGTGATAGCGGCACTATTTTTCTTTATCTCTTCTCTTGGCAGGGGTGTTCATCTTCGGAGCAGGAGGCAAGACCCCTTCTTTTTCGACTTCCATGAAAATGGCGGAGATGTTAGTGGTGAGGGGAGTGAACTTCTCAAATCTAGGGGGAGGTCGGCGCTGGCCGGCGTTATCTTTCTGGAGCTTCTTTGCTCCTTCTTCTTCCGTTCCCTTCCTCTTAAACCCGGAGGCAGGCACCTCCCAGTTGGGTTGTTGCTCGGCCTCTTCGGCCTGAATGTACTTTTCAGTGCGAAGGAGGAGGTCGGAAAAGTCCTGTGGTGGCTTCTTGGCGAGGGAGGAGCGGAGGTTGGAATTGAGGATATTGGATTGGAACGCTGCTGTAGCAACCGACTGGTCGAGGGATGCGATGGTTCTGGCTTCTGCTGTGAACCTCTTCACGTAGTCCCTCAATTTCTCCCCCTTCTGCTGACGGAGGTGCAATAGTGAGATGCTGGTCTTCTCAGCCCTTCGGCTGCTGACAAAATGGGTGACGAAGAGGGTTTCGAACTGCTCGAAAGAGAATATCGAGGAGGGAGTGAGACGAGAATACCACTCTCGGGCCGGCCCTTTGAGAGTTGCGGGGAAGGTTTTGCAGAGGAGGGCATCGGAAGCTTGGTGAAGGAGCATTAGAGTTTTAAAACTCTCTATGTGATCAACCGGGTCAGTCTCTCCGGTATAAATCTCGAATTGGGGAGGTTTGAAGCCAAACGGGACAGGTGCATCTACTATGGTTCGGGAGAAAGGTGGTCGGCTAGGACGCAGGGTTCTCCCCCTGAGCTCTTCTTCTCGGTTTATCTGACCCAGGCGTCTCTCTACTTCATGAAGACGGCGGTTCATGGTGTCATCTCTCCGACGGTAATCTGCCGAGCCATGAGACTCGTCCTCGTATGAGGGAGATCGAGGGCTGCAGCGATGGTAACTTCGGGAGCGGCGAGGACTTGGGGTATGCCGGGAGTTGGTAGGAGCGGGTCGAGGAGAGGGAGACCATCGGCGAGGGCTTCGGACCGGAGGAGGGGATGGGAGCTTTGGCTCAATAGGATTCTGACGGAGGTTGAGGGCCTGCAGGACGGTCGCTTGGAACTGCTGGAACTCGGCACGGGTGATTGGTGCCTCATTGTTCCTGGGCTGTTGCCGACCTGCGGGAGAGTGCCTTCTTCGGTAATGATCGGGGGAGTCCTTCCTCCCTCTTCGGATGGGGGACCTCCTGTACTCTCGGCGACGAGGGGATCGCTCTTGCTGGCGGGAGGCTTCCTCCCGAGCCCGCTTTTCATCCAGATGACGACGGAGGTCATCATCTTTCGGGCGTTTGGGGGCGGCATTGTGGCGACCAGAGGCTCGGGGATGATGGGAGGCCATAGAGTCAGTGGAGGCGTTGTGGATGGAGAGGTTCTCTTGGTGAAGAGGCTGTTTCTGAGGGTTAGGACCCTTTGGATCAGGAGGGGGAAGGTTCTGTTGGAGCGGCTCTTCCGTGGTAGGGGGAAGTTGCCCTTGTTGCTGAGCGGGATCAGGAAGGACTTCTTGCTGGTCAGGGTTGGGTACTCGATTAGACCCCCTTGACCTAACTTTGCGAGGCGGCATGGCTGGCGAAGACCTGTTCTCGGGGAAGAGGAGAGGTTTCTATTCGTTAGTTTCCCACAGACGGCGCCAATCTGTTGCCGCTAAATTTGGTGTGGGGGCAAACAGATAGAACTTGTGGATTCTTAGGGAAACTGAATAGAAAACCTGTGTACCTGTTCCGTCGGGCGTCGATCGTCGTTCCTGCCGTGCACCTGCAAAAAGTGCGAGACACCGGGGTTGTTCCCGGCGACGCACCCTCCGACGCTCAAGTCAGTAATCTGGCAGACTATGAAAGAGCGCAAAAACTGGTGAAAGATCGATTACCTCTTGATGGAGATGGATGGGGGGTATTTATAGGCGTCTCAGGGAACAGATTAGGCATGTAATTCCTGTGTATATAGATAAGGAATGTGATCCCTAATCCTCGGTGAAAGGATAGATATGAATCAGGGCCGCTGATTATTATTAATCAGATACCCTAATTCTATCCTGCTGGACCGGGTTTGTTGCGGGTTGAAACCCGTGCCCAGTTGTGGTGGATCCGTTCGCGGGTTACTGGATCTGCGAAATGGAGACCCAGTACCCGCTTCAGACCTGTTTTGTAGGTAAGATTACTGTTTCACCCCTGAATCTCGGGATTCGTGTCCCATTTGGACGACCTTGGTTAAACCCTTATTTTTAGCCATATCAGAAATGATGCATGGAAAATATTAATAAGAATACATTTTTTTAATGGGAAAGTTAGTTCATAAATTGATTGGGATGTTAATGAACAACTTGCATGTGGTTCTATTGTTAAAATTGAGTTGTGGGTAAAATTCTCCATGCTTGTTAGAATGAATGAATGATAGTGGTTAAATTTCCTTAAGAATAATGCTAGTATGATATTGAGACATGATGCATGGAAAATACTAATAAGAATGCTAGTTTAATTGGAAATTTGAAGCATGAAATTGATTAAGAAAGAGCACACTTTTGAAAAGAATAACTTTCTTGAATGTTTGAGTTGTGAACATGCTAATTGATAAGTGGTTATATATTGTGATGTACATAATTTGACTAGAAGCATAGGTTGATTTAATGAAACCACATTGTTAATATCAAGGAACTACCCACAAAGTTAGTAGTTTGAGTTTTGTGTTAAATAGACCCTTTGTGTTAATATGGGTAGGAATAAATTCAAATAAGAGTTGAATGTAGATAAATGATTAAAATCAGTAGATTAATGTGAATGATTTTGTCAAAAAGATTAGAACACTATGGGGCAAAGAAACATCGAAAAGAGAGTGTTAGAATGTATAATTTGTATTAAATGTGGGAAATTATGTTTTAATTATTACAAAAATTATTTTGATCACACTGATATATAAATTATGTGAAGTAGGATTATTCTGGAATTATACAGTATATTTTGATGAGAGCAAAATGAAACAAAAGCTAGTTGAACATCGAAATGTTCTAAATAACAGAGAGCATAAGTTAAATGGATTCGAAACTATACATTTGACAATTGAGCGCGTAGCTCAAGTGGTCTTGCGGTGCGGTTGGGTTCTCTGTGTTGAACGGTTCGAATCCCCTTAGCCGCATATATATATATATATCTCACTTTTTTGAAAACAAATAGAATACCGACCGAGAGTAATAAATACTCTCTAGCCCTTCCTTATACCACTAGCACAGTTGTCCTATTGGCGGGTGCTCTTGGCTGTTTTCTCCGTGTGCCTGGGTTCAATTCCTACCCTCGGCATGTATGAAAAAAATATTTTTTTGGGTTTCTAGGCGTCCAAAAATTGTGAAAAAAATATGGTTATCCTCATAAAAATGTAAGGGATTTTATGAAGATGATTTGGGGATTATTTGAATGAAATAAACCATGATTTGTGAATAAAAGGCATAAATAGAACTATGGTTCTAGATTATATACTTGTGAAAAATTATAGCTTATAAGAATAAATTGAAATGGAGTATTAGAAGATGATTTGGCAAAAAGAAACATTGTTGTGTGACATAATACTATTTATTCTCACTTGAGAATAATGTGCAAAAATATGAAGTATGAATATTCATTAGTGATGTGAATTTCAAATGTGAAATTATTAATTGATGAAGTGCATGAGTTCATGTATGATTATGGTTTAATGAATGAATTAGAGATCATGTTGATGAAAAAGAAATTCGTTGGCTATGAATATGAATTTTATGAGTTATAAGTACTCAATGTGGACATTGTGAATTGGAATTGAACTGAAAGAGTAGCTAAGTCTCCCCCGGCAATTGGAAAGAAAATGAAATGAATTATTGAAATGAAAGACCAAGGTTGGTCACGTTTGTATAAATGAATAAGTCCGGTTTAGCGGAGAGGCTAACTCTAGAACTTTGATTTTATTCATGATTCTATTAAACTAAGGACTAGCACATTAGTGAAGATGTGATGAAAGTAAGAGAAAAACATTGAGTATGAGGGCCCTGGGTAGCGGCGAGAGCGTATCCCAGGAATTCCCATGATGAGTCTGGGTGAGGATGCTGCTCCAGAGTACCGTCCCGATGGCGACACTCGTGGGATGTTTGAAGACTACGGGTGGTGTCATGTCTATGGTGAGAGCTGAATTACCACAGGATGTCTGCATGATGAGTCATGTCAGCGAGGGGATTCCCTCCAGAGTGCCTAGACATGAGTTCGTAGGTCAGAAAACATCTAGGATACTTACCGTAATTACAGTAGTAGATTAAGTCATAACGAGGGATTGAACCCTATAAAGATGAAGAACGATTAAGGGCTTGCCCTCTGACCTATGTAGTATGGGATGCATAGAATCTGAACAAGTGCGCATTAGTGTCATGTAACATAAATAAATGCATTAAGGATTAAGTGCACAATCACAACACGACATCCATAGGGTAGTCCCTTTAGTTTGAAATATGACAAGTTTGTGTTTGTTAAATATGGAAAAATTAAGTTATACTATTTCCGGCATAGAGAGGATGGCCGTGTATAATGATTGTCGGTTGAATAAACTGACGTACCCACAGTCTTATATGCAGGTAAATGACATGTTAAAGATTAAAGAGGAATGGATGCTTAAAGACTATACCATGTTGTTATACATTTATTAAATTGTTGTAAATTTTACTTCCGCTGTACAAATGAAAAGTGTAATATTGATGTAAACTCTAATGTAAATATGGTCAGCACCGAGGACCTCATGCGTCTATCAAAAAGACGAGAAAAATAACAAGTGACAAAAGAGACTAAAAAAGCACAAGTCATGGAGCATCGGCCAAAAAATTATCTTGCATTAAGTTAAAAAATTTGTGCTACAAAAGGCGATGGCCAGTCCACGCAAGGCGTTTACAAAATTAAAAGGGAGAACCTAACCTATGCTTGAGGGGGGGGGGGGGGGGTGGCACCTCTTCGTCAGTAGGGTCGCCCCCGACCTCCTCTTGGCGAGGGTCCCCCATCTCCTCGCCACCGGGTGTCAGCGGATGCTCGGGCTGCCAGTTGTAGTGGAAGTGGTCGACCCTTTTGTCTGGATAGATCAACTGAAAATGCTCCTTAGCCTTATCATAGGCCTCGTCATGCGCTAGAATCAGGGTATCCGCCATGGTCATCTTCGCTTCCTCCATGGCCTTCCGCGCCTTCTCAGCTTCTTCTCGGGCCTTCTCCTTGAGGCGATCCACCTCTTTCTTATGATAATCGGCTATCGAGGCCATCTGGGCCTCGTGGAATGCCTCCATGCTCTGATCCTCCTTTAGCTCGTCTGACAACTTGGTCAACTCATGGACATACTTCTCCGCATTCCTCCTTTCGATGAGGACCTCTTTCTCCAAGCACTTCTGAAAGTGCTGCCCATGAAGCATCGCCTGTTCGAGGAAAAAAAAATTAGAAGAAATCCTAGAGTCTAAACTCAAAGCAAAATTACGAGCACTCACCGAGAGCTGTGCCTGAGACCACCGCATAAAGGCCATCTCAGACGTCTGCGTTGCCAGAGCCATACGATCTTGCTCTGTGGCAAGGTTCCGGACCACCTCTATGGCCACGGGACCCTCAAGCAGGGAATCCCCTGCGAGAACCGACCAATCGGGGGCATGTGGGCTCAGTCCCTGTTGCCCAACCATCTGCTCGGCACTAGGCCGAGGTGGGGGAAGCCTCTGCTCCGGGACCTCGGAAGTCTTTTTGCTACCAGAGCTTCCCCCCGCCTCCCTAGACGCCCTCGACGTGTGGTGATGCTTCTTCACCCTCTTTGGGGATGGCTCCACAGCCTCTGAGGCCGGCCCCTTGCTGGACCCCGCGCCTTGGGTAGCCGCCTTATCCTGCTCCACCTTCTTTTCCTTCTCCGCCATCCTTTTGGCGGCAACGGCCAACAAGGCCTGCCTATTATCGAGCTGCTTGGTCGTCATCTCTGCAAAATGGAAGAAGAGAGGCAAATGTTAACACGAAGGCAGAAAGATAGAAAAATTCAGAACAAAAACATACTAGGATCGGCTGGGCTCAGTCCGGCTCGAGCCAGGTGCATTTCTGTCACTCGGGGCCACCCTATGCTGTGCCCCCCAACGACCTTCTCCACCTTTGCCCATTCTTTCTCCATCAACTCGTTGCGCTTCAGAGGTTTATAGTTTGGCTTAAAAAAGTTCCAGGCGGTTGGAATCCCCTAAGGCTTCTCGCTCCGGACTATAAAGTACTTCTCCTTCCATCCTTTGATGGAGTCTGGATGGTCGTGCATCACCTTCTTATGAGGTCTAGGCGAAATATAGAAGATTTCCTCCGCATCACTAAATGAGCTCATCCCCAAGATAGCACAGAAGTACGTAAGCCTTGGCTTGACCCCCTTCTCTTGGCACTTCAAGATAAAGCAGATCAAATGTTTCCATGAATTGGGGTCGTACTGCATTGGGCTCAACTTCACCCAATTCAAGACCTTCTTAATGAAGGGGTGCCCCAGCAGCCTAAAGTCCCGAGATGAAGGCATCCTCAGGAAAAACGCAGTAGCCCGGCACGAGAGTTGTGTTTGAACGAATACCGGGGCTCGGAATCAAGAGTTCGAACTCCTTGGGGATAAGTAGGCCGCTCTCAGGATGTCCAGGTAGTCCGCCCTCAGAACACACTGGATACCGTCCATCCTGATCTTCACCCGACTCTCGTCACCCGGCACGGAAGGGAGCGGAGTGAGATCCTTAACGTCATCAGGATACATCCTAATCGACCCGGGATTTTAGAAGGTGACAAGGGCAAACTCGAACCCCGGTCTAGGATCATATTTATCTGGTGAGGGGGGGCTATCCGGACGGATCGACTTCCTCTTCCTCCTACGAGGATGAGGTTTCCTCTTCGGAGACGGTGTCGCCAATGGTGGCAGAGGAGGGAGATCACCCTCGCCCTCGGTTACCCCTCCTACGGTACCTTCCCCCGCATCTCCTCGAACATCGTCTCCCCCGGCACCCTGATTGGGCTCCCCCTGGTTCCCCTTGGAATCTTCCTCCTCGTCCTCCTCGTCCTCAACGGCCCCCTCTCCCTCGGTATCCTGCTATTCTTCATTGCCCTCCTCGTCCTCTTCGTCCTCCTCGTCCTCCTCGTCTTCAACGTCCCCCTCTTCCTCGGGGTCCTGCTCTTCTTCGTCGCCCTCCTCTTCCTCCTTGTCCTCGTCGTCATCAACATCCCCCTCCTCTTCGGGGTCCTCCTCCCCTTCGCCCTCATCCACAGGCTCCTTCCCTGGCCTACGGGATCTCAAGGGTTGCACGACTAAAACTACCTTATCCCCGCCATTCGACCCTGGATCCGACAGAACCTCCTCTTTAATTCCATAATCGCCCAGGGACCAAGATGTCAAAGGGTAACTCAACTTCCTTCTCGGAATGGCCTGACGAGCTTGCCTCGGAGCCAGACTGAGAGTGCGGCATTACGAATCAGAAATACTAACTTGAAAGTACCGCGCTAACGGAAAGATCACCGGAAAAAGGTTGCCGATAGCAGATGAGAAAAAACCCCTATTCTTGAAAGTTGGAAAACACTAGTGAGGAAATGAAGGAGAGAAAAAAGGGGAGAGGGGATTTATAACAGATGAAGAGACTCCTCAATTTTCGCAAAATATCTAATCGTTAGATCTTTATCATCAAGATCCAACGGCCACTAAGATCTGAGTCGCTTCAATCACTGCGCATGTGACGTCAACATGTGGCACCAAATTACCCCTTTACCCTCGGCACTCTCAGCCGACACAGACGGCTGGGAACGCATGGCCAGCCACCAAAAAACCCCCAAGCTTTTCCAACAAGTTTGGGTGCTCGGCGCTCGGATGGCACCGCGAGCCCCAAAATCCTCTTCTATTTGGTAGGAGGCTCAACGCTCGGATGGTACCGTGAGCCACCAAAAAACCCCCAAGTTTTTCCAACAGGTCAGGAGGCTCGGCGCTTGGATGGTACTGCGAGCCCCTAAATCCTCCTCTATTCGATAGGATGCTCGACGCTCGGATGGTACCGCGAGCCACCAAAAAATTCCCCAGGCTTTTCCAACAAGTCAGGAGGCTCGGCGCTCGGATGGCACCGCGAGCCCCAAAATCCTCCTCTATTCCAAAGGAGGCTCGGAGCTCGGATGACACCGCGAGCCCCAAAATCCTTCTCTATTTAATAGGAGGCTCGGAGCTCAGATGGCACCGCGAGTCCCAAAATCCTCCTCTATTCAACAGGAGGCTCGGAGCTCGGATGGCACCGCGAGCCCCAAAATCCTCCTCTATTCAATAGGAAGCTCGGAGCTGGATGGTACCGCGAGCCCCAATACCCTCCTCTGTTCAACAGAATACTCGGAGCTCGAATGGCACCGCGAGCCCCAAAATCCTCCTCTATTAAACAGGAGGTTTGGAGCTCGGATGGCACCGCAAGCCCCAAAATCCTCCTCTATTCATTCGGAGGCTCGGAGCACAGATGGCACCGCGAGCCCCAAATTCCTCCTCTATTCAACAGGAAGCTCGGAGCCCGGATGGTACCGCGAGCCCCAAAACCCTCCTCTGTTTAACAGAAGGTTCGGAGCTCGGATGGCACCGCGAGCCCCAAAATTCTCCTCTATTCAACAGGAGGCTCGGAGCTCGGATGGCACTGCGAGCCCCAAAATCCTCCTCTATTCAACAGGAGGCTCGGAGCTCGAATGGCACCGCGAGCCCCAAAATCCTCCTCTATTCAATAGGAGGCTCGACGCTCGGATGGCACCGCGAGACGTTATGATCCCCTTGCTTTTCCGATAAGTGAGGGGGCTTGCCTGACGACCCTCGACGCTCGGCAAGTAGATCCTTTACTCCTCGGATCTCAACATCTCCTTGCTTTTCCAACAAGTCAGAAGGCTCAGCGCTCGGATGAAATCGCGAGCCCCAAAAATCTCCTCAAATCCACTTGAGGCTCGGCGCTTGGATGGAACCGCGAGCCCCAAAAATCTCCTCAAATCCACTTGAGGCTCGGTGCTTGGATGGAACCACGAGCCACATAAATCTCCTTAAATCCACTGGAGGCTCCGCGCTTGGATGGAACCGCGAGCACCAAAAATCTCCTCAAATCCATAGGAGGCTCGACGCTCGGATGGTACCGCGAGCTGCAAGATCCCCCTTGCTTTTTTAACAAGTGAGGGGCTCATCTACCGACCCTTGACGCTCGGCAAGAAGACCCCCTACTCCACAGATCTCGGCGTCCCCTTGCTTTTCCAACAAGTGATGGGGTTCGTCCACCGACCCTCGACGCTCGGCAAGAAGACCCCCTACTCAACAGATCTCGGTGTCCCCTTGCTTTTCCAACAAGCGAGGGGGCTCGTCAGCTGACCCCCGATGCTCGGCAAACCGAGCTCCGACTCTTCTACGCCCAGAACTCTGCATGACTCCAATAGACGATCCCTTCAGTCTACCCCACTAACCTCTTCTGGAAGGTAAAGACCCTATTCCTCTCCGTACACACCACCCCACTCTTACTACAGAGGCAAAAAACCACTCTTACACGACTGGGTCACCCAGCCTTCCAGGAGTGGGGGGCTCTTGATATGGATCAGATGACGTGGCCCCTCCTGGGCCACAGGATCCCCTCAAAAGGCGTTCACCACCGGATCATCTAGATCTGCCACATCATCCTTGAAACCACCCAGGCCTCCGCCACGTCAGCCCTAAACCACCCCGGGCCCGTGCCACGTCAGCCCTATACCACTTGGGCTTCCGCCAGGTCAGGCCCATGGGCAACCAAGTCCAGACCAGGCCCCAAACGGGTCCAGACCTGGTTGGCTTTTTCTATAAATACCAGGCCCCCTACCCCTTCCAAAGGTAATCAATCTTTCCCTTCTCAAACCCTAGTTACTGTTACTCTCCTTCAGTGACTGGCTAGATCGTCGGAGGGCCTGCCACCGGGACCAACCCTGGTGTTTCTAGGCCGAGTGCAGGTACACGAGACTCCAAGATCTGAGCTTCCAGCTCTGAGCCGAGCCTCCAGCTCCGAGCCGAGCATCCGACCTACACCTCGCTCCCGCCACTACTCTCGATTGGGTCCCTCGGCCGAGGGTCAGGCTTACCATTCGTACCGAAGCTTCTGCAAAATACAAATCGAGAAGAACTCACACTTGGTGCAGCCACCGCCCAAAAACAAACTGCATCATTAACCATTATCGAAATATAGATCAACAAATTTACAACAAGCCCTAGCATCTTCTCTACAAGGATCATCATAATAAAATATATAAAACACATGAAGAGATATGGAAGAACACTCACCTCTAGTAGTTGTTTTTAGAGAAAAAACAAGAAGTCCTTCTCCTTCAAGAGAAAAAATCTTGAATCCCAAAGCCACCCAAAACAAAAACAATAAGAGAAGAGAGCCTACTGCGCCTAATATTAGTCGGATTCTAATTCTAGGGTTTTGTGAGGAATTTTGCACATAGGCCCTTCCAAAGTTTTATAATTGCATTATTTAATTATGCATACAACTAATTGATTTCTTTATACCAAATAAAATATTAAAAATCATCCCCACAAGCCCCCAAATTGGCCGGTCTCAAATTTGGGTTTTTGTGAGGGAATTTTGCAAAAAAAAGTCCTCACGAATCCATAATTTGCTAAGTAATTTATTCATACAAATCAAATTAATTCCTTTCCTTATCTTGATCAATCAAATAAAATATTTATTCTTATTATATGATTTCTCCTACCTTTGACTGGCCCCAAATCAGATAAAAAAATATTTTAATCCAATATTTTGGGCTTTATTATGGCCAAAGATCAATTCTTTCATTAAAAATAAAAATCAAATTGGTCAATATAAATTCCAAATCTAATTCCATTTATTCAAATAAATTTGAAAAATAAAAAATATTGCAAATTAATGCGAGAAAATAATTATTGATAATAAAATTTTAAGTATTAAAGTTTTTATAACATTGCACGTGTTTTGCAAGTACAAAAATAGTAGTTAAGGAAATAATAGAATTAATCGAATCCCTCAATTTAATATCATTTAATAATCCAAAATAATTCATTCGAGCTTTCATTCACCTCCTTAGTCAATTGGCCGGTCAAGTCTTGCCCTACTTTTGGGTTTGGGTTGGGCCTTGTGAGGCAAAACAAATTAAAATTCAATATTAGCCAATAAATAAATAAAATATAAATAAATATAAGTAAAATAAATAATAAGATTATCATAAATAAGTAAGAGAATAACAAATTTATGATACAAGTACTACAATATAGTATAATATACGTGCATTGCACGTACAAACGTAGTAGTCAATGGAAAAATAATAAAATAACCTAATCAATTAAATTGATAATAATTAATAATTCAAAATAATATCCTTTTATTTTACGGGGTGTTACATCACTCCTCGCTTAAAATAGTTCTGTCCTCAGAACTACTCCTAGGGTAAAAATCGTATTTTGAACACACCATATAAAGATTTATTATTGTATATAGAAAAGCCGTCAATAATAAGAGAAATAAACATAGTATAAAAATACACGATGTGGAAAACGAAATAAACTTAAAATAAAGTATATACATATATACACACATATATATAAAGAAAATAAGTGTATTAAGTAAGATATGTAAAGCGAATAAGAGTACAAAGCAATAAGAGCAAAGACAAGAAAATATTAAACAAAGTAGAAAAGTTTATAGAAAGGAAATGTGAGAGTGAAAGATAATATGGATTGTAAGAATTTTTCATACAAAAGTAACAATAGATGAAGTATTAGATAATATAGGAAAAGAAAAATATAATTTAAGTAATCAATTTAAAAAATTGAAAAACAAAATAAATTAAAAGGAAAAAAATGGAAGAAAAAAAAAGAGAACAGCATGGTAAAGAAAGATGATTTAAAAATAAGTATAGTAAGTAAAATGATGGAAGTAGTAAGAAGTGGAATAAAAAAGAATAAGACGAAGATAAAAATAAAAATAGAAGTATAGAACTAAATGAGAAATAAAAGAAATGTAAGTGCAAAGAACAGAAGAATTGAAATAGTATAGATAAATTGTAATGAAGTAGGAAGAGCTTGAAAATAGATAGACTAAGAGCGTAAATATAGAATAAGTAGGTTCAAAATTAAATATGATGAGAAGAGTAGTATTATGACAAAGAAATAAGTAGTATAAAACAAATGAGAAAAATGTCGAAATAGAAAGCAAACTAATAATAATTGAGAAAAGTATAATGTTTAAAAAGTGGTTAGCAGTAACTAATAAAAATTTGAAAAGTTTAAGGAAAGAGAAGTTAATTAAAAGTAAATGTGAAGAATAGAGCGATTAAAAATAATTGTTAACTAAATTGTGACTATATATTACGAGATTAAAAGGTAGCAGTTTAAGAGAAGACTGTTAGAGATGAAAGAAAATAGTAACAAGAAACTGAAAAATATATGAGTGTTAAATTCAGGTAAAAGTATAAACAATATAAGATAAGTATAATAAATAAGGATGTACATAGAAATCATGTGTGAAGTTATATAATAACTATATATTTATGTTTTAAAATTAAATATATAGAACAATGATTAGTATATATCAAAGTATTCCTAAGTTTTCAAGTATAGTAAGAAAATTAACATATAATATTATATACATAGATAGAATTAAAATATATATATATATATATATATATATATATATAATATAACAAACAATGTTATAATATGTTATAAGAAGTTGTTGTAGTAAAACAAAGTATAATAATAGTAAAAGTAATAATATATTATTAGAGTAGTATATAATATTAATTATATAGAAATGAAATGTAAATAGTAAATAAAAGTATAAATAATAAAAGTTATATTATATGGGTAGCAAACAAATATAAGATAAGTTAGCAATAAAATGAAATAGTATAAAAATACCAAAATACTAACAAATGTAAAGATAAAGTATATATATATACAAAATAATAATATTAAGATAGCAAAAATTGTGAATAGTAAACAGTGATGATATAGGATTAAAAATAATAATAATGATAAGGTTAAAGAGTATATTGTAAATATAGAAGTATAGAAGATAAAGTGATGAGTTATTGTGTATACAAGTATAATTATATTATAAACAATAAACTTGGAATAGTACAAAATAAGTTGTAAAACATTACAAAATAGTATAAACTACTACAAAAGAATAAAATAGTAGTAAGTAATACATATAAAAACAGAGGTAAAAAAGTGAGATAGTAAAAGTAGAAAATAAAGTATAATTTTACAAAGATAGAACAGAAAAAAAATATATAGGTTATAAATATTGAATACAAAAAGTAAAAACTTGTAGTAATGAAAATGATAAGAAACAGTAAGAAGAAGAAAATAAAAGAGAAAATAAATATGTTGTATAGTAAGTTAGCATGAATAATCATATGTTATAAAGTGTACAGTAGTGTAGTAATTAGATAAGTGTAAAATAATATGTATAGTAAGCTTGTTAAAATATATATAATATATAGTAAATAGTAGAAAGTATTTGTAATAGGAAAATAACAATGAATGTGAAAATAATAATAATAATAATAATAAAGTAAAAATATAAGTAGTAAGTGAATATCGTGTATTAGAGAAAGTAAAAGTATAAAAATAATAAAATAAAGTAATACAATTAACAAGTAGCTATTTATAGTGAGGCGTAAGTATAACAAAAGTAGTAAATAGTAAGTAATAACAATAGTATTGAGTATAAAAACAAAAGAAAAAAAAAATAATGCGTAGAAGTATACTATATTAATAAGTAAAAATAGTCTAATCATGTTAAAATATATTGAAATCGATAAGACAATATAAAATAATGAAAAATATATATATTAATATCGTAAAATCAAAGCATATAATGAATGTAAATATACTAAAATAAAATTTTTAAAATATATCAGGAATAATAATAAAAGAATATAATAGTCTTAATAATAATTTAATAAGTAGTAATTAAAACTAATAAAATACGCGATAGTAAAAGCAAAATAAATGAGTAATCATAAAAGCACATAAAATTTGAAAGACAAAATTTTAAGAAAGAAAAATAATTAAGAAAAAATTTAAAAGATTAAGACTAAAGAATGTAGATAAAATAATAAATAGCGACGTGAATTAATAGTAATAGAGAACAAAAAATTGTAAAAAAGTATAAAGCGTTAAAGATGAAAAGTAGTATAAACAAAATACACTAAAAAGAGAAAATAAAGAGATAAGTCTGTCTACGTACAAAATATCATAAATGCAGGTTCAAAACAACCATAGCGCTTGTGATGCAAAAGAAAAACATGCTCACATACAATATCACATCAGTATATACGAAGAGAGTATCATGAATGCAAGTTCAATAACTATAATACTCATAATTCAAAACTGATACTCACACATTTAATGTCCACCCTAATTTTGTTTCCCTATACCATGTTTAAAATTAAAAATTGTTTCTTAAATTTTGACAGTACGAAGTTTGAAGTGATTCACAGCCCAGAACTACTGCAATCTGGACGTGGGCTAAATTTCGTCAAAATTTTCAAGTTTCCAAACCACACTAAATTTTGTGTAAAATGTGTATTTATGAAAACAAAAACCTACTTCACATAATTTCATAAATTTGAAGAGTGTGAAGTTTGAAGTGATTCAAAGACCAAAACTACTGCAATCCGGACATGGGCAAAAAGTTCATCAAAAGTTTCAAATTTCAAAATCAGACCAAAATTTGTGTACAATGTGTATTTATAACAACAGAAACCTACTTCACATAATTTTATAAATTATGACCGAGAGAAATTCGAAGTAATTCTGAGTCCAAACGGCTGCAATTCGGATGTGGGCTAAAGTTCGTCAATATTTTCAAGTTTCCATACTACACCAAAATTTGTGTGCATTGTGTATTTATGAATAAAAAAACCTACATCACATACTTCATAAATTTTGACAGTGCGAAATTCAAAGTTATTCACAGTCTAGAACTGTTACAATCCGGACGTGAGGCAAAAGTTCGTCAAATTTTTCTAGTTTCAAAACCGCACCAAAATTTATGTACAATGTGAATTTATGAATACAAATACCTACTTCATAAATTTTGTAAATTTAACAATGCGAAGTTCGAAGTGATTCAAAACCTAAAAATATAACAATCCGGACGTGGGCTGTATATACTTAGTCAAAATATTCAAATTTCAAAACTGCACTAGTGTACAATGTGTTTTTATAAATAAACAAATCTACTTCACATACTTTCGTAAATTTTGACAGCGCGAAGTTCGAAGTTATTCAGAGCCCAAAATGGCTGCAATCAGTGTCATGCCCCGCTTCCTAAAAATACAGAATATGAGCACGTAACATTGGCCCAGCGAATGATTTTCATCATCCATAAGCTGTTCAAGAATCTTTACAACATATCACAATATAATCAGAGTCGGAAGCTAGAAAAGTCAACCACATGCACATATGAACCAAATACCAACAAGAATACTTGAAATAAAATATATTAATCTCAAATAGTCATGATCGGAATAACACAAATAATCTGGGTCACATTGCCCAAATACAAGAATAAATCCAAGTATTAGAAATACAATATTGTTCAAAACAAGAAAACAAGAAATAATGATAACAAGACTCTAGCAACTAGTATCTCATGTTACCAATACCGTCTGTAACCTGTTCTCCAAAATCTGCAATTCAACGAATGCAGGTAAGAGAGAAAGAGAAAAATAAGTACCCGTCAATTGTAAGTTACAAGCCACTTATAATGTAGGATACAAGCACATGGGGAAACTAACTAGCAACATGGTATAAGCATGATGTCAAACTAAACAACTAGCATGGTAATGTGATCACGTATCATGTAGCAAATATCAAAAGTCAAGTAAACAAGTATCATGTAAACATGTGTCAAGTATCGGGTATCAAGTAACCAAGTGTCACGTATCGAGTCTCATGCATCAAGTTCAAGTTTCAAGTTCAAGCAAGCATGTATCATATTCAAGTATCATGTTCAAGTATCATGTTCAAGTCTTGTAGTGATTACTACCTAGGTAGCACTTCATGCATCCCATACTGCATGGTTGCTACAACAAACAGTTTCATTTTAGATTTCATAATGGACCATAGAAGGCAGTATACTCGGAGACAAGTAATCCAAATCATATACCAAATTCCAAATTAACCAAATCATATACCAAATTCCAAATAATCCAAATCATATACCAAATTCCAAATAATCCAAATCATATACCAAATTCCAAATATGGGAAACACGGGCCCCCTTCTGAGTACACGTTTCTGAATTATCTACTATTAGATCTTTTCCTTAAACTCCGGCTTGGTTATTTATTATTATAATCAGGCATGCATTTATGTGTCGCAAAACAAAGCAAGGATAACAGGGTATAAATATGAATCAGGTTCAGGGTGCAAGATAAACAAGTACAGGTACAAGATATCATATAACAGGATAAAACAACTAGTTTTCTAATTCAGGACAGCAAGATAGTGTTGTACTAAAACAGTGATTCCCACTACTACAAACATCCAAATCTATATCCGTCGAAGGATCTGGAAAATAGACTTCTACAAGAATCCAGCGAGTACAAATAAGTTATATATCAATTCACAAAAACATGGCTCAAAACTGTTTTGAATACCGAAAATAGGTTCGGCCAGAAATCAGGAAACAAATTCAAGAACAGGAAAACAGCATGAAAACACATGAAATAATTCCACAAAAAATCTGGGGTATTCTCCTATATGTTCAGTATCTAAATATAAAGTTTTAGAATTTTCTAGTAAAAGTAAATTAGTCATCAAAAATAAGAAAACATCAAGAAAACATAGTTTGGCAAATATGGAATTCCCAACACTACTATACGAAAACTATGATACCTCGCAACCAGTGAAACGAAATTCAATTTTGCCAAAGGGATAAGAAAATAGATAAAATATACTAACTTTCACATTTCACAAATATTTTTCATACAGTAAAAGGAATCATAGTGAAAATTGGGTTCTTTACAGATCAGCGAGCAAAATACAGCAAGTATAGAATTCATAAATGAGCATGAAACAACACATAAAACTCATCAATAAAATTCACCAAAATTCTGGGTAATCCCTAACTAGATAAAGAAATACTGAACAAAGTTTTGGATCAAAATAATATATGTAGCATAGTTCTTTAAAATGGTTTGTCATCAAAATTACCGAAAAATAGAATCTGGAAAAAATCGATAGATCTGTACTAAAACAGTCATAACTCACTCATACGAAATCAAAATCAAGCAACGTCAGAGGGGTTTGAAAATAGACGAAATTATCTAAAACTCATGTTTTATACCAAAATTAAGATACGGACTCTAACACAGTCCAAAACAGCAACCAAAACAGATCAGCGACAAAATACAGATTTTTCCCTTAAAAAACAAAATCAATATAGATTCAAGAAAATTGATCCAAACACACCCAAACATGAAATCGAGTCTACCAAGTGTCCAAACATCATGAATTAGGGTATCTAACATGTCCACACCAAGAATATCACATGGGTCTCAACCAAAACACGAATTCTCACAAAGATCTCACATACATGATCAAAATCAAGAACGGGTAAATCCTAAGTTAATTCATGTCAAGATTGAGTCGTGAGTCATCTATGGTCAAGTTTTCACAATAGAGACAAAACTCATCAAGGAAAACACAAACAAGAGTCGTCTCTAGACCTAACTACACTATAGGTAAACTTTTGGACTTGTATCAAACAAATGAATTGGAGTACAAGTTACTTGCCTACGAGATGATGAAAATGACGATCCAAGAAACAAGAATAACGGGAATAGATTCCCGAGGCACAAGCACGATCGAACAATCACAATCCAAGAACGAACAACGGAATAACCAAAACTCTACGTGCACGAGACACACGTGCACCAAGAATCAAACGAACAAGAACCCAACAATGAACACGAATGGGCGAACAACGAAACCACGAACCAACTCAGGAACACACGAACCAAGAATGGTACTCACGCACCACCACGAAACCAACCACGAACCGATCAACAAGGAAGGCTACAAACACCCGACGGCGAGAGGACAATGCACGCACACCAAGACCAAATGGCAGTAGCACCTACTATCGCTGGTGCTGACTGCGGCTCCGCCGAAGAGAGAGCAGCCGAGGGAGCAACTCCGGCTGTTGCGCGATGGGATGGAGCGGGAGCAGTCGCCTGCGGCGGCTGGTTGGTCTGCGCGACTGCGACTGGCTGTCGCCCTAGCTAGCACCTGGGTGCAATTGCGGTGAGGGGGGAGTACAGGGGAGTGCTGCTGCTGTGAGGTAGTGAGGGAGTAGCGCAGGGAGGCTGACGCAGGGGAGCAGGGCGGCGCGATGCAATAAGGGTTGCTGTCGTCGGCTGTTGAGGCACTGCAGTCGCGCGGCACGTCGCTCAGGAGGAGCACAAGGGGGACGGTGGCGCGAGGCGGGAGAGCAGGAGGACGGGGAACGAGAGGCGAGGAGCACGGGATGGAGGGCGGTGCATCGCTGTCGCCCTGGCTGTAGATAGGCGGCGCGACAGGAGGGTGGACGATGCACAGGGAAAGGGATGAGCGGGGTTGGGAGAGAGGGTTGAAGAGGCGGCTGGGGCTTAGAGAGGAAGATGAACATGTAAGGTTATGTGGGTTTAAATATATGCAGTGGAGTAGAGTTAGGGGAAAGAGTGGGTAACGGGTTGGCATACGGGTTTGGGTATGTAACCGAGTTGGGTAGTTAAGTGGGTAAACGGGTAGGGATAGGTATTAATGGGTTTAGGAGGTTTAAATGGGTAAATGGGTATGGGTATTGGAAAAAGAATAATAAAATAAAATAACAAATAAAATATACAATTAGGACTTTATGAAAAATAATATTTATAACAAAATGTAGTTTGCATTAAAACATAGAATTTATTTAAAATAGATACAAATACAATTAGCACATAAAAATGGATTTTCAATAACCTGCCAAAATTAATAGTAATAATATCAATAAAAAGTATCAAGAGTCACCTAATCGGTTAACTAACTTTTGAGAGGCAGCCTATGGTGGGCAGTTGTACTACATAGTATCTAATTTGTCTTATAAATTGTGTAAATTGTCCGAGGTAGGGGCAGGGGCGTTACAAATGGTATTAGAGCCGATTTTCGACACCGGGTGTGGGGCATGTCTATATAGTCGGGCGGTGTACTCCGGGACTATAGACCCAGCCGGGCGGTGTACTTCGGGACTATGGTCAGCCCTCAATTAAATTCGGGACTGTTATTGATCGGGCGGTGTACTTCGGGATCATAATTAGTCAGGCGGTTAAGAGGGCAGCTCAATTAAATTCGGGATTTTGATTGATCGGGCGATATACTCTGGGATCATGAATAATCGGGCGGATAGAAGAGCAGATGCTTCACAACGGCTAGAAAGGAGATCCTGCACTAGATTGTGCATGACCTGTGCTCAGCGAGGACGCTGATTTCTGAAGGAGGGGTGTCTGTAACACCCCGTGTTAAAAAAATATTATAATATACATATACTTTGAAAAAGATATACATATACAGATTGGCTTATATATGAAGAATGGCATGGATGTAGTATATTGAAATGGAATATGTGTAAGGTGGGGGGGCCCACGTTGGAGGAGTGAAGCAGCAGCATATGCTGACTTCGGTCAAGGAAAAGTCTTGATGACGTGGCTTTAATCCATAGGGGCCCACCTGTGTGCATTCACGGTAAGAAGAGAAAGAAGGGATTTGAGAAATGTCCCATATCGAAAATTAATTTGAGTATAATAATATATAAATAACTAAGCCTATGATCAAGAGTCACCTAATCGGTTAACCAACTTTTGAGAGGCAGCCTGTAGTGGGCAGTTTTACTACAAAGTATCTAATTTGTCTTATAAATTGTATAAATTGTCCGAGCTAGGGGCAGAGACGTTACATTTAGAGCCCAAAATTGCTGCGATTTGGACGGGGGCAGAAGTTCGTCAAAATTTTCAAGTTTCAAAACCACACCAAAATTTGTGTAACATGCAGATTTTAACAGTGTGAATGCAAAATTCGGAGCGATTCAGAGCCCAAAGCTGCTAGAATCCGGATGTGGGCTTGATAAAGTTCGTCAAAATTTTCAAATTTCAAAATTGCACCAAAATTTGTGTAAAACGTGTTTTTATAAATACAAAAACCTACTTCACATACTTTTGTAAATTCTGACAGTCCGAAATTCGAAGTGATTCAGAGCCCAAAACTACTGCAATCCGGACGTGGGCTAAAGTTCATCATAATTTTTAAATTTCAAAATCGGACAAAAATTTGTGTACAATGTGTATTTATAACAACAGAAACCACTTCACATACTTTCGTAAATTTTGACCATCCGAAGTTCGAAGTGCTTCTGAATCCAAAACTTCTGCAATCGGGACGTGGGCTAAAGTTCGTCAAAATTTTCAAGTTTCCAAACCATACCGAAATTTGTGTACAATGTGTATTTATCAATACCAAAACCTACTTCACATACTTTCGTAAATTTTGGCGGTGCAAAGTTAGAAGTGATTCACAGTCCAAAAATGCTACAAACCAGATATAAGGCAAAAGTTCATCAAAATTTTAAAATTTCAAAACCGCACCAAAATTTGTGTACAATGTAAATTTCTGAATACAAAAAAAAACATACTTCACATAATTTCGTAAATTTTAACAATGCGACGTTTAAAGTTATTCAGAGCCCAAAACTGCTACAATCCGGATGTAAGCTAAAGTTTGTCAAAATTTTTAAACCTTAAAATTGCATCAAAATTTGTGTATAATGTGTATTTATTGCTACGGAAACCTAATTCACATACTTGCGTAAATTTTGACCGGGCAATGTTCGAAGTGATTCTGAGTCTAAAACTGCTGCAATATGGACATGGGCTAAGGTTCGTCAAAAATTTCAAGTTTCAAAACCGCATAAAAACTTGTGTACTATGTGTATTTATAAATATGGAAAGCTACTTCACATACTATCGTAAATTTTGACGAGCGAAGTTCGAAGTGATTCAGAGCCCAAAACTTCTGCAATCTGGATGTGGGATGATCAAAAAATTTTAAGTTTGAAAATCGTACATAAATTTGTGTACAATGTGTATTTATAACAACGGGAACCTACTTCGCATACAATCATTAATGTTGACCGTACGATGTTCAAAGTGATTCTGAGTCTAAAACTGCAGTAACAGGGATGTGGGCAAAAGTTCGTCATAATTTTCACGTTTTAAAATTGCAACAATATTTATGTACAATGTGTATTTATGTATACAAATTCCTACACATAATTCCGTAAATTTTGACAGTGTGAAGTTCTGTCACCCCCTGCTTTCCAAAAGAGAATACGGAATATGAATACGCGACAAAAGCCTAGCAAATGATTTTCATCATCCATAAGCTATTCAAGAATCTTTACAACATTCACAAGAATCATCAGAGTCGGAAGTAAAAGAATCAACCACATGCACATATGAACCAATTACCAATAATAATACTTGAATAAAATATATTAATCTCAAACAGTCATGATCTGAATAACACAAATATCCTGGGTCACATTGCCCAATACAAGAATAAATCTAAATACATGAATACAATTATTGTTCAAGCAACTACAAAGAATAATCATAACAAGACCCAGCACTAATACTTCATGTCACTAATACCATCTCGAACCTGTTCTCCAAAATCTGGAATCCAACGAATGCAGGGAAGAGGGAAAGTGAAAAACAAGTACCCATCAATTGCAAGTTACGGGCCACTTATAATGTTGGATACAAGTACATAGGAAAACTAACTAGCAACATGGTATAAGCATGATGTCAAAATAAACAACTAGCATGGCAAAATGAACAAGTGTAAATGGCATGAATCAAGTGTCAAATAATCATGTAATTATGTATCAAGTCTCAAGTCTCAAGTCTCATGTATCATGTAGTCAAATATCAAGTCTCATGTATCATGTATCATGTTCAAGTATCATGTTCAAGGATCATGTATCAAGTCTTACAGTGATTACTATCTAGGTAGCACTTCATGCATCCATCCTTTTACTACATGGTTGCTACAGTCAATGCAATTTCGTTTTAGGTTTCGTAAGGGACCATACAGGGCAGTGTACTTAGGTATTCACAGAATCACAGAACTTGGTCAGTAAACTTGATCGGTAACTTGATCGGTAAACTTGATCGGTAATAGAATATTAACTTGATTGGTAACTTGATCGGTAAACATGTAATACAGGAAACACAAGTCTCCTTCCGAGTACACGTTTCTGCACTATCCACTACTAGATCTTTCCCATTAAACCCCGGCTTAGTTATTTGTTATTATAATCAGGCATGCATTTATGTGTTGCAAAACAAATCAAGAATAATAGGGTATAAACATGTATCAGGTTCAGGGTGCAAGATAAACAAGTACGGTACAAGATAACACATAATAGAGTAAAACAACTAGTTTTCTAATTTAGGACAACAAGATAGTGTTGTACAAAAACAGTGATTCCCGCTCTACAAACATCCAAATCTGGATCCGTCAAAGGATCTGAAAAATAGACTCCCACAAGAATCCAGCGAATATAAATAAGTCATATAGTAATTTACAACATCTTCACTCAAAACAGGTTTGAATCCAGAAAACATGTTTAGTCAGAAATCAGTAAAACGAATTCTCAGTTAGGAAAACCGCATCAAAACCTCTCAAATAAATCCAGGAAAAATATAGGGTATTCCCCTAAATGTCTAAAATCAAAATATAAAGTTTCATAATATTCCAGTAAAATTAGTTTAGTCATCAAAAATAAGAAAACATCAAGAAACGATACTTTGAAAAATCTGGAATTCCCAACACTGCTGTACAAAAACTGAAGTATCTCTCAAGCCGTGAAACGAAATCCAAATCCGCCAATGGGAGATGAAAATAGATAGAATAAACTAACTTTCATATTTCACAAATATTTTTCATTCAGTAAAAGGAATCAGGGTGAAAACACAATTCTTTACAGGACAACGAGCAAAATACAGCAAGTATGACTTTTGTAAACATGCATGAAACGACATATAAAACTCATCAATAAAATATAAAAAAATTATGGGTAATCCCTAGATAGTTATAGAAATACTGTGCAAAGTTTCAGATCAAAATAATATGTGTAGCACAAATAAAAAAATAATTTAATCGACAAAAACGTCGAGAAACGAAATCTGGAAACATAATACACCTTTGTAGTAAAACAGTCATAAGGCGCTCATACGAAAACGAAATTGAGCAAGGTTAGAGGGGTTGGAAAGAAGATGAATTTCTCTACAATTCATGTTTTATACTGAAATTAAGATTCTCACTTTAATATTGTCTAAAATATTATTCAAAACAGAACATCGACAAAATACAGATTTTCCTCAAAAACCAAAATCAACATCATTCAAACGAAACTTGATCCAAATACAACCAAACATGAAATCTAGTCTACCAAGTGTCCAAACAACATGAAATAGGGTAATTGACATATCTAAAGCAAGGCTATCACATGGATCCCAACAAATACCCAAATTCTCACAAAAATCCCACATACATGATCAAATCAAGAATGGGAAAAACCTACGTCAATTCATATCAAGATTGTGTCATGAGGTCACTATGGTCAAGTTTTCACAATAGAGACAAAACCCATCAGAGATAACACACACCCGAATTATCTCTAGAACCCAACTACACTATAGGTGGTATTTTTGACTTGTATCAAACAAAGGAATTGGAGTATAAGTTACTTGCCTTAACCGAAGATGAAGAACGACGAAAATCAAGAGTAACTGGAATAGATTTTCGACAACGAGCAAAACCCATGAACGAAAATCCACGAACGAATGAATCCAAGCAAACTTGAGCGAAAATCTCCACACGAACAATTTCACCAAAAGAGAAATGATCCAAGAGGAATGATGACAATAGTGGCTTGCGGCCACAAGAAAAAACCAAGAGAGAGAGAGACTATGGATGAGAGATATATATATATAAGGGGATTAGGGTTAATGGGTAATTGGGTTATGGGTAATTAGGAGGAGTAGTAGGATTAGTTTAATGGGTATTGATAAGATATAGGTTTTAAAATAGGATTTAAATAAAAGATAAAATCGAATAGATAAAGTAATAAATAAAAGTAGGATTATATATCAAAATATATATATTGATCTACAAGATAGAAATTATTTGAAATACTACAAATACAAATAACAATAGAAATAGGTTTTTAAATCAACAATTAAGAGTAAAAGATAAAATAACACGAATAGCAAAAATAACAATAATCATAATAATAATAATAAAAAAAATTAAAAAAAATCATAAACATAAACATAATAATCCAAAGCATAATAAAAATATTTGTATTATAAAAAAAATATCATTGGGAACTAGTTATAAATAAACTATTGATTAAAAATAGGTTTTAATAGAAGATCTAACAACACATTTTAACAAAGAATTTGAAAGCAAAAAAATTAATTTACAAAAATTTTAAATATAGAAAAATACACATAAAGTACGGGTTTGGGGAAACAGGGGTTACAAGTTCGTAGTGATTCAGAGTCAAAAACTGTTGCAATCCAGATGTGGGTAAAAGTTCATCAAAATTTTTCAAGTTTCGAAACCGCACCAAAATTTGTGTCCAATGTGAATTTGTGAATACAAAAACCAACTTCACATAATTTCGTAAAATTTAACAATGTGAAGTTCGAAGTGATTCAGAGCCCAAAACTGCTGCAATCCGGATGTGGGCTACATACAAGTCATCAAAATTTTCAAATTTCAAAATCACCCCAAATTTTGTGTATAATGTGTATTTATAAATACAAAAACCTACTTCACATACTTTCGTAAATTTTGACTGTATGAAGTTTGAAGTGGTTCACAGCCCGGATGTACTGCAATTCGGACGTGGGCTAAAGTTCGTCAAAACTTTCAAGTTTCTGAACTGCACCGAAATTTGTATACAATGTGTATTTATGACAACAGAAACATACTTCTCATACTTTCGTAAATTTTGACCGTGCGAAGTTCGAAGTGATTCTAAATCCAAAACTGCTGCAATCGAGATGTGGGCTTATAGTTTGTCAAAATTTTCAAGTTTCCAAACATCACAAAAATTTAAGTACAGTGTGTACTTATGAATCCAAAAACCTACATCACATACTTTCGTAAATTTTGACAGTGCAAAGTTCATTGTTATTCATAGCCCAAAACTTTTGCAATCCAGATGTTGACAAAAGTTCGGCAAAATTTTCAAGCTTCTAAACCACATAAAATTTGTGTACATTGTGTATTTATGAATACAAAAACCTGCTTCACATAAATTCATAAATTTATGAATACAAAAACCAAACATCACCAAAAATTTGTTTACAATGTGTATTTATAACAACAGAAACCTACTTCACATACTTTTATAAATTATGACTTAAGCGAAATTCAAAGTGATTCCGAGTCCAAAACAGCTTCAATTCAAATGTGGGCTAAAGTTCATCAATATTTTCAAGTTTCCAAACCGAACAAAATTTGTGTACAATGTGTATTTATAAATAAAAAAAACCTACATCAAATACTTCGAAATTTTTACAGTGTGAAATTCGAAGTTATTCACAACCTAGAACTGCTGCAATCTGGGCCTGGGGCAAAAGTTTGTCAAAATTTTCATGTTTCAAAATAGCACCAAAATTTGTGTACAATGTGAATTAACAAATACAAATACCTACTTCAAAAAATTTCGTAAATTTAACTGTGCGAAGTTCGAAGTGATTCAGAACCAAAAACTACAGCAATCCGGAAGTGGGTTGTTTACAGTTCAAATTATTCAAATTTCAAAACAGCACCAAAATTTGTATACAATTTGTATTTATAAATAAAAAAATCAACTTCACATACTTTCGTAAATTTTGACAGCGCAAAGTTCGAAGTTATTCAGAGCCCAAAATGGCTGCGATCAGAATGTAGGCTAAAGTTCATCAAAATTTTCAAATTTCAGAATTGCCCAAAAATTTCAGTGCAATGTGTATTTATATCAACGAATCCTACTTCACATACTTTCGTAAATTCTGACTTGTTCGAAGTGATTCTGAATCCAAAAGTGCTACAATCGGGACATGGGCTAAAGTTCGTCAATAATTTCAAGTTTCTTAACCGCTCTAAAATTTGTGTACAATGTGTATTTCTGAATACAAAAACCAACTTCACAAAATTTCATAATTTTTAGAATGCGAAGTTCAAAGTTATTCAGACCACAAAATTGTTGCAATACGAATGTGGGCTAAAGTTCGTCAAAAATTTCAAGTTTCAAAACTGCCAGAAATTTTTTGTACATTTTGTAGTTACTAGATTTTCCGTGGCCACGTGCCTACGATACGTCTTCAAAACGATACAACATATGAAAAGTCTTATAAAGAATAAATCAACGATTATGTAGCTGAAGTTTGAATAATATGTCAATAATTAGTTGTAAATAAAAGTCCATGTTTCTATATATATATATATATATATATATATATATATATATATATATAGAGAGAGAGAGAGAGAGAGAGAGAGAGAGAGAAATAATTAAATAAATAAATGAGTTGTTTTGGGATTTGAATTTGAATTTTGGGGGAAAACTTTTAGCGGAAAAATGTGTTTTGTGAAGTTAGATCTGCGTGTTTTATTTTGTGGGGGGGGGGGGGGGGGGGGGAGGGGGGGGAGGGGATTGAAAGAGAGCCACTTCATAGCTTTCTTTGTGTTTTATTATATAGATGAATACAAAATCCGACTTCACATACTTTCATAAATTTTGACAATTTGAAGTTCATAGTGATTTAGAGCCCAAAGTTGTTGTGATTCGGACAAGGGCAGAAGTTCGTCAAAATTTTCAAGTTTCGAAGCCACACCAAAATCTGTGTACGATGCAAATTTATGAATACAAAAACCTACTTCAAATAATTTTGTAAATTTTAACTGTGCGAATGAGAAGTTTGAAGGGATTCAGTGCCCAAAACTGCTACAATCTGGACGTGGGCTAAATAGAGTTCGTCGAAAATTTTGAAGTTCAAAATTGCACTTAAAGTTATGTATGTGTATTTATAAATACAAAAACCTTCTTCACATACTTTTGTAAATTTTGACAGTCCAAAATTCGAAGTGATTCAGAGCCCAAAACTGCTGGAATCTGGACGTGGGCTAAAGTTCATCAAAATTCTTAAATTTCAAAATCGGACCAAAATTTGTGTACAATGTGTATTTATAACAACAGAAACCACTTCACATAAATTCATAAATTTTGACCGTCCGAAGTTCGAAGTGTAACTGAATCCAAAATTCCTGCAATCGGGATGTGGGCAAAAGTTCGTCAAAATTTTCAAGTTTCCAAACCACTCCAAAATTTGTGTACAATGTGTATTTATGACTTCCAAAACCTACATCACTTACTTTCAAAAATTTTGATAGTGCGAAGTTAGACGTGATTCGAAGTAATATTACTAATTGAAGTTTGCTCTGATACCACTCTGTAGCGCCCCGTATTTCAATCACTAGAAATTTGTGACTCATCCAGAATCTTTGCTTCAATATAATCTTAAACACAGTACAAAATACACGAAAAATTTAAAACTTCTATTACAACATCATTCTTTACAATACACTGTGAAATATTACACATTAATTACAACTTGTTACAAAAATTCAAACTTCAGTCTCCATTATTTTTCATAGCACAACTCGAATCCTTGTTGTTCATTATCAAGAGTCCTGCAAATATATTGAAAAGTAGGCACGTCAGTTAAATATAACTAACACAATGCTGATTTAAGCAGCGATCTTCCAAAGTCTGACAATCGCAAACTTGATGCAAGAATAAAAACAAAATAAGGATAAATAAAACAACAAAGTGAATATAGTCTACGTGTATGAGTGTATGCCATGAAACAAAAGTAAAAAGAATGCATAAAACAATGACATAAAACAAATGCATACAAACAACTGCATACAATGCTCGACTAATGCATACTTATTCGGATTCTATGCATTCCATACTACATAGGTAGAGTGCAAGTCCTTAGCGTTCACCTCATTATAGGGTTCAATCCCTTGTTATGTAAAACCTAGACCAGTGACTAATGTAAGATTTAGATATTCTGTGAGTATCTGGCCCATGTCCCGGTAATCCTTGAGAATCATTTTCCCACCGCAAGTGATGTTGGATACCTTCCTCACACCCCAATAATTCTGGAGATGAAACTCACACCGCATGTCATATGGTACCTTATCACACAAACATCTCATGAGCGTCGCCTCGATCCCAATAATTCTAAAGATAAACCCTACACCGAAAGTGATTTTGGATACCTTCCTCACACCCCGATAATTCTTGAGATGATCTCCCACCGGAAATCATATGAGGCCCCCTACCCATGTTTTCTCTTACTTCATCACATCTCCATGCCTGTCCTTAGGTTTAATTATAGTTAATCACCAACTACTAGAGATGGCTCACCCTACGAAACTTAACTTAACTAAACAGGAATATTAACCTCCACTGACTAATTTGCAAATCAAAATTTTATACTGCCGGTAACTAGGTTCCTGCTCAGCCATTAGAGCTCACAACCAAACACAAACCTCCTCTAGGGTTTTTAACATTAACCCTGATTTCCAATTAAAACCACCACTTGGTTCATCCATCAAATAATCATTTTTTTGCTCTTTTCCAAATACATCACCTTTCACATAAACTCAAATTCATACACCAATACTCCAATTAATTTCATCTTATCAAACATGAATTTTCAATAACCAAATAGATCACCATAAATCTTCTCCACAAATAAATGATCAACAACATCCATAATTAATAATTTTATTTATAGAATCAAATTAAAAATCACCAAAATATTCTCATATCAACTTATAATACTTCTTTCCATAATTGAAACCCGATATTAAATTCAACTTGCCTAATATAAAATCCCAGTAAATAAAAGATTGATATAAGCTTCTTGCTCCTCAAAATAAATGGACATCCACTTCCATGATTGATACTTCTCATGTATAGAAACAAAACCACTTCAATCATACATTAATTCAATCTCACAATTTGTTTCCATATATGAAAACATAATAAAAATATGGATTTTCAATCTATTAATAAGCGAAAACAACCCACATTAAATTCTGGGATTTTATCCCTAAAAATCTAAAATTGTAGATTTAAAAAATCTGAAATTTTTGCCTCTTAACATCTGAAAACAACTACTTGTAAATAAGAAATATATCATTCAAATTTGAACATAGAACTCCTCAAAACTAAGAGTTGTATCCATTTAAAATATAGGTTTGCATCACTAGTTTTTCTAACTCAACAAACACAAAATCTGAAATTTATTTCCCAAAATCTGAAATATAAATTCTTCAAACACTGAAATTTATACCCTACCAAAACATATATTTCATCATACAAATTTGCAACTCATACCCACAAAAACCTGGATCTATATATTTCAAATCTGAAATGAATCCCATCCAATATGAAATTATATGCATGCAAAATTTAATTCAGTTCCAAATATGAATTTAATCCAAAAACAACTTTCTGACATTTTAATAAAAATTCTAAACCAAAATACTTTAACTTATAATTGACCAACTTGTGCCAAAAACAACCATTCCAATGAAAATAAACCAATAAAAAAATTGGAACCCACAAGGATTTGAACCCTCGACCTGCCCAAAAGCACAATGCCCAACTCTACAAGAGACAACCAGAAACTCCAAATCCCTTAAATGCAACCTTGATTCTGAGAACGAGAAACAAACCCGATCCTTACTGGATCAGACCAGAAACCCATCACTAACTGTTCAACCCGAAAGCAACAATCACCCCGAACCCGCAAGTCTGTTATCCAACCCGTTAACATATGCAGCTCAGGGTCGGTCCTACCCTTGAGGCGGGTAAGGCGGCCGCCTTGGGCTCCCGGAAATTTCGCAATTTTAGGGATTCCAAATTTGAACTTTCCTTATAAATATAGGTACTTATTTTGCGCGTAAAAAATATATATTTATTAGGGCCCCCATTTCGGAAGTTCGCCTAGGGCCCCGGGGAACTCAGGCCGGCCCTGATGCAGCTTTCTAGACCCTGTAAATTAAACATGAGTTCTTGATGAAATTAACAAATGAAAACAGTGAAAATTTCTTATATGATTCTTGACTCTTGGATCAATCAATCAATGAATTTGTGGGCTTACGATGGTCTTTTAAATTATCATGATAAAACCCATTATCTACTATACAATACAATTTGTTATAATCACCCGCAATTAAATATATGATTATCCAATCAATTCTAAAGGTAAAGATTTAGATCTATCATATATCATTAATATATAACATTCAAGGTAAACTAAACCTAATCATCACTCATAAAATTTGCATCTTTATTTCATATAAAAATCTAAAAGTTCATTTATCATGCATAACAATTATCAACTCATATTTTAACCATTATCAAAACATAGATTAACAAAGCTACAACACGCCCTAGCATGTTCTCTACTAGGTTCATCATGATAATATATATAAAACACATGAAGAGATATGAAAGAACACCCACCTCTAGTAGTTGTTTTTAGAGAAAAATCAAGAGTCCTTCTCCTTCAAGAGCAAAAATATCCAATCCCAAAGCCACCCAAAACAAAAACAGCAAGAGAAGAGAGCCTACTGCTCCTAATAGGCCGGGATCTAATTCTAGGGTTTTGTGAGAAATTTTTTCACATAGGCCCTTCGAAAATTTTATAATTGCATTTTTTAATTATGCATACAACTAATTGGTTTCTTTTAACCAAATAAATATTCAAACTCATCCCCACATGCACCCAAAATTTCCGGGATCAAATTTGGGTTTCTATGAGGGAATTTTGCATAAAAGTCCTCACGAATCCATAATGTGCAAATTAATTTATTCATACAAATCAAATTAATTTCTTTCCTTATGTAGATCAATCAAATAAAATATTTAATCTTATCATATAATTTATCCTACCCTTGACTGGCCCCAAATCAGATAAAAAATATTTTAATCCCAAATTTTGGGCTTTATTATGGCCAAAGATCAATTCCTTCATATATAAAAAAATCAAATTGGTCAATATAAATTCCAAAAATAATTCCATTTATTCAAATAAATTTGAAAAATAAAAACATTGCAAATTAATGAGAGAAAATAATTTAGAAAATGAAATTTTAAGTATTAAAGTTTTCATAAACAAAAATAGTAGTTAAGGAAATAATTGATTTAATCGAATCCCACAATTTAATATCATTTAATAATCCAAAATAATTTATTCGAGCTTTCACTCACCTCCTTAGTGAATGGGACGGTCAAGCCTTGCCCTACTTTTGGGTTTGGGTTAGGCCTTGAGAGCCAAAACAAATTAAAAATTAATATTAGCCAATAAATAAATAAACAATATATAAATATAAGTAAAATAAATAATAAGATTATCATAAATAAGTAATACAATAACAATAAATTTTTGATACAAGTACTACAATATAGTATAATGCACATGCATTGCACGTACAAACATAGTAGTCAATGCAAAATAATAAAATAACAATTCAATTAAATTGATAATAATTAATAATTCAAATAATATCTTTTTATTTTTTGGGGTGTTACATCACTCCCCCCTTAAAATAGTTCTGTCCTCAGAACTATTCCTATGGTAAAAATCGTATTTTGAACACACCATATAAAGATTTATTATTGTATATAGAAAAGCCGTCAATAATAAGAAAAATAAAAATTGTATAAAAATACATGATGTGGAAAACGAAATAAACTTAAAATAAAGTATATACGTATATACACAGATATATAAAGAAAATATGTGTATTAAGTAAGATATATAAAGTGAATAAGAGTACAAAGCAATAAGAGTGAAGACACGAAAGTATTTGTAACTCCTGTTTTCCCAAATACGTATTTTATGTGTACTTTCCCGTATTTAAAATTTTTGTAATTTTTTTTTCGCTTTCAAATTCTTTTGTCAAAATGTATTCTTGGACCTTCCGTTAAAGTCTATTTGTAATCGATGATTTTATATGTGGCTATTTTCCAATGAATTTATGTAGTAATTCAAATCCTATTATTTTTGTTACTATTATTATTATTATTATTATTATTATTATTTCGGTTATTCTTCTTCTTCATATTATTATTATTCTTTTAACTCGACTAAAACAAAATGTATCTTGCAAATTATATAGCCATTTGTTTTGAAAGCCACTCTATTTTATTATTATTATTATTATTATTGTTTTTTATATTATTATTTTGTGTGTTAACTAATTTAGTATTATATTATTTAATTTTCTTATTGGAATTTTTTTCAACCCATTACCCATTTACTCTTCCCATACCCAACTACCCTAAAACCCAATAGCTATAAAACCCATTTAACCAATACCCTATATTAAATCCATTTACCCTGTTTTAAATCCTCAAACCCGTTTACTACCCGTATACCCATCAGCCTCACCATCTAACCCTAATACTTTACCCATATTTATACCCCTGTGCATCCCCTACCCTTCAGAAAAATCCTCAGTCACTTCATCTCCCCCTTCACCCTATGCACATCCACCTTCCTTCAGCCTCTTCACCTCCTTCTCTCTCTCTCCCGATCTCTCCCTTCTCCTCCTCCCGTCGCCCTGCCATCGTCCTCCCGTTGCAGCCAACCCAACTGCACCTACGCCATTAGCTCTGCCAGTGCAAAAACAGCGTCGTGACGTCCCTCCGGTGCTGCCCCTGGTTCCCTTCCTCCATCGCATCGACAGTCAGCAGCTGCACGTCACCCTGACGCCCTGCAGCAGCAATTCGCGCTGCGCCTTCCCCGCTCTCCTCTCCCAACCATCCGGTAGCAACAGCAAACGGCGACAACTTTCATTGCCGCCGTCCCTCTCGCTGTCGTGTTGCTATTGTGATTGGTGGTGAGCATGTGCTTCGCCCGTGCATGTGTTGGTTCAAGGTTTTGCCCGTGGTTCGTTGTGTTAGAGGTGCTGTTCGTAGTTCAGGTGTTTGTTTGTTATTTGGTTCGTCGGTTCGGTTCGTGAGTTCGTGTCTCGAGAATCTGTTCCCGTTATTCTTGCTTTTGCTTCGTCGGTTTTGTCGTCTTTCAGGCAAGTAACTTGTATTCTTTTCTTTGTGTAATACAAGTACTAAATACCGCATGTAGTGTAGTTGGGTTCTAGAGACAATTTGTGTGTGAAACTCCTTATTGATATTGTCTCTATTGTGTTGATTCGACCACTTGTTATAGTTGCCTCACGACATACACATGAAATAACCTAGGATTGACCACTTGTTATATATGTGCGTGTTGTTCATACGATATCATGTGTGTGTTTGTGTATTCGTAGTAGACTTGTTGTGGACTTGTGAAATATCCTAAACCATGTTGTTTGGATATTTAGTACACTATATTTCATGTTTGGTTGTATTTTGGATGAGTTTCGTATGAACTGGTTGATTTTGTACATGAGAGATATTTTCGGTTTGGCCGGTTTTCCCGTTTTGATTAGTATTTTAGATCCTATTAAGGTCAGTATTTGAAAATATTTTATGAACATGAACTGTAGAGAATTCTGTCTATTTTCCAACCCTTCTGAAAGATCTCAGTTTCGTTTTATGGTTTGTGAGTTATGTCGATTTTACTACAATGGTGTAGAGAGATTTTCAGATTTTGTTTTCTATGAATTCTGAAGAGTAATCTATTTTTATCATGATGTTAAAAGTATTATTTTGATCCAATATTTTGCACAGTACAACTAGGCTTGATTGGGATTAACCCTGAATTTTTATGGATTTATTTGATGAGTTTTACAAGCTGTTTAATGTTTCCAAACAATTACTATACTAGCAGATTTTTATACTGTTCAGTAAAGAACCTGATTTTCGTCCTAATTCTACTTACTGTTTGAAAAATATTTCTGAATATAAAAGTTATTCTACTTTATCTACTTTATCACACTTTTGGCGGATTTGGATTTCGATTTATGATTTGTGAGATATTGTTGTTTTTGTACAACAGTATTTGTGATTTTAGATTTACAAAATTGTCGTGTTTTGTTTTTTTTCTGATTTTAGTTGACTACTCTATTTTTGTTGAAAAATTATGAAACTTGATTTTCTGTTACTATACGTATAGGGAAATACCCCAGATTTTTTGTGGATTTAATTAATGAGTTTTCATGCTGTTTTCCTGACTTTGAATACAATCTTCTGATTTCTGGCTGAACGTGTTTTCTAGATTCAAACTTGTTTTGAGACTTGTTGTTGTGAAACACCATATGACTTATATATATTTTCTGGATTCGGTCGGAAGTCTATTTTTCCAGATTTTTTGATGGATCCAGGTTTGCAAGTTTGTAGCAACGGGACTCCCAGTTTTAGAGCAGTACTGTCTTGCTGTCCTGAACTAGAATTCTCGTTGTTGTATTCTTTTGTGTGTTGTATTTCACCCGTGTATGATTAACTTTCGACCTGAACTTGTTACTTATTTATACTATAGTATACTTGCCCTGTTCGTGACACATACATACTTGTTTGACACTAATAATAATAAAATAACCCAGTCAGGATTAAGAAAAAGACATAATAGTGGAAAATACAGAAACATGTACTTAGAAGAGGATTCATAGATCCTACTTGGTTATTTGGAGCTTGATACTTGTTTATTTGGAGCTTGTTACTTGTATATTTGGAGCTTGATATTTGGTTATTTGGAGCCTGACACGTGATTACTTGACACTTGCACACTTGATACAAAGCTTGATATTTTGGGTATTTGGAGCTTGATATTTGGAGCTTGTTATTTGGTTACTTGGAGCTTGATACTTGATACTTAGGAGCTTTTTCCTGAGTACATTATCCTCTATGATCCATATAAAATCTAAAACGAAACTATGTTGAATGTAGCAACCATGTAGTAAAAGTATGGATGTATGAAGTGCTACCTAGATAGTAATAAATATAAGACTTGACATGATATAATACATGATACATGAATACCTGTTATATGCTTGCCTGTTACATGTTTACCTGCTTGCTTGACACTTGCTACTTGTACTTGTTACTTGTACATGATACTTGATACTTGATACTTGATACTTGATACTTGATACTTGATACTTGTTTACATGATACTTGTTTACTTGACACTTGATACATGCCACTTACACTTGTTTATCTTGCTATGATAGTTGTTATATTTTGTTATCATGCCTATTCCATGTTATTAGTTATCTTTTCCATGTATTTGTATCCTGCACTACAAGCGGCCCGTAACTTGTATTGACGGGAATTTGTTTTCTCTGTCCATTTCCTGCAATTGTTAAATTGCATATTTTGGAGACCAGGTGCCTAATGGTGTAGGTGATATGAGATACTAGCTGCTGGAAATTTTTCTATTAATATTTCTTGTTGCTTACTTTGAATAATTGTATTTGATACTTGGATTTATTTTGTATTTGGGCAATGTGACTCAGGATATTGACTTATTCAGATCTGGATTATATGAGATTATAATATTTTTGGTTTCAAGTATTCTTATTGGTTTTGACTCATATATGCATACTTGGTTGATTCTTTTGCTTCCGACTCTGATTATTCTTATGAAATGTTGTAAAGATTCCGAACAGCTTATAGATGATGAAAATCATTCGCTGTACTTATTCACGTATCCGTACTCCGTATTCTATTTTTGAGAAGCGGGGCGTGACAGTATTAAACAAACTACAAAAATTTATAGAAAGAAAATGTACCAGTGAAAGATAATATGGATTGAAAGAAATTTTCATACAAAAGTAACATTAGATTAAGTATTAGATAATACAGGAAAAGAAAAATATAATTTAAGTAATCAATTATAAAAAAAATTTGAAAAAAGAAATAAATTAAAAGGAAAAAAAGAAAAAAAAAGAACAACATGGTAAAAAAAGATGATTTAAAATTAAGTATAGTAGTAAGATGCAAAATGAAAAAAAATGAGACGAAGATATAAATAAAAATAGAAGTATAGAACTAAATGAGAAATAAAAGAAATGTAAGTGTAAAGAATAGAAGAATTGAAATAGTATAGATAAATTGTAATGAAGTAGGAAGAGCTTGAAAATAGATAGACTAAGAGCGTAAATAGAGAATAAGTAGCTTAAAAATTAATATGATGATAACAGCAGTTATGACTAAGAAATAAGTAGTATAAAACAAATGAGAAAGGTGTCAATATAGAAAGCAAACTGATAAATAATAGAGAAAAGAATAATGTTTAAAAAGTGGTTACCAGTAACTAATAAGAATTTGAAAAGTTAAAGGAAAGAGAAGTTAATTAAAAGTAAACGTGAAGGATAGAGCGATCAAAAATAATTGTTTACTAGACTATGACTATATATTAAGAGATTGAAAGCTAGCAGTTTAAGAGAAGACTGTGAGAGATGAGAGAAAATAGTTACGAAAATCTGAAAAATATACGAGTGTTAAATTCAGGTAAAAATATAAACAATATAAGATAAGTATAATAAAATAAGGATGTATATATAAATCATGTGTGAAGTTATATAATAACTATATATTTATGTTTTAAAATTAAATATATAGAACAATGATTAGTATATATCAAAGTACTAGATTTGCCCGTGGGCACGTGCCTACGGCACGTCTTCAGAACGATACAACATATGAAAAGCCTTATAAACAGTAAAACAACAAATATGTAGCTCTAGTTTGAACAGTATGATAATAGAGAGAGAGAGAGAGAGAGAGAGAGAGAGAGAGAGAGAGAGAATTAAATAAATAAAGGAGTTGTTTTGGGGGAGATTTGAATTTGAGTTTTAGAGGAAAACTTTTGAGAGAAAAATGTGTTTTGTGATGTTAGATCTGGGCCTTTAATTTTGGGGGGATTGAAGGAGAGCCACTTGATAGCTTTCTTTGTGTTTATTTATTATGTAGATTCATAAGTTGTCAAGTATAGTAAGAAAATTAACATATAATAATATATACGTAGATAGCATTAATATATATATATATATATATATAATATAAAAAACAATGTTATAATATGTTGTAAGTAGTTGTTGTAGTAAAACAAAGTATAATAATAGTAAAGTAATAATATTTTATTGAAATAGTATATAATATTAATTTGATAGAAATGAAATGTAAATTGTAAATAAAAGTATAAATAATAAAAGTTATATTATATGGGTAGTAAACAAATATAAGACAAGTTAGCAATAAAATGAAACAGTATAAAAATACCAAAATACTAACAAATGTAAAGATAAAGTATATATATAGAAAATAATAATATTAAGATAGCAAAGATAGTGAATAGTAAACAGTGATGATATAGGATGAAAAATAATAATAATGATAATGTTAAAGAGTATATTGTCAATATAGAAGTAGGTATAGCTGATAAGGCTGTATACAAGTATAATTATATTATAAACAATAAATTTGGAATAGTACAAAATAAGTTGTAAAACATTATAAAATAGTATAAACTAGTACAAAAGAATAAAATAGTGGTAAGTAATACAAATAAAAATATAAGTCAAAATATGAGATAGTAAAAGTAGAAAATAAAGTAGAAAATTACAAAGATAGAACATAAAAAAAATATAGGTTATAAATATTGAATACATAGAGTAAAAACTAGTCGTAATGAAAATGATAAGAAAAAGTAAGAAGAAGAAAATACAAGAGAAAATAGATATGTAGTATAGTAAGTTAGCATAAATAATCATATGTTATAAAATATACAGTAATGTAGTAATTAGATAGGTGTAAAATAATATATATAGTAAGCATGTTAAAAAATATATATAATATATAGTAAATAGTAGGAAGTAAATGTAATAGGAAAACAACAAAGAATGTAATAATAATAATAATAATAAAGTAAAAATATAAGTAGTAAGTGAATATAGTATATTAGAGAAAGTAAAAGTATAAAAATAATAAAGTAAAGTAATACAATTAATAAGTAGCTATTAATAGTGAGGAGTAAGTATAAAAAGTAGTAAATAGTAAGTAATAACAATATAGTATAAAAGGAAAATAGTAAAAAAAGAAAAAATAGTGTGTAGAAGTATACTATATTTATATAAGTAAAAATATTCGAATCATGTTAAAACTAGTATAATATACGTGCGATGCAGGTCTAAAAAAATAAAGTCATCAAATTAAATGAATATATATCAAATAAGAAAAAAATAGTTTATATTTGAATGTTTTGATTTGGGCTACACATGCGGTGCACATTTATATTTGTTTGATATAGTTTGGACATGTATTATATGTGTTTATATAGTTACAAAGTTAGGATTTGTTTGTTACAAACCCCAACTCTCCGATTAAAATAGTAGAGATATATTGAAATAAATAAGAAAAATAAAATGATGAAAAATATATATAATAATCAAATAATCAATTTTTTGCTCATTTCCAAATACATCACCTTTCACATAAACTCAAATTCATACACCAATACTCCAATTAATTTCATCTCATCAAACATGAATTTTCAATAACCAAATAGATCACCATAAATCTTCTCCGCAAATAAATGAACAATAGCAATTGATAATTTCATTTATAGAATCAAATTCAAAATCACGAAAATATTCTCATCTCAACTTATAATACTTCTTTCCATATTTGAAACCCGATATTAAATTCATCTCGTCTAATTTAAAATATCAGTAAACAAAAGATTGCTATAAGCTTCTTGCTCCTCAAAATAAATGAACATCCACTTCCATGATTGATACTTCTCATGTATAGAAACAAAACCACTTCAATCATATATCGTTAATTCAATTCTCACAATTTCTTTCCATATATGTAAACATAATATAAATCTGGATTTTCAATCTATTCAAAACTGAAAACAACCCGCTTTAAATTCTGGGATTTTATCCCTAAAATTCTGAAATTGTAGGTTTCAAAAATTTGAAATTTTTGCCTCTTAAAATCTTTAAACAAATACTTGAAAATCTGAGAATATATCATTCAAAGCTGAACATTAAACTCCTCAAAACTGGGAGTTATACTCACTTAAAATATAGGTTTGCATCACTCGTATTTGCAACTCAACATATACAAAATCTGAAATTTATTTCCCTAAATCTGAATTATGAATTCTTCAAAAACTAAAATTTATACCTTTCCAAAGCATAGTTTTCACATACAAATTTGCAACTCATACCCACAAAAAACTGGATCTATATATTTCAAAATCAGAAACTGAATCCCATCCAATATGATATTATATGCGTGCAAAATTTAATTAAGTTCCAAATATGAAATTATTCCAAAAACAACTTTCTGACATTTTAATAAAAATTATAAACCGAAATCATTTAACTTAGAATTGACCAACTTGTGCCGAAAACAACCCATCCAATGAAAAAAAAAAACAATAAAACAATTGGAACCCACAACGATTTGAATCCTTGACCTGCACAGAAGCACAATGCCCAACTCTACTGTTACAAATAATGTTTACAAAATTTCTTTTACAAAGAAAGATAGAGAGGCACAGGAAAAACCGAGAAGGGAACAGAGGAGGGTAATCCGAGAGAAAAAGAAAAGGAAAATAAATTAGTAAGAAAATGAAAAGTACAACTCCAAGAAAGCCGAGGCCTGTGTATCACACAGTGTCCTTAAAACAGATTTCGCCTCTCTCCGGTTGCTGGATTGAATGGAGGCGTCTGTCTCCCAGGATGCAACGACTTGGAGCGATCCCGTAGGCACCACGTACCACTCCCGAACCGAGTAGAAGCGCTTGAACCTATCACCGACTTATCAACAACAGTAGAATGGACGAACAGTACAGAAGAAGAAGAGAAGAGGATCTGGTTTGTGCAGGGAAGAAAGTAAAGGGGAGGCCTCTATTTATAGAGCCTGGGTTATTCAGTAACGGCAGACAAGGCATTAACAGCCTTTACTGTAACGGCAGACAAGGCATTAACAGCCTTCACTGTAACGGCAGACAAGGCATTAACAGCCTTCACTGTAACGGCATACAGTGAAGCCTTTAACAGCCTTCACTGTAACGGCAGACAGTGAATTGAATGCCTTTAGCGTAACGGCAGACAAAATATTAAATACAGCACTGTAACGGCAGACAAAACCGTTTCTGCATTCATTTCAGCCGTTACAAAAAGAAAACTGTAGCAAAAAGTGGCTCTGCACGGGGTGGGATCAAATCGGTCCGGCATTCGTGTCCGCAGGTAGTGCGGGCGCACACAAGTCGCATGTAATCCGGTCCGTGATTTGCACCCCCCCTGCGCGCGCGAAAGAGAGCCTCTCTTCTAGCCATCTTACAATGCTTAGAAGGAGATTACTATATATCCTCTTCTATTTCCTTTGTTATTTCCGATGTGGGACTATGTTCCCTTAACCCATTTTCAAGAATGAAAACGTCTCACTTTGAGAGACAATTTCTCATTCACCCCTTAACCGATTTTAGCGAACCAATATATGATTTTGATCTACTCACGAAGGAGAACACAAATCAATCAAGATCTCTCAATAATTCATTGAGGATCTTACTCAAAAAATTGCTCAAAAATCGGTTCGAAAATGGTGTCTAAAACACTCATTTTCTAACAATCCCCACATGAATGAAAATTGACGACCACAGACAGGACAGACTGACACGACAGACTAACACGACGGACTGACCTGACAGACTTGGTGATAGAATTCAACGATTGATTTCTGCATAGGATAGGTAGGTGTTACCCTTTGAACCTTCCCTTATGAAAATATGTTTACTTTACTAACTAAACAGTAGACGCGATGTCTTTGAACTGTTCTGCCATTTGTGTAAACGATGACATATCTCACACAGAAATCTTTCTAACGCTTTTTCAGTTCTCACTGTTATGTTCGTTTTGGCCATGAACATACGCCTGGTTCTGCAAGATTTTAACAGGAATATTGCCCTATATTATTCCCTTGGAAGCGGCCCTTCTTCCATCTTACATAGGTGATTTCTTACTTAAGAGTAACCCGCATTACTCTGCTCGGATATCCGATGTATAAGAATCATTAAAAGCCTAGCTTAACCTGTTACCTTGCGGGCATCACTGTTTCATTATGGGAATGGACATGGAAAAATCCCCACAGTGATCTAACTTGGTCTTTACAATTTAGTTGTCCCTTTGAACCTAGATCTTGGGATCTCCAGTCAACTAGGTTGGGTTTCCATTGTATCGACTTATTCTTTCATGGGCTTTAGTCCCATTCCCCTCGATGATTTATCAACTAACTCTCTGTTTAACCCTTTGGTTAGTGGATCCGCAATGTTATCCTTTGACTTTACATAGTCCACAGAGATAATCCCAGTAGAAAGTAGTTGTCTAATGGTATTATGTCTTCGACGAATATGTCTAGATTTACCATTATACATATTGCTCTGTGCTCTACAAATTGCAGATTGACTATCTGAATGTATGCAGATTGGAGGCACAGGCTTCGTCCACCTTGGAATATCCTCAAGGAAGTGGCGTAACCATTCAGCCTCTTCCCCACATTTGTCTAATGCGATAAATTCTGATTCCATCGTGGATTTAGCGATCACTGTTTGTTTCGAGGATTTCCAAGGTATTGCTGCACCACCTAGTGTAAACACATAGCCACTAGTGGATTTTGAATTATCACTCGATATCCAGTTCGCATCACTGTATCCTTCAAGTACAGCCGGGTATCTCGTATAGTGCAGCCCGTAGTTACGAGTAAAACGCAAGTACTTCAGTACTCTTATAATTGCTTGCTAATGCTCGCTTCCAGGATTACTCGTGTATCTGCTTAGTTTACTTACTGCATAGGCTATGTCTGGTCTTGTACAACTCATTAAGTACATTAGACTGCCTATAATTCTAGAGTATTCTACTTGAGAAATGCTCTCCCCTTTATTCTTGGATAAATGTAAAGTTAGATCTATTGGAGTCTCGCAATTCCAGAATTATCTTTATCAAATTTTCCAAGAATATTGTCAACATAATGTGACTGGCTTAAAATAAGCTCGTCTGATGTTCTTGTGATTTTAATTCCCAATATAACATCAGCTAGTCCCATGTCTTTCATGTCAAACCTCGAGTTTAACATGTTTTTAACAGATTTAATTATCTGATCATTGCTTTCAATAATAAGCATGTCATCTACATACAAACATATAATGACATATCCATCTTCTGTGTCTTTGACATATACACATTTGTCACATTCATTGATCTTGAAGCCATTTGTCATCATGACATTGTCTAATTTTTCATGCCACTGTTTTGGAGCTTGTTTCAAGCCATATAATGACTTCACCAGTTTACACACTTTCTTTTCATGTCCTGGAGATGAAAAACCCTCAGGTTGTTCCATGTAGATTTCTTCAACTAAATCTCCATTAAGAAAAGCTATTTTTACATCCATTTGATGTACTTCAAGATTGCGTAGAGCTGCTACGGCAAGTACCATCCTAATGGAATTTATTCTCGTCACAGGAGAATATGTATCAAAGTAATCAAGACCTTCCTTTTGTTTATAACCTTTAATTACAAGTCTTGCCTTGTATTTATCAATTGATCCATCAGGTTTTATTTTTCTCTTGAAGATCCACTTGGAACCTAAAGGTTTACTACCCGGTGGAAGATCCACTAGTTCCCAAGTATGGTTTTGCAAGATAGAATCAATTTCACTCTTGATGGCTTCTTTCCATTGAGGACCATCACTAGAGTTCACCGCTTCCTTGAAGGTTTGGGGTTCTTCAAGCATAAAAGTCAAGAAATCTGGACCAAAAGATTTTTCCGTTCTTGTTCTTTTACTGCGTCGAGGTTCCTCCTCAACTTCTTCATTTTGGTCTTCACTATCTTCACTGATAGTCTCATGTGTTCGTTTGGAGGAACTTGGTTCCTCCTTTGACTTACATGGAAATACATCTTCAAAGAATGATGCATTTCTAGATTCCATTATCGTGTTCTTTGATATCTCAGTGATATCAGATTTGTACACCAAGAACCGATAGGCACTACTGTTAAGTGCATAACCAATGAAAATACAATCAACTGTTTTTGGTCCTATTTTCATTTTCTTAGGTGGAGGTACTACCACCTTGGCAAGACATCCCCACATTCGCAAGTAATTGTAGGATGGCTTTCTTCCTTTCCATAATTCATATGGAGTTTTTTCTTCTTTCCTTTTGGGCACCTTATTCAAAAGGTAGTTAGCTGAAAGAATAGCTTCTCCCCACAAGTTTGGTGGTAAACCAGAACTTATTAACATCGCATTCATCATCTCTTTCAATGTACGATTCTTTCTCTCAGCAACACCGTTGGACTGAGGAGAATAAGGTGCTGTGGTTTCATGTATAATCCCATGCTTAGCACATGTGTCAGCAAATGGCGATTCATACTCTCCACCTCGGTCGCTTCTTAGCGCCTTAATTTTCTTATTGAGTTGATTTTCAACCTCATTTTTATAGAGAACAAATTTCTCTATAGCTTCATCTTTGCTTTTAAGCAAGTATACATAGCAATATTTTGTGCTATCATCTATGAAGGTAATAAAATATTTATTACCACCTCTTGTTTGTATCATTTTCAAATCACAAATATCAGTGTGAATTAGATCAAGTGGTTCGGTGTTTCTTTCAACACTTTAAATGATGATCTTGTTAGTTTTGTCTCAACACAAGTTTCACATTTGTGTTTGGAATAAATTTGGAACGTTGGTATGTGATTCAAGTTAATTACTCTTCGCAAAGTATCATAATTAACATGTCCTAGTCTACCATGCCATAAATTGGAAGACTCAAGCAAATAAGTAGAAGAGCTAGCTTTATTCATATTCTTGACCATGGTCATTACATTGAGTTTGAACATTCCACCACTCATATATCCTCTACCAACATACATTCCACTTTTAGACAAAACAAATTTGTTCGACTCGAACACTAAACGAAAACCGTGGTTATTAAGCAACGAACCAGATACCAGGTTCTTACGGATTTCAGGAACATATGCAACATTGTTCAGAGTCAGTTCCTTTCCAGAAGTCATCTTCAAGATCACCTTGCCTTGGCCCTTTATTTCTGAAGTAGCCGAGTTCCCCATAAACATTTTCTCCCCATTCTCTAATGGTTCGAAAGTGGAGAATATACTTCTATTGGAGCACACATGTCGAGTAGCTCCAGTGTCAATCCACCACTCCTTCGGGTTTGAACCTAACATATTCACTTCTGATATCACAGCTGAGAGGTTGATATCGGAGACATCTTGAGCAATTCCTTGAACCAAGTTTGCTTCTCTGTTCCTGTTCCTCTTGGGAAGTCTGCATTCAGTGGACTTGTGACCCATTTTGTCACAATTGAAGCACTTGCCTTGAAACTTCGGCTTCTTGGAGATTCCTCCCTTAGGCCCCAACTTCGGACCCTTATTGTTGTGCTTGTTGGAACGTTGTTTATGTTCCATTACATTTGCCTTAGCTGCATGGCTGAGGAGTCCAACCTTTTCAGATCCCCTATTGTCTTCTTCAATACGAAGCCTGACAATGAGATCTTCAATGCCCATTTCTTTTCGCTTATGCTTTAGGTAATTCTTAAAGTCTTTCCAACCTTGTGGTACTTTTTCAATTATACAAGCCACTTGGAAACTTTCACTTAAGTTCATACCTTCAGCATGAATCTCATGCAAGATTAGTTGTAGTTCTTGAACTTGACTGATTACTGTTTTAGAATCTACCATTTTATAGTCTAGGAAGCGGCCCACAATGAATTTCTTGGCGCCGGCATCCTCAGTTTTATATTTATGTTCTAGTGATTCCCAAAGTTCTTTAGCTGTTCTTTTGTCAATGTAAACATTATACAAAGAGTCGGCTAATCCGTTCATTATGTAATTTCTACACAAGTAATCAGCATTTTTCCAAGAATCCACAGCGGCAATGACTTGGTTATCCTGCTCATCTTTCTTAAGATCTGGAGCATCTTCGTTCAAGAACCTTGCAAGATTCAGTGTGGTCAGATAGAACATCATCTTCTGTTGCCACCTCTTAAAGTTCTGCTCGTTGAACTTCTCAGGTTTCTCCCCATGGGAGACTGAGACAGGTACAACGGTGGGCATTGGCACTCGTGCCGCAGCAGCAATCGGTTCTTGCGTTGTATCAACAACCGGCACATAGACCGTTTCAGACACAACAGCATTGTCCAATGCAGTAGTCATCGTGAATCTGAAATTTACACAACACGAGTGTAAGTTTTCCAGATAAAGGAAATAAAAAGAAAAACCGTGCCTCAAAATCGAAAATGAAAGAAATCGAAAATCTGTTTTAAGAATGTTACAAATAATGTTTACAAAATTTCTTTTACAAAGAAAGATAGAGAGGCACAGGAAAAATCGAGAAGGGAACAGAGGAGGGTAATCCGAGAGAAAAAGAAAAGGAAAATAAATTAATCAACTTACAGTAAGCAAATGAAAAGTACAACTCCAAGAAAGCCGAGGCCTGTGTATCACACAGTGTCCTTAAAACAGATTTCGCCTCTCTCCGGTTGCTGGATTGAATAGAGGCGTCTGTCTCCCAGGATGCAACGACCTGGAGCGATCCCGTAGGCACCACGTACCACTCCCGAACCGAGTAGAAGCGCTTGAACCTATCACTAACTTACCAACAACAGTAGAATGGACGAACAGTACAGAAGAAGAAGAGAAGAGGATCTGGTTTGTGCAGGGAAGAAAGTAAAGGGGAGGCCTCTATTTATAGAGCCTGGGTTATTCAGTAACGGCAGACAAGGCATTAACAGCCTTTACTGTAACGGCAGATAAGGCATTAACAGCCTTCACTGTAACGGTAGACAAGGCATTAACAGCCTTCACTGTAACGGCAGACAGTGAAGCCTTTAACAGCCTTCACTGTAACGGCAGACAGTGAATTGAATGCCTTTAGCGTAACGGCAGACAAAATATTAAATACAGCACTGTAACGGCAGACAGAATCGTTTCTGCATTCATTTCAGCCGTTACAAAAAGAAAACTGTAGCAAAAAGTGGCTCTGCACGGGGTGGGATCAAATCGGTCCGGCATTCGTGTCCGCAGGTCGTGCGGGCGCACACAAGTCGCATGTAATCCGGTCCGTGATTTGCACCCCCCCTGCGCGCGCGAGAGAGCCTCTCTTCTAGCCATCTTACAATGCTTAGAAGGAGATTACTATATATCCTCTTCTATTTCCTTTGTTATTTCCGATGTGGGACTATGTTCCCTTAACCCATTTTCAAGAATGAAAACGTCTCACTTTGAGAGACAATTTCTCATTCACCCCTTAACCGATTTTAGCGAACCAATATATGATTTTGATCTACTCACGAAGAAGAACACAAATCAATCAAGATCTCTCAATAATTCATTGAGGATCTTACTCAAAAAATTGCTCAAAAATCGGTTCGAAAATGGTGTCTAAAACACTCATTTTCTAACATCTACAAGAGACAACCAGAAACTCCAAATCCCGTAATCTTGATTCTGAGATTTGAGATAAACATACTCGATCCTTACTGGATCAGACCTGAAACCCATCACTAACTGTTCAACCCGAAAGCAACAATCACCCCCGAACCCGCATGTTTGTTATCCAACCTGTTAACATATGCGGCTTTCTAGACCCTAGAAATTAAACATAGTTCTTGATAAAATTAACAATTAAAAACGTGATCTACTATACAATACAATAGGTTATAATTATCCACAATTAATTCTATGATCATCCAATCAATTTTAAAGATAAATGTTTAGATCTATCATATATTATTAATATATAACATTCAAGGTAAACAAAACCTGATCATCACTCATAAAATTTGCATCTTTATTACATATAAACATCTAAAAGTTCATTCATCATGCATAACCATTATCAACTCATATTTTAACCATTATCAAAATATAGATCAACAAATCTACAACAAGTCCTAGCATGGTCTCTACTAGGTTCATCATAATAATATATATAAAACACATCAAGAGATATGAAAGAATGCCCACCTCTAGTAGTTTTTTTAAAAGATAAATCAAGAAGTCATTCTCCTCCACGAGCAAAATTCTCCAATCCCAAAGCCCCCCAAAACAAAAACAGCAAGAGAAGAGAAATTTGAATATTCAAACTAATTATGCATGCAACTAATTGATTTTTTTAACCAAATAAAATATTCAAACTCATCCCACAAGCACCCAAATTGGCCAGGCTCAAATTTGGGATTTTGTGAGGGAGATTTGAATAAATGCCCTCAAGAATCCATATTGCAAATTAATTTATTCATACAAATCAAATTAATTTATTCCCTTATCTAGATCAATCAAATAAAATATTTATTCATATCCTATGATTGCTCCTACCCTTGACCGGCCCCAAATCAGATAAAAAATATTTTAATCCAAAATTTTGGGCTATATTATTCTTGTTGTATTTTGGGCTTTATTATGGCCAATGATCAATTCTTTCATAAAAAAAATCAGTTTGGTCAATATAAATTCCAAAATTAATTCTATTATTCTAATAAATTGTAAAAATAAAAATATTGCAAATTAATGAAAGAAAATAATTATTGACAGTAAAAATTTAAGAATTTAAGTTTTCATAACATTGCACGTATTTTGTACGTTCAAAAACAGTAGTTAAGGAAATAATAGAATTAATTAAATCCTTCAATTTAATATCATTTAATACTCCAAAATAATTCATTCTAACTTTCACTCACCTCCTTAGTCAATTGGCCGGTCAAGCCTTGCCCTACTTTTGGGTTTGGGTTGGGCCTTGAGAGCCAAAAGAAATTAAAATTCAATATTAGCCAATAAATAAATAAAAAGTAATAAAATAATATATAAAATAAGTAAAATAAATAAAAAGATTAAAATGTATAAGTAATAGAATAACAATCAATTTATGATACGAGTACTACAATATATTATAATGCACGCGCATTGTACGTACAAACATAGTAGTCAATGGAAAAATAATAAAATAACCAATCAATTAAATTGATAATAATTAATAATTCAAAATAATATATTTTTATTTTACAGGGTGTTACAAGTTTGGGATCCCTCTGTAACACCCTGAATTCCAAAACACAACTGAATTCGAAGTTCCACAGGATCTTTACACTTCTTTCGTACAATTTTACAAGGAAATTGAAACATTTCTTACATCAGAGTTACATTATACCTTTACATTATTACAGCGGAAGCAATTTTACAGTAATTACATGAAGCAACATTTAAATGAATCTTTGAGCAGCATGTATACTTCAATTTGTCAAGCATCTTTATCCTGCATGTAAAACTGTGGGCGCATTAGTTCATTCACTGACGAAATATTATACACGGCCATTCTCTCTATGCCGGAAACAGTATAACGATTCTCAACACTTAACAAACTACAAACTTGATCACAAACAAAGCTACAAGGGACTATCCTATAGATGTCGTGTTGTGCGGTGCGCTTAGTCCTTAATGCAATTATTATGTTACATGACACTAATGCGCACTTGTTCAGAGTCTATGCAGCCCATACTACATAGGTCCGAGGGCAAGCCCTTAACCGTTCTTCATCTTGTAGGGTTCAATCCCTCGCCATAACTTAATCTACTACTGTAACTACGGTAAGTACCCTAGATGTTCTATGACCTACTAACTCATGTCTAGGCACCCTGGAGGGAATCTCAATGCACTGACATATGACGAGTCATGCAGGCATCCTGTGGTAATTCAGCTCCTACCATAGACATGACACCACTCGTAGTCACCAAACACCTCACGAGTGTCGCCACCGGGATGGTACTCTGGAGCAGTATCCACGCCATATCATGATGCATCATGGGACATCCTGTGAATACTCTCACACCGCCAATCCAATGGCCCTCATACTCAATGTTTTTCTCTTACTTTTGTCACATCTCCACTATGTATCTAATCTTTAGTTTAATTGAATCATAAACAAAATCAATCCCTTAGGGTTAGCACTCCCACTATACCAAAATTCCACATGACCAAAATCTTGGTTTTTTCATTTCAAATTTCGTCTCAACATTTTTTCTATTGCCGGTATAAGGCTTAGCTACACCCTAGTTCTTAATTTTTAACTCATAATTACAACATCGAGTTTTCATACTCTTAAGAGTCTTTTTCATGTTTAATCATAATTCACATTTCATACTCATAGTATTCATGTATTCACATTCATAATGCTCTTCATAACTCATCATGTCATCTAATTTCAATTTTTCAAGTAAAATATCATGCGTAAATAATTAAAAATGCAATTCTTCTAACATGGCACATTCACTAGTTCACATTTCCACTAATTTCACTATTCACAATCTCACTTAGTTTCACAATTCACACCTTTCAAATTTCTCATTACCAAAATTTCATTTAAATTTCTTAAAACAATCCATTCAGTTTTCTTTTAAAAAGTTTAAGTTAATAATTAAAATAAGTTCCTTCTTGCAAAAAGCGGTCTCAAATTCTCATTTATACTTGGCCACAGGTCATAGAAATTATCTCACAAAATACGGATATTATTTGAAACTTCAGGGCAGTCGACTATTAAAACATGGCCAGTCGGCTGTTCCGCGAAGATTTAAAATTCCGGAAATAAGATGATCAGGGCAGTCGACTGTTATATTATGATCGGTCGACTGTTCCGCAAAGATTAAAAACTCGAAAATAAAATGATCAGGGGAGTCAACTGTTATACTATGATCGGTCGACTGTTCCGCAAAGATTAAAAACTCGAAAATAAAATGATCAGGGCAGTCGACTGTTATACTATGATCAGTCGACTGTTCCGCAAAGATTAAAAACTCGAATGTAAACACACAGAGCAGTCGACTGGTTCAATCTAATCGGTTGACTGATGCTGCTAGGTTTTCAAATTCCCAAAATATTTTTAGTTCTTTTTCTCCTCATTTTGAGTCAAAACTCTCCAGATTTTAATGTATATACAAATACAGTAAACTAGTATTTTTAAATTCATTATTTACCAATAACACATGCACTTTTGATCTCATATGTCCATAATTACGACGTTGAGAACACTTTACATTTCTACATAATTTATAAATCTAGCTTTCCAAAATTCACTTTATGTCTTTATTTAATACTTTATCAACCCATTGCCATGATTAAAGCACTAGGTCTTGTTCTCTACAATTGGATTGTTCTAATTCAAACAATTAATTCTACAGATGCATTTAGTCAATTTGAGTCCCATAAGTACAAATTCGTCTCACATAGCATAGTTCATGGACATAAAGCACGATGATAAGATAGATTCTAGCATTTCAATTTCACATCTTTATTCATTAGCAATCATCTTAACAGTCAATCTTTAAGCTACTATTTTACCTCTAATCAACCATACATGAGACTACAATTTATCAATTTCTTCTCAACTATTTTAGCAAACATCCCTAGCATGGCATCTACATTTAGAAGTATTGAGAAACACCCACCTATAGTTGAAGAAACGAATGAAAACTTCTAGAATGCAAGAAAGTAGCCTTCTCCTCCTAGAACGGATTTCAAATTGTCTCCTCCTCCTTGTGCTTACTAGGAACCCGAGCTTTTCCCTTTTTCTTGTCGATTTGGCCGGCCTCCAAAGGTGCGCAGACACACACACACAACTCTCAATCTTTTGAACTCACTAACTTACAATCTTTTACTCTCTAATATATATCTTTCTCTTATAATAAAAATTAGGTGCAAGAATAACTAATGAAAGGGGGGTATTTATACAAAATTTTAGTGGAATTAAAGGGCTAGGATTAAATCAAGTGGTTTAGGATCAAGGGCTTAGATGAAATAGGGAGTTGCTATAACTTCCCATGATGCGAATAACCATCTCTTCACCTCATCCACTCTCCCTCTCTCTTGATTCCATCCGGCCTCACTCCAAGGGTGTGTTTTGCACACTCTTGTGCATGCATGTGTTACCCTAGTATCCTCCACTCACAAGTTGTACATGCTAATTAATTAATTGTCTATTATTTGAGTTTACACTACAAGTTAGACTGAAATAAAGATTAATTAAATTACATGGGCTTACTAATGGGCCAATAGACTATGGGCTCTACTAATTTAATTAATTAATTAACTAATGTGAGCTAAAAAGGGACAAATTAAGCTTAGGACTAAATTAGGCTTCTAAGAAAATAAATGGGGATTACTAATTCATGAAATATTTTAGAGAAATGCATGCATAATTTTTTTTTTACGTGCAAAACACGTAAAAAGAAAAATCAAACAGTTCTAAATATAAATAGGATTTGAAAACCCATGGTGTTACACCCTCGGATCCTCATCACCGACAACAGTATCCAATTTGCCGGTAAGGGCTTCCGCAAGTTTTGCGATGTCATAAGAATCCAACAGAGTATCTCCTCAATCTCACACCCCCCAGTCCAACGGCCAGGCCAGAAATGCCAACTGACAGATCCTTGATGGCCTCAAGAAGAGATTGGACAAGTCTCCCAAGGGATTATGGGTTGATGAGTTACCTAGCATACTGTGGTCCTATCACACGACCAAGAGGATTCCTATAGGCGAGTTGCCTTTCAATCTGACCTTCGGCACCAAGGTGGTAATCCCCCTAGAAGTCGGGATGCCATCTCCATGGATTATGATCTTCGACAAGAATACAAATTCAGACGACTTCAGGGCCAACCTGGACCACGTCGACGAAATCCGCGAAAGGGCGACCATCTGAAGGAGTATATATCAACGTAGGGTAGAACACTTTTACAATCAGAAGGTTCGACCTGCCAATATCAAAGAAGACGATATGGTTTTCAGACGGCTCGAGGTATCAAACTCAAGCAAGAAGGGGAAACTGCCTCCTAATTGGGAAGGCCCGTATAGGGTCTCCAAAGTGGTCCGTCCAGGTACCTACCGACTTGAAGACCCGGGGTCCAAGGTAGTTAAGAGGACCTGGAATGCGGAACACATGATCAAATTCCATGAAGGATCCTAGCGGTCGGCACTTGTAATTAGGCTCAAAAAGCAGACAAATGTAATAGGCGCTTGCCTTTCGTCAATCAATGAATCAATGAATAAAAATTTCATTTCAAACTCAACATGTTCATGTCCTTGTGGTAAGTATCTCGCTCCGGATTTTACCCTCGGCGTGGATTCTGAGATCGAGACCTGGCTACGAAGTCATTGAGGATCTATCCTTGGATTTCCACCCTTGGAGTGGTGTCCGACGCCGAGACTCACCACCAACAAAAGATCCATGACCCTCAGCGTGGATACCAAGACCTAGCTACCAAATCACTGATGATCCCTCCTCGGATTTGCACCCTCTAAATAGTGTCCGACGCCGAGACTCACCACCGACGGAAGATCCATAAGGAATCTTTTCCCCAACCTAGCCTCCGGCGTCGCATTCGAAGCCGATACGACTCGCCAAGGCCTTTTGAGTAACCAATGCCCCGTCAACGGTGGGCAGCCGTCCCCCGAAACTTGCCCATCATCCGGGGGCCCCGTCAAGACTACCCGCTACAACTATAAAATAATTCGGTCAGCTCGGGTAGACCTTAGCCTCATCATTCAAACAACTTACAAAGATTCACAATGATATTAAAACAAGACAGTTACAAGGGGCGATGGCTAGTCCACAAATGGCAAATCAAGTACAAGTGAGCTAAATTACTCTCTATGGTCGTCTCGCTCTTCATCCCTAATTGCAACCACCGGCCTGCCAAACTATGATCATCTTGCTCTTCAACCCTAGTTGCCGCCATCGGTCTGTCGCATATCATCTCGCTCTTCAATGCTAGTCGTCACCAGTGACCTCCCCCAATGGCTGCCTCGTGCCTCGGCTCATCGCCGTCTCCAACGCCTCGAATGCAGAAGAGGCATCATAGGGCGATGATGATGAATGACACCCGGTCAGTCAGGCAGACCAGTGATCCCTACAAGGGATTAACTCACCGCGTGGAAGAGACACCATACACTTACACCGAATCTTGGTCTTAAGATGGGTGTCGTTGCTTGAAGGGATGTCGGCAGGCACAAGAGTCCTATGAGGATGAAGAGTTCTCTAATGATGGGAACTCTCCAACCTTGGCTCTGACTAGGGACATCAGAACCCAGAACCCGGGATACCCCTGCTGACCTCAAGAAGAAGTACCCCGATCCTCTCCGAGCCTTGCTGAGGTTGTGCCATCGGGACAAGGGCCCCTAGCCTGAAACATATCACCGAGTTCCAAAGGGACGCAATAAAATAATGTCATCGTCGTCACTTGGAACTCAGTTGGTGAAACGTCAGATCTAACCCAGGATAAGCACGAAATCCCGTGGCCAGACACCAATCCAGGTCGGGTTGAGCTCTATCTTCTCGGGTTGTCCCCTGTTGCCTTCGACCCTCGGAATGCTATACGGAGCACACATTGGAGAGTACACCATGTACGAAGTTATCAGATAGAGTTTATGGAATTTGTGAGTGAGGCACCTAAGAATGAGAGGACTTATAGGTGCAATGGAGAACACACCAACTTCCCCAATTTATTAAGGGAAACACTACAACTTCCAAGTCATCTCGAATACCTCAAATGATGACATAAGCCAACACATGTCAGGACATGTGGCATTTCAAGAGATAAGGTATAGCCTGAGATGCCGAGACTCCTGGCACCATAAGGATGCCCTGGCATAGTATCCAACCCCGAGACCCTCAGCCAAGTTCCTTCAAGGACTTCACCTCAGATTCAACTCTCGGCGTGGCATTCGATGTCGAAGCCTTGCGACAAAATCATGAAGATATCTCCTCGGGCTTGCTTCCTCAACTTGGCGTTCGACCTCGAGGCTTTCCACTAAGATCTTTCAAGGATTTTACCTCGGGTTTAATCTCGGTTTGGCATCCGAGGCCGAAGCCTTGCGACAAAATCATGAAGATCTCTCCTCGGGTCTGTTCCATCGGCTGGGTATCTGACCCCAAGGTCTTCGATTAAGATTTCTTCTCAGGTCTATCCCTTGGTCAGGTTTCCGAGCCGAATCCATATGAAAAAGGACATCAAGAATCCCTCTTCCAGTTTGCTCCCTTGATTAGGCATCTGACCCCGATGTCGCGCAGAAAATCTTTGAAGGATTTGACCCCTGGATACCTTCGACACTTGTTTCTTTCTGGCACATTGGAAAATCAAAACAGTGAGCTACAGCTAAACACTCTTAAAATTGACTTCTCACCTTTCTAGACACTCTTACAATTGTCCTCTGCTTCAGCCCCAATTTCCTCATAATGACAAGGCACAGAAGGTCGGCCAGCTGGGATAGGCACGAAAGTGACCAGTCCACCCACATGGACCAGCTCTAAATGCCCACCTCGGGAGTTGCTGCCCAGATGGCAAGTCCTACATTCTGGAAGCTGCATCAGTGTACGTGAAATACATAGAAGAGACCTCGATGAGGAACAATCACCAGATCACTCCATTCGCCCCAGTCAGCCCCACAAGCCAGCAACGGATGATGCAAATGAACTCTACAAAGGTGCCCATTCGGCACCGAAACACAAAGTATGGAGTCAGAACATCATATCTCAAAATTCGAGATATACAAGAAGAAGTTCAACTGGGTTAGCCCGATCCTTTTCGGGTCCCCACGAACTAGGGTCACCATCATTGGAAGCCCTAGGAGGGACGAATTTCCCCGAGCCAGAGATGAGCCCAGCTATGAATGGGTCGCACCTATCCGACCTTAGGGGAAAAACTTCAGATCTCAGAACCCGGGATAATTATCCCTCAGTGGTGAACCCGAGCACCAACCCCCCAGGGTCGAATACTCGACAGCAGGGCGAACACCCCCAACATCACAGCCATCAGGATATTTTGCTGGGAGACCACCTGGAGGTGGGGGTTATTTATAATTGGTTGTAAACTTTTTCTCACTTATGGCAGTCAACCCTTCAACTTCTAAGATCAACAGTTACCACAATTCTCACAAAGGATGACGCGAGCAAGCCCACAAGGCACCTCATGCGACCATTTGAAGGCATGGAACTTCACAAGCTTTCACCTCCCACCTAGCCCCCGGCATGGTGTCTGAGGCTGACTCCCATGAGGGAAACTTTCTCAACATGTCACCCCCACCTGCCTTCAGCATGGTATCCGAGGTCGACCCTTAAGAGAAAAACTCTCTCAAGCTCTCACCTCCCCCCACTCTCAGCGCTGTGTCAGTGGTCAACCCTTACACGGGAAACTTCCTTAAATTGTCACCTCTCGTCATCCCCTCGGCATGGTAACCAGGGCCGGCCCTGTTGAAAAATTTCAAGCCAACGCCCCGGGGGCGACGGCCTGAGGACCTTAAGCCTTCGACTCGGGGACCACCAATAGAGACTACTAATTTTAAAAGAAGGGGGCAAACACATTTTATTCATAAAATGAGTGTCGGATAGAAGTGTAGTGGCCAGTCCGCGAGAAGGCAAAAATACAAACAACTTATGTCATTACTGCTCGGAGGTAGACCCCTTCTCGATGATAGGGACGGGGTACTCTTCCTCGACCGTGGGGGTAGGGTAGGTTGGCTCATGATTCACCGAATCCCCCACTGCCGTGGGAGCTGTAGTGTCACCGTTCGGGCCGTCGATGCAGAAGCTACTGAGGTCGATCTTTGGGTGCTTTGCCCCGACGTGCTTGAGGGCACACCTATATCCCTCCTCTTCGGCATTGACGATATCAGCTAAGGCCTCCTGGATTCCCTCACCATATTTTCCTCCTTCGCCTACCACGCCAGCTTCTCGGCGACCAACCCATCATTATCCTTAGAGAGCTCTTCTCGAGCCCCCTTCCTTTGCCAGATCCGCCTTCAACTCACCCAATCTCTTTTCCTTATCCCTGCCCCGATTGAGGAGTTCCACCTCAGTTGCCTCGATGCGCTGCATCTATCGATAGAGCCGATTCTGCCTCCGCTTCAGCTCGGCTCCATGAACTGACGCTTGCACAAGAATACTAGGACATGCTTAGCAAAGGTTGAGATAAATTCTTGCAAAGATGAACAAAAATAGGGCCTTACCAGAACAAAAGCTTGCGCCTAGCTGCAACCAGGTCGGCGAGGTCATGGGGAGTAGCAAGATGGGAAACCACCCCAACACAGCAGGGCGACTGGTCGACACGTCTGCCTCGATCACGGACCAAGAGGAAACCCACACCTTTGCTGACTGGATCGACTTTGCGACCGCTGCAGTATGGGTCACATATGGAATTAGGAGCCTCTTACCCTCTTTATTGACTGTCACTTTGGCCTTAGCCTTAGGGGGCTCGGCGCCCTTAGCCTTCTTCTTCAGGAGTTCCTCCATCTCCTGAGGCAACCACTTCTGTGACACCTCCTTCTTAGGGGCCTTGGCATCGGCCTCGGCCTTCATTTTCGCCGTAGCCTTCGCCGCCTCCCGCACCTTCTTCTCGGCCCCCATGGCCGCACACTTTGCCTTAAAGAGTTCGGGAGTCACCATCCTTACTGGGCGAGAGCGGAAAACAAAGAAAAGATTCAAGGAAAAATGAGGTGAAGGAAAAATAGATAAACGAAAACAAAAAGCTAGAGGTAAATATATATAGAAATGGGACATCGATCATCGCATCAAACACGAGACTCCACGTGGACGCACACGTGAGCATGCACAAGTTGCAACTTCTCCTTGCCCTTGGCGTGGTGTCCAAGGCCAAACCTCTGGAGAAGACCTTCCTCGAGGTATTGCCTCTCCTTGCAATCGGCAAGGTTTCCAAGGCCGAACTTTACAAGGAATACTTCCTCAAGGTATCGCCTCTCTCCCACGAGGAAAACTCCCAAAAAAGCCACCGCACTCGCCCCAGCATCCCTCGTGGAAAACCAAAGTTCATCAAAAGATCTTTATTATATAACATAAACGAGGTGATTACATTGAAAGCCATAAGTTCAAGGCCCAAAGCTTCAGATCCCGGGGTCCTCTTCGGGCTCCAACCTTACGAACTTCACTTCTGCCACTAGAGGATAGGCACCTAGCCTAGGTGCCTCCAAACCTCTCACACTAGCCACTTTGGAAGATCCTACGATCCCACTCTGGGCATCCCCCAGGGCTCCAACTCTCGAACAGACCCCCGAGTAAGGCTCCAGCCTCGAGAACAAACTATAAAAGGTGGACGTCTGGCTCACCTCTCCTAGCTTGACCCTTAGTCTTGAGCATTCATTTAAGAATTTAATCCAAGGAATGGCCATCAGAAGGACGAGAAGGCTTGCCAACTTTGGTCCTGGCGAGAGCTACGTCGGCATCTACAAATATCATCTTTCGATGAGCCAACTCCTGCGCCACCTCTTACAACCATCTAATGAGAAAACTGAATGCCCCATCCTGGTCATTCTCCTCCTTAGGAAGATGGGCGATATCTCCGTGACTTGAGCCATCCTACCTCAGAGCAAACACGCCTCATCCTTGAGTTCCTCCTTCGGAGGCTCGAACCTCACCATCTGTTCAGAAAAATGGCACCTCAACTCAGATGAACATGAAATGAGTCATCAAAATATGTTGGGTGAAATTTCATTAGACAAAAGAAAATTTACAAGACTTGCGGTGGCCAGTCTTGGCTCGGCGCCTACAAAACTAGAAATGGAGATACATTCTAAGTTAAGAGAAGACCTCCCGAGAAGCGGAATGAAGGACTTCAGCCTTTGTTCCAGCATACTCGATAGGGACCTCTACGTCAAGAGGAAGCTCCATGGGGGATGGTGGAGTGCTGTAAGGTTTTGACTCCGGCTCGAAACTAAGGTTATCAAGATCGTATGGGGATGTCTCTCCCGAACTTGTAGAAGGGCCTACCGGTAGCTCTCTTCCCGTGCCTTGACGATCTAGCCCACCACATCTTCAATTTTTGCTGGCAGCCCCTTCCTTTCCTCTTCCCAAGCATCCTTCTCCATCGCTGAAGCTCCCTCGTCACGAGCCCCGCCATAGGACTCCCCCTCCAATTCCTTCACCTTTTTTTCAAGCGTATCCACCCGAGTCTTCTCCTTCTGCCACTTCAGGTTGAAACGCTGAGCCCTACGCTCTGCGGACTTCATATCATCGTTATACTACCTCTTCAGTTTAGCCCCATAGAGCATAGCCTACAGAAATAAGGAAATAGTAAGAAAATGACAACAGGAGGAATGCTATTGTTAAGAAGCGAACATTTACTACAATGGTGGACCGAGCATACTGGAGATAACACAAACCTGAACGTCTCCTTAGAAAGGGCTCTCCTGTCTCTCAGAGGGGCGAGGTTGTTGACCACTTCGAACACTATCCGGGACTCCATGATGGAGTCAGCAACCTTCACCGACCAATCGGGTGTAAAGGTCTCTTTGGTCTTATCGGGAATGATGTCCTCCAACAATGGGTTGATCGGTGGCAGGGAGATTCCATCAGATCTTCTGCTCGAAGTGATATTTCACTTGGCTCCGCCCGAAGAGAATCTTTTGGATCCCGAATAGTAAGGGACCTCATCCCGCTCGCTCTCTTAGATCGCCCCCATGGAGATGCTTCAGGGGCTCGGGTCATTTCCATCTTCTTCCCCTTATTCTCGGTAACTCGCTGTCCCACGGTGTAACACCCTGCAAAATAGTATATAGCTATTTGCAATATATCCGTGCACATTTAAGAATTGCACGTGATTGTATATTTTTCTAATAATTATTAGTCTTAATTGGTAAATTTCAGATATATCAAGTTATTCTGAACCGATGAGATAGATTCGAAATATCTTCTCAATTAAATTTTGAATTTGCTTCGATTGTCTTGACTAGACAATCTTCGGAAAAATAATATTTTTTATAAACATATATGTAATACTCGAGTAAAATATACTTTTTATATACATATATTATCTATTAGGTACATTGTTGAATCGATTGAATATACGATCAAAGTAACATTGCCTAATTTATGCACTAGGGTTAGGGTTAGGATTGCCTAACCTAGGGTTAGAACCCTAACCTAGGGTTAGGAACCCTACCTCATGATTAGTGTTAGGATGAAAATTGATGAGATCTAAGGGACAATTTTCACCCATGTGTTGATCTTCTTATAAGAATGACAAGGGCCAAGAATATTCTAGGGCTTGGGTGTGTTGGATCTCATCTCCACCATCCATCACACTCACCCCTCACCTTTAAATCCCCACCATCCATCAAAATTGGGCGGCCAACCCTCAAACACTCACTCCCATTTGCTATATTAGCTCCATACTTCACGCTTTTCTCCATTTTTCTTCTTCTCATGCTTTCTTAGTTCAAAAAAAAAAGTAGGAGTAGGAAAAGAAAGTGAGTGATTAGCCAAAAAGTCACTTACCCTTTGGTTGTAGGAAATCAATTGGAGGCAACTTGGAGAAGGAAGGCATCAACAAGCTAGGATCTTTTTCTCTTTTTGAAGGGTGGGTGTTCTAAAAAACTATTAGTATTTTTTTTGTGTGTGTATGAATTAGTATGTAGGAGTAGATAAGAGTAGTATGAATACCATGCTTGAGTATTAATATGTTATGTAAAAAATAGAACTTGTATGTTAACATAGTTCATACCATGCTACATGTTAAAGCACACATATGTGATGTTGTGACTTGGGAATTTCTACCAAGCAAATGACTTAGAATCTGGACCCAAAATTTTGATGGCATGAGGATGAGGTTAGAGCATCCTCAAATTTTTTTCGTATTTTTCTGGGTTGGTTTTGTAGCTCAACAAAATAGTTCTCTCACGGAACAGAGAGCAGTAAAAAGACTGTGTTTTTCCTTATTGTGAAGAGAAGTTTGTAAAACCATAACTTGAAATTGGTAAGTTATTTTGAGCCAAAATTTTTAGTGGAGGTTCTTGGATGTGTTAACAACTATGGTCTCAAATTTTAGATTTTTCTGAAATGATTTGATATATTTAAAAATTCGGTTTTGAAAACTGGTCCAGAGCCCAGAACCGTCTCTATTCTGTCTCAAGAATGAAGTTTGGTAAATCATAACTAATTCGTGGAGTATAAATCATGCAATGAAATTTTTACTATAGCATCTGCTGTGTGCCTAGATCATGTATCTAAAATTTTTGATAATTTGGACAACATTTGACTGGTTTTCAAAATTAGTTTGTAATAAGAGGTTTTATACACTGCTGAGAAGAGAAGGTAATTTTTTCTACTAATACAAAGGACTATAACTCCCTGTATATTTTGAATCTGGATGCAATTTTTGAATATGTTGTACCTGTATATGTCTAGCCACTGAATTCGAAATTTCATAAGTATTGGACTTATGGTTTAATTGATATTGAATTTTGACCGGACCATGTTCAGTTTCAGCTCTGAGTTAGCTGGTCTGTGAACTTAGGAAATTCTAGAATTGTACGTTTAGAATCTGCAGAACTGATCAACTATAGATTTGTAGTGTAAAGTTTTAGCTTTCCAGAACATCTTGAATCATGCAAATATAGTTAGTATATTGAAAGATATGATTTTTTTTTTTGTGCTGGACAGAAACAGTCCTAATTGAGTCTACTTGATTTGTAGCTTAGAAAAGTTTCGCTTAACTCCTAAACCTTGAATTTGAGAATTAGTAGCACTTCCAATGCTTAAATGCTGGGTTAGGTCATGTTTTTGGGTTTGTCAAGCATGTGTTGATTTGATCATAGTGTGAGTTGATTGGATTGTCTAGGGTAAGATGATACCCTGGGACTATCAACCCAGTCGGTGAGTATTGTAATTGAATTCTTCTGCCTCGAGAACTGGATTGTCATCCCTCGTGCGCCGACGAACTCTTACCTAATGGGTAATTGGTCTCGAACCGAAATACTAGATGCGATCCAAGTCAGAGGTGGTGGCGAATGATGGAGATCAAGTCGCCAGTGTTTGAGTTAATTGACCATGTCAGATCTATTTCTGACCTAGGTATTACTGGAACTATTTTATGATCGGTGTATTTGTACCCTAGGTTTTGTCAATAAGTCATGTGTTGATATTTATGTATGTTTACCTCTATTGCCTTGTGTAAGGCTTCCATAGGGTCACGCGCCGGAGATTTGGTCGAGGACTAACAGAGGTAAGGCAGCCGATGATTATCAACTCGCCGGCTCATTAATTTGACAGACCAGTCAGAGATCAGTTGTTTGATAAAACTTCGTGCATGATTTTGGGTGATAAACGTATTTTCAGTAAACTGTTATTTAATTAAGTTTCTTTACTTTCTGCGTAAAGACCATGTTGATGTTAAGGGTGATTCCCAATAATTCAACTTGTTCTAAGGACCTACACTAGGCAGTGATAACCAGGGTTGTCTCCTCCTGCCAACCAGATACGGGACCCGTATCTCGCTCTGTTAATTTCTGAAGTGCCGTGGTAAGAACAGGAGAGAACCTGTTGAATTGGGGATTAGACCCTCGAGGCTGTCATGTTCTTATGTTGAGTGGACACAAACATACCATGGAGTTGCGGTCCCATGGATCTTCAGTGCCATAGATATGCGGTTGTGTATCTATAAGATCGTCACGACATTTGGTGTGATCCAGACTGGATTGAGGCATTAGTGACAAACAGGGCCACCGCTGTGTTTAGCAGTAATAACTGTAGGATTCACCAGTCACGTTGTATCTATCAGGAACAGGTTGAGTACAATAGTAGAATGTATTGCATGGCGAGGGTTCCAATCCCCGAAACTGGAGAAGACGGCTTGATTTGGACCGTATGTAGTATGGGATGCATGCGTGTCCAAAGTCTTGCTGACATTATACTAAGTGTATCTATTTTCTGTACATTGTGTACTATGCATTATACTTCAGGTCTTGGCGTACACTGACACTAGGAAATGAGGATGCACATTTCTGTTTTTACTAAAGGCTAGTTGTGATGGCTAGCTGGAGATCGTTGTTTTCTTATCAGCATTGCGTCAGTTCAGTATATGTACTGATGTGCCCACTCAGTTAGGTGCTTGATACCGGGTCGTGAGTGCAGGAGAATTCAAGACAAGCAAGGCATCCAAGTGGAGTAGTAATGTACCATTCTACCATTCGAGCAGGTGCAGGAATATCAAAGTAGCACATCATAAGATTCGAACTACAAGACACACTCAGGGAAGCAGATTGACCACTCAGTAGAGTTCCAGTGGAAGATCAGTTGACTACCAATCTGAAGTGCAGGCGGATGCTTGTGTAGTATTTGTAATAGTTTAATGTAATTGTATTCCTTGTTCAAGAACAAGATAATGATGTAATTGATAATGTAATGATTTTATTTGTCAATAAAAAGTTTTTAAATTTCCATTTTATTGATGTGTTGAGATGCATTTGAGAGAAAAGATTCTGGTTTGTGTCACGGATTTTCGGTAGTGGGATCTGGGGCGCTACAGAAGTGGTATCATAGCTGACTTCACATTGAAATCTAACACAATAGGAAATTTGACTTAAAATGCCGTATAGTTGGGTTTAGTTCGGATTATAGGATGATCAAAACCATAATTGTTGCACTTTTTTCCACTTATGTTTATGATCTTCTCCACATCCAGAACTAACCTTGTCTGTTTTTCTTTCATTGAAGGATGTCCAGAAGAATCAGAAACACCCATCATGGAATGGCTGAGGGCGAGAGCAGTAGGACCAACGACACTGACTTCAATGTTGAAGTAGAGTTTATCCGTGTATACCAGATGATTGGAAAAAATTTCGAAGCAAGTAGGAACTCCATATCACCACATGGTTCTCAAAGAAAGAACTAGTAGAATGACAAAGCTGACCCAGTTAAAATGGTAGAATCTTTTAAGAAGATGAAGCCCCCTATCTTCGAGGGCCAGGCAGATCCAGATGCAGCTGATAATTGGATTTTTTATGTAGAGACTGTGTTCGAAGTTATGATGAAACCAGACGACAGTAAGGTCTGACTAGCCACAATTCTACTACAAAAAGATGTCACGGTGTGGTGGCAATCTGTGAAACGTAGTATGGGAAGAGGACCTATAGAACAGGAGGACTTCCTAGACGAGTTTAAGCAGCATTATTTTCCCCTAGACGTACAAGAAGAAAAGGCAATGGAATTTCAAAATCTAAAGTAGGGAGGTATGACTGTCCAAGAATATGAAACCATATTTCTCAACTGTCTCGTTATGCCCCAAAAATGGTGCAAGACAAAGTGAAGAAGGTCAAGAGATTTGAGCAGAGACTCAGGCCAAGACTTAGAACCAAGTTAGTACCATTGTGCATTCGAAGGTTTGAAAAGTTGGTTCGACGGGCAGCCTTAACTGAATTAGACTTGAACCAGGACTAGCAAAATCAAGGCAAGGCTGAGACGAAGAAAAAAAGGAAGAATTATATTCTCACCTTTGAAAAGACAAATAGAACTCAACTCACGAGTCCAGAAAGCTTAACACCAGCAAAGAGACTAGCCAGATGGTGGTGAAGGAACAAGGTCATTTCAAGAGTCAATGTCCAAAAAGTGGCTAGATGAACACGTTCTATAACTGCGGAGAACCTCAATGACCTGATACAAAAGGTGGTCGATAAAGGGAAGAAATCTGTTTGCCAGGGACGAACTTCAGCTTAACTGGAAAGAAGTATGAAGTGGTGTGGGCTATCATGATCCAAAAATAGTAATATATTTTTTTGGTTGCATTTTTATAAGCCATGGATGATGAACTTGTAATATATTCAGTAACAAAATATTGTGATTTTTTTATAAAGCATGGAAGTTTTAGGCATTTGGTCATCTCCTGTCTTGTGCACATTTTTTTTAGAGGGTGTAAAGCTAAAATTTTTGCATTCTCCTTGGTAAAACCTCGTTCTTTTTCTAAGGAGGGAGGGGTCACCGACCCTCAAGTGTAGCACCGGAGGCTTGAAGGCACGCAGAGATCTTGTATAAGGAGTGAGAGGTCGGCTCCAGAATGATCCATAGAGAGAGACATTCATCAGTATTCCAGACGAGAGATAAAATAAGCCCCAGAATGATCTATGAAGTAGGAATTGGTCTCCAGTATTCAATGGACGAGAGCGACACTCATGGGGAAAGATTGTATGACATTGGCTCTAGAATGATCCATGGAGCGAGATATTCCCCAGTGTTCCGGAATGTGGGATGAAATAGGCCCCAGAATGTTCTGTGGAGCGGGATTGGTCTCCAGTATTCCAGAGATGAGAGCAACATTCGCAAGCAGGTTGTGGGACATTGACTCTAGAATGATCCAAGGAGTGAGATATTCCCCAGTATTCCAGACGAGGGATGAAATAGGCCCCAGAATGTTATGTGGAGTGGGATTGAACTCCAGTATTTCGAGGACAAGAGTAATACGCACGAAGAAATTCAAGGATGAGGGAGGCTCCAGAATAATCCGTGGAGCGAAATATTTCCCAGTATTCCGGAACGTGGGATGAAATAGGCTCGAAAATGTTCTGTGGAGAGGGATTGATCTTCAGTAGTCCAGGACGAGAGCGACATCCCCTAAGGTGATTCATCCCAGTACGTTGGATGCGGGATGAGGCAGGCCCCAGAATGATCCACATGATGAGATTGATCTCTACGATGGAAATGTAAGCCATATTTTCAGATTTTATTGTATTTTGTATTCTTTTGATTATTGTATTTGAATTCATGTGTTATGGTGTATTTTGTCTTTTCTTGGGTTCTTTTATTCTCTCTTGATCAATCAGTGTTCCTTTGGTTGGATCCTATTCTCATTGCAAATTTTTCTCTTTCTATTTTAAGTTTGATTTGTTCTCTTTTGTGTTCGTCTCATCTCATTGCATTTGTTTGTCTCTTTTTGGAGCTAAAATCGTTACCCAGAACCCACATAATCTTAACCCAAAACTCTAATTCTTGAACCCCTATAAATAATCCCATTAAACCCTAATAATTTATCTATCTATCTATCTATCTCTCCCCACCGTTTCTCTCTCCCCGCACCCTTCCCTCTCTATCTGTTTCTTGCTGAACCCAAAACCCAACCGCATGCCACCCTACCCCCGTCGCTACTCCGATCGCCTTTCACCTCCGTCACCACCACCTTCACCGTCTCCATTCCCTCGTCAGCATCTCACCGTCTTTGTCCCCATCATCCTCGCCATCCCCATCACCGGAACCCATCACCGAAAGTTTCTCCATTGCCGTAAACCCCTCACCGTTGCCCTAACCCATCTCTGTGCACCCCCATTGCCCTCGTCATCTCTCGCCGCACTTTTGTAGTCTTCTAATGCCGCCGTTCGAGCACCGAAGTCGCCGTGGTCGACGCCCTCTATTTCCAACTGCAAAACAGAGCTTTCACTCATCGGAGTTGTTGTCGCCACCATCGCTACCCGACCGTGGTGCCGTCGCCTTCGCCGTGGTCGTGTCGTTGTGCCATCAGCCGTCGCAGTCGCCGCGCCATCTCTCTCTCTCTCTCTCCTCGCCGAAGAAGACGACCGCTGATTGGGTGTCTTTGCTATCCCATGTTCGACCACACCAGATCCCCTCTTGTTGTCCCCTGTTTTGGATCAGATCCGGTGTGAGGAAGAGTTTCTATTGGGCTGATTTGGTGTTCTGTGTTCTGTGCGCACCAGATCTTGTTTTGGTGTTCTATATACTGTCCCGATCCGGTGTGAAGATTTGCTATTGGCTTTCGCTGTTGCTGTTGGTTCTTTGCACGTGTTTTTGGAAGATTTTGCCCGGGATTCTGATCTCGTTATTCCTATTTAATTATATCTACAATAACAGGAAAGTCTCTTCTTGAACCCTTTTTATTGTTTGTGTTCATGATTATTTGATCTCCTGCAAGTAGATTCTGTCCATTTTGCTATCAAAAACTGCTTTTGATAATTCCGTTAAGATTATCGAGGGTTTACACGAGCTAACCCGACATACTCTTAACATTGTGTTATCTCTTTGATCTTAAACCCAATCCCCAATGTTTCATGCATATGCACAATTAAAAAACTAGATTCATGAATATGACTACTTGGTAGATTGGACATTGAAATTGTATGTGCTAAATAGAAGTGATCGATGAACTGACATCGTGATCGTGATAATTGTATCTTAAACCTTAGAAATCTGCATGTTGACACCAAGGATTGCTTTGATTATCAATTTGCATGCTATCTAGGATTGTATGATTTATTTGATGCCTTTTCATGTTAAGTTGAATTCTGTACTGCTGTAAGTTTCACTTTGAGTCAGATTTTTTAGCCATGCTAATGACATAATTTGAAAGAACTTGCTGAACATAAAATTTGGCCCTTGATGTCTAGATAATTTTTCCCTGGTCTTGATCTAAATTCCAATTTGTCATCTGTTTGTTATCATCACTTTACTGCAACTGTGTTAGTAATTTCAGACTCATAATTTCATGCGTATCCTTCTGTTTCTTATTTTATTTGACTCTGTTAACAGTAAAAGAAAAATCTGAAATAAATTAGGCTGAACCTAGACATGTATAGCTACTTCCTTGAATTTTTGTAGATTTTATTAATGAGTTCTCTGACCTGAAACAATTAGTAGAATACAACCTACTGCATGCTGACTGAACATAAAACCTGATTAGAATAGAGTTTTCACCCTAGTTCATGTGTCTTTTATATTCCTTAATTATACTCATTGGAACCGTGTGGATGTCTACTTTCCAGATCTTCTGGCAGATTCATATTTACTATTGTGTAGTGATGATAATCCATGTTTTGGTACAGCAAGGTCATGCTGTCCTGATTTTGTGAAATGTGTTATATGATGTGTTTGCTTCATGCTTTGTTTGTAGCGCATAGAATTAGTCACACATAGTAATATACAATATTGACACCCTCTTGCATGCTCACATAGGATGAAAATAAACTATTAACAAGCTGAGATATTATGGGTAGACTTGGTAGTGAACAATCGAAAAATGTACTTGGTAAGGCCTCATCGTTATATTGTATTATCTTAGAAGGAGGAGTATTGATTGCAATGATTTATTGATGATTCATGATTGTAAATTATTGTTATCAATGCTGAGTACACGAATCGTGAATTCACCATCGGTCTAGAACGATCACTATGTTTGTGCGGAACCTGTAGAATGGGACGCAGCAGTACGTGCACTAGATAGGTTAATAAAATACTTAACAACCTGCATACTTGATCTTGTATTGAACTTGACTTGACATCAGGTATTTCACGTGTGATTATTGTACACCTTTGATAATATTGGCTGCTCTTTGCTTTGTTCTTTGTCTTTGACCATGTTCCTTTCCGTTGTTATTCATGTTTTCCTATTGTCCTTTGTTTTTTCTACTTGCCGCCAACGATTTGCTCTAAGGGCAGTCTTTTCTTTCTTTTTAGATCAAGATTTTACAGGTACTGAAGGAATTGGTGAGCAACATTTCTAGTGTTGGATCCAATCTCCACTGCGTAATTGTTATTAATTACTGCTATTTATTTTCTGAATATTGTTATATCTTTTACTTTTTTTTGGGCTCTTTGACCCGTAGTTTGTGTTGATCCCAGATGTTGGATATTTATACTATTGGTTTATTTCATTCTTATTAGAACTTTATCATTAATTCATATGGTTATATCTCTTGCGTGGTTGTATTTTGTTGTTCTTATTACTGAGTTTGTCTGGTACAGCTTATGGATGGTGTTTACATTATTCGCTGGACCAACGCTATGTACTCGTGTTCCGTATTTTGGGATGCGAGGCGTGATGGGGTTTTTAGTGGTATTAGAGTGCAAGTTTGAGTAATATATCAATCAAACATGACTATCTTTATGAGGTTTGGTTTTGATTGGTATATTAGTCGAGTTTGGCTCTAGCCAGGTTAACTCAGTGATTTGCACACCATGATAATCACATGAATACTTGTATAATTACCAACATAGAATCTAGGTACTGACTATCTTTGATCGTGTTTTAGGCTACATCTCGTAGGAATTCTTCTTCTCGCTCGGGGATCAGCAGTCGAACAACGCTGCTATTATCCAGACGATTCAGCAGATGATGGCTCTTCAGCAGGAGCACAATGAGCTGATGAGAGCCACTTTGGCAGCCAATGGGAATGTCGCTGGACCTCCACCTGGTGCTTTGCCACCTAGGCCTGATATGGTAGCAGATTTCATAAGCTGCATCCGGATAAGTTTTTGGGTACTGAGTCACCGTTGGAGATCGAGCAATAACTTATCCGGATGGAGCAACTGCTGGTCGCCGCTCGTGTTGCTGAGGCGGATCATGTGGATGTGGTTCGCATCCAGCTGGTGGATCTCACTCATATCTGGTGGCGGGATGAATCCAAGAGGATACCGCGACCAATTGAGTGGGCCATTTTCTCTGAGAGCTTCATGGCGAAGTTCTTTCCCAGTGTCACCAAGGCAGAGATGGAGCGATAGTTTGTTTCCCTAACTCAGGTCAGCTAGATAATATTCTTAAGTGTCATTTGTTGTTGCCTGCTTCACTTGTGACAGTATTAATTTGAGCATTATCTTAATCAGGGAAACCATTCAGTGGATGAGTATGCTGCAGAGTTTACTTGGCTCAGTCGCTTCGCCCCTACCCTCGTTGCCACTGATAAGGCTCGGGCTAGTCATTTTCTGTAGGGCTTGAGCTTTCCTCTCCAGGACCGTTTGGCTTCTCTTCGGCTTCGTGCTTATTCCGATGTTCTAGATACAGCTCGGATCCAGGAGCAGACTCTCAGCAGGTCTAGTGTTCCTCAGAGGACTGTTTCGCACCCCGTTGCACCTCGACCTTCCGGAGGACCTATTCGGAGGCCAGTTCCGCCCCATCCCGCGAGAGCATAGCCGTATGCACCTGTTGTTCCGAGGAATGTTGAGACTTGTGGCTACTGTCATAAGACTGGGCATTCACAGCGAGACTGCAGGATGGCCAACCGATAGTGTTTAGTGTGTGGAAGAAGTGAGCATATTGTTCATGATTGTCCGAGGAACAGAGATCCTACGCCGGTTACTGGTGCTGCTCAGCTAGGAGCGCCGATGCGTGGTCAGGGCAGGCCGCCTCTCCCTCCGCAGAGGCAAGTCTTTGATCAGAGGCGTATGGCTCCTAGATGAGGTCAGGTTGGTGGTCGTAGTCAGGCTTATAACCTGACAGCCGAGGAAGCGGAAGTCGCTATTGGAGCGGTTGCAGGTATATCACAGTAGTTGTACTTTCTTTTCTTTCTTTTAGTAATCTGCATGTTATTTTTATTTTTTCTCTTTTGTACAATTATTCGTGTATATATCATGTTGGCACCTTATTCTTTGTTTGATCTTCTTCTAGGTATGATTTTATTCTTCTCTCTCCCTGCTCATGTGTTGTTTGATTCGGGTGCTACCCACTCTTTCATTTCTTCTCGCTTTGTCGATCAGCATGGTTTGGCTTGCGATGCTATGCCCGCAGCTTGGGACATCACCACAGGCGGAGGTGTCGTTGTTTGTTCTAGGGTTTGCAAGCAGAGTCCATTGCTGATTGGTGGTGTGGTTTTCTCGGCAGATTTGATTGTGATTTCCAACTCCGGTTTCGATGTCATTCTGGGCATGGACTGGTTGGGTGTTTCCTGTGCTGTGATTGGTTGTCGGGAGAAGAAGGTGATTTTCAGGCCTTCTGGCAAGCCAGAATTTGTTTTCCATGCGGGTGAGACACCGTCAGGGCATGTCAAGAACTCGTTGGATCCCAATGTTGTTTCTCTTGCGTCGCTGAGTTCTGATAGGGTTGTTGCACCCTTGGTTGTGCGGGACTTCCTTGATGTGTTTCCCAAAGAATTTCCCATGTTTGCCACTAGTCCGAGATGTGGAATTCAGCATTGATGTCCAGCACGGTATGGCCCATATTTCCAAGAGTCTGTATCATATGGTGTCGGTCGAATTGGCAGAACTGAAGGTGCAAGTCCAGGAGCTGCTTGATAAGGGTTTTGTCAGACCTAGTGTTTCGCTATGGGGAGCCCCATTTCTTTTTCTCAGTAAGAAGGATGGAAGCCGCAAGCTTTGCATTGACTACAGGAAGTTGAACAATGTTACTGTCAAGAATCGGTATCCATCGCCGGGGATTGAAGATTTGTTCGACCAACTGGGAGGTGCTTCGGTGTTCTCGAAGTTGGATTTGCGTTCCGAGTACCATCAAGTCAGGGTGAAGTCAGAGGATGTTCCGAAGACGGCTTTCCGAATGAGATATGGGCATTACGAGTTCTTGGTGATGCCTTTCGGAGTGACTAATGCACCGGCTGTATTCATGAGTTTGATGAACCGTGTGTTTTTGCTGTTCTTGGATCAGTTTGTCGTGGTCTTCATCGACGACATATTAGTGTACTCGCGGAACAAGGAGGATCATGCCGAGCATTTGAAGGTGGTTCTGCAGACTTTGAGGGAGAACCAGCTGTATGGGAAGCTCGATAAGTGTGAGTTCTGGCTGGATCGGGTTGCTTTTATTGGCCACATTATCTCTGGTACTGGTATTTCTGTGGATCCATCAAAGATTTCTGCTGTCAAGGATTGGCCTATTCTGAAGTCTGTTTCTGAGGTGCGGAGTTTCCTTGGTTTGGCTGGTTACCATCGGAAGTTCGTTCGGGATTTCTCTAAGATCGCTGGACCCTTGACCAGTTTGACCAGGAAGGAGCAGAAGTTCTTCTGGGATGAAGCTTGTGATGGAGCTTTCGTTGAGTTGAAGCGTCGATTGACGTCAGTGCCTGTATTGACTATACCTAACAGTTCGGGTGGTTTTGTGATCTTTTGTAATGCTTCGGGGAGAGGTCTGGGAGTAGTGCTGATGCAGCGAGGTAGGGTTGTTGCTTATGCATTAAAACAGTTGAGACCTCATGAGAAGAACAATCCTATGCATGATCAGCAGCTTGCAGCTGTGATCTTTGCCTTGAAGTTGTGGAGGCACTATTTGCTTGGGGATAGAGTTGAGATTTTCACAGATCACAAGAGCTTCAAGTATGTGTTCACGCAGAAGGAGTTGAACATGAGGCAGAGAAGATGGCTGGAATTGATGGTAGATTTTGACATCAATTTGCAGTATCACCCGGGCAAAGTTAATTTGGTGCCAGATGCTTTGAGTCGGAGGCCTGCCGTTATGTTCCTTACTAAGCAGAAGGAGCTAGTGGAGGACATGAGGAGGCTAGATTTGGATGTGTTGCATCCTGGATCAGATCGGCAGCTTATGTTGTTGCAGTTGCAGTCGTCCTTGGTAGAGCAGATCAAGACAGCTCAAGAGAGTGATAAGCAATTGCAAGAGTTTCGGAGTGAGGTTGAAGCTGGTTCAAGATCTGATTTGGTTGTCCATACTGATGGGTCGCTTCAGTTTTGCTCTAGGTTGTGTGTACTTAGAGGAGAAGTCGGGCAGAAGTTACTCGAGGAAGCTCATCAGTCCCTGTATTCTATCCATCCTGGTGGTACCAAGATGTACAGGAACTTGAAACAGAATTTCTGGTGGCATGGTATGAAGCGGGATGTGGCTCGATTCGTCGCCTAGTGCCTAATCTGTCAGCAGGTGAAGGCGGAGCATCAGAGGACCGCAGAACTTTTGCAATCCCTTCCTATCTGAATGGAAGTGGGAGAATATCACGATGGACTTTGTGACAGCTTTGCCGAGGAGTTCTAAAGGTCATAATGCCATCTGGGTGATAGTGGATCGGCTGACGAAGTGTGCTAACTTCATTCCTTTCTGTGTGGGCCAGTCCACGAAGAGTTTCGCCGAGCAGTACGTTCAAGAGGTTGTTCGACTGCATGGAGTTCCTGTCAGCATCGTATCAGAGAGAGATACGAGATTCAGGTCTCAGTTCTGGGAGAGTTTGCAGAAGAGCTTGGGTACCAAGTTGAGCTACAGTACAGTATTCCAACCTCATACGGATGAGCAGTCAGAAAGAACAATTCAGACCCTAGAAGATATGTTGAGATCATGCGTTCTTCAGTTTGGAGGTACGTGGGAGGATCATCTTCACTTGGCCGAGTTCTCTTATAAATACAGTTATCAGGCGAGTCTCAAGACTCTCCATTCGAAGCTTTGTATGGGCGCATGTGTAGATCGCCAGTCTGTTGGGATGATATCAGCGAAAGGAAGCTTTTAGCCCTGTGTTGATCACGAAGACAGTTGATGCCGTGGTTCAGATCCGCAAGCATTTGCAGGCCGCTCAGGATCGACAGAAGAGGTGGACTGACCGTCGCCGGAGACCTCTAGAGTTTGAGGCAGGCGAGCATGTGTTCCTCAAGGTATCGCCATAGAAAGGTGTTATCCGTTTCGGTGGTGGAGGCAAGTTGAATCCTCGATTTATCGGTCCATTCGATATTATGGAACATGTGGGCAAGGTAGCTTACAGGCTCGCGTTACTGCCAGCTTTAGCAGGTGTCCATGATGTATTCCATGTTTCTCAACTCAGGAAATACATCAGAGATGACAGTCATGTGGTTGACTACTCATACTTGTCTGTGAGGCTGGATTTGTCCTGTGAAATTCGACTCGTCTCTATCTTAGACCGTCGAGAGAAGGTGCTTAAGAATATAGTCATCAAGTTGGTCTGAGTTTCTTGGGATCCTCGCTCGCCAGGGGAGTATACTTGGGAGTTAGAGGATGAGATTCGGGAGAGGTTCCCTCATTTGTTTGGGTAGTGTTTTGTTTTGCTTTGTTTGTTCGGGGTTTGTCCTATGTACCTCTTGTATGAATTTCGAGGACGAAATTCTTCTTGTAAGGTGGGTAGGATTTGTAAGCCCTATTTTCAGATTTTATTGTAGTTTGTATTCTTTTGATTATTTATTTGAATTCATTTGTTATGGTGTATTTTGTCTTTTCTTGGGTTCTTTTGTTCTTTTTTGATAAATCTGTATTCCTTTGGTTGGATCATATTCTCTTTGCAAATTTTGCTATTTCTATTTTGAGTTTGATTTGTTCTCCCTTGTGTTTCTCTCATCTCATTGCATTTGTTTGTCTCTCTTTGGAGACAAAACCGTTAACCAGAACCCACATAATCTCAACCCAAAACCAAAATTCTTGAACTCCTATAAATAATCCTATTAAACCTTAATAATTTATCTATCTCTATCTCTCTCTCTCTGCCGTTTCTCTCTCCCCGCACCCTTCCCTCTCTCCCTGTTTCTCGTTGAACCCGAAACCCAACCGCAAGCCACCCTACCCCCGTCACTACTCCGATCGCCCTTCACCTCCGTCACCACCATCTTCACCATCTCCATTCCCTCGTCACCATCTCACCGTCGTTGTCCCTATCATCATCGCCATCCCCATCACCAGAACCCATCACCGAAAGTTTCCCCATTGCCGTAAACCCCTTACCATAACCCTAACCCATCTTCGTGCACCCTCATTGCCCTTGTCGTCTCTCACCGCGCCTGTGCAGTCCCTTAACGCCACTGTTTGAGCCCCGGAGTCGCTGTGGTCGACGCCCTCTGTTTGCAACCGCAAAACAAAGCTTTCGCTCGTCGGAGTTGTCGTCGCCACCGTCGCTACCCGACCGTGGTGCCGTCGCCTTCACCGTGGTCTCGTCGTCGTGCCGTTAACCGTCGCAGTCTCCGCACCGTCTCTCTCTCTCTCCTCACCGAAGAAGACGACCGCTGATTGGGTGTCTTCGTTATCGCGTGTTCGGACACACCAGATCCCCTCTTGCTGTTCCCTATTTTGGATCAGATCCAGTGTGAGGAAGAGTTTCTATTGGGCTGATTTGGTGTTCTGCGTTCTGTGCGCACTAGATCCAGTTTTATGTTCTGTGTTCTGTCCCGATCCGGTGTGAAGATTTGCTCTTGGCTAGTGCTGTTGCTGTTGGTTCTTCGCACGTGTTTTTGGGAGATTTCGCCCGGGATTCTGATCCCGTTATTCCTATTTAATTATATCTGCAACAACAGGAAAGTCTCTTCTTGAACCCTTTTTATTGTTTGTGTTCAAGATTATTTGATCTCCTGCAAGTAGATCCTATCCATTTTGCTGTCCAAAACTGCTTTTGACAATTCCGTTAAGATTATCGAGGGTTTACACGAGCTAACCCAACATACTCGTAACATCGCGCTATCTCTTTGATCTTAAACCCAGTCCCCAATGTTTCATGCATATGTGCAATTAAATAATTAGATTCATGCATAGGACTGGTTGATAGATTGGACATTGAAATTGTATGTGCTAAATTGAAGTTGCTCGATGAATTGACATCATGACTGTGATAATTGTATCTTAAATCTTAGTAATATGCATGTTGACACCTAGGATTGCTTTGATTACCAATATGTATGATATCTAGGATCATATGATTTATTTGATGCCTTTTCATGTTAAGTTGAATTCTGGACTGCTGTATGTTTCACTTTGAATCAGATTTTTTAGCCATGCTAATGACATAATTTGAAAGAACATGCTGAACTTAAAATGTAGCCCTTGATGTCTAGATAATTTTTCCATGGTCTGGATCTAAATTTCAATTTGTTATCTGTTAGTTATCATTACTTTACTGCAACTGTGTTAGTAATTTCAGACTCATAATTTCATGCGTACCCTGCTGTTGCTTATTTTATTTGACTCTGTTAACAGTAAAAGAAAAATTTGAAATAAATTAGGCTGGACCTAGACATGTATATCTACTTCCCTTAATTTTTGTAGATTTTATTAAAGAGTTCTCTGACCCGAAACAATTAGTAGAACACAACCTACTGCATGCTGAATGAACATAAAACCTGATTAGAATAGAGTTTTCACCCTAGTTCCTGTGTCTTTTATTTGCCTTAATTATACTCGCTGGAACCATGTGGAAGTCTACTTTCCAGATCTTCTGGCGGATTCAAATTTACTATTGTGTACTGACCATAATCCATGTTTTGGTACAGTAAGGTCATGCTATCCTGATTTTGTGAAATGTGTTATATGATGTGTTTGCTTCATGCTTTATCTGTAGCACATAGAATTAGTCACACATAGTAATATACAACATTGACACCCTCTTGCATGCTCACATAGGATGAAAATAAACTATTAACAAGCTGAGGTATTATGGGTAGACTTGGTAGTGAACAATCGGGAAATGTACTTGGTAAGGCCTCATCGTTATATTATATTATCTTGGAAGGAGGAGTATTGATTGCAATGATTTATTGATGATTCATGATTGTAAATTATTGTTATCAATGCAGAGTACACGAACCGTGAATTCACCATCGGTCTAAAACGATCACTGTGTTTGCACGGAACCTGTGGAATGGGACGCAGCAGTACGTGCACTAGATAGGTTAATAAAATACTTAACAACCTGCATACTTGATCTTGTATTGAACTTGACATCACGCATTTCACGTGTGATTATTGTACATCTCTGATAATATTGGCTGCTCTTTGCTTTGTTCTTTGTCTTTGACCATGTTCCTTTCCTTTGTTATTCATGTTTTCTTATTGTCCTTTGTTTTCTCTACTTGCCGCCAACGACTTGCTCTAAGGGCAGTCTTTTCTTTCTTTTTAGATCAAGATTTTACAGGTACTGAAGGATCTGTTCCCGAAGGAATTGGTGAGCAACGTTTCTAGTGTTGGATCCAGTCTCCGCTGCATAGTTGTTATTAATTGCTGCTACATTTATTTTCTAAACATTGTTATATCTTGTACTTTGTTTTGGGCTCTATGATCCGTAGTTTGTGTTGATCCTAGATGTTGTATATTTATATTGTTGGTTTATTTCATTATTATTGGAACTTTATCATTGATTCATGTGGTTATATCTCTTGCGTGGTTGTATTTTGTTGTTCTTATTACTGAGTTAGTCTGGTACAGCTTATGGATGGTGTTTACATCATTTGCTGAGCCTACGTTACGCACTCGTGTTCCGTATTTTAGGAAGCGAGGCGTGACAGGAAAGGATGCACTGAGCACTCGAAACTTGTGAGCCGGTATTGAGCACCTTGAAGATCAGCTGTCGAGGATGTTCCTCGAGGAATTGGAGAGGGTCAAGGGATGTATCTTCTGATCATTGATAATTATCTGCTATTTTTCTCCCCCCTAGCGTTGTTCTGATGACAGAACGATTCTAAGGAGGGAGTAATGTAACACCTCGCAAAATAGTATATAGCTATTTTGCATTATAATCCGTGCACATTTAAGAATTGCATGCGATTATATATTTTTCTAATAATTATTCATTTTAATTGAGAAATTTCAGATATATTAAGTTATTCTGAACCGATGAGATAGATTCAGAATATCTTCTCTTTTAAACTGGGGATTTTACCCGATTTTCTTAACAAGACAATTTTCAGGAAACTAATAATTTTTATAAACATATATGTAATACCCCAAATAAAATATACTTTCTATATACATATATTGTCCATTAAATGAATTATATTATATACTTGAATTGATTAGGTATATGGTTGAATCGATTGAATATATGATCAAAGTAACATTGCCTAATTTGTGCACTAGGGTTAGGGTTAGGGTTTCTTAATCTAGGGTTAGGAAACCTACCTCATGATTAGTGTTAGGATGAAAATTGATGAGATCCAAGGGACAAATTTCACCCATGTGTTGATCTTCTTATAAGAATGAGAAGGACCGAGAATATTCTAGGGCTTGGGTGTGTTGGGTCTCATCTCCACCATCCATCACACTGAACCCTCACCTTTAAATCCCCACACTCCATCAAAATTGGCCGGCCAACCCTAAAACCCTCACTCCCATTTGCTATATTAGCTCCATACTTCACACATTTCTCCATTTTTCTTCTTCTCATGCTTTCTTAGTTCAAAAAAAAAAGGAAAAAAAGAGAATAAGTTGGAGAAGGAAAAGAGAGTGAGTGATTATCTAAAAAATCACTTACCCTTTGGTTGTAGGAAATCAAGTGGAGGCAACTTGGAGAAGGAAGGCACCAACAAGCTAGGATCTTTTTCCCTTTTTGAAGGGTGGGTGTTCTCAAACTGTATTAGTATTTTTTGTGTGTGTATGAATTAGTATGTAGGAGTAGATAAGAGTAGTATGAATTCCATGCTTGAGTGTTGATATGTTATGTAAAAAATAGAACATGTATGTTAACATAGTTCATACCATGTTTCATGTTAAAGCACAAATATGTGATGTTGTGACTTAGGAATTTCTACCATGAAAATGACTTAGAATCTAGACCCAAAATTTTGATGGCATGTTCTAGGACGAGGTTAGAGCATCCTTAAATTTTTTTTCATATTTTTCTTGATTAATTTAGTATCTCAACAAAATAGTTCTCTCTCGAAACAGAGAGCAGTAAAAAGACTGTGTTTTTCCTTATTGTGAAGAGAAGTTTGCAAATTCATAACTTGAAATTGGTAAGTTATTTTGAGCTGAAATTTTTACTGGCGAATCTTGAATGTGTTGAAAATCATAGTTTAAAATTTCAGATTTTTCTGAAATTATTTGATATATTTAAAAATTCGGTTTTGACAACTGATCCAGAGCCCAGAACTGTCTCTGTTCTGTCTCAAGAATGAAGTTTGGTAAATCATAACTAATTCACGAAGTATAATCTTACAATGAAATTTTTACTGTAGCATCTACTATGTGCATAGATCATTTAACTAAAACTTTAGAAAATTTGGACAACATTTGATGGGGTTTCAAAATTAGTTTGTAACCGAAGGTTTTATACACTGCTGAGAACAGAAGGTAATTTTTTTGTACTAATTTAAAGGACTATAACTCCCTGTATATTTTGAATCTGGATACAATTTTTGAATATGTTAGACCTGTATATGTCTAGTCACTGAATCCAAAATTTCATAAGTATTGGAGTTATGGTTGAATTGATATTGAATTTTGACCGGACCATGTTCAGTTTCAGCTCTGAGTTAGCTTGTCCGTGAACTTTTGAAATTATGGAATTGTATGTTTAGAATCTGCAGAACTGATCACTATAGACTTGTAGTAGAGAGTCTTATCTTCCCAGAACATCTTGAATCATGCAAATATAGTTAGTATATTGAGAGATATGATTTTTTTTTGTGCTTGACGAAAACAGTCCCAATTGAGTCTACTTGATTTGTAGCTTAGAAAAGTTTGGCTTAACTCCTAAACCTTGAATTTGAGAATTAGTAGCACTTCCCATGCTTAATTGTTGGGTTAGGTCATGTTTTTGGGTTTTTCAAGCATGTGTGTTGATTTGATCATAGTGTGTGTTGATTGGACTGTCTAGGGTAAGCTGATACCCTAGGGCTATCAACCAAGTCAGCGAGTATTGTAATTGAATTCTTCCGCCTCGAGTACTGGATAGTCATCCCTCGTGCACCGACGAACTCTTACCAAATGGGTAATTGATCTCGGACCGGAATACTGGATGCGATCCAAGTCAGAGGTGGTGGTGAACGATGGAGATTGGGTCGCCAGTGTTTGATTTAATTGACCAGGTCAGATCCATTTCTGACCTAGGTATTACTGGAACTATTTTATGATTGGTGTATTAGTATCCTAGGTCTGTCAATAAGTCTTGTGTTGATGTTTATGTATGTTTACCTCTATTTCCAGGTGTAAGGCTTCCCTAGAGTCACGGGCCGTGGATTTGGTCGAGGATCAACAGGGGTATGGCAACCGATGAGTATCGACTCGCTGGGTCATTAATTTGACAGACCAGTCAGAGATCAATTGTCTGATAAAACTTCGTGCCTGATTTTGGGTGATAAACGTATTTTCAGTAAACTTTTATTTAATTAAGTTTCTTTACTTTATGTGTAAAGACCGAGTTGATGTTAAGGGTGATTCCCTATAATTCAATTTGTTCTAAGGGCCAAGACTAGGCTGTGATAACAAGGGTTGTCTCTTCCCGTTAATGGGGTACAGGACCCATATCTCGCACTGTTAATTCCTGAAGTACCATGCTATGAACGGGAGAGTTCCTGTCGGATAGGGGGATTAGACCCTCGAGGTCGTCATGTTCTTATGTTGAGTGGACACGAACAGACCATGGGGCTGCGGTCCCGTGGATCTTTGCCGCCATAGATATGTGGTTGTGTGTCTGTAAGATCGTCACGACATTTGGTGTGATCCAGACTGGATTGGGGCACTAGTGGCAAGTGGGGACACCATTGTATTTAGCAATAATAACTGTAGGATTCACCAGCCACGTTTTATCTATCAGGAACAGGTTGAGTTCAATAGTAGAATGTATTGCATGGCGAGGGTTCGAAACCCTGAAACTGGAGAAGACGGCTTGATTTGGAGCGTATGTAGTATGAGATGCATGCGTGTCCAAAGTCTTGCTGACATTAGACTAAGTGCATCTGTTTTCTGTACATTATGTACTATGCATTAGACTTCAGGTCATGGCATACATTGACACTAGGAAATGAGGATACACATTTTTGTTTTCATTCAAGCCTAGTTATGATTGCTAGTTGGAGATCATTGTTTTCTTATCAGCATTGCGTCAGTATATGTACTGACATGCCCACTCAATTAGGTGCTGGATACCGGATCGCGAGTGAAGGAGGACTCAAGACAAGCAAGACATCCAACTGGAGTAGTAATGTACCTATCTACCATTCGAGTAGGTGCAGGAATATCAGAGTAGCGCAGCAGAAGATTCGAACTACAAGACGCATTTCAAGGAAGTCGATTGACCACTCAGTGGAGTTCCAGTGGAAGACCAGTTGACTACCGATCTGAAGGGCAGATGAATGCTTGTGTAGTATTTGTAATACTTTAATGTAATTGTATTTCTTGTTTAAGAACAAGATAATGATTGTAATTGATGATGTTATGATTTTATTTGGCAAGAAAAAGTTTTTAAATTTTCGTGTTATTACTGTGTTGATATGCATTTGAAGGAAAAGATTTTGGTTTGTGTCACAGATTTTCGGTAGTGGGATCCGGGGCGCTACACACGGGGTCAACCAGGAGGATATCGATATCATCGTCTTCCACGGCTGTAAAAGAAATACAATAGGAGAGACTCCTGTGTAATCCTTATCATGGGAAAAGTCATGTTTCATCCTCTTCGGTAGATGGCAACCATGGTACGGCAGGATGCCTACAATAATGTCAAGGGTCGAGGTTCCCGCTCCTCCCACCGATGGGGTCCTCGCTTCCTCTTCTTCCCTGCCTTAGCTTACCTCGTTATAACTATCATGCTATGCTTCCTCCATTTTCACCAGCAGCAGGGAACTTTCCACCTGAGTCTCGATCTCCATGAGCCACAGACCTCCGCTTGTCACTTTGATCGCATTGATCTTTACCCGAAGGTCAGAGTCGGTTGCTCCCGTACTCATCCCTTCGATATCCACATCCTCCTCTGAGGAATGAGCCTGCGAAAGTTGTTGCTTGGCCTCCGATGACGATCAAGGAGAGGCCTTAGAAGATGACCATCGCCTCCCAAAGATGAAGACAAAGCTGAGCAACTAGATTGGTCAATAGACATGTTTTCTAAAGTTGTCAGAGAGCTCTGGTTGAGGCAAAGAAAAGTGGTCTAGGCAGAAGTGGGTATGGGAACTTATAGAGGAGAAGCAGAGCGACTTCTCGAATAATGGGTCATGTGACACCCGTATGAAAACCACAAATAGAAACGAAATGGAACCCCAAAGAATGTGATGTCATGGTCGTGCCTTACGAGGACTCTCACAAGGTTTCGCCTATCCTCGCCTTCAACGCGGTATTGGAGGCTGACCCTCATGAGAAATCCTTACAAGGTTTTGCCATTCCTTGCCTTTGGTGTAGTATCTGAGACCGACCCCCATGAGAAAATCTCACAAGGTTTCGCCTCTCCTCACCTTCAGCGCGGTATCTGACGCCGACCCTCATGAGAAACCCTTACAAGGTTTCGCTTCTCCTCACCTTCGACATGGTATCCGAGGCCGATCCTCATGAGAAACCCTTACAAGGTTTCACCTCTCATCGCCTTCAGCATGGTATCCGAGACCGACCCTCATGAGAAACCCTCACAAGCTTTCTCCTCTCCAGCCCTTCCGTGTGGCACCCGAGGCTGACCTTCAAGAGAAAAACTCAAACTGAGGGCCTTGCCTTATCTCAGTATGGTCGCTGTCCCTGAGCTCACTCTAAAACTTAGGGCCTCGCCTCAACCTCGGTTTGGAAGCCGACCCCAAGCTTCTTGTAGATTTTCACAGCTGTAAGACACTCTTAGTTTCACAGAACTTGCGTGCAGATCTTCTTCGCCTTCGCGATCCCCTCGACCAGTCAACTACTCCCCAAAAAAGACCAAAGGGTCATCTCTAAGAGTGGGGGGCTTATGATGAGGGTAAAAATTGCGGACGATTTACATCGCACAATCTCTGCACGAATCTCAGAGGATCTTAACAGCTCATGGGCCCATCGCTCAGATTCAGCCCATCACAGATTGATTCCCTAGTAATCAGGGAATTGACGATCTGGATTAGATCTGAGGATTCTTCCCTAAACAGACCCCTACTAGCCTATAAATACAGCCCTGCCTCTACCAGGTAATCACAATTTTGCCACCTAATCACCCCTTTAAACCAATGGTTATTGACTTGAGCATCGGAGGGTTGTTTTCAGGAATCCTCCCGGTGTTCTAGACCTTTTTGCAGGTATCCAGCAGCAGTCATTCATCACCAGATCCATCATATCCAACTACACATCAGCCTCATAGCAAGGTCAGATCGACGACCGAGATATGAGTTTTCTCTTCACTGAAAGAGTTCACTACCTGTTGCTCCCGCACCGAAAAACAAGCATCATTAATGATATTAAACTTTAGGCATTAGCTATCTTGTAAATGTTGATAATTATGAGACAATAATAAAAAGAGAAATTATCGTTAATATCCTAGACTAAGTTGCTTGAGATATTTACCCTATGTATCAAGATTAGAATACATAGACTACTATCACAAGCCAGTATATATAGGATAAATAGTAGTTTGGGTTCTGGGTTCTCAACCCACTTAACTCGCAGTGTGATATCCATACAATTAGTACGTGTAACACTAGTATTACCCAGAGAATAATATTACACATAATATTATTCATATAGTGAGAATATATCTATATATCCAACAATCTCCTCCTATATTCTCAATATATAAGTAGTACTAGATTATCTCATCAGTTGAACATAAAGCTGACTAGCCGATAGCAGTCTTTAATTAGAAGAAATGTATCACACAAAGTATAGTTCGTAAGGACTAGATCAATTAGAAATCCGAATAGTTAAAATAAGACTAAACCAGAATAATTAAATAGTTTTCAAACCATATCACAACAGAATAGTTCATAATGACTAAACCAACTGGATAAATCTGTCATAGTTTCAAAATCAACCAAAGCAAATAAACTTCAAGAACAAAATAAGAGTTTTAAGCTTAATGAACACAAGAGTTTTAAACTCAAAGGAAGTTTCACTAAGCAAGTGATTTGTTAATACTTGAGAAAAATAAACCGAAACTCTGTCAATGCAAACTACTTTATGTTTACTCATCCATTTTGAGCAAATTATTATTTTGATATCTATGTTGACAGATTCAACTCCTCCATCTTTGTTAGCATATGACAACCAAGAATATCATGAGATACATCAGTAATAATTCTAGTGAATTTAATAAAATATCTAGTTTCACAAAAAAACATAGTGCAATTCAAAATTAGCTTAGTAAAAATGTAACACATGCATCACAATCAAATTTCATTAACAAAAATAAAGAACAAGAACTATTGCTATTTCTAAACAAGAACTATACAATGTTTCATATTGAAATGATAGAATAGTCAAATCAATTAAGATTAAATTCTGAATCATCAAAATTGGAATGATACATGAATCCATAAAAGAAATTTATCATCAAAATTGAAATGATATAACGACAATTCTAAACATCGAAAACACATCGAGAAGTTTTCACGCTTTCTTTTGGAATAATAAGATTATTCTAAGTAAGTTATGAGAATATATGTCACGCCCCGCTTCCCAAAAAATACGGAATATAGATATGTAACAAAAGCCCAGCAAATGATTTTCATCATTCATAAGCTGTTCAAGAAATCTTAACAACATGCACGAGAAATATACAGAGTCGGAAGCGATTTAATCTACCACATGCACATAATGAGTCAAAATACCATCAAGAATACTTGAAACCAAATACATAAATCTCAAATAGTCATGATCTAAATAAAACACAAGTCTTGGGTCACATCGCCCAAATACAAGCAATAAATCCAAGTCTCACGAATACAATTATTGTTCAAGCACGATACAAGAAATAATAATAATCAAAAGCAGCACTAATACTTCAAATCCCCGATACCATCTGGAACCTGTTCTCCATAATCTACAATTCATCGAATGCAGGAAAGAGAAACAGAGAAAACACAAGTACCCATCAATTGCATGTCGCGGGAAACTTATAATGTAGGATACAAGCACATGGGAAAACTAACTAGCACATGGTATAAGTGTGATGTCAAGGTAAATAACTAGCAAGGTAAAAGTGATCAAGTGTACATGGTATAAATCAAGTGTCAAGTAAACAAGTATTTTATAAACATGTGTCAAGTTTCAAGTGTCATGTGTTCATGTATCAAGTTCAAATCTCATGTAAACAAGTCTCATGTATCATGTAGTCATGTATCAAGCAAGCATGTATCATGTTCACGTATCATGTTCAAGTAGCATGTATCAAGTCTTGTAGTGAATTACTATCTAGGTAGCACTTCATGCATCCCACACGACATGGTTGCTACAGCAAAATAGTTTCGCTTTAGATTTCATAGTGGACCATAAAGGGCAGTATACTCGGGGACAAGTAAGTAATTGAGCTCCAAGCTCCATGTATCATGTAATCACGTGTCAAGTAGTGCAAGTGGCAAGTATCATGTCATGCGTGAAAGTATCAAGTAATCATGTCAAATATCACGTAGGATTAGTGGATCCCCTTCTGAGTACACATTTCTGAATTATCCACTATTAGATCTGTCCCTTAAACCCCGGCTTGGTTATTTTATTATTAATGTCCAACAAGCACGTATATGTGCAAAATATATCAAGAATAATATGGCATGATCATGTGACAAGTGCAAGTAGCACACTAAACATGTACGAGTGCAAGTTATCTCATAAAGGAATAAAGTAAACACATTTCATGTTCAGGACAGCAAGACCATGCTGTAGTAAAACAGTAATTTCAAGAGTTACAAATAAACAAATCTAGATCCGTTAAAGAATCTGGAAATTAGACTTCCACATGAATCCAGCGAGTATAATTAAGTCATATACTAGTTCACAACAACACAGCTCAAAACTGATTTGAATACAGAAATTAGGTTCAGCCAGAAATCAAGAAAACGAATTCAAGAACAGGAAAACAGCATGAAAAAACATTAAATAAATCCACGAAAAATCTGGGGTATTCCCCTATATGTCCAGAATCAAAATATAAAGTTTCAGGATTTTCCAGGAAAGATAGATAAGTTATAAAAAATAAGAAAACATCAAGAAAACATAGTTTAGCGAATCTGAAAATCCCAACACTGCTGTACGAAAACTAAGATATCTCGCAACCAGTGAAACGAAATCCAATTCCGCCAAAGGGATACGAAAATAGATAGAAATAATAACTTTCACATTTCACAAAGAATTTTCGTACAGTAAAAGGAATCATAGTGAAAATAGGGTTCTTTACAGAACAGCGAGTAAAATACAGCATGTATAAATTTTAGAAACGAGCATGAAACATTACATAAAACTTATCAATAAAATTCATCATAATTCTGGGTAATCCATAACTTAATAAAGAAACACTTACCAAAGTTTCAAATTAAAATAATATGTATAGAATAGTTCTTGAAAATAGTTTGTTATCAAAATTACCGAAAAACAAAATCTGAAAAAGAGCGACACCTCTGTACTAAAATAGTCATAACTCAGTCATATGAAATCCAAATCAAGCAAAGTCAGTGGGGTTTGAAAATAGATAAAATTATCTAAAACTCATATTTTATACCGAAATCAAGATACTGATTGTAGCACAGTCCAAAACAGCAAACAAAATAGAACATCCTGAAAATATAGATTTCATCCTCAAGCACAAAAACAACATAGATTCAAGAATATTGATCCAAACTTATCCAAACTTGAAATAAAGCCTACCAAGTGTCTAGACAGCATGAATTAGTGTTACTAACATGTCCGTGGCTATAATTTCATATGGGTATCAGCCAAAACACGAATTTGCACAAAAGTAACACATACACAATTCAAATTCAAGAACAGGCGATTCCTAGGTTATTTCATGTCAAGATTGGTGTCGTGAGTTTTCTATGGCCAAAATATCACAATAGAGACAAAACTCATCAAGAAAAACACAATCAAAGATTGTCTCTAGACCCAACTATACTATAGGTGAACTTTGGTACTTGTATCAAACAGATGAATTGGAGTACAAGTTGCTTGCCTTAATTTGGGGATGAAGAACGATGCAATCAATCCTTGAAGCAAAACCCACGAACGAAATCTGCTACAAGCATGAATCCAAGCAACTACGAACGAAAATCCACACGAACGAATCCTCCTTGAAGCAACGACGATCAAAGTGGCAAGCACCCACTTTGAGAACACCACGACGACGGAGTAGGGGATCAAAAAGTTGCAAGATGATGATGGTGTTGGTTTGGTGGTCGGTAACCAAGGAAGGAGCAAGGAAGGGGGTTCGGGTTGTGGAGGATGCCGGAGTTGAGGATGGCCGGAGCTAGGGGGCTCGGCCTGGAGTAGGGTCGGCCTGGGTGGGGTGCACGAGATGAGGGGTAGCTCAGGTTGGGTGTAGGCCGGGAGCACAAGAGAGGGAGAGAGAAAGGAGGCTAGGGTTTGTGGATGTTAGGGTTCGGGTTATTGTTAAGGAGGGTTTATATACAGAGTTTAAATGTGGGTTAATGGGTTGTGGGTATTAATAACTAGCAATAGGTATACAAATGGGTAGTGGATATTGGGTCAAATACAAATAGGAATACAATAAGGAGGGAATTCTATGGCTTTAGAAAATCTTTTTAGGGATCAAAAATCATGGGAAAGGAAAAACTCCACCAAAACTCCACCACAACACCAAGAAAAAAAATAAAAATAAAGCTATCGATATCAAAAATGAGGAAATGATCAAAATAATGAAAAACGATCAAAAGAGACAATCAATCAAACACAAGGAACTCAAAATGGAATAAAACGAATATATATTGAAAACAAATTCAATATACGGTTCAGAAAAATACAGGAGAGAAAAATACATCAAAAATGAAACATACAGTCAAAAATACATAAAAAGAAAAGCAGGGGTTACAATTCTACCCACCTAACAAGAAGAATTTCATTCTCGAAATTCAAAAAAAAGATACATAGGGTATCCCCAAGCAAAACAAAACATCCAAAAAGCAAAACAAAAACAATCTACTCAAACAAATGAGGAAACTTCTGCTGAATCTCCTCCTCCAGCTCCCAAGTCGACTCACCAGGCGAGTGAGGATTCCAAGCAACACAAACCAACTTGATGACCTTATTCTTAAGCACTTTCTCTCTCCTATCCACAATAGCAACTGGCGAAATCTCACAAGTCAAATCCGGCCGAATGGTCAACTCATAATAGTCGATCACGTGGCTCTCATCTCGGATATATCTCCTGAGTTGTGAGACAGGAAAAACATCGTGCACTCTTAATAAAGCTGGCGACAATGCAAGACGATAGGACACCTTGCCTACTTGCTCCAAAATCTCAAACGGTCCAATAAACCTAAGGCTAAGCTTGCCCCCGCCACCGAACCGAATGACACCGCGCCACGGCGACATCTTAAGGAAAACATGGTCACCTACAACAAACTCCAAAGCCCTATGATGGACATCAGCCCACCGCCTTTGCCTATCTTGAGGTGCCTGCAAGTGCTTCCTGATCTGAGCCACTGCATCCACTGTCTTGGTGATCAACTCCGGACCCAACAACTTCCTCTCACCAATGTCATCCCAACACACTGGTGATCTGCACTTTTGCCCATAGAGTGCCTCGAACGGAGCTGCTTTAATACTGGCTTGAAAGTTGTTATTGTACGAGAACTCTACGAGATGCAAATGATCCTCCCAAGACTCACCAAACTGAAGCATACAGACCTCAACATGTCCTCAAGAATTTGAATAGTCCGCTCTGATTGTCCATTAGTTTTGGGATGAAAAGCTGTACTGTACTTCAATTTACTTCCCAAACTGTTCTGAAGACTCTCCCAGAACTGAGATCTGAATTTCGTATCCCTGTCGGATACAATACTGACTGGAACCCCATGAAGTCTAATAATCTCTTGCATATACCTCTCAGCTAGGCTCTCAGTAGACTGACCAACGCGGAAAGGAATGAAGTGAGCACTCTTCGTCAAATGGTCGACAATCACCCGAATAGCATTGTGACCCTTAAGACTCCTCGGCAAAGCAGTCACAAAATCCATAGTGATATGTTCCCACTTCCACTCTGGAATAGGAAGCGGTTGAAGAAGTCCAGCGGTTCTCTGATGCTCTGCCTTAACCTGCTGGCAGATCAAACACTGAGCAACAAACTGAGCCACAGCCCTTTTCATACCCTACCACCAGAAATGAAGCTTCAAATCTCGATACATCTTAGTACCGCCAGGATGGATAGAATACAAAGACTGATGGGCTTCCTCGAGCAACCTCTGACGAACATCACCTTCCGAGACATATAACCTGGACCCAAAACGAAGCGATCTATCGGAATGAATAACCATGTTCGTCCTAGACCCAGACTCAACCTCAGCTCGAAATCTTTGCAACTGTGCATCACTAGCCTGCGCCTCTTTAATCTCATCAACAAGAGACGACTGCAACTGAAGCACCAAACAACTCCGATCAGAACTTTGCAACAAAACATCCAAATCCAACCTCCTCTTCTACTCAATCAGATCCCTCTGCAGAGTCAAGAACATAACTGCCAGTCTGCTGCTTAAAGCATCTGGCACCAAGTTTACCTTACTAGGGTGGTATTGCAAACTGATGTCATAATCAGCCATAAGCTCCAACCAATGCCTTTGCCTCATATTTAACTCCTTCTGTGTGAAGACATACTTGAGACTTTTGTGGTCTGTAAAGATCTCCACTCGGTTCCCAAGTAAATAATGTTTTCCCAGCTTTAAAGCAAAAATCACTGCCACTAACTCCAAGTCGTGAGTAGGATAGTTCTTCTCATACGGCCTCTACTGACTCGATGCTTACGCAACGACTCGGCCCTTCTGCATCAAAACTGCTCCAAGACCCTTACCAGAAGTATCACAGTGAATTACAAATCCGCCTGAACCATCAGGAATAGTCAACACTGGCGCTGACGTCAATCTGTTCTTCAACTCAACAAAAGCTCCATCACACTCATCAGACCAACAAAACATCTGATCCTTCCCAGTCAACTTAGTCAATGGTCCTGCTATCTTCGAAAAATCTTGGACGAACTTCCGATAATAGCCAGCCAAACCGAGAAAACTCCTGACTTCAGAAACTGACTTGGGAATAGGCCAATCCTTCAGAGCCTCAACCTTAGGAGGATCCACAGAAATACCATCGCCAGAAACAATATGCCCCAAGAAAGAAATCCTGTCGAGCCAAAACTCGCACTTGCTAAGTTTTCCATAGAGCTGATTCTTTCTCAAAGTCTGCAGAACCACTCTAAGATGCTCAGCATGATCTGCCCGATTCCGAGAATACACAAAAATATCATCAATGAAGACCACCACAAATCTATCCAAAAATTGAGAGAAAACCCGGTTCATAAGACTCATGAATACAGCCGGTGCATTCGTAACTCCGAACGGCATCACAAGATACTCATAGTGTCTGTATCTAGTCCTGAAAGCAGTCTTCTGTATATCTGCATCCTTCACCTTGACTTGGTGATATCCAGAACGAAGATCCAACTTCGAGAAAACAGTAGCCCTACTCAGCTAATCAAACAAATCATCTATCCTGGGCAACGGATACTGATTCTTCACAGTAACTCTATTCAGTTCTCGATAATCCATGCACAGTCAATGACTACCATCCTTCTTGTCAACAAAAGGGACCGGAGCACCCCAAGGCGAAACACTAGGTCTGATGAAACCCAAATCAAGCAACTGCTGAATCTGCACCTTAAGTTCTGCTAGCTCAACCAGTGCCATCCTGTAGGGACTCTTCAATATTGGTGCTGTTCCAGACTGAACATCAATACCAAATTCCACTTCCCTATCAGGGGGTAAGCCAGGCAACTCATCTGGAAAAGCATCCAAGAAATCCCGAACTACTAGAGGTGCAACCTCACAGCCTGAATGCAACTCCATCGCACAGATCTTCTGATCAACTACAGCTCGGCCAAGGGAAGATTCCCAAGCATGGAACTCAAACTCTGTGCGATCTGGAATCTGGAACACAACCTTCTTAGCACGGCAATAAATAATGGCATGGGTTTCACCCAACCAATCCATACCCAGAATAACGTCGAATCTCGAATTCCCAATTACAATCAGATTGGCTTTGAACTCTACATCCCCAATAACAACGGGATATTGCCTGCACTCCCGAGAACAACTGACAACTCCACCACCTGTCACAATGTTCGAAACCTCTGACATATTGCTGCACTCCAACTGATGGTGAGCGACAAATCGAGAGGAGATAAAAGAATGGGTTGCCCTAGAATCAAATAGAACAAAAGCAGGGAAAGAGCAAACCATCACAACACCTAAGACAGAAAAGCAAAAGAGACAAAGAAGAGAATGGTCAAACAGGGGTGAGGAAAACAAAATACTGAAGAACAAATAGAAAGAAATAAAGCAAAGAAAATGGAGAAAAACAAAGAGAAACAACCAACAATAAAACAACAAAACAAAAGATACCTGCAACCTCACCCTCAGCTGACTCAGCATCTGCAGCAGTCAGGTTGAAAGCCTGACCTCTCCTCGGAATATCGGTACTCTAACTGACGATCTGACGCTGTAGGGGAAGCGGTGGTCTAGCTGAACCATGAGCTGCGGCAACTGGCTGAACAGGACCCCTGGCTGGATGAGTCAACCATGGGCAATCCCGCACCGAATGATCAGCGGCACCACAACTAAAATAGTAACGATTGGCACGTCGGCAATCCTTGCACTCATGCCCTGGAATACGACAAAAGTCACAGAAACCAACTCTCGGAGGACCCGCAGAAGAGTAAGGAGCTGCCTTGATTGGAGGGGTTGGAACAGGTTTCTGAATAGGCCCACCAAAAGACCTAGCAACTGAATGCAGAACAGTCCGCTGAGAGGGATTCGAACCACCACGAGCCTGCTCCTGGGCCCTAGCTGCCTCAAGAGCCTCAGCATAGGTACGCAAGCGCGGAGGAACAAGCTGCACCTTGATGTCTCACTCAAGCCCCAAAATGAACCTACGAGCCCTATCCTTTTCGTTCGCCAAAAGAATGCCTACGAAGCGGCTATGTCTCATAAACTCAGCTGCGTACTCGTCCACAGACCTGGAGCCCTTGTTTCAGAAAGTCTTATGTTACAACATTGTATGAACAATATGTAACAAAATTTCATTGCTAGAAATAAAGATCAATCTGTTTCAGGGCTAAGAACTGCTACTCCATCTCCACTCTGGTGCTGCTAGGAAAGAACTTCTCCAAGAAGATCCTAGTGAAAGTGGCCCAAGTGATCGGTCTTTCGAGCCTTTCGGACTCGGACCTCCACCAAATATGAGCCAAGTCCACCAACTGGATGGTAACCACATCCACACAATCCGCATCTGCAACTCTAGCTGCCAAAAGCAGGTTCTCTGTCCGAATCAACCACTGTTCAGCCTCCAAGGGCGTCTCAGTGCCTGAAAACCTGTCCGGATGCAGCCTCATAAAGTCTGTGACCGTTCCCGAACGAAGTGGAAGAACAACCTGCGTAGGCGCAACAGGCAGAGTAGCTCGAGCAGCTTCCAAAGCAGCCATCACCAGGTCACTATGGTCAGCTGCTGATTAATCAAGCGCTCAAACACTGCAGTGACCGCCTCAATCGGGTCACCCTACGACTGCAAAGTAGAACCTCTACGAGCCATAGTCAGCACAAAACCAAAAACAGTTAGCATTCAGATCACTGTTGATAATATTTGATTCATTTTATGCATGCATGGTTGGTGAATGTTGCACAGATTTCCAGTTCGAGCCAAGCTTGTCTAATATATTAGTTGCCTAATACATTAGCCAAACTTGGTGCTCTGATACCACTAAAAATCCTATTACGCCCCGCTTCCCAAAAGAATACGGAATATGGATACGTAACAAAAGCCCAGCGAATAATTTTCATCATCCATAAGCTGTTCAAGAAATCTTAACAACATGCACGAGAAATATACAGAGTCGGAAGTGATTTAATCAACCACATGCACATAATGAGTCAAAATACCATCAAGAATACTTGAAACCAAATACATAAATCTCAAATAGTCAGGATCTGAATAAAAGACAAGTCTTGGGTCACATCGCCCAAATACAAGAAATAAATCCAAGTCTCAAAAATACATGAATAATCAAAGTCTCATGAATACAATTATTGTTCAAGTACGATACAAGAAATAATAATAATCAAAAGCAGCACTAATACTTCAAATCCTCGATACCATCCGGAACCTGTTCTCCACAACCTGCAATTCATCGAATGCCGGAAAGAGAAAAAAAGAAAACACAAGTACCCGTCAATTGCAAGTCACGGGTCACTTATAATGTAGGATACAAGCACATGGGGAAACTAACTAGCACATGGTATAAGTGTGATGTCAAGGTAAATAACTAGCATGGTAAAAGTGATCAAGTGTACATGGCATAAATCAAGTGTCAAGCAAACAAGTATTTTATAAACATGTGTCAAGTTTCAAGTTTCATGTGTTCATGTATCAACTATCAAGTTCAAATCTCATGTAAACAAGTCTCATGTATCATGTAGTCATGTATTAAGCAAGCATGTATTATGTTCATGTATCATGTTCAAGTATCATGTTCAAGTATCATGTTCAAGTAGCATGTATCAAGTCTTGTAGTAAATTACTATCTAGGTAGCACTTTATGCATCCCACACGACATGGTTGCTACAGCAAAACGGTTTCGCTTTAGATTTCATAGTGGACCATAAAGGGCAGTATACTCGGGGACAAGCAAGTAATTGAGCTCCAAGCTCCATGTATCATGTAATCACGTGTCAAGTAGTGCAAGTGGCAAGTATCATTTCTTGCATGCAAGTATCAAGTAATCATGTCAATTATCACGTAGGATCAGTGGATCTCCTTCCGAGTACATATTTCTGAATTATCCACTATTAGATCCGTCCCTTAAACTCCGGCTTGGTTATTTTATTATTAATGTCGAACGAGCATGTATATGTGCAAAATATATCAAGAATAATATATCATGATCATGTGACAAGTGCAAGTAGCACACTAAACATGTACAAGTGAAAGTTATCTCATAAAGGAATAAGATAAACACATCTCAAGTTCAGGACAGCAAGACCATGCTGTAGTAAAACAGTGATTCCAAGAGTTACAAACAAGTAAATCTAGATCCGTCAAAGGATCTGGAAACTAGACTTCCACACGAATCCAGCGAGTATAATTAAGTCATATACTAGTTCACAACAACACAGCTCAAAACTGATTTGAATACAGAAATTAGGTTCAGCTAGAAATTAAGAAAACGAATTTAACAACAGGAAAACAGCATGAAAACACATTAAATAAATCCACGAAAAATCTGGGGTATTCCCTATATGTCCAGAATCAAAATATAAAGTTTTAGAATTTTCCAGGAAAGATAGATAAGTTATCAGAAATAAGAAACCATCAAGAAAACATAGTTTAGCGAATCTGGAAATCCCAACACTGCTGTACGAAAACTAAGATATCTCGCAACCAGTGAAACGAAATCCAATTCCGCCAAAGGGATATGAAAATAGATATAAATTACTAACTTTCACATTTCACAAAGAATTTTTATACAGTAAAAAGAATCATAGTGAAAATAAGGTTCTTTACAGAACAGCGATTAAAATTTAGCATGTATAGATTTTAGAAACGAGCATGAAACATCACATAAAACTTATCAAAAAAATTCATCATAATTCTGGGTAATCCCTAACTAAATAAAGAAACACTGACCAAAGTTTCAAATCAAAATAATATGTATAGAATAGTTCTTGAAAATAGTTTGTTATCAAAATTACGCAAAAACAAAATCTGGAAAAGAGCGACACCTCTGTACTAAAACAGTCATAACTCAGTCATATGAAATCCAAATCAAGCAAAGTTAGTGGGGTTAGAAAATAGACGAAATTCTCTAAAACTTATATTTTATACCGAAATCAAGATACTGACTGTAGCACAGTCGAAAACAGAAAACAAAACAGAACATTTAGAAAATACAGTTTTCATCCTCAAGCACAAAAACAACATAGATTCAAGAATATTGATCCAAACTCATCCAAACTTGAAATAAAGCCTACCAAGTATCTAAACATCAAGAATTAGGGTTACTAACATGTCCATGCCAATAATTTCACATGGGTATCAACCAAAACACGAATTTGCACAAAAGTAACACATACCTGATTCAAATTCAAGAACGGGCAATTCCTAGGTTATTTCATGTCAAGATTTGTGTCGTGAGTCTTCTATGGCCAAAATATCACAATAGAGACAAAACTCATCAAGAAAAACACAATCAAAGGTTGTCTCTAGACCCAACTACACTATAGGTGAACTTTGCTACTTGTATCAAACAAATGAATTGGTGTACAAGTTACTTGCCTTAATTTAGGGATGAAGAATGATGCAATCAATCCTAGAAGCAAATCCCACGAACAAAATCCGCTACAAGCACGAATCCAAGCAACTATGAACGAAAATCCACACGAACGAATCCTCCTTGAAGCAACGACGATCAAAGTGGCAAGCACCCACTTTGAGAACACCACGACGACGGAGTAGGGGATCAAAAAGTTGCAAGATGATGATGGTGTTGGTTTGGTGGTCGGCAACCAAGGAAGGAGCAAGGAAGGGGGTTCGGGTTGTAGAGGTTGTCGGAGTTGAGGATGGCCGGATCTAGGGGGCTCGGCTTGGAGTAGGGTCGGCCTGGGTGGGGTGCACGGGATGAGGGGGAGCTCGGGTTGGGTGTAGGCCGGGAGCACAAGAGAGGGAGAGAGAAATGAGGCTAGGGTTTGTGGATGTTAAGGTTAGGGTTATTGTTAAGGAGGGTTTATATATATAGTTTAAATGTGGGTTAATGGGTTATGGGTGTTAATAACTAGCAATAGGTATACAAATGGGTAGTGGATATTGGGTCAAATACAAATTGGAATACAATTAGGAGTGAATTCTATGGCTTTAAAAAATCTTATTAGGGATAAAAAAATCATAGGAAAGGAAAAACTCCACCGGAACTCCACCACAACACCAAGAAAAAAATAAAAATAAAGGTATCGAGACCAAAAATGAGGAAATGATCAAAATAATGAAAAACGATCAAAAGAGACAATCAATCAAACACAAGGAGCTCAAAATGGAATAAAACGAATATATATTGAAAACAAATCCAATATACGGTTCAGAAAAATACAAGAGAGAAAAATACACCAAAAATGAAAAATACAGTCAAAAATACATAAAATGAAAAACAGGGATTACATTATATAACATCATCAAATTTGGAATGAGGTTATATATTAACGAAATTTACATCGAACTTTTTAAATTTTCTAAAGCATGACAACTGCTTAAAATTGATGCTTAAGTTTAAACTTCTCTATGGCTCCAAATGTATTCTAAATTTTATAACAACTAGAATGTTAAAACTTTTGGCTCAATAGCTTTTAACTCCATTTTCCCCACAGTTTTGATAGTTAGTTCATTTTCAAGTCTCTTAAAAAGAGCGAAAGCCATACTTTGTCTCAATTGCACTTTATCTATGAGAAAGTTCAACTAGTCTTATTTCAGCCTTAATGTACTCCTCTTACCATTATAGAGTAAGTTATGAACTGCAGTGCATAGTAATTTGATAGTCGTAGACCAGAATTAGAGAGTTTACTTTAAACTTCTCAATGGATGACTAGCAACAAGTCCTTCAATCCACTCAGCGTCTTCCTCTACAGAGGATAACACATAGAGTAATTCAAGTTTTCCTATTGATCTCCATAATACTTCTACTCCTCCTAGTGTAAACACATGTCAAGTAGTTTTCGATCTTCACTAATTTCTGAGCACTATAATGCATCATATAATCCATTTAATCCTGAAGGATGACTACAGTAGCACAAAGCAAACTCTTGAGTAACGCTCGGGTATCTCATCAGCATTTTAGGGCACTCCAATGTGTATTAATAGGATTACTAGTAAATCTACAGAACCTTTATCATAATCATAAGGTGTTTCAAAACATACTTTTCAATCACTATATGCCCACTTTTGGAATATATTATTGATATGATGAGTTTGACTAATGGTTATCCCTTGACAACAAAAATTTACCCTTATACCTAATATGGTGTCTACAACACCTAGGTGTTTCATGTTGAATTCTTTGGATAACACAGTTTTAACTTCATCTATAATAGAGAGATCACTTCCACCAACAAACATGTCAATAATATACAAGTAAATGAGAGCAATTATATTTGACCCACCACAGAATTAAAGACATTTATTTGGATTACTTGATTCAAATATAAGCTCTTTAAAAAATTTGTCAAATTATTCATGGCTCAGTTTTAACACATATTTTAAAATATACAGTGATTTTACTAATTTTGTTCACTAAACATATTAGCGTAAAAATTTCCAGAACAAAACTATTTAGTACAAAACTTTTTAGTAAAAAACAGTTTAAATATATTTGATGAATAACAAATTTTTTATAGCAGCGCACGAAGAATCCTTATTAAAACAATATAATGAGCATGTGAGTGTAACACCCCGAATTTCATTCACATGTAATTCATAGCACAACAAGATATTTTACTTCAACTCCATACAATTTTACAAGGATATTAAAACTTTTCATTATACAAAAAGTTATTTACATCAACGCAGAGGAAATTAAAAAGATTACAACATGATGCATATACATGTCACACCCCGCTTCCCAAAAATATGGAATACGAGTACGTAACATTGGCCCAACAAATGATTTTCATTATCCATAAGCTGTTCAGGAATCTTTAACATATCACAGGAATAATCAGAGTCGGAAGCAAAGAGACAACCAGACATGCATAATTGAAACAAGATACCAACAGGAATTTACTTGAAACCAAAAATATATAAATCTCAAATAAATTAGAATCTGGACAAGTTAATAATATCCTGGGTCACATCGCCCAAATACAAAATAATTATCCATGTAATCAATTATATTTTATTCAAGTTCAAGCAACAAATAATAATACTAATAAAGCAGAAAATCCAGCACTAATACATCATCTCGCCAATACCATCTAGCAGCTGACCATCCTGATCTGCAATTAGTGAATTTGTAGGAGAAGAAAAAGAAAACAAGTACCCGTTAATTGCAAGTTACAGGCCACTTATAATGTCGGATACAAGTACAGGGGATAGATAATTCTATGTAACAAGCATAGCATGGTATAAGTGTGTCATCAGAAATAAAGTATCTAACATGAATAAGGAAAATAGAAACAAGTAGCTTGGTATACTAACAGGTACGGGTAACATGTATCAAGTTTCAAGTAAGCAGGTAAACAGGTAAACATGTAACAGGTATCAGGTAACAGGTATACAGGTAAACAGGTAATCATGTAACAGGTATTAGGTAACAGGTAAAGGAAATCAGATTATGTCATGTCAAGTATGGTTATATTACTATCTAGATAGCACTTCATGCATCCCAGCTTTTACTACATGGTTGCTACAACAAACAGTTTCGCTTTAGATTTCATGGTGGAGTCCATAGGGCAGTGTACTCAGGGTTCAGGATAACAGAAATAACAGGAACAGGTAGAACCTAGTGGTTCTCTTCCGAGTACACCTTCCTATAGGGAAGTATGCATTCAAGTACAGGAAACAGGTATAACCTAGCGGTTATCTTCTGAGTACATCTTCCTATAGGGAAGCATGCAGTCAGGTATAGGTAACAGGATTGTGAATCATATAGTCATGAGCACATAACAGGCAGGCAGGACACAGGTTCTCTTCTCAGTACACGTTTCTATATTTTCCACTACTAGATCTTTCCCTTAACCCCGGCTTGGTCATTTATTATTATAATCAGGCATGCATGTATGCGTCGCAAAACAAAGCAAGGATAACAGGGTATAAATATATATCAGGTTCAGGGTGCAAGATAAATAAGTACGGGTACAAGATAACACATAACAGGGTAAAACAACTAGTTTTCTAATTCAGGACAACAAGACAGTATTGTAAAAAAATAGTGATTCCCGCTACTACAAACATCCAAATCTGGATTCGTCAAAGAATCTGGAAAATAGAATTCAACACGAATCTAGTGATCATATATAAGACATATAGTGTTTCACAAAATCACAACTCAAAATTGAATCTAAACCAGGAAATGCGTTCAGCCAGAAATCAGTAAATTATATTCAAGTACAGGGAAACAGCAAGAAATCATCACAATAAAGTACAGGAAAAATCTGGGGTTTTCCCCTATATGTCTAGCATCAAAATATAAAGTTTCATAATTTTCCAAAAAGCTTAGTTTAGTCATCAAAAATCCGAAAGCATTACGAAACGGTAGTTTGGCAAATGTGGAATTCCCAACACTGCTGTACGAAAACTAAAATATCTCGCAAGCCGTGAAACGAAATCCAAATCCGCCAAATGAAGATAAAAATAGACAAAATATATTAACTTTCATATTTCATAAATATTTTTCATACAGTAAAAAGAATTAGGGTGAAAATACGATTATTTACAGAACAACAAACAAAATATAGCAAGTACAGTTTTCATAAACGAGCATGAAACGACATGTAAAACTCATCAATAAAATCTTCCAAAATTCTAGGGTAATCCCTAGATAAGTATAGAAAAACTGACAAAAGTTCTAGATCAAAATATTATGTATAGCACAAGTATCAAAATAATTAAGTCATCAAAATCATCAAGAAACGAAATCTGGAATTTATCTACACCTCTGTAGTAAAACAGTCATATCTCACACATACGAAAACGAAATCGAGCAAGGTCAGAGGGGTTTGAAAATAGATAAAATTTTCTAAAACTCCTATTTTATACTGAAATCAAGTTACAGACTTCAAGACAGTCCAAAATAGCAAACAAAACAGATCAGCGACAAAATACAGATTTTTCCCTTTAACAACAACTCAACATATATCATACAAAACTTGTTCAAGGTACAACCGACATGAAATCGAGTCTACCAAGTATCCAAACATCATGAATTAGGGTTATTAATATATCTAAAACAAGCCTATCACATGGTTCTCAACAAATACCCAAATTCTCACAAGAAGTCTCACATACATGATCAAATCAAGAACGGGCAAAACCTAAGTTAATTCATGTCAATATTGTGTCGTGAGGCAACTATGGTCAAGTTTTCACAATAGTGACAAAATCCATCAAAGATAATACACACACGAGTTGTCTTTAGAATCCAACTACACTATAGGTGGTATTTTTGACTTGTATCAAACAAAGAAATTGGAGTACAAGTTACTTGCCTTAACTGGAGATGAAAACGACGTAAATCAAGAATAACGGGAACGGATCCCGACAACGAATAAACCCACGAAAGAAATTCCACGACCGAATGAATCCAAGCAAACTTGAGTGAAAGTCTCCACACGAACAAATTCCACAAAGGAGAGATGATCAATAGAGATAGATGACGACAATAGTGGCTTGCGGCCACGAGGGAACACCAAGAGTGAGAGACTAGGGTGGTATATGGTGGTGTAGGAGGTCGGAAATGGTCAAGAGAGGGGGTCTCGGCCTGGGGTGTTGCAGGTTGGAGTGCAGGCCGGAGAGGGGGGGGGGGGGGGGGGGTGGGGGCGTCGGGTTGCTGGCCTGGGCGTCGGGTGTGTACGGCACCGCCAAGGGGAGAGAGAGAGGGGGTAGGCCAGGTGTAGGGTTTAGATGTTAGGGTTAGGGTTTGAGGGGGTATATATATATATATATATATATATATATATATATATATATATATATATATATATAGGATATGAGTTGGGTTATTGGGTAATTGGGTTGTGGGTATACTAGGAGTAGTAATAGGATTGTTTAATGGGTATTGCTATGGATTAATGGCATAGGATTTAAAATAGGATTGGGTTTAATTTAGCCTTGGTAAATCTGTTAGGGTTCAACAATAGGATTGGGAATAGGATGAGCAACCAATCACCACCACAAGCACCCAAAAACAAAAAAATAAAGAGGACAAGAACCAAAAGAAAGAAAAACAATAATTGACGAAGAACAAAACAAAAGACGAACAAAAACCAACACAAGAAGCTCAAAATGAAATAAATGAATATATATTGAAAACAAACTCCAATATATAGTTCAGAAAAATACAAGAGAGAGTACAATAACCAAGAAAAGAAAAATACACCAAAATACACAAAATGAAAAACAAGGGTTACAATACAACTTTAACATCAACAACTTAAATCATGAGAATAATCTTTAGCATCAATTCTTCTTTTGTCTTTTTGTCAATTCAAGCCCTGCACTAAAAAACTGGGCACGTCATTTGTTTACAACCGATGCAATGTTATAATTTGCGATCCTCGCTATGCCATAATATAACAATTCTCTTACTTTAGCAACCACAAATTTGAATGCACAAAAAAGTGTAAAAGAGTGACTATCCTAATCATGTCAGTATATGATATGACTTAATGCCTAATGCAGATGTTATACTACAATGACACTAATGCACACTTGTTCAGATTCTATGCATCCTTTTCTACATAGGACCGAGGGCAAGGACCTACGTACTCAACATTAAAGGGTTTAATCCCTTGCCATGTAAAACTACTCGGTAACAAAATCAAGTTTTAGACATTCGACGAGTACAGACTTCAGTCCTGGAGTCCACCGTCAGGCTATATGAAAATCCTCATCGTGCGAACATCCTGCAAGTGCACCTCTAGCCCCGGTATAAGCATATACACTGGAGAACGGCCTCCCATCTGCCTGACTATACATGATCATAGAGTCCACCGTCAAATCAATCATAGCCCCGGATTTAATTAAAACTCGTCTCCATCGCAAGCAACCACAGTCCCGGAGTCCACCGTCAAACTGGGTCTATAGTCGTGGAGTCCACCGTCAGACTATATAGAGGCGCACCACTTACGTTTGCCCAAGTTTTATTACATCTTCTTTTAGTGCCTATTCTTAAGTTTGAAACGTGGATAAGTAATACTACCTAGAGCTACCTTTCGCTCCTACCGGTCTTAAACCACACACTGAGAACAACACTCTATATTGACCACTTCACAAGATCAATTATTCATTTTCATTACTTTACCGGCACCTAGGTCTCACTAAGACTCTAGAGTCAACATATTTTAATGTTCAACATTATAGGGTACACATACCCTTAATATTTATATTCTCAATTTCATTTATTCACATTGCATTCAATTCATTCATCCATTTTCATTTATTTTTTCATCATGATATTAGCACTTCTGGGTTAACCAACCAAATATTCATTTTTAATAATTCACAAAGCTTTTTCGATTACTAAAACCCCTTTTCATTTTGTTCTATACTTCAAGTATAATTCTTAATGAAAAGTTGTTTAAGATTAAAACCACAATTTCTTAAAGAAGTACATTATTTAAATTTGTCGATGTATATTCGTAGATGTAGATGTAAATTTTTTAGGGCAAGCACCTACGTACATTATTTTCATCATTATACTTTGATTTTATCACAAATCACCCTTAAAATCTTGGTCATGTATATTCTTCTCATCTAATAAACATGATCTTTATTTCTCAAAAATATCTCTTAAATACTATAAAATAATTTCCAAGTGATCTAATAACATTCTAGAATATTTATATGATTTTTTTCAATTTTTAAAACTTGGAAAGAACACAAAAATAATTAAAATAATAAATGTGCAAGGCCGGGATCGAACATAGACCCAACAATCAACCAAACGATCACCCAAACCAATGGGCCACTCTCAATTTCTAATCATGAATCTACTTAATTATTTTTATATCCAAAATACACTCTGATTTTATATTTTTTTAAAAAATAAAATAGAGCCGACCCCCCGGCTCGAACCTGCGACCAATGGGAACCCCCAGCACCCCGTGGTGGCGTGCTGCGCTTTGGCGCACGCGATAGCCACCAAGGCCAAGCGTCAATCCTGAACATATAGGACTTAAATATTTCAACTCTCGGTTTATTCCTATATTTTAATTTACTAATTCAAATTGATTTCTATCATTTGTATCAAATCTATTTGTTCATATAACACATTTATAAAATTCCAGCAACGAACTCATGTTGATTTTATTTATATAAAGTAATTCTATACACAACAAATGTAAATAGCAATTTTAAAAATATTTCAAACACAATATGCCTTTATAAATCACCACACTACTCCACTAGCACATATATATTTTTCTTTTTAATGTTATTTGAAATGATGGAGAAATTCTCTCCAAAAAATTTATAATCTACTCCAATTTAACACAACTTAAATTCACTTGCAATCTATATAATAAAACACAAAGAAAGCTATCAAGTGGCTTTCATTCATTTGGAAGTAAATTAATGGTCAAAGATCTAACCTCACAAAAGATATTTTTCCCTCCAAAATTTGAACCCCAAAACAAAACGACTTATTCATTTATTACTCTCTCTCTCTCTCTCTCTCTCTCTCTCTCTCTTCCCTCTCTTTTCTCCTTTTCCATAATTCTTTCTCTTTTTTGCCCAGGTATGTCAAAAAAAAAAAAAATAGTGAATGTTTATTTTGGTTATGCAATTTCGGATTATGCTTTTTTTTAATATTTCAAAATTTTAATTATGCTGTTTTTTTCTTTTCAGATTATGCTTTCGTAACTCAATAATATTCACTTCCATTTAATTGTTTTTGAATTACCATATTTGATTTGATTGTAGAATACTTCACTTAGCAATTGTTATAGATTAGAATGCTTCACTGAGTTAATTTTGATTAGAATGCTTTTTTTTATTATGCAATTTCGGATTATGTTTTTTTTTGAATATTTGGGCATTTGTTGTTTTTGAAGATTGTTGCAAATTCTTTAATTGATTCGCTTGATCGTTTTTTTATGGACAATTCCATGCTTAATCCATATATTTCGGGTTTTAGTAGCTGCAAAATTGTATCTTGATCTGCTTTGCTGCAATTTTACTTCACATATACATAGGAGAACTGACTCATACATGGTTAACTGCATAAAAAGCAAACAAGGGGGAACTAATTCTTGCAGTTTCAGGCTTCAACCTTATCAGAAAATGAATTGCTACTTATATCAGACTCTAAATCAAAAAAGAAATCTCTTATGCTCAAGTCACACATAGTAAGGAATTTCCGATCCACAATTTTTGTAGATTCACAGTACTATTTTTGAATCCTGAGCTGCTGACAAAATAATCGTGCAATATACAAACCAAAAAACATCAAGACCACTCCGTAATCCTACTTCAGAGTACATCAATACATCAACATCTACTAGCAAATAAACATCTATATAAATCTTCCCTTACTGTTTACATGATTTTTCGCTCAAGTCACACATAGCAAGGAATTTCCGATCTACAACTTTTGTAGATTCACAATACTATTTTTGAATCCCGAGCTGATGACAAATGTTCTTGCAATATAAAAACCAATTAACATCAAGGTCACTCCATAATCCTACTTCAGAGTACATCAATACATCAGCGTCTACTAGAAAATAAATATCTATATAAATCATCCCTTACTGTTTACATGATTTTTCATATATTGTATCATTCTGAATACGAGCCGTAGGCACGTGCACACGGGCATACCTAGTTCATCTACAAAATCTAATCATATTATACTACTATTTTGCATGACAATCATATAAAATATCCTAATGTAAATTTGTAGTTTGACCACACATTAGTTCTACATTGTAAGTCTCTACTAACATGCATTTTTCCACATTTATCAACCACTTAATTTCTAGATATTAATACAATTTGCATCAGACAAAAATAATAATTCAAGCTACATCTACAATTTTAACATGAATTTTCTAAGGATACATTCTAAACACAATTAGATAGCAAGTAGAGACACCCACCCATATGAAGTATTGAAGTATTTCCTAGCAATTGAATTCCAAAAGAAGCTTCAATCCTCCTCGAAATCCATGCACAAAGAAGGAAAAAAGAAAGCCATCAAGCATTTTGGCCAAGCACAACACCATGCATTTTTTTTTGCTGATGTAGGCGACGGGGTGGGGTTGGGTAGTTTTATAAGGGGAAGGGTTAATTAATTAATATAGATTAATTTAATTACCCCAGGAAACTTAATTAATTACCCCACTAAACTTACTTGATTACCCCCACTTAGCCTCCTCATGTCCTCAACCGAAATCCAGTTAAAAATAGTGGTGGCAGTTTGATTCTTTTGGTGTGGTGCTATGTGCACACTCTTTTATTAATATTTTTTTAAAATTAAGAACATATGTTATACTATATAATATGTATTTAAATAAAACTAATTTAATTTAATTAAAAATTAGAGCTTTTATGCTCTAATAAAAATAAACACGTACACACTCCATAAAATTTATTTTGAAAAAGGGTACAGTCTATACGTGCACTCCAAACACGTCCGTCGTACGTAAAAACAAATATTCATATATGAAATTGATTTTATCAACAAGAAAGTGTTTATAAATAATCGAAATACGACATACAAAAAATATATTCCATTATACATATACCATAGTGTAATCAACACGTACATAGAAAGCATGTGCACCGCACATAAAAATATTCTAATCAAAATAGGAGAAAAATGAATTTCAATGGATAAAACAAATACGAATAAGTCATAAAATAAATAATTAAAACACATAAAAAATATTACACGTAATGGTAGAATATACGTAATTGACACGAGCATTGATAGCATATGCAATGCACGTAGAAACACAGCGATCGAAAATTGGTATTTGAGTTGGCTCAAATAGGTTAAGAATGAATTTCGAGAAGACGAGAAATGTATAAATAATCGAAATACAAAATATGCGTGAAATTTGAATTAAAATACGTTTCAGATATTACCTGTAACAATACAAAATACACGTGCATAACACACGAGGGGCAAAATTATCATAATCCAATTTTGCGGGGTGTTACACTCTCCCCCTTAGAATAGTTTTGTCCTCAGAACTTACTAGAGTAAAAGTTGTATTTCGTACACACCAAGAAAAATATCAATATTGCAGATAGAAAACTGCAAATATTAAGAAGATAAATGAAGCATAAAATATGTAATATGGAAAAACAAGGTAAATTTATATGAGAAAACTATGTAACACCCCAGCCCCGCTCAGTGATTTTTCTAACAACTACCCACCACAGGCTTGCCTCATGAAAGGTGCTATAGCTTATTGGTGACCTTCAATCCTATGCAATTATATATATATCCAATTAATCAAAAATATCCCCGATGTGGGATTAATAAATCCCACACCCCCCCTTCATCTCATTTAATTAAATCCCCATGGACCACCCCCTATAGAATCTCCTATGGGGGCAACTCCAATTATATATATATATATATTTATATATATATATATTTATATATATATATATATATTTATATTCTTAAATACAGGGTGTTACACACACCCCCTTAAGAACTCAGCGTGCTCGCAGAGCCAGGAGAATGTAACCTAGTGCAGAATCTCCTTTCTAGTAGATGTGGAGTGGAGTACCCTGATTCAGCTAATTCTAGCGTACTGCCTCGGCCACAATGCTAGCGTATTGGCCTCATCTCCCTCTTAGGTATACATCTTACCCACTCTTACCCATACTCGGCGCCGAAAGTCGGCTCTAATACCATTTGTAACACCCCGGTCCCGCTCAACAATTTTTCTAACAACTGCACATCACAGGCTTGCTTCATAAAAGGTGCTATAGCTTATTGGTGACCTTCAATCCTAGGCAATTATATATATATATATATATATATATATATATATATATATATATATATATATATATATATATATATATATATATATCCAATTAATCACAAATATCCCCGATGTGGGATTAATCAATCCCACACCCCCTTCATCTCATATAATTAAATCGCCACGGACCACCCCCTATAGAATCTCTTATGGGGGCAACTTTAATCAATTCTCTCTCTCTCTCTCTCTCTCTCTCTCTCTCTCTCTCTCTCTCTCTCTCTCTATATATATATATATATATATATATATATATATATATATATATTCTTAAATACATGGTGTTACAAAGTATGAGTATCAAAATTAATTGGAACTAGAAAAATAACAAAAAGAAACTTGACCATAAAAAATAGTATAGATTGAAAGAAAATTTTCATACAAAAATAATATTAGATAAAGTATTAGATGAAAAGAAAAAATAGAAATTAAGTCATTAATTGTGAAATAATTTGGAAAACATCGCAATTAGGAAGAATAAATAGAAACAAAGTCATTGGATAATTTATTAATAGACTTAGTAATCAAAATTTATCAAAATAATAAGTGGGAGAATGATTAAAATCGCAAACTGAACTAGTATTACGAGATAAAATTGAATTAGTAATTTAAGAAAGTGTTGTTGGATAAAAATCTGAAAATATATGAATCTTGAATTTTAGTTGAAAGAATATAGAATATAATTTAAGTATAATAGAAAATTTTCATAATGATGTGTATAAAATAATATTATAAAATTTTCATTCGTAAAAAATACAAATAATTATAATAATAATAATTATTTTTTGGAATAAAGATTAGTATATATAAAATATATATAAGCTATCAGGTATAACACGAAAATCAGTGTATTTGTATAGTGAATGTAAATATACAAAAATCAAAATTCAAAATCTTATCGAAATAATAACAACGGAAAACGATAGTCTTAATAGTAATTCAAAACTTAAAAGAATATGTAAAAGTAATAGCAAAAATAAATAAGTAACGTAAAACGCATAAAAAAATAAGGAGGATAGAACATCAATAAAGAAAACGAGTAAGTCAAACTTAAAAGATTAAGATTGAGGGTTGTAGATGAAATAATAAATATCAAAGTGAATTAATAGTATAAGAAAATATTTATTTTAAAAATAGTAAATGTTAAAGATGAAAAATACTATGAGGAAAACATACGAAGAAAATGAAAGTGAAAAGTTAGTCTACGTGTAAGGTATCATGAGTGTAGATTCAAACCCACCTCGCTTCTACTGCACCACTCTATTACCAAGGGAAAACATGATCGAATACAGTATCACATCAATTGTATACGAAAGGAGTATCATGAATGCAAGTTCTATAACTTCATCATTCATGACTCAGCCATCCAATAGGGAAAGAGAGGAGAAGACATCAGTGTATAGAGCAACGCAAATACAAATTAACTTACATTTAAATCTCTATAAACTGAACTAACACTTCTAATTTCCACCTTAATGTGTCATCCTTGTAATTTTATACTACTCATTGAAGTTTTCTCTGATACCACTCTGTAACACCCCGAATTCCATTTACATATAATTCGTAGCACAACATGATCTTTTACTTCAACTTTGTACAATTTTACAAGGAAATTAAAACTTTTGATTATACAACGAAGTCTTTCTATGTACACACAAATATTTGGTACAGGTCATAATTTAGGACTTCTGAGGTCATGTACTCTAACAAATGTATCACACCATATGTTTTCATTTTAACAAAATATTTGTACTTTTATGCCATAATCTACAAGGTGTAAATAATTTAGAGTGTGCTAACATGTTAAGAATATGATTGACAATACAACCTCACCCACAATCAATCGAAGTCAGGCTGTTAATAATTTAGAATTCAACATTCCACTAAGTGTTTGATTCTAACTTTTATCACTATCGTTTGACTGTGGCAATTGGATTGCACTAATTTCAGAGATTATACCAAATGCAAAATTCTTTAAAACCGTATTCACCACCTTTATCAAATCTAAACCCTTTTGATTATAGAATTTAACTAGATTTTCACTTTATTAAAATAACAAGTGCTTCAAATATATGACTAACATTCAATAATTATCTACAAGAGTGATAAAAAACTTATGACCAATCATATCTCATATAGTGAGAAAGCTACTAAGATCACAAATATCAGAATTTATTGACCAAAGAAGTTGTGTGGACCTAGAGATCATATTAAAAGGTTTTCTAGTGATCATAATCTGAGCACAAATTTCACATTTGTCATAATTTAATGAGGTGTCATTTAGCAAAGTTATAAGTTTTAACAAGAGCAAACAATTTAAAATATAGTTCACATGTCCTAGCCTTTTATGTCGTGTTCAAGGAACTACTATTATCAATTACTTCGTTTGTTAAACTCAACTTACACAAGACATTAACTATATAATTACATTACAAAAGAATTATAGTATGAGTTAATACAAAATTACTCTACCATATTTTACAAAACCTTTTGCTTTCTCTCGTGGTTCTAACAATGTCCAAGTGCTCAAACACTTTGAGCGAAGGGTTCTTTCCTTTATTCATTATTCATCATCTTCAAAATAGTAAACGAGATAATGACCAATATGTTATAATTCAACTTTGTACACATAGTTAATGAACGAGAAAGTACAAAACGTAACTAATTGAGTCACATCCTCCATTACAGGATGCTCCCACCTAAGCTATAGACATTTGTCACAGAACTTATACATTAATTTTATTAGAGAAGCACACATATGATCTCACACAAACTGTAAATGATATATTAACCAATATATCTATACACATAATATGATAAGGCAGGCTTAACAATCCTAAACATGCTAGTTTTCAAAGTGAGACTAATTATGATCTAAAACTTCCAATCATGTGATCAAACACATCAAACATTAACACATTCATCACATGAAAATACTGAAAAGGATTAGAGCAGTTCATACGGACACTTCAAGTTATAAGTGTTTTCCAAATTCGATGTAGAAGTCTGCGTAGTGCAGACTTATTTAACCTTTAGGTAAACCTCCAAGTTGAGAGGAATCCATAATCTCCAACACATGCAATTTGTAATTAATTATGAAATTCCTACAATCATCTTATTGTCAAGCATTAACCAATTAAACAAATTATTGGTATTGTTGAATTCTAACAACAATTTAATTGGAGATCCAAATTTATAGTCAAACTATAATTTAACTTGTCATTATAAATATTTGATCTTTAGCACATAGCAACAAATTTAACACATAATAGGATTTCAATTAAAAGCTACTTGTAGACTTATATTTGCAGTTAAGTTCTAGTAGTCCACAACCAATTAAATAAATTATTGTATAAACTGTTCATAAATGTTTGAACCTTAGCACATAGCAAGATAATCAATCATAAACAAATATTGATTAACAATGATTTAAACTGTAGCACTTAGTAATAACAAAATTTAAACAAATATTTAAAATATATGTATGTGAAAACTTATCTTTAATTTCGGATCTGGTCGAACATGAATCATGTGAGCGACCTAGAAGATGCCTTCCGGGTCCTGAGGATGCATACCATGCAATTAAACCCCTCCATGTGTGCCTTCGACATCACCACAGGGAAGTTCCTCGGCTTTATGGTCAGCCAGCGAGGGGTAGAGGCAAACCCCGAGAAAATTCAGGCCATCCTGGATATGGCCCCTCAAAGGAATGTCAAAAAAGTGCAGCAGCTCACCGTCCTTCTCACTGCAATTGGCCGATTCCTTTCAAGATCGGAGGAGAAGTCCCTCCTTTTCTTCAAGGCCCTCCGGGGGTCAAATAACATCGAATGGGGAGATCATCAGCAACGTGCTTTCGATCAGCTCAAAGAGAACCTCTCCAAACCCCCTTCTCTTCAGCGAGCCAGAACCCAGTGAGGTGTTGTACCTGTACTTGGCAGCTTCAGATCATGCCCTTAGTGCGGTCCTGATCAGGAAAGAAGATGGAGACCAAAAGCCCATCTACTATATCAGCAAAATCATCCACGACACTGAGCTCTGCTACTTAAAAAATGGAAAAAGTCATCTATGCTTTGGTCTTGGCTGCTCGAAAGCTCTGCCCATACTTTCAGGCTCACTTCGTTAAGGTCCTTACAGACCAGCCACTAAAGTAACCTCCACAAATCGAAGACCTCGGGCAACCTAATCAAGTGGTCCATCGAGCTGAGTCAGCATGACATCAGCTACAAGCCAAGGATGACCGTTAAGGGACATGTGCTCGCTAAATTCATAATCGAATGCGCCATCCCAGAGGTCCTCGAAACTCTGTAAGATGAGCCCATTTGGGAACTCTACGTGGACGGATCATCAAATATCTAACAATGAAGCAGAGTACGAAGCCCTAGTAGCTGGAACCTGCCTAGCTCGAAAAGTAGCGGCAAAATGGGTCAAAATCTTTAGTGACTCCCAACTCATCGTCAATCAAGTGTGCAGAGAATATGAAGCCCGTGACGCCCGAATGGTCAAATATCTGGCACTGGTCAAGCTTGTTTTGGCCGAATTTGAGGATGCCTTCAATTTCAGGATCACTTGTGAAATGAATAATCAGGCGGACGCCCTTTCCAAGTTGTCGTCCTCCTCATTCGGGGTTCTATACCGAACAGTCTTAGCAGAGGTCCTCGTTCGACAGAGCAACGACAATGAAAAATCCTGAGGTTCTCTGTCTCGACCCACCCGACAGGAAACCATCCTGCATGGTTCCGATCCTGAACTATCTAAGAAACGAGGAACTTCCCCAAGATGCCTCCAAGGCTAGAAGGATTAGGGTCAAGGCCGAGAGGTTTGTGCTTATCAACAACATGCTCTTCAAGTGCTCCTACACAAAGTCCGACGGTTGACCTTACCTCTGATGTCTGTCACCTGAGGAGGCCAAGTATGCACTCAAAGAGATGCATGCAGGGATCGGCAGCTGCCACATGGGCATTAGATCCCTTGCAAGGAAAGTACTCAACCACGGGGAGTGTTGGCAAACCCTCCTACAAGATGCTCAAGACCTGGTTGAAATGTGGCCCCTTCCAAAGGTTCTATTCGGTCCACCATTTGCCTCAATCCAATCTCAAGTCACTCGCTAGTCCAGCCCCCTATGCCATGTCAGGGAAGGACTTGGTCGGACCTTTACCCAAAACTATGGGCCAAAGGTGCTTCCTCATTGTGGCTATCAATTATTTCACAAATTGAGTCGAAGCCAAGCCCCTGACCAATATCACTAAGCACTAGGTAAAACACTTCATCTGGAAGCGCACCATTCAGATTCCAACTCATACGGCCTCAGAGCCAACCTGGACCTCCTTAACGAAGTTCAAGAAAGGTCGACCATCAGATAAAAGCACTACTAACATAGGATCGAACAGTTTTACAATAAGAAGGTCCAGCCCGCCAACATTGAAGAAGATGATCTTGTGCTCAAGCGACTTGAGATATCCGAGTCGTGCTAGAAGGGAAAACTCACTCATAGTTGGGATGGCCCGTAATGGGTCTCCAATTGTTCTCCTAAGCCCTTAAAGACCCGAGGGGCAGGGTAGTCAAAGGGGCCTGGAACACAGAACATCTGATGAAATTCAATGATGGTCCCTAAGGGTCTACACTTGTAAAAAGGCCTTCAGAAGTCGAAGTATGTCAATGAATAAATTTCGAATTTGATTTTCATACCAAATTATTGAGTCAATCGAAATGAGCACCTGAGGCCCAACCTCAATGTGAGGGTGTCCCCTACGGTGTAGCATTGGACGACGAAGGCTTCCACGCCATAAATCACTAAGGATATCCCCCTCAGGGTGGCATCCGATGTCGAAGGCTTCAACGCCAAAATCCCCAAAGATATCTCCCTCGGGGTTGCATCCGATGCCAAAGGCTTCAACGCCAAAATCGCCGAAGACATCCCTTTCAGGGTGGCATCCGATCCCGAAGGCTTCAACGCCAAACCCCTGAAGGATATCTCCTTTGACATAGCATCCGACGCCAAAGGCTCTAGTGCCAAAAGGTCCTTGGAGGACATCCCTTCAAGATGGCGCTCGAGGCCGAAGCATCTCAGCAAAAAAATCTTAGTTGTCACCCCAGACCCATCTTCCTCGGGATGATATCCGACATTGAGGGTGTGTACATGCCATAAATAATGTGCAAACCACGCACACAAACAAAGAGGCGACACAAAATTTGTTTCATTAAAAAGAAATCAGTTACAGGGGGCAGTGGTCACTCCGCAATTGGCAATTACAACAAAATGATTAAACTACCACCTTATGGTCGTCTTGCTCTTCAGTGCCGGCTGAGGATACCCGTCGCGCACCATGTGTTCGTCCTGCACTTCAACATCGGCTCGGGACCGACCAGCACTTTGACTCATCGCCATCTCCAACGCCTCAAGTGCACAAGAGGCATCACACATGCCTTAAGAGTGGAGGTGGTGCCCCCGAGATAGAAAACAAAGATAATAAAGGGCACTTGCCAGGCCAAGCAGAGTGACAACCCTGTATAGGGGATTGACTCGTCATGCAAAAAAGGCATCATACACGTGCCCCACCACGACGACGAGCCCTTCATTTGGAGAGTTCTCTCTGAGGAAGGGAACTCTCATCTCCGACCTAGGCTAGGGACATCAGATCCTGGAATCCGGGATAGCACTGCTGAGCACAAAAAGAAGTACTTCTTTTCTGCGAGCATCGTTGAAGTTGCAGCATTTGCACGAGGGGTCATAGCCGGGAAGACCCCACCAAGTACCAAGGGGAAAGAATAGAGCAACGTTGCTGCCCCTCGGGGCCCAGTGGGAAAAACTTCAAATCTTGAAATTTGGGATACAGATGGGTCCCCCAACTGGACACTGATCCTGATGGTGTCAAACCCAGTCCCTCCAGACACTTCCCCACCATCCTTGACCAGTGGACGAATCTTTGGGTAGCTAAACATAGGCCCTGTTGAATACCAAGACATCTCAAGTCAAAGATGGAGTTTGAGAATGTTCTCAGTCTATCACCCAACGACAAGAATTTTATAGACACTGCAGAGAAATCCTATCACGCCCGCTTCCCAAAAAAGAGATACGGAATACGGATACGTGACTAAGTCCTGCGAATGGATTTCACCGTTCATAAGCTGTCAGGATCTTTACAACAAGCACAAGTATAAACAAGAGAGATACAAGAAAAATAGTCAACCGCGCATGCATAACTGAATCAATATAGTCAACAAGATTACTTGAAAAGAAATAAGAATACTGAATTTCTAATAATCATGTCTGGAACAAAATACAAGTCTGGGACAAAAAGCTCAATACAAATATCTTTGTAACCATGTACAATTATTCAAGATAAGCAACAAGAAACAAATAGACATAGAAAGAACTCCAGCCAACTAGAATCTCAGATAACCTACTCCATCGGGTAGCTGATCACCATAATATGCAATTTAACAAATTGCAGGAAAAAGGAAAGATAAACAAAATGCCCCTCAATGCAAGTTACGGGCTGCTTGTAGTGCAGGCAACAAGCACAGGAAAAGTAAACAAGAACAGAGCAACAGCGGAAGCAAGTATAGCATGGAAAGATGTAACAACAAAATAGAGTAACTAACTTTAAGTCAAAAACAGGAACAACTAGCATGGCAAGATGAACGGATGCAAGTGGCATGTAACAAGTGTCCAGTATCATATAAACGAGTAACGGTAACATGTGTCAAGAATCAAGTATCATGTACAAGTAGCAAGTGATCATGTTGTTTTCACGTCTTGTATCTAGTCTGTCCTATCTAGGTAGCACTTCATGCGTCCCAAATTTTTACCACATGGTTGCTACATTCATGCAAATTACGTTTTAGATTTTATAGTGGATCATAGAGGGCAGTGTACTCAGGGACAAGCTCCAAGTATCAAGTATCTAGTAACAAGCTCCAAGTATCAAGTATCAAGCTCCAAGTAACAAGTATCACGTGTCAAGTGTGCAAGTTTCAAGTAATCACGTGTCAAGCTCCAAATATCAAGTATCAAGTATCAAGTAATCACGTAGGATCTATAGATCCCCTTCCGAGTACACGTTTCTGTATTTTCCACTATTAGATCTTTCCCTTTAAACCCGACTTAGTTTCTTATTATTATTATTCAAGCAAGCATAGACGTGCACAAACAAGTCAAGAAACATGGAGAGGCAACAAGGAACAAGTACAAGTTGAACAAAGGACACGAACGGGTGACAAATGAATCAAAATAGACTAAGATAACGAAATTTCTAGTTCTGGACAGCAAGACAGTACTGCACCAAATCTGGGATTTCCGTTGCCACAGACATGAAAATTTGGACCCATCTAAAAATCTAGAAAATAGACTCCTGGCCAAATCCAACAAGTATATATAAGTCATATGGTAATTCACAAAAATAGGCCTCAAAACAGAGTTGTATCCAGAAAATATGTTCAGCCAGAAATCAGAAGTTTGTATTCATAAATAGAAAACAGAATATAAACATAGTGATTAAATCCAAGAAAAATCTGGGGTATTCCCTAGTATTTCTAGTATCATAATATAAAATTTCATAAGTTTTCAACGTAGATAGTATGGTCAAATAAAATCAGAAGGCAACAAGATGCAGCAAATTTATAAATCTGAAATCATAGACACAGTAGTACTAAAATAGCAATAGATTACAAAATATAAATCGAATCCAGATCCGTCAAAAGGGTGACAAAGTAGATACATTAGGCTACAATTCATATTCACAATTTTTTTTATCAAAAGCAAGTAGAATCAGGTTGAAATTAAGGTTCTTTACTGAACAACATGAAAATTCTGCAAGTATAGTAGTTGTTTGTTTGCAAGCATAGAATAGTTTATAATAGTCATCAATTAATCCACAAAAATTTGGGGTTAGTCCCAGTCAAGTCTAGTTGTACTCAACAAAATATTGGATCAAAATATTATCTTTAACATCAGTATAAAAATAAATTACTCTACAGAATTCACATAAAACCAATATGTAATTTTCTACACCTCTGTAGTAAAACAACAGTAACTTTCAACTCACAAATCGAAACTGAGATCTGTCAGAAATTTTGGAAAGTATACAGAATTCTCTATAATTCATATTCACAAAGTTTTCATATACTGACATTAATAGGGTTAAAAATACTGAACAAAAACGGGGTAACAACAAAACTAGAAATTTTCTCTGTGCATAAAATCAACTAGTTTATATGTAACACATCCAAATCATAATAAAATATGAAATATGGTATACTAGATGTCCAAGCAACATGGTATAGGATATTTAACACGTCTACAACAAGTTATACTACTCCTAATACATCAAGCATACAAGATCATACAACAACTCATAGATCACGAACAACATGCATGTATACATCAAGAATCTATTATATCTAAGTTATTTCATGTCGTGTGTGTAGTGTGACAACTTCAGATTGATCAACAAGTAGAGACAAGGTCTAATCAAGGGTTTCATGGGGATAAATCTTGAAGCAACTACACTACAGGCGGTATTTAGTACTTGTATTATACAACAAACAGGAATACAAGTTACTTGCCTTATAGTTGACGACAGAAATGATGCAAAGGATGAGAATAACGGGAACAGTTTCCCGGACAACAAACTCAATAACAATGAATGAATCGCGAACCAATTAATCACGAACACACACGCGGAAACACACGTGCAATTTCACACACGTGCCACCAAGGAGAGAGCAAAAGGGAACGACGGACAGTGGGAAGACGAGGCTGTGGCAGTGCTCTCTGTTACCGGCTGTTGCTACGTCTGGCATCGGGGGAAAAACCACAGCACGGGGTGCTGTCTGCCACTGCATCGGACAGGCAGGCAGGGGACGACGGCTGTCGGGTGGCGAGGTGCTGGGCTGCAGGGCATCGAGAGGAGGAGCACAGGGGCGCTCGGGGTCTGGTCGCTGAGAGGTCGCGACACAGGAGGAAGGGAGGAGAGGCAGAGGTTCGGCAGGATACAGGGTGCACGGGAGATGGGTTGAGAAGGGTTGCGGCTGTGGGATTTTTGAATAATAGGGTTGAATAGTATATATATATATATATATATATATATATACAGGGTAAGAGAATTAGGGTTGGGTGCTGACGGGTTATAGGGGTAGATGGGTAACGGGTAGAAGTAAGTTGGACCCATGGGTTTAACGGGTTGCATAATGGGTTTATAGGGAATTAATAGGATCCAAATAGAATTTAGAATAGGGTTTAAATTTAAAAGATCGAGTGAAGAGGTGGAACAAAAACGAATAAATAAAATGGGACATGAATAATTTAAAATAACGGGATAAAAATAATTGCTCGATTAATTAGAGACGAAATAGTAGGAGACAATTGAATCAAGAAGATCAAATAAGAAGACGACAAATCAAATAGATGAATATATTGAAAAAAAAGATCCAATACATAGTTCAAAACGAGTCAGAAAATCCTATATGAATAAATGCTCAAAAAAATACATCAAAAAAAAAACATAAAATAGAAAATAGGGGTTACAAATCCACAACTTTTCGCATTTATTATGGACAACGCTACAGCTCCCTAGCGCATTGAATGCATCCACGGTGATTTAAGAGAACACGTACCATGTCCGTGGATGCATTCAATATATTGAATGCATCCACGGCATATCATATATATATAGCTGCTGAAAATCAACCCTAAGAGAGTAATGAGGCTGTTGGACTCACAATTTGACCTGGTTAAAATTCGTGTGTATGCCTTTGAACTTTAGTCAGCCCATTTAATATAATTAAATGTTCAACCAATGTCAGGAGTCCATGTCTTACTTGGATCCCCAATTAAATTCATCTTATGAATTTAAATCTCAATTTTGATCCATTCTAAGTGTGTGACCCTGTAGGTTCCCGTTATATTGACAGTAATACTAAAATCATATTCTAGTATTACAAATAGTGAGCGGTATCTAGCAGTACATCATTGCTACTCAAGCAATGGGAATGCCAATGATTAGACATAACCTATCTGTGAGAAATGTTACCATGTAGTCTAGTCCCTTTGTCCAGATATCTTAATTGACCACAAGACAGAGAGCGTGTCACCCTTGTATAGTTAAATCTTTGATTTCTTGATGTCCAAGTAGACTTACTAAGACAAATAAGCTCAATATCTCATATTGACTCATTTGAGAATGGCCATGCATTTTGCAATCTCACTCAATGAAGGGGCACATAGATATAGCTCCTGTTATGTAAGCGGGACAAATCCTATCTAAGTCACTCACAGATCTCTGCATGATTTGTAGTATATCCAATAGTCGACTTTATAATCACCTTATTACAGGCAACGTTCAATGACATTAAACATATAACTTCTCATGTAGGGAACCGTAGTGACTTCAAGTCAAAGGACTACATACACCATGTTCACTGTGAGAACTGCTTACGACACTCCGCAATGATCCATGCCGCGTTCTCATGGTGGGTCAGTCCAGTACATTATTACTCTAATATGTACCCATGTGAAGACTTGATATCTCATATCCATCACCCGTGAGATATGATTATCAGTCTATGCACATACTAGTCTCTATGTATTATTGTTGTCCTAATTTACAATAATACTTGACTGGGGATATTTAAGAATAATGTTCTGATTACAACCAATAGGATCTCACAATCAAGTCATGCCTATGGTATTGAACCGACAATTCTAAGGATTTTATTATGTTTATTTAATCACAATAAATAACACAATAAATGAAATGCCTCATATATGAAAAAAATATCATGATAAAATGTAAATTAGTAATGTCAACACACAACTGGCCTCTATGGCATACACCAACATCTACCAAATCCTTGGACGTTCCTATAATAGGATCGCGACTCAACATGGCATCTAAGGTCGAACATTGGAGACAAGATTCCGCAGACATTAACTCTTTATGACCTCGGCATGGGATTCGAGGCTGATCCACATGAGCCTTCATAGGCCTCAACACTCTACGCCATCGGCATGTGCTCCGAGGTCGATCCTCTTGAGCACTCATAGGCCTAATCTCTTAATGCCCCGACATTGGATCTGAGACTGATCCTAATGAATAACCTTGCTGCGCCTTCGATGTGGCATCTAAGGCCGGCCATCTACAACTAAGTTATCTTAGACACCACCCCTTGAGCTGACACCTCAACAAGATAACAAATTCAACTATTTACGCAGACAATATGATTTCTATTAAGCAAAGGAATTACAAGGGCGGTGGCCAGTCCGCGGTCGACAAATCAAACAAAGTTACAACGAAATTACAGCTAACTTCTCGTACAATCAACCTCTCGCCGCTGACGTGCTGAGAAAGACACACCCCATCAGCGGAACCCCAGTAACTTGCAAAAAAAATTCGATCCGACCACATGGACCAGACATGGGTGCCCCTGCAAACTTGTACCTTAAGGGTTCCTCGGGCGGCGAGTTCGAGGAGCCACACCAAAGACGCCCATGCGACGAACAAGCACTAGACTGTCGCTCCCATCTCTCATATGAGCCTTTAAGACCGCCACAAAGGGTCCATATTCGATCTCGTCCTCCAGATATCAATGCCAACCATCTGGTCTCAGAATCTGAGATGTACCTAATGAGGCTTCAACGTGCGGTCCTACCCAGGTTACCATGAACCAGAGTTGCCAGTGCAAGATGTCCCAGCCGGGCCAAAATCCCCCTTGTCATGGACAATCCTAACCGCAAATGGAATACATCTCTCGATCTCGGGGGTAATTCCTCATATCTCGAAATTCGAGGCAGGTAGCCCGAATCTACAAGCACAAGTTTCGATCCCCTCTGGGTCAAACACTCAGACAACGAACCCCTCACTCAATGTTTGGCCATTCCCTCTTGCAATATGAGAATTGAGTGAAGAGGTTTATAAGCAGTTGGATTCCTCCACAAAAGTCCCAGCAATTATTGCGGTCAACGGTCAACCCCCAAGATCAACAATGACTACAATTGTCAAAGAATGTGATGCAAGGCCACGTGATCTCCCGTGCTATCTGTCAGGCACATGAGAAATTAGGGGTCGAACCCTCAGTTCTGATGAGACAACTCGAGGATCTCAGGCAAAAGACCAAATTCTAAGATCATTAGGCAAACAAGTTTTATTCATCAAACAAACAAATACAAACGCGGTGGCCAATCTGCAAAAAAGCTGAAAATATAGGCGACCTAGCTTTCTACATCGGTGACGGGCCCTCCTCGGTTAATGGGACATTGACTATCAGCACATGGTTCTATGAATCCTCCCCAACCTTAGGGACATCCGCTTCATTGTTCGATTCAGGGGGAAGGACGCCGAGGTCGATTCCCGTGTGCTTTGCCTCGACATCTTTGAGGGCTCTCACAAATCCTTTGTCCCCGATCTCGACTGTCTCGATCAAAGCCGCATCATATTCCTTCTTCAACCTCTCTTCCTTCGCCTGCCACGTCCCCTTCTCGGAGATCAGTTGGTCCCTTTCCTTTGAGAGCTCCGCCCGAGCCTACCTTTCCTTGGCCAAGTCCGCCCCCAACTGGCCTATGCACTCCTAAAGGTCACCAGCCTGTGAAAGGATTTCAGCCTCGGCTTCTTCTGTGTGATGCACATCTTGTTGAAGCCGGTCCCGCCTCTGCTTCGGATCGGCCCCATGAATGGTCACATTTGGAATCGTGAGCCTCTTGCCTTCTTTATTGACCGTCGCTTCGGCCTTGGCTTTAGGGGGCTCGGGGCCCTTAGCCTTCTTCTTCGGGAGTTCCTCCAAATCCGGAGGCAACTAATTCTGTGTCACCTCCTTCTTAGTGGCCTTGGCATCGGCCTCGGCCTTCAATCTCGCCGTAGCCTCCACCGCTTCCCACACCTTCTTCTTGGCCCTTATGGCTGCACACTTTGCCTTAACGAGTTCGGGAGTCACCATCCTTACTGAGAAAACAAAGAAAAGATTCAAGGAAAACCTGAGGTGAAGGAAAAATAGACAAACGAAAACAAAGAGCTAGAGGTATATATATATAGAAATGGGACATTGATCATCGCGTCAAACATGAGACTCCACGTGGATGCACACGTGAGCATGCACAAGTTGCAACCTTTCCTTGCCCTTGGTGTGGTGTCTAAGGCCAAACTTCAGGAGAAGACCTTCCTCGAGGTATCGCCTCTCCTTGCCATCGGCAAGGTTTCCAAGACCGAACTTCACAAGGAATACTTCCTCCAGGAATCGCCTCTCTCCCACACTTGGCGTGGTATCCGAGGCCAACCCTCACGAGGAAAACTCTCAAAAAAGCCACTGCACTCGCCCCAACATCCCTCGTGAAAAACCAAAGTTCGTCAAAAGATCTTTATTATATAACATAAACGAGGTGATTACATCCCCACAATTACATTGAAAGCCGTAAGTTCAAGGCACAATCCTTCGGATCCCGAGGTCCTCTTCGGGCTCTAACCTTACGAACTTCGCTTCTGCCACCGGGGGACCGGCACCTATCCTGGGTTCCTCCAAACCTCTCACACTAGACACACTAGAAGATCTTACGATCCCACTCTGGGCATCCCCAGGGACTCCAACTCTCGAACAGACCCCGAGTAAGGCTCCAGCCTCGAGAACATACTATAAAAGGTGGACGTCTGGCTCACCTTTCCTAGCTTAACCCTTAGTCGGTAGATTTTGAAGTCCTTTTCCATGAGCATTCATTTATGAATAAAATCCAAAAACTGGCCATCATAAGGACGAGAAGGCTCGCCAACTTCGGCCCTGGCGAGAGCAATGTCGACGTCTAGAAATATCATCTTTCGATGAGCCAACTCCTGCGCCACATCTTGCGACCATCTAATGAGAAAACTGAATGCCCCATCCTGATCAGTCGCCTGCTTGGGAAGATGGGAGATAATCTCCACGGCTTGAGCCAGCCTACCTCAGAGCAAACACGCCTCATTGAGTTCCTCCTTCGGAGGCTCGAAGCTCACCATCTGTTCAGCAAAATGGCACCTCAACTCAGATGAACATGAAATGAGTCATCAAAAGAAGTTGGGTGAAATTTCATTAAACAAAATAAAATTTACACGACTTGTGGTAGCCAGTCTTGGCTTGGTGTCTACAAAACTAGAAATGGAGATACATTCTAAGTTAAGAGGAGACCTCCAGAGAAGAGGAATGAAGGACTTCAGCCTTAGTCCCAGCATGCTCGATGGGGACCTCTACGTCAAGAGGAAGCTCTGTGGGGGTCGGTGGAGTGCCGTCAGGTTCTGACTCAGGTTCGAAACTAAGGTTATCAAGATCATATCGGGATGTCTCTCCGAACTTGTAGAAGGGCCCGCCGGTATCTCTCTTTCTGTGCCTTGACGATCTAGCCCACCACATCTTCAATTTTTGCTAGCAACCTCTTCCTCTCCCCCTCCCATGCATCCTTCTCCATCGCTGATGCTCCCTCGTCACGAGCCCCGCCATAGGGCTCCTCCTCTAATTCCTTCACCTTCTTTTCAAGCGCATCCACCCGAGTCTTCTCCTTCTACTACTTCAGGTTGAAATGCTGAGCCCTACACTCCGTAGACTTCATATCGTCGTCATACTACCTCTTCAGTTCGGCCCCACAGAGCATAGCCTACAGAAATAAGGAAACATTGAGAAAATGCCAACAGGAGGAATGCTATGTTCAGAAGCGAACATTTAATACAACGGAGGACCGAGCATACTTGAGATAACACGACCAAACGTCTCCTTAGAAAGGGCTCTCCTGTCCCTTAGAGGGGCGAGGTTGTTGACCACCTTGAACACTATCCGGGACTCCATGATGGAGTCAACAACCTTCACTGGCCAATCGGGTGTAAAGGTCTCTTTGGTCTTATCGGGAATGATGGCCTCCAACAACGGGTTGATCGGTGGCACGGGAGATTCCATCAGATCTTCTGCTCGAAGCGACCTTTCGCTTGGCTCCGCCCAGGGAGAATCTTCCGGATCCTGGATAGTCAGGCACCTCATCCCCCTCGCTCTCTTAGATTGCCCCCTCGGAGATGCTTCAGGTGTCGGGGTAATTTCCATCTTCTTCCCCTTATCCTCGGTAGCTCGCTGTCCCACGGTGTAACACCCTGCAAAATAATATATATAGCTATTTGCATTATAATCAGTGCACATTTAAGAATTGCACGCGATTATATATTTTTCTAATAGTTATTAGTTTTAATTGAGAAATTTCAGATATATTAAGTTATTCTGAACCGATGAGATAGATTCGGAATATCTTTTCCATTAAAATGTGGATTTTTCCCCGATTGTCTTGACAAGACAATCTTCGGGAAAATAATAATTTTATAAATGTATATGTAATACTCGAGTAAAATATACTTTTTATATACATATATTGTCTGTTAAATGAATTATATAATATACTTGAATTTATTAGGTATATGGTGGAATCGATTGAATATAAGATCAAAGTAAAATTGCCTAATTAAAGCACTAGGGTAAGGGTTAGGGTTGCCTAACATAGAGTTAGGATCCCTACCTCATGATTAGTGTTATGATGAAAATTGATGAGATCCAAGGGACAATTTTCACCCATGTGCTGATCTTCTTGTAAGAATGAGGACCAAGAATATTCTAGGGCTTGGGTGTGTGGGCTCTCATCTCCACCATCCATCACACTCACCCCTCACCTTTAAATCCCCACCCTCCATCGAAATTGGCTGGCCAACCCTAAAACACTTACTCCCATTTGCTATATTGGCTCTATACTTCACTCATTTCTCCATTTTTCTTATTCTCATGCTTTCTTGGTTCAAAAAAAAAGTACGAAAAGGAAAAGAGAGTGAGTGATTAGCCAAAAAATCACTTACCGTTTGGTTGTAGGAATTCAAGTGGATGCAACTTGGAGAAGGAAGGCATCAACAAGCTAAGGTCTTCTCTCAGTTCTTGGATAGATTTGTGGGGGTCTTCATTGATGATATTTTGGTATATTCTCGGAATCGGGAAGATCATGCTGAGCATCTTAGCGTGGTTCTGCAGACTTTGAGGGAGAATCAGCTCTATGAGAAACTTAGCAAGTGCGAGTTTTGGCTCGACAGGATTTCTTTCTTGGGGCATATTGTTTCTAGCAATTATATTTCTGTGGATCCTGCTAAGGTTGAGGCTCTAAAGGATTGGCCTATTCCCAAGTCAGTTTATGAAGTCAGGAGTTTTCTCGGTTTGGCTGGCTATTATTGGAAGTTCATCCAAGATTTTTCGAAGATAGCAGGTCCGTTGACTAAGTTGACTGGGAAGGATCAGAAGTTTGTTGGTCTGATGAGTGTGTTGAAGCTTTTGTTGAGTTGAAGAACAGATTGACGTCAGTGCCTGTGTTGACTATTCCCGATGATTCAGGTAGATTTGTAATTCATTGTGATGCTTCTGGTAAGGGTCTTGGGGCAGTTCTGATACAGAAGGGCCGAGTTGTTGCGTATGCATCGAGGCAGTTGAAGCTGCATAAGAAGAACTATCCGACTCATGACTTGGAGTTAGCGGTAGTGATTCATGCTTTGAAGCTGTGGAGACATTATTTACTTGGAGACCGAGTGGAGATCTTTACCGACCACAAAAGTCTCAAGTACGTCTTCACCCAGAAGGAGTTAAACATGAGGCAAAGGCATTGGTTGGAGCTTATGGCCGATTATGACATCAGTTTGCAATACCATCCTGGCAAAGTAAACTTGGTGCCAGATGCTTTGAGCAAGAGACCGGCAGTTATGTTCTTGACTCAGCAGAGGGATCTGATTGAGTAGATGAGGAGTTTAGAGTTGGAAGTTTTGTTGCCGAGTTCTGATCGGAGTTGTTGGGTGCTTCAGCTGCAGTCGTATCTTGTTGATCAAATTAAAGAGGCATAGGTTAGTGATGCACAGCTGTAGAGATTTCGAGCTGAGGTTGAGTCTGGGTCCAGGACGGACATGGTTATTCATTCGGATGGATTGCTTCGTTTTGTGTCCAGATTATGTGTCCCAAAAGGTGATGTTCGTCAGAGGTTGCTTGAGGAAGCCCATCAGTCCTCATATTCTATCCATCCTGGCGGTACTAAGATGTATCGAGATTTGAAGCTTCATTTCTGGTGGTAGGGTATGAAAAGGATTGTGGCTCAGTTTATTGCTCAGTGTTTGATCTGTCAGCAGGTTAAGATAGAGCATCAGAGAACCGCTGAACTTCTTCAATCGTTTCCTATTCCAGAGTGGAAGTGGGAACATATAACTAACGATTTTGTGACCGCTTTGCCGAGGAGTCCTAAGGGTCATAATGTCATTTGGGTGATTGTCGACCGTTTGACAAAGAGTTCTTACTTCATTCCTTTTCGTGTCGGGCAGTCTACTGAGAGCCTTGATAAAAGGTACATGCAAAAGGTTGTTAGAATTCATGGGGTTCCAGTCAGTATTATATCCGACAGGGATTCGAGATTCAGATCTCAGTTCTGGGGGAGTCTTCTGGCTAGTTTTGGGAGTAAATTAAAGTACAATATAGCTTTTCATCCCCAGACCAATGGACAGTCAGAGCGGACTATTCAGATTCTTGAGGACATGTTGAGGTCCTGTATGCTTCAGTTTGGTGGGTCTTGGGAGGATCATTTGCATCTCGTGGAGTTCTCGTACAATAACAGCTTTCAAGCCAGTATTAAAGCTTCTACATTCGAGGCACTTTATGGGTGGAAGTGCAGATCACCAGTGTGGTGGGATGACATTAGTGAGAGGAAGTTGTTAGGTCCGGAGTTGATCACCAAGATAGTTGATGCAGTGGTTCAGATCAGGAAGCATTTGCAGGCTGCTCAGGACAGGCAGAAGCGATGGGCTGATATCCATCGGAGAGCTTTGGAGTTTGGTATTGGTAACCATGTTTTTCTAAAGGTATCGCCGTGGCGCGGTGTCATTCGGTTCGGTGGTGGGGGGCAAGCTTAGCTCGAGGTTTATTGGACCGTTTGAGATTTTGGAGCGAGTAGGCAAGGTGGCCTATCGTCTTGCTTTGCCACCAGCGTTATCAGGAGTGCACGATGTTTTCCATGTCTCACAACTAAGGAGATATATCCGAGATGAGAGCCACGTGATCGACTATTCTGAGTTGACTGTTCAGCCAGATTTGACTTGTGAGATTCTGCCAGTTGCTATTGTGGATCGGCGGGAGAAAGTGCTTAAGAATAAGGTCATCAAGTTGGTTCGTGTTGCTTGGAATCCTACTCGCCTGTTGAGTCGACTTGGGAGCTGGAGGAGGAGATTCAGCAGAAGTTTCCTCATTTGTTTGAGTAGTTTTTGTTTTGTTTTCTTGGTTGTTTTGGGGTTACCCTATGTATCTTCATTTTAAATTTTGGAGACGAAATTCTTCTTGTTAGGCGAGTAGGATTGTAATCCCTGGTTTTTATTTTTATGTATTTTTGAGTGTATTTTTTCGTTTTGGTGTATTTTCCCTCCTGTATTCTTTCTGAACCTTATATTGGAGTTATTTTCAATATATATTTGTTTTATTTCTTTTTTTTTAGCCCTTGTGGTTGATTGGTTGTCTTTTTGTTTTGTTCTTCATTATTATTGTTCTTTCTTTCATTTGGTTCTTGTCTTCTTTATTTTGTGTTCTTGGGTGCTTATGGTGGTGTTGGTTGCTCACCATATTCCCAATCCTATTGTTTGATCCTTAATAAGATTACCAAAGCCAAACTAAATCCACAATCCTATTTGTTATCCTATGAAATTAATCCTTATTAATACCCATTAAACAAAATCCTAGTACTACTCCTAATTACCCACAACCCAATTACCCATTAACCCTAATCTCCCTTATATATATATATCTCTAATCCCTCTCTCAAAAAAACCTAACCCTAGCCTCCACTCCATACAAACCCAGACCTCCCTCCTTGGCTGCACCGCAACCCGACGCCAGCACACCCGACACCCAGCCAAACCCCAGGCCGAGCACCCCCTTCTCCGGCTTGTGCACCCGACCGAAACCCCCATCTCTCCTTGGCCATCCGACCACTCCTTGCACCTCCTACACCACCATATACAATCCCTAGTCTCTCTCATCCTCTCTCTTAGTGTTCCCTCGTGGCCACAAGCCACTATTGTCGCTGTCTTGCTTTTGATCATCTCTCTCTTTTAGTGGAGTTTGTTCGTGTGAGATTTTTGCACGAGTTTTTTGGATTCATTGTTCGTGGATTTTCATTCGTGGGTTTTGTTCATTGCCGGGATCCGTTCCCGTTATTCTTGATTTTCATCGTTCTTCATCTTTGGTTAAGGCAAGTAACTTGTACTAAAATTTCTTTGTATGATACAAGTCAAAAATACCACTTAAAGTGTAGTTGGGTCTAGATACGACTCTTGTTTGTGTTTTTCTTGATGGGTTTTGTCTCTATAGTGCTATTTGACCATAGATGACTCACGACGTAAAATTTGACATGAAATAACTTAGGTTTTACCTGTTCTTGATTTGATCATGTATGTGAGACTTTTGTGAAAATTCGTGATTTTGTTGAGACCCATGTGATATACTTGGTGTGGACATACTAGATACCCAAATTCATGATGTTTGGACACTTGTTAGACTTGATTTCTTATTTGGTTGTGTTTTGAACAAGTTTTGTATGATATATGTTGAGTTGTTGTTAAAGGGAAAAATCTGTATTTTGTCGCTTATCTGTTTTGTTTGCTATTTTGGACTGTCTTGAAGTCAGTATCTTAATTTCAGTATAAAACCTGAGTTTTATAGAATTTTGTCTATTTTCAAACCCCTCTGACCTTGCTTGATTTCGTTTTCGTATGTGTGAGATATGACTGTTTTACTACAGAGGTGTCGATCTTTGCTAGATTTCGTTTCTTGGTGTTTCTGATGATTAAATCATTTTAATAACTATGCTACACATATTATTTTGATCCAAAACTTTGGTAAGTATTTCTTTAGATATTTAGTGATTACCCAGAATTTTGGTGGATTTTATTGATGAGTTTTATATACCGTTTCATGCTCGTTTATGAAAACTATACTTGCTGTATTTTGCTCGCTATTCTATAAAGAATCGTATTTTCACCCTGATTCCTTTTATTTTACGAAAAATATTTGTGAAATATGAAAGTTATTATAATTTGTCTATTTTCATCTCCCTTTGGCGGAATGGGATTTCGTTTCACTGGTTGCAAAATATCATAGTTTTCGTACAGCAGGGTTGGGAATTCCAGATTTGCCAAACTACCGTTTATTGATGATTTCCGATTTTTGATGACTGATATATTTTTTCTGGAAAATTATGAAACTTTATATTTAGATACTAGACATATAGGGGAATACCCCAGACTTTTAGTGGACTTATTTAATGAGTTTTCATGTTGTTTTCCTGCTCTTGAATTCATTTTCCTGATTTCTGGCTGAACCTATTTTCAGTATTCAAATTAGTTTTGAGCTATGTTTTTGTGAATTACTATTGACTTATTTGTATTCGCTGGATTCGGTTGGGAGTCTATTTTCTAGACGTTTCGACGGATTTAGATTTGCATGTTTGTAACGCTAGGAATCACTGTTTTACTGCAGTGTGGTCTTGCTGTCCTGAACTTGAGATTTGTTTATTTTATTCTTTTATGAACTATCTTGCACTCGTACATGTTTACCTTGCAACTTGAACTTGCCACATGATCATGTCATGTTATTATTGATATATTTTTCACATATACATGCTTGTTTGACATTAATAATAAATAACCAAGGCAGGGTTTAAGGGACAGATCTAGTAGTGGATAATTAAGAAACGTGTACTCGGAAGGGGATCCACTGATCCTACGTGATGACTTGAGATATGATACTTGACACGTGATTACTTGACACTTGCACGCAAGACACGATTCTTGCCACTTGCACAACTTGACACGTGATTACATGATATATGATACATGATACTTGGATCTTGGAGCTCGATTACTTGACTTGTCCCTCAGTACACTGCCCTCTATGGTCCACTATGAAATCTAATGCAAAACTTTTTGTTGTAGCAACCATGTAAGGTGGGCTGCATGAAGTGCTACCTAGATAGTAATCACTACAAGACTTGAACATGATACTTGAACATGATACTCGAACATGATACATGCTTGCTTGATACTTGAGACTTGAAACTTGACATTTGATACATGATTATATGATACTTGACACTTTATTCATGCCATTTACACTTGTTCACTTTGCAATGCTAGTTGTTTATTTTGACATCATGCTTATACCATGTTGCTAGTTAGTTTCCCCATGTAATTGTATCTTACATTATAAGTGGCCCACAACTTGCAATGACGGGTACTTGTTTTCTCTTTCCCTCTTTCCTGCAATTGTTGAATTGCAGACTTTGGAGAACAGGTTCCATACGGTATTGGTGACGTGAAGTATTAGTGCTGCATTTTATTATTATTATTTCTTGTAGCTTGCTGGAACCATATTGTATTTAATTACATGGATTTATTCGCATATTTGGGCAATGTGACTCATGATATTTGTTTTATTCAGATCATGACTATTTGAGATTTATATAATTGGTTTCAAGTATTCTTGTTGGTATTTTGGTTCATATGTGCTTGTTGGTTGATACTTTTGCTTCGGACTCTGATGATTCTTGAGAATGCTGTAAAGATTCTTGAACAGCTTATGGATGATGAAAATCATTTGCTGGGATTTTTTCTCGTATCCGTCTTCCGTATTCTTTTTGGGAAGTAGGGCGAGACGAAAAGATAACTCATATAAGGGTAGTGCAATGAAAATTCTAGTTCAGGACAACAAGAAAGTACTGCACTAAAACTGTGATTCCCATTGCTACAAAAATGAAAATTTAAATCCGTCAAAAGATCTGGAAAATAGACTCCCGACCGAATCCAGCAAACATATATAAGTCATATAGTATTTCACAACATCATAACTCAAAATAGGTTTGAATCCATAAAACGTGTTCCGTCAGAAATCAGTATTTTGTATTTAAAGTTAAGAAAATAGCATGAAAACTCATTAATTAAATCCACAAAAAATCTGGGGTATTCCCCTATATGTGCAGCATCAGAATATAAAGTATAATAATTTTTCAATATAAATAGTTTAGTCAACAAAAATCAGAAAATATCAAGATGCAGTAGTTTTGTAAATGTAGAGTTATAAACACTGCAGTACGAAAACAGCAATATCTTGTAAACCATAAATCGAAATCCAAATCCGTCAGTAGGGTGATAAAATAGATACAGTAGGATAACTTCCATATTCACAAATATTTTACAAAGAGCAAGTAGAATTAAGTTGAAATCAGGTTCTTTACTGAACAATATGAAAATTCTGCATGTATAGTAATTGTTTGGAAACATATAACCTTTTGTAAAACTCATCAAATAAATCCTTAAAAATTCAGGGTCAATCCCAATCAGGTCTAGTTATACTGTGCAAAATATTGGATCAAAATAATACTTTTAACATCTTGATAAAAATAGATTACTTTTCAGAATTCATAGAAAACAAATTTTGGAAATCTCTCTACACCTCGGTAGTAAAATAGACATAACTCAAAATCCATAAAACGAAATTGAGATCTGTCAAAAGGGTTGGTAAATAGACATAATTCTCTACATGTTCACAAAATATTTTCATATACTGGTCTTAATTGGGTCTAAAATACTGATCAACATCAGGGTAACAAAAATTTCAAAATTTTCCTTCATACACAAATCAACATAGATCACACGAAATTCATGCAAATCAACCTAAACATGAAATATAGTCTACTGGATGTCCAAACAATATGGTATAGGGTATTTTGCAAGTATTCGATAAGTATATCACGAATAACACATCAAGCACAGATAGCTCAAAGTAGCATGAACGTATACATCAAAAGTGGTGAACCCTAGGTTGTTTCATGTCATATATGTCGTGAGGCAGCTATGGTCAAATCATAACAATAGAGACAATAAATAATAGTGAATTCACACACAAATTGTCTCTAGAACCCAACTACACTACGAGCGGTATTTAGTACTTGTATTTGCAAAGGAATTTAATACAAGTTACATGCCTTAACCGACGACGAAAACGGCGATGAACAAGAATAACGGGAACGGATCCCGGCACGAACTCCACGAACACACGAACTCAACACGAATCACACGAACCAAAGCGAGCAAAATCCACGAACACACAACCAACGAACCAATGACACACGCACACAAGGAGAGAGACATGGAACGGCGAGAGGACGATGGCGGGAAGCGCAACATCGGAGTGCTGGCGGTTGCGGCGGAGGGCAACACAGCATGGGAAAACGGACGGAGGACGGGGTGTCGCCGCGTCGGGGTGCTGCGACTGCCGTCGAGGACGCGTTGCAGTCGCTGTTTTCTGTGGCGAGGAGCATAGATGGCCTGGCTGTCGCAGGCGGCACAGGGAGGGAGAGCACGGGGATGAGGCTAGGCTGGAGGGATGTCGGGACAAGGCAAATGGTGAGCGGATGAGAGGAGGTGGCTGATGCTAGGGGTTCAGGACGATGCACAGGAATGGGTTTAACTATATATAGGGTATTAGTTAGGGTTAGGGTATGAGTTGAATGACGGCAGAGAGGGGTTTAAACGGGTTGGCATATCGGGTTGGGTGTGAGTATAAGCAGGTCTGGCTAAATAGAATAATTGGTATAGGTTGAATAGGAAAATAGGGTAGGGTTTATTAATTTGGGTAATGGATATTTAAATGGGTTTAAGTAATTAGGTAGTGGGTTTGGGTAATAAAAATGTGGATAGTGGAGTTAAAAGGGTTAATAAAGATTCAAAATTCAGGTAGAGCAAAAATGAATAAAATAACAAAAAATGGAATAAGAATCAATTTAACAATGAGGATAAAAAATACTGGCACGATCCAGCAGGGACGAAACAAAAAGACACAAATGAACCAAGAACTCATATAAAAGATGATAAAACAATAAAATGAATATATTGAAAACAATAGATCCAATATACGATCCAGGAAAAAGATACGAAGGGAGAAATACACAAAAAAGAAAAATACACTAAAAAATACACAAAAAATGAAAAACAGGGGTTACAAATCCTACCCACCTAACAAGAAGAATTTCTTCCTCGAAATTCAAACAAGAAGATACATAGGGTAACCCCAAAAGAAAGGAAAGACAAAACAAAACTACTCAAACAAATGAGGATAAGTCTGCTGAATCTCCTCCTCCAGCTCCCAAGTCGACTCACCGGGTGAGTGAGGATTCCAAGAAACACGAACCAGTTTGATGACCTTGGTCTTAAGCTCTTTCTCCCGCCGATTCACAATAGTAACTGGCGGAATCTCACAAGTCAAATCCGACCGAACATCAACTCAGAATAGTCGATCACGTGGCTCTCATCTCGGATATATCTCCTGAGTTATGAGACATGGAATACATCATTCACTCCTAATAAAGTGGCGGCAATGCAAGACGATAGGCCACCTTGTCTACTCGCTCCATAATATCAAACGGTCTAATATACTTAGGCTAAGCTTGCCCCCACCACCAAACCGAATGACACCGCACCAAGGGGATACCTTTAGGAAAAGTTGGTCACCCACCTCAAATTCCAAAGCCCTTCGATGGACATCAGCCCATCGCCTCTGCCTATCCTGAGCTGCCTGCAAGTGCTTCCTAATCTGAAACACCGCATCAACTGTCCTGGTGATCAATTCTGGACCCAACAACTTTCTCTCACCAATGTCATCCCAGCACAATGGTGATCTGCACTTCCGCCCATAAAGTGCCTCGAACGGTGCAACTTTAAGACTGGCCTGAAAGTTGTTATTGTATGAGAACTCTAAGAGATGCAAATGGTCCTCCCATGATCCATCGAACTGCAGCATACAGGATCGCAACATGTCCTCAAAAATCTGGACGGTCCTCTCTGACTGTCCATCAATGTAGGGATGAAAAGCTATACTGTACTTTAATTTACTCCTCAAACTGCAGTGAAGACTCTCCCAAAATTGAGATCTGAATCTCGTATCCTTGTCAGATAAAATACTAACTGGAAATCCATGAAGTCTAACAATCTCTTGCATGTACTTCTCAGCTAAGTTCTCAGTAGACTGTCCGACATGAAAAGGAACGAAGTGAGCACTCTTCGTCAAATGTTAACAATCACCCAAATGGCATTATGACCCTTAGGACTCTTTGGCAAAGTGGTTACAAAATTCATATATATATGTTTCCACTTCCACTCCAGAATAGGAAGCGATTGAAGAAGTCCAGCGGTTCTCTGATGCTCTGCCTTAACCTACTGGCAGGTCAAACACTGAGAAACAAATCGAGCCACAGCCCTCTTCATACCATGCCACCAGAAATGAAGCCTCAAATCCCGATACATCTTAGTACTGCCAGGATGGATAAAATACGAAGACTGGTGTGCTTCCTCTGACAAACTTCACCCTTCGGGACACATAACATGGACCCAAAATGAAGTGATCCATCAGCATGAATAACCATGTCCATTCTGGACCCACACTCAACCTTAGATCAAAAATCCTGCAACTGCGCATCACCGGTGTAACGCTCTGATTTCCATATACTGGGAAACCGTGACATAAGCCAAAATCTTTCCTTCAATTAGCCACAATACACAGAAAAATAGGAAAATTTAAAACTTTTTATTCAACACAATTGTATTACATGTCCGAATGTTATAAAACTGCAATACATTACATCAGTGTTACAATAATATCTTTAAAAGCCCAAGTGTTACAACTTTCAACAAATTTACATCAGAGTATAATGAATAAAGAAAAACACTTGGTACTTCACTTGGATGCTTTCCAACAAATAAATGAATTACAACAATTGTTACGAGTGGGACAATAGTAAACAATATATATTACAACGGAAATAAAATCGAATCTTGCTTCTCTCGCCTTGAGTCATCCTGAATCTTGTACCTGTACTTCTGCAATCCAGTACCTATTAAAATAGGGACGTCAGTACATATAATGATGCTTTAAGGCTGATGACTAGAAGCGATTCTCCACTTTAAGCAAACAGATTGATGAAAAGAGAAACGTGTATATATAATTGATGTGTCAGTGTATGCTATGACCTAGAATCTAATGAAGGATTAACTAATGCAATGATGCTCTTATTCTAATGCAAGCAAGTCTCCGGAATAGTATGCATCCCATACTACATACACCCCATATCAAGTCGTTTTCTCATATATAGGGATTTGAACCCGCGCCATGAATTCTATTCTTGTACTCGACTTGTTTCTGAAGATACGACATGACTAATGAGGTTGCTCTGAACGGTCTAATCCAGCCATTCGTGCCGGAACTCACTCAAATATCTGACGAACCTTTGCAGTTTCCGCAGTCGCAGGTTAGCTCGAAGCATCCCCTGTGGCCCCCTAGCCAGACCGTAGTTTATGGCTTCTCGCCCTTAGATATAAGACAAGAAGGAGTTCTGGGGGTCCATCCCTCCTAGCTCCGACAGGAATTGCTCTCGCTTATCAAGACACTTCAGAAATTAACAGACGAGATACGGATTCCGTACTCCCAACTTGTGAGAAGGCACAGACCGTATCCCTTTGACAAGAAGGGTACAACCCAATAATACTGCATAGTATCGGCCTATAGGACAGGTCAGACCGTAAGGTATCACTCTTAACAGCAACTCTTTCCCTTCGGCGAAAATGATAATAATTAAAGGTTAAGTAGTAATAGCCATAACTTACTAACTAACGATGTTACTAAACCCAAACAATCTCACGGTGTTTTCGATAAGAACTTTCTTACGATTATTCCGATCCAACTCATGGCCTATCGATCAAAGACACCGGTGACAGGATCTCCCTCACTCATTACTACCCCTCACTTGGATCTTGTCAACATTCTCGGCCCGCGATTAACCCACAACAGTTAAGATCTGTCGGTGCTCGAGGTGTAATTTATCCATAGTTTCCAAGGTGGTAAGATGCGAGTCTTGATGGTCGATGACCCCTAGGGTAACTATAAGACCCTAGACGAGCTTTTATCGAGTTAACCATACTAGTGACTTTACCAACCATTATTACCCATACATTGAAGATGAAGCATGTTCACATCATATGGTTCAATTCCAATTAGAACCACATACGACTAGGATTCATGGGTTCTTTTTCCCAAATTTGAACTAGGACAACATGCGTCTAGGTTCATCGGTTCTTTCTAAAAGTTGATCTTGAATCACCTAGAACCTAAATGCATGGGTTCCTCGCCAATTCGAGCTAGAACTATCATGGAGCTAGTTCATGGGTTTCTTCTTAAAAATTGAACTAGAACAACTATGAAACATGGGTTCATTTAAATAGTTCAATTGGATTAGCATGCAAGCTAAACTCATGGGTTCCTTTTAGAATTTAACTAAAACCACTACAACATATAACTTAACCATGCATGGATTCTTTTGAATCAAAACCACCATACAAACTCAAGCATGGATTCTTTTAAATCTAGAACAACTACTCATCTCAAGCATGGGTTCTTTACCGCAACAACTATACTAACTCAAGCATGGGTTATTTAGGAACAACTCAAGCATGATTCTTACTACAATAACCTACAACAATTTAAGCAAGGTTTACAACTTAAGCATGGTTCTTTACTACAATAATTAGCAACTCAAGCATGAGTTATTTAGCAACATGGATGCTTTTGGAAACTAGAACATTTATACACCACAAGCATGAATGGGTCTTTTTGTTTAGAATAACTACACAACATAAAGCATGGTTCATGGGTTTCTTTACTACATCAACCTACAACAACTCAAGCAAGGTATACAACTTAAGCATGGATTTTTTTACTACATCAACCTACAACAACTCAAGCATGGTACACAACATATGCATGGGTTTCTAACAAAAACAAAGCATGGTTTCTTTACTCTAATACTATAATTAGAACATGATGGGTTCTTTACTATAATTCTACAATTAGAACATGATGGGTTCTTTAATAGAATACTACAATTAGAACATGATGGGTTCGTTATGCATCTAGAATAACTACACAGCCTCAAGCATGGTTCATGGGTGTCTTTACTACATCAACCTATAACAACTCAAGCATGGTATACAACATAAGCATGAGTTTCTTTACTACAACACCCTACAACAATTTAAGCATGGGTTCTGTAGCAACTCAAACAAGATGAGTTCTTTATGCATCTAGAATAACTACACAACCTCAAGCATGGTTCACGGGTTTCTTTACTACATCAACCTACAACAAGTCAAGCATGGTATACAACTTAAGCATGAGTTTCTGTACTAAATCAACCTACAACAACTAAAGAATGGTATAAAACATAAGCATGGGTTTCTTTACTACAAAACCCTACAACAATTTAAGCATGGGTTCTTTAGCAACTCAAACATGATGGGTTCTTAATGCATGTAGAATAACTACACAACCTCAAGCATGGTTCACGGGTTTCTTTACTACATCAACCTACAACAACTTAAGTATGGTATACAACTTAAGCATGGGTTTCCTTAATACATCAACGTACAACAATTCAAGCATGGTATACAACATTAGCATGGGTTTCCTTACTACAACACCCTACAACAATTTGAGCATGGATTCTTTAGCAACTCAAACATGATGGGTTATTTATGCATCTAGAATAACTAGACAACCTCAAGCATGGTTCATGGGTTTCTTTACTACATTAACCTATAACAACTCAAGCATGGTATACAACTTAAGCATGGGTTTCTTTACTACATCAACCTTCAACAACTCATGCATGGTCTACAACATATGCATGGATTTCTTACTAAAACAAAGCATCGTTTCTTTACTAGAATACTACAACTAGAACATGATGGGTTCTTTTCTAGAATACTACAATTAGAACATGATGGGTTCTTTACTAGAGTACTACAATTAGAACATGATGGATTCTTTACACATCTAGAATAACTACACAACATTAAGCATGGTTCATGGGTTTCTTTACTACATCACCTACAACAACTCATGCATGGTATACAACATACGCATGGGTTTCTTTACTAAAACACCCTACAACAATTTAAGCATGGATTCTTTAGCAACTCAAACATGATGTGTTCTTTATGCATCTAGAATAACTACACAACCTCAAGCATGGTTCATTGGTTTCTTTACTACATCACCATACAACAAGTCAAGCATGGTATACAACTTAAGCATGAGTTTCTTTACTACATCAACAAACAACATCTAAAGCATAGTGTACAACATAAGCAGGGTTTTCTTTAGTACAACACCCTACAACAATTTAAGCATGGGTTCTTTAGCAACTCAAACATGATGGGTTCTTTATGCATCTAGAATAACTACACATCCTCAAGCATGGTTCATGGGTTTATTTACTATATCCACCTACAACAACTCAAGCACGGTATACAATTTAAGTATGGGTTTCTTTACTACATCAACCTACAACAACTCAAGCACGGTATACAACATAAGCATGGGTTTCCTTACTACAACACCCTACGACAATTTAAGCATGGGTTCTTTAGCAACTCAAACATGATGGGTTCTTTATGCATCTAGAATAACAACACAACCTCAAGCATGGTTCATGGGTTTCTTTACTACACCAACCTACAACAACTCAAGCATGGTATACAACTTAAACATGGGTTTCTTTACTACATCAACCTACAACAACTCAAGCATGGTATACAACATATGCATGTGTTTCTTAATAAAAAAAAGCATGGTTTCTTTACTAGAATACTACAATTAGAACATGATGGGTTTTTTAAAAGAATTCTACAATTAGAACATGATGGGTTCTTTACTAGAGTACTACAATTAGAACATGATGGGTTCTTTACGCATCTAGAATAACTACACAACCTCAAGCATGGTTCATGGGTGTCTTTACTACATCAACCTATAACAACTCAAGCATGGTATACAACATAAGCATGGGTTTCGTTACTACAATACCCTACATCAATTTAAGCATGGGTTTTTAAGCAACTCAATCATGATGGGTTCTTTATGCATCTAGAATAACAACACAACCTCAAGCATGGTTCATGGGTTTCTTTACTACACCAACCTACAACAACTCAAGCATGGTATACAACTTAAACATGGGTTTCTTTACTACATCAACCTACAACAACTCAAGCATGGTATACAACATATGCATGTGTTTCTTAATAAAAAAAAAAGCATGGTTTCTTTACTAGAATACTACAATTAGAACATGATGGGTTTTTTAAAAGAATTCTACAATTAGAACGTGATGGGTTCTTTACTAGAATACCACAATTAGAACATGATGGGTTCTTTACTAGAGTACTACAATTAGAACATGATGGGTTCTTTACGCATCTAGTATAACTACACAACCTCAAGCATGGTTCATGGGTTTCTTCACTACATCAACCTACAACAACTCAAGCATGGTATAGAACATAAGCATGACTTTTTTTATTGCAACACCCTACAACAATTTAAGCATGGGTTCTTTAGAAACTAAAACATGATGTGTTCTTTATGCATCTAGAATAACTACACAACCTCAAGCATGGTTCATGGGTTTCTTTATTACATCAACCTACAACAAGACAAGCATGGTATACTACTTAAGCTTGAGTTTCTTTACTACATCAACCTACAACAACTAAAGCATGGTATACAACATAAGCATGGGTTTCTTTACTACAACACCCTACAACAATATGAGCAGGGGTTCTTTAGCAACTCAAACATGATGGGTTCTTTATGTATCTATAATAACTACACAACCCAAGCACGGTTCATGGGTTTCTTTACTGCATCAATCTACAACAACTCAAGCATGGTATAGAACATAAGCATGAGTTTCTTTACTACATCCACCTACAGCAAATCAAGCATGGTACACAACATAATCATGAGTTTTCTTAGTACAACACCCTACAACAATTAAGCATGAGTTTTTAGCAACTCAAACATGATGGGTTCTTTATGCATCTTGAATAACTACACAACCTCAAGCATGGTTCATGGGTTTCTTTACTATATCAACCAACAACAACTCAAGCATGGTATATAACTTAAGCATGGGTTTTTTTACTTCAACAACCTAGAACAACTCAAGCATGGTATACAACATATGCATGGATTTCTTACTAAAACAAATCATGGTTTCTATACAAGAATACTACAATTAGAACATGATGGGTTCTTTACTTGAATTCTACAATTAGAACAAGATGGGTTCTTTACTAGAGTACTACGATTAGAACATGATGGGTTCTTTATGCATCTAGAAAAACTACACAACCTGAAGCATGGTTCACGGGTTTCTTTACTACATCAACCGACAACAACTCAAGCATGGTATACAACTTAAGCATGGGTTTCTTTACTACATCAACCTACAACAACTCAAGCATGGTATACAACATACGCATGGGTTTCTTACTAAACAAAGCATGGTTTCTTTACTAGAATACTACAATTAGGACGTGATGGGTTCTTTTCTAGAATTCTACAATTAGTTAATGATGGGTTCTTTACTAGAATACTACAATTAGAACATGATGGGTTCTTTACTAGAGTACTACAATTAGAACATGATGGGTTCTTTATGCATCTAGAATAACTACACAACCTCAAGCATGGTTCATACATCAACCTACAACACTCAAGCATGCTATACAACATAAGCATGGGTTTCTTTACTACAATTCCCTACAACAATTTAAGCATGAGTTCTTTAGCAACTCAAACATGATGTGTTCTTTATGCATCTAGAAAAACAACACAACCTCAAGCATGGTTCATGGATTTCTTTACTACATCAACCCACAACAAGTCAAGCATGGTATACAACTTAAGCATGTGTTTCTTTACTACATCAACCTACAACAACTAAAGCATGGTGTACAACATAAGCATGGGTTTCTTTACTACAACATCCTACAACAATTTAATCCTGGGTTCTTTAGCAACTCAAACATGATGGGTTCTTTATGCATCCAGAATAACTACACAACCCAAGCATGGTTTATGGGTTCCTTTACTACATCATCCTACAACAACTCAAGCATGGTTTACAACTTAAGCATGTGTTTCTTTACTACATCAACCTACAATAAATCAAGCATGATATACAACTTAAGCATGAGTTTCTTTAATACATCAACCTACAATAAATCAAGCATGATATACAACATAAGCATGGGTTTCCTTACTACAACACCCTACAATAATTTAAGCATGGCTTCTTTAGCAACTCAAACATGATGGGTTCTTTATGCATCTAGAATAACTACACAACCTCAAGCATGGTTCATGGGTTTCTTTACTATATCAACCTACAACAAGTCAAGCATGGTATACAACTTAAGCATAAGTTTCTTTACTACATCAACCTACAACAACTAAAGCATGGTATACAACATAAGCATGGGTTTCTTTACTACAATACCCTACAACAATTTAAGCATGGGTTCTTTAGCAACTCAATCATGATGGGTTCTTTATGCATCTAGAATAACTACACAACCTCAAGCATGGTTCATGGGTTTCTTTACTATATCAACCTACAATAATTCACGCTTGGTATACAACTTAAGTATGGATTTCTTTACTACATCAACCTACAACAACTCAAGCATGGTATACAATATAAGCATGGGTTTCCTTACTACAACACCCTAAAACAATTTAAGCATGGGTTCTTTAGCAACTCAAACATGATGGGTTCTTTATGCATCTAGAATAACTACACAACCTCAAGCATGGTTCAGGGGTTTCTTTACTTCATCAAACTTTAACAACTCAAGCATGGTATACAACTTAAGCATGGTAGTAAACTCATAAAGGTACTAAAGACTTATCTAGATTATTACATAAACTTCCTCTTTTCTGAATTACAAGTCCTACTTTTTATATACTAAATTTACAACCTCTACTACTTATAGAATTACAATTTCTAACATATTACAAAAACTGCTTGTTTTAGGAGTTACAACTATCCACATATTACAAATCTACCTTTATTTAATCTACAATTTCCTACATACTACAAACCCCACTTTTCTTCAATCCTACAAGTTCCTACATACACAAGATCAACTTTTTATGAACTAGGGTTAGTAAAGACTTGATTTTTTTTAAAAGGTAGAGAGCAACATACAATAAAAGACTTATATTTTATTAGGCTAGATGAGTTCTACAACCCCAAAATTGATAAGTATTCTTACTTTATATGCTCATAGTTATAGTCCAAATTGTAGTTTTGTGTTCAACAAAACAACAATAATAACAACAATAGTCATAACAAGGTTAAAGATTCAACCTTTATGTGTTTTATTCAAGTTCTACATTCAAAATTCTTCATGTGGTCCTTTTGGACTCACACTACTCATATGCACATACACTTTAGTCCAAGTTGTTATTTTAGCAAAAACCACAACAAGTCTCACAGACTCAATCTTTATGTTATTTATTTAAGTTCTACCATCAATATTTCCACAGGATCATTTTGATCCCTACAACCTTGTTTATGGTTAGGAATTTAGTCCAAGTTATTTAGGAACACACATACACAACCACACATCATAAAGATGAGTTCTTTTTAACCTACAACCATTTATATGCTTAGGATTTAGTCCAAGTGGTTATAAAACAAACACATACAACAACCACACCTCATAAAGATGAGTTCTTTTTAACCTATAACAACAACCATCAAAAGATGGGTTCTTTCTCACATACAACAACTATTAACCCTAAAGATGGGTTCTTTTTCACATACACAAAAATGAAAGAAAAACAAACCATAAAAAGAGAACATAACACAACATGAGAAGTAGAAAACCCCCACCTTGATTCATGTAGGAAGGACTGGCTAGCAAACCTTCTCCTTCCTCAGCTTCTACTACAACTTTCAATGAAGAACTTTTATGGAAAACCACAAGAAGAACTCTCTAGTTAGGGCTTGTTTTCTCTTTCTTTTTCTCTTTTTTTTGTAAAAATGAGACAAGAGGTGAAGGGGGGGGGGGGGGGGGGGGTATTTATAGGATGGAAGAGAAGAGGGAGAGTGCAAAAGCACCAAGGGGATTTGCAAAAACCCCCTTGGGTAAAGGATTGGCCGGCCATACCTAGGTGAGGGGGGAGGTGAGGTGGAGGGGTAAGGTGGAGGAGAGAGACTTTTAGAAGAACACCTTAAACTCTTATGTATCTTTAATTAATCTTAGATCCTAGGTTTAATCCTTCAAACAAAACCTAGCCATCCAAATTTGATTTATCATGAGAAAAAAAGATATTTTTGTCCAAAAGACACACTACAAGATTTGACAAACGTACGAAATCGCTACAAGACTCATACGTATACATATATATGTATACTGATAATTTTCGTTTGTTAAACCGCATAATCCGTATAAAAATAAATTAATTCCGAAAATAATAATAAAATAAATTTTATTATCAGCTCGGAAGATTACAGTACCCATTTGATACAATACATTTGTATACTGACTGGTATATATATGTACAGATAATGTTTATCAACAAAACTGGGTGATATCCACCAAAAATATTTCAATAAAAATAAAATAATAATAAAATAATAATTTTTAATATCTGTCCGGAATTTTTCCAGACATTTTCTCAAAAATGTATTTTTCAAGATTTTGTACAAGTGCACAAAACTGATACAATACATATATATACTTACTAGTATATATAACCAGATAACTTTTTATTAGAAAAACCAAGTAATTTCTATAAAAATATTTTAGTTTTAAAAATAATAAAAATACAAATATAATATCCGACCGGGATATTACAACCGGCCTGCGACTCTTTGATTTGATCAACAAGAGATGACTGAAGCTGGAGCACCAAACAAATCCAACCAGAACTCGGCAACAAAACATCCAACTCCAACCTCTGCATCTGCTCAATCAGATTCCTCTACTGAGTAAGGAACATAACTGCCGGCCTCCTGCTCAAAGCATCTGGCACCAAGTTTACTTTACCAGGTTGGTATTGCAAACTGATGTCATAATCGGCCATAAGTTCCAATTAACGCCTTTGCCTCGTGTTTAACTCCTTCTGGATGAAGACATACTTGAGACTTTTGTGGTCTGTAAAGATCTCCACTTGGTCCCCAAGTAAATAATGTCTCCACAGCTTCAAAGTATAGATCACTATCGCTAACTCCAAGTCATGAGTCGGATAGTTCTTCTCATGCGGCCTCAACTACCTCGATGCATAAGCAACGACTCGGCCCTTTTGCATCAGAACTGCCCCAAGACCCTTACAAGAAGCATCACAGTGAATTACAAATTTGCCTGAACTATCTGGAATAGTCAACACAGGCACTGACGTCAACCTGCTCTTCAACTTAACAAAAGCCTCACTGCAATCATCATACCAACAAAACCTCTGATCCTTCCCAGTCAGCTTAGTCAACGGTCCCACTATCTTCGAAAAATCTTGGACGAATTTCCGATAATAGCCAGCCAAACCAAGAAAACTCCTGACCTCTGAAACTGAATTGGAAACATGCCAATCTTTCACAGCCTCAACCTTCGAAGGATGCACAGAAATACCATCACCCGAGATAATGTGCCCCAAGAAAGAAACCCTGTCAAGCCAAAACTCGCACTTGCAGAGTTTTTTATGGAGTTGATTCTCTCTCAAAGTCTGCAGAACCACTCTAAGATGCTCAGCATGATCTTCCCGATTCCAATAATACACCAAAATGTCATCAATGAAGACCACTACAAATCTATCCAAGAACTGTGAAAAGACCTGGTTCATAAGACTCATGAATACAGCTGGTACGTTCGTGACCCCGAACGGCATCACAAGATACTCATAGTGCCCATATCTGGTCCTGAAAGCAGTCTTTTGTACATCAGTTGCCTTCACTTTGACTTAATGATACCCAGAACGAAGATCCAACTTCGAGAAAACAGCAGCTCCACTCAACTGATCCAACAAATCATCGATCCTGGGCAACGGATACCGGTTCTTCACAGTAATACTGTTTAGTTCCTGATAATCCACGTACAGTCGACAACTACCATCCTTCTTGTTGACAAAAAGGACTGGAGCACCCTAAGGCGAAACACTGGGTCTGATGAATCCCAAATCCAGCAACTCCTGAATCTGTACCTTAAGCTCTACTAACTCATCTGGTGCCATCCTGTAAGGACTCTTCGATATCGGCGTCGTACCCTGCTAAACTTCAATACCGAACTCTACATCCCTATCAGGGGGTAAGCCAAGCAACTCCTCTGGAAAAAGCATCCAGGAAATCTCGAACTACTAGAGGTGCAGCCTCACAGCCTGAATGCAATTCCATCGCACAAACCTCCCGATCAACTGCAGCTCGGCCATGGGACATCTCCCCGACATAGAACTCAAACTGTGTGTGATCTGGAATTCTGAACACAACTTTCTTGGCACAGCAATCGATAATGGCTTGGGTTTCACCCAACCAGTCCATACCCAAAATAACGACAAATCCTGAATTCCCAATTACAATTAGATTGGCCTTGAAGTCTGCGCTACCAATAATTATGGGACACTGCTTGCACTCTTGGGAACAAATGACAACTCCACCATCTGTCACAATGTTCCAAGCCTCTGATATGGTGCTGCAGTCTATCTGATGGCGGGCCACAAATCGAGATGAGACAAAAGAATGGGTTGCCCCGGAATCAAAAAGAACATGAGCAGGGAATGAGAAAACAATGATAACACCTAAGACATAGTCAAAAGACAAGGGAAAAAGAATGGTTGGACAGGGGTGAGAGAAACAAAATATAGAAAGATAACAGGAAGAATAAAGCAAGCCAAAAAGAAGGAAGCAAAAAAGAAATAACAAAAAAACAAAGCAAAATACCTGCAACAATACCTTCAGCTAACTCTGCATCTGCAGCAGTCAGGTTGAAAGCCTGACCTCTCCTCGGAACAGCAGTCCTCTGACCAACAATCTGGCGTTGAGGAGGAAGCGGTGGTCTGACTGGACCACGAGCTAGAGCCACCTACTGAACGGGACCCCTAGGTGGAAGAGCCGGGTGCTGCTGCGGGCAATCCCACACTGAATGGTCAGCAATACCACACCAAAAGCATTAGTGTCTGGCACGATAATAGTTCTTATGCCCATGCCCAGACACCTGGCAGAAGTCACAAAAACCACCCCTCGGGAAACCAGCAGAAGGGTACGGAGCTGCCCTGACAGGACGAGCAGGAACAGGCCTCTAAATAGGCCCACCAGAAGGCCTAGCAACCGTAGAGAAGTGCAGAACTATCCGCTGAGAAATAGCAAAACCAACACGAGCCTGCTCCTGAGCACGAGCTACCTCAAGAGCTTCTGCATAAGAGTGCAAGCGAAGGGAGACAAGCTACACCCTAATCTCTCGCTTAAGCCCTAAAATGAATCTACGAGCAATGTCCTCTTCGTTCGCCACAAGAACGGCTGCGAAGTGACTGAGTCTTGTAAATTCAGCTGCATACTCATCCACAGACCTGGAGCCCTGTTTCAAGAAAGTCTCATGTTACAACATTGCATGGATAATATGTAACAAAATTCTATTACTAGAAATAACGAACAACCTGTTTCAGGGCCAGAAATTGTTGCTCCATCTCCACTCTAGTGCTGCTAGGGAAGAACTTCTCCAAGATGACCCTAGTGAAAGTGGCCCAAGTGATCGGTCGGTTGAGCCTTTCGGACTCGGACCTCCACCAAATATGAGCCAAGTCCATGAGCTAGATGGCTACCACATCCACTCAATCAGCATCTGCAACTCTAGCTGCCAAAAGCAATTGCTCCGTCCGGATTAACCACTGTTCAGCCTCCAAAGGCGTCTCAGTGCCTAAAAACCTGTTGGGATGCAGTCTCATTAAGTTCGTGACTGTACCCGAATGGGGAGGAAGAGCTGCTTACATAGGCACAGCAGGCGGCGGAACCCGAGCAGCTTCAAAAGCAGTCATCACAAAATCACTGTGATTCTGTTGCATATTGATCAAGCGCTCAAGCACAGTGGTGACGGCCTCAATCACAGGTTGATCATCCTAGGGACAAGAAGTAGAACCTCTATGAGCCATAGTCTGTACAAAACCAAAAACAATTAGCATCCAGATCAAAGTTGATAATAATAATTCATTTATGCATGATTGGTTGGTGAAATGTTGAGCCGATCCCAGTTCGAGCCAAGCTTGTCTAATATATCAGTCAAACTAATACATTAGCCAAACCTGGGCTCCGATACTACTAAACAACTTGTCACGCCCCGCTTTCCAAAATAGAATACGGAATACGGATACATGACTAAGCTCAGCGAATGATTTTTATCATCCATAAACTGTTCAATATCTTTACAACATCTCACAGAAATAATCAGAGTCAGAAGCAAGAGAAATCAACCAAGTATGCATAATCGAATCAAACAAACCAATAGAAATTTACTTGAAACCAAAATGTAATATAATCTCAAATAAATCAGATCTGAATAAGTTAATATCCTGGGTCACATTGCCCAAATATAAATAAATCCAAGTATCAAATAAAATTTTCCAAATAAGCAACTAAATAGTAATAAAACTCCAGCACTAATATCTCATATCACCAACTCCATCTGGCAGGTGATCATCCTAGTCTGCAATTAAATAAAATGCAGGAAAAGGAAAAAGAAAACAAACTCCCGTCAATGCAAATTACAGGCCGTTTGTAGTGCAGGATACAAGTATATGGGACAAATAACAAATATAAAATAACAACATAACAAACCTAGCATGGTATAAGCATATCAACAGGAGTATAATATCTAATATGAATCAGGATAACAAATCAGATAGCATGGTATACTAACAGATACAGATAACATGTGTCAAGTCTCAAGTGGTATGCAGACAGATATACAGATGATAGTGTCAGATGATAGTCAGACAGATAACAGATAATCAGATAACAGATGTCAGATAAACAGATACAGATAAACAGATAACAGATGTTATGTTCTTATCAGTCTTGTGTGATTACTATCTAGGTAGCACTTCATGCACCCCAGGTTTTTATCACATGATTGCTACATTCAGATAGTTACATTTAGACTTCGTAGTAGAGTCCATAGGCCAGTGTACTCAGTTATCAGACAAACTGATATCAGATGCAGATTAGACAGACTGAAAGAACCTATGGGTTCTCTTATGAGTACACCTTCCTATAGGGAAGTAATGTAATGCCCCTGCCCCTAGCTTAGACAATTTATACAATTTAGAAGACAAATTAGATATTATGTAGTACAACTGCCCACCACAGGCTGCCTCTCAAAAGGTGGTTAACCGAATTGGTGACTCTTGATCATAGGCATTATTATTTATATATTATTATATTTACTTAATCTCCTGATATGGGACAAATACACCCTTCTGAAATATTTCATCCTGGGTGGGGCCCATTTACAAATGCCATATCAACATGGCATTCAACGGCACTTACTTGCTGTTCAACTCTCACATAGGACACCCCCCCCCCACGTTTACTATTCCTTTTCTCTTTAATTACACAAATGCCATTGCATCTTATACCAACAGCAACTCTTTCATATATTTTATATATATCTATGTATATTATCATCTTTGAAAATTACGGGGTGTTACACACACCCCCCTTTAGAAATCGGCGTCCTCGCTGAGCACGGGCATGCACAATCTAGTGTAGGATCTCCTTTCTAGCCGATGTGGAGTGGAGTACCCTGATTTTCCTAGCTGCATCGTAGGGTGGTCCATTATTTCAGGCCGCCACCTCGTTCCCTCTTATGCATACCCGTACATCTACTAGCTCCATCTCAGACATACATCTTGCCCACTCTTACCTACACTCGGTGTCGAAAGTCGGCTCTGATACCATTTGTAATGTCCCTGCCCCTAACTCAGACAATTTATACAATTTAGAAGACAAATTAGATACTATGTACTACAACTGCCCACCATAGGCTGCCTCTCAAAAGGTGCTTAACCGAATTGGTGACTCTTGATCATTGGCATTATTATTTATATATTATTATATTTATTTAATCTCCCGATATGGGAAAAGTACTCACCTTTCCAAAATATTTCATCCCGGGTGGGGCCCATTTACAAATGCCACGTTAACATGGCATTCAACAACACTTACTTGCTGTTCAACTCTCACATGGGACCCCCCACGTTTACTATTCCTTTTCCCTTTAATTACACAAATGCCATTGCATCTTATACCAACAGCAACTCTTTCATATATTTTATATATATCTATATGTATTATGATCTTTGAAAATTACGAGGTGTTACAAGTAATATAGTCAGGGTTCATCTAAACAGAGTTGTGTATCATGTAGTCATGAACACGTAACAGGTAGGGAACACTGGCCCTCTTCTCAGTACACATTTCTATATTTTCCACCACTAGATCTCTTTCTTAACCCCGACTTTGTTAGTTTGTTATTATTATCAGACAGACATGTATGTGCAAAAAATAGGGTGAGAATAAAATGATATAAACAGGTAACGGGTTCAGACTGAAAGGTAAACATGTACAGATGAAAGAAAACTCATACAAGGGTAGTGCAACGAAAATTCTAGTTCAGGATAGCAAGACAGTACTGCACTAAAACTGGGATTCCCGTTGCTACAAAAATGGAAATTTGAATCCTTCAAAGAATCTATAAAATAGACTCCCAGCCGAATCCAGCAAACATATGTAAGTCATATAGTATTTCACAATATCATAACTCAAAACAGGTTTGAATCCAGAAAACGTGTTCAGTCAGAAATTAGTATTTTGTAGTGAAAGTTAGGAAAACAGTATGAAAACTCATTAATTAAATCCATAAAAAATATGGGGTATTCCCCTATATGTACAACATAAGAATATAAAGTAGCATAATTTTTCAATATAAATAGTTTAGTCAACAAAAGTCAGAAAACATCAAAATGCAGTAGTTTTGTAAATATGGAGTTATAAACACTGCAGTACGAAAATAACAATATCTCGCAAACCATAAATCGAAATCTAAATCCGTCAAAAGGGTGATAAAATAGATACAGTAGGATACTTTCAGATTCATAAATATTGTACAAACAGCAAGTAGAATTAAGTCGAAATTCAGGTTCTATACTTAACAGTATGAAAATTCTGCATGTATAGTAATTGTTTAGAAACATAGAAGGTTTGTAAAACTCATCAAATAAATCCATAAAAATTCAGGTTCAATCCTAATCAGGTCTAGGTATACTTTGCAAAATATTAGATCAAAATAATAATTTTCACATCATGAAAAAAAAAGATTACTTTTTAGAATTGATAGAAATCAAAATCTGGAAATCTCTCTACACCTCGGTAGTAAAATAGACATAACTCAAAATCCATCAAACGAAACTTAGATCCGTCAAAAGGGTTGGAAAATAGACAGAATTCTCTACAAATCATGTTCACAAAATATTTTCATATACTGACCTTAATAGGGTCTAGAATACTGATCAACATCACGGTAACAGAAATTTCAGAATTGTCCTTCATAGACAAATCAACATAGATCATACGAAATTCATCCAAATCAACCCAAACATGAAATACAGTGTACTAGATATCCAAACAACCTGGTATAGGGTATTTTGCAAGTATTCAACAAGTATATCACGAATAACACATCAAGCACAGATAGCTTAAAGTAGCATGAACGCATACATCCAAAGTGGTCAACCCTAGGTTGTTTCATGTCATATATGTCGTGAGGCAACTATGGTCAAATCATAACAATAGAGACAATAGATAACAGAGAATTCACACACAAATTGTCTCTAGAACCAAACTACACTACAGGCGGTATTTAGTACTTGTGTTTGCAAAGGAATTTAATACAAGTTACTTGCCTTAACCGACGACGAAAATGACGATGAACAAGAATAATGGGAATGGATCCCGGCACAAACTCCAAGAACACATGAACTCAACACGAATCACACGAACAGAAGCAAGAAAAATCCACGAACACAAACCAACGAACCAATGACACACGCACACAAGGAGAGAGACAATGAACGGCGAGAGGACGACGGCAGGAAGCGCAACGTCAGAGTGCTGGCTGTTGCGGCGGAGGGCAACACAGCACGAGAAAATGGATGGAGGACGAGGTGTCGCAGCGTCGGGGTGCTGCGACTGCTGTGAGGAGGGTCTGTAGTTGCTATTGACTGTGGCGAGGAGCATCGATGGCCTGGCTGTCGCAGGTGGAGCAGGGAGGGAGAGCACGGGGATGAGGCTAGGCTGGAGGGAGGTCGGGAAAAGGTGGATGGTGAGCGGATGAGAGGAGGCAGCTGATGCTAGGGGTTCAGGACGATGCACAGGGATGGGTTTAACTATATATAGGGTATTAGTTAGGGTTAGGGGATGAGTTGAATGACGGCAAGAGAGGGGTTTAAACGGGTTGGCATAACGGGTAGGGTGTGTGTATAAACGGGTTTGGCTAAATAGAATAATGGGTATAGGTTGAATAAGAAAATAAGGTAGTGTTTATTAATTTGGGTAATGGATATTTAAATGGGTTTACGTAATTTGGTAGTGGGTTTGGGTAATAAAAATGTGGATAGTGGAGTTAAATTGGTTAATAAAGATTCAAAATTTAGGTAGAGCAAAAGTGAATAAAATAACAAAAATGGAATAAGAATCAATTTAACAATGAGGATCAAAAATAATGGCACAATCAAGCATGCACGAAACAAAAAGAGACAACAGAACCAAGAACTCAAATAAAAGATGATAAAACAATAAAATGAATATATTGAAAACAAAAGATCCAATATACGGTCTAGGAAAAAGATACAAAGAGTGAAAATACACCAAAAAGAAAAATACACTCAAAAATACACAAAAAATAGAAAACAGGGGTTACAGTAATGAGGCTATTGGACTCAAAATCTGACCTGGTTCAGATTTATGTGTGGGCCTTTGAACTTTAGTCAGCCCATTTAATTTAATTAAATGTCCAACCAATGTCAAGAGTCAAAGTCTTACTTGGATCCCCAATTAAATTCATCTTATGAGTTTAAATCCCAATTTCGATCCATTCTAAGTGTGTGACCCTGTAGGTTCCCGTTACGTTGATAGTAATACTAAAATCATATTCTAGTATTACAAATAGTTAGCGGTATCTAGCAATACATCACTGCTATTGAAGCAACGGAAATGTCAGTGATTAGACATAACCTATTAGTGACCAATGTTACCATGTAGTCTAGTCTCTTTGTCTAGATATCTTAATTGAGACCACAAGGTATAGAGCGTTTCATCCTTGTATAGTTCAATCTTTGATTTCTTGATGTCCAAGTAGACTTACTAATACAAATGAGCTTAATATCTCTGTCACGCCCCGCTTTCCAAAAATACGGAATACGAGTACGTAACAAAATCCCAGCGAATGATTATTATCATCCTTAAGATGTTTCAAGAAATCTTTGCAACACATCACAGGAAATATCAGAGTCGGAAGCCAGAAAATGTCAACCACATGCATATATGAACCAAATAACAACAAGAATACTTGAAATAAAATGTATTAATCTCAAATAATCATGATCTGAAATACACAAATAATTCTGGTTCATATTGCCCAAATACAGGAATAAATACAAGTACATGATTACAAATTTTGTTCAAGCAACTACAAGAAATAATAAAAACAAAATTCCAGCTTTAGCCCATCATCTTGCCAATACCTTCAGGAACCTATCATCCAAAATCTGCAATAGTAGATTTGCAGGAAAAGGGAAAAGAGAAAACACAAGTACCTGTTAATTGCAAGTCGCGGGTCACAAATAGAGTAAGATACAAGCACATGGAAATGGGGTAAACTAACTAGCACTTGGTATACTAACAGGTATAGGTAACATGAGTCAAGTGTCAAGTAAACAGGTAAACAGGTAAACATGTAATCAGGTATCAAGTGTTGTGTAATCATGTATCAAGTATCATGTTTCATGTTATCAAGTCTCATGTAAACAAGTCTCATGTATCAGGTGTCGGGTATCAAGCAAGCAGGTATCATGTCAAGTATTATGTTCAAGTCTTGTGTGATTACTATCTAGGTAGCACGACATGCACCCTACCCTACACGGTTGCTACAGTCAAAGCAATTTCGTTTTAGATTTCATAGGGGACCATGCAGGGCAGTGTACTCAGGTATTCACAGAATCACAGAACTTGGTCGGTAACTTGGTCGGTAAACTTGGTCGGTATCATGTCATACAGGAAACACAAGTCTCCTTCCGAGTACACGTTTCTGCACTATCCACTACTAGATCTGTCCCATTAAAACCCCGGCTTGATTATTTATTATTATTCTCAAACAGGCAGGTATAAGCATGAATTAGAGTCAAACCAACATTTTATAATCAGGTTTAGGTTCCGGGAAACAACTATACAAGCATGGATGATAGACATTCACATATACGAGCAAAATAGTGTATGTTCATAATCAGGACAGCAAGACCAAGCAGTACTAAAAAAGTGATTCTAAGAGCTACAGACATGCAAATCATGATCCGTTGAAGGATCTGGAAACTAGACATCCACACGCATCCAACGAATATAATAAAGTCACATACTAGTTCACAACATCTCAGCTCAAAACTGATTTGAACACAGATTTCATGTTCAGCCAGAAAACAGGGGAACAACTTCACAAGCATAAAAACAGCATGTAAACTCATCAAATAATTCCACGAAAAATCTAGGGTAATCCCCTATAGGTATAGTCTCAAAATAATAAGTTTCATAATATTCCAGGAAGTATATCTAAGTCGTCAAAAATGAAAAGCAACACAAAACATGGTTTTGACGAATCTGGAATTTCTCAACACTGCTGTACGAAAACAAGCATATCCCGCAAATAGAAAATCGAAATCCAATTCTTCCAAAACGGAGTGAAAATAGATAAAATCTTCCAACTTTCATATCTCACAAATAATTTTCATAAAACATAAGAAAATAGGGTGAAAACTGGGTTCAATATAGAACAGCACGCAATTTACAGCAAAAGTAGATTATAGATAAGGATATGAAACATCATGCAAAACTCATCTTTAAAATACACCAAAAATCTGAGAATTCCCTAATATCATGATGAAACAATGAGAAAACTATTATGGCAAGATATGATGTATAACATAGATCTTGAAAATAAATAGTTCACAAAATTCACACAAAACTGCATCTGAAAACAACCGACATGATTTTACCAAAATTATCATATCTCGGTCATACAAACTCCAAATGCAGTGAAATTAGTGGGGTTTGGAAACAGATTCAATTATCTACAATTTACTGTGAAATCTCCAAGTTTAGATTCGGACCCTAACACAGGTGAAAACAGCAAACAACACAGCACAGCCCGCAAATTCCAGATTTCACACTTCATCTTAAAAACGTCATAACTTTCACAATAATGAACGAAACTCAACTAAATTTGAAACGCAGCCTACCAATCATCTAAATATCATATTAAAGGGTTTCTAACATGTCAAAACCTAATAATTCTCTCATGGGCAATCAATCAAATACCTAGCACGCAATATGTCTCATACACCATCAAAATCAAGTTTGGGCGAATCCTAGGGCATAAACCTATCAAAATTCATGTTATAAGTCATCTATGGCCTGATTTACACAATAGAGACAAAACTCACAAATAAAAATCTAATTTTTGGCCGTCTTTAGTCTCAACTAACCTATATGTAAACTTTTTGACTTGTATCAATCTAATAAAATTATGTACAAGTTACTTGTCTCTAATGGAGTGATAATGATGCCAACGAGTCCAAGGAAGAAAACCCACGAGCAAAATATCCTTCCCACGCGTTTCCAAGCGAACCCACGAACCGAAACCGCTATACGATCAATCCCCTCGATGCACGAACCAAAGTTGACGATACCCACTTGATAGGCCAGCAAAGGAGAGGGCTTGGGGGCTGTTTGGGATGGATGGTGCTGTTTGGAGAAGGGGCCGGCCACAAGAAGGAAGAAGGAAGTAGGGTTTTGATTTGTATGGAGATGTAGTAGGCTAGGGTGGAGTAGATGGCCGGATTTAGTACTTGGAGAGGGTCGGCCTGATGTGGGGGAAGGCAGGCCGGGAGTAGAAGGGAAGGAAAGAAGACCGGTTTCTTTTGGGAGGAAGAAAATAGATTAGGGTTAGAGTTAAGGGATATAAGGGAATATATATATGAGTTAATTATGGGTTAATGGGTAGTGGATATCAATAGGAATTAATAGGTATACAATTGGGTAATGGGTATTGGGTAGATTTCAAATGGGGATACAAAATACAATGAATTCTATGGCTCTTAAAAATCTCCTTAAGGGCCAAAATCACAAATTGGCCAAAACACCACAAAAAATCCACCACACCCCCAAAATAAATAATAATCATGAATGAGGCCAAGAAAAAGAGAAAAAGAACTTAAAATGGTGAAAAACGAACAAACGATGCACAATCAGCACAATGAGGTCAAAAATGAAAGAAAAATAATATATATTGAAAATAATCCAATATATGGTTCCGAAAAATATAAGAGATATAAAAATACATTTTGACAAAAGAAATTTTTAAACCGGAGAAATAATTTGAGAAAAATTTTAAAATACAGAAAATACAAGAAAATACATTTTTGGAGTTACAATCTCATATTAACTCATTTGAGCATGGCTTGTAGTCCCTCTGCATGATTTGTAGTATATCCAATAGCCGACTTTATAATCACCTTATTACAGGAAACGTTTGACAACATTAAAACATATAACTTCTCATGTAGGGAACCGTAGTGACTTCAAGTCGAAGGACTTCATACACCATGGTCACTGTAAGAACCACTTATGACACTCACATAACAATCCATGCAGCGTTCACATGGTGGGTTGTCCGTCTAGTACATTATTACTCTAACATGTACCCATGTGTAGACTTGATATCTCATATCCATGACCTGTGAGATATGATTATCAGTCTACGCATATACTAGTCTCTATTTATTATTGTTGTCCTAATTTGCAATAGTACTTGACTAGGTTTAGTTAAGAATAATGTTCTAATTACAACCAATAGGATCTCACAATCAAGTAATACACTTGATATCCTATGGTATTCCACTAAGATATTTCAAGTATTTTACCTTGGGTTTACCCTTGGTTTGGCATCCGAGGCTGAAGCCTTGCGACAAAATCATGAAGAAATCTCCTCGGGTCCATTCCTTCGGCGGGGTATCCGACCCCAAGGTCTTCGATTAAGATATCTTCTCAGGTCTATCCTTTGGCGAGGCTTTCGAGGCCGAAGCCATACGACAAAGGATACTGAGCATTCCTCCTCATGTTTGCTCCCTTGATTAGGTATCTGACCCCGACGTCGCCTAAAAAACCTTTGAAGGATTCGACCCCTGGATTCCTTCGAGACTTGTCTCTTACGGGCACGTCAATCTAGGGAAAGACATTGTTGAAGACAACTCAACCAGTGTGGCTTAACCTCGGCGTATCCATTAGATAATGATTTCTCACGCAGAGGTCAAACCAAAAGTCTTCTATTAAATGAAGCAATCACAATAAAGGCGGTGGCCAGTATGTAGTTGGCAAATCAAAATAGTGAGCTACAGCTAAACACTCTTAAAATTGACTTCTCACCTCGCTAGACACTCTTACAATTGTCTTCTCGCTTCAGCTCCAATTTCCTCATAACGACAAGGCGCAGAAGGTCGGCCAGCTGGGATAGGCGCGAAAGTGACCAGTCCACCCACGTGGACCGACTCTAAATGCCCACCTTGAGAGTCGCTGCCCAGATGGCAAGTCCTTCGTTCTAGAAGCTGCATCAGTGTATGTGAAATACATAGAAGAGAGCTCGATGAGGAACAATCACCAGATCATTACATTTGCCCCAGTCAACCCCACAAGCCAGCAACGGATGATGCAAATGAACTCTACAAAGGTGCTCGTTCGGCCCCGGAACACAAAGTATGGCATCAGAACATCAGATCTTGAAATTTGAGATATACAGGACGAAGTTCATATAACACCCCGCAAAATTGGAAATTACAATTTTTCCCTCGTGTGTTATGCACGTGTATTTTGTAACGTGTTTTCATCCCGTATTTTGATTATCGACTATTTATTTATTTTCAATATTGATTTTTTTCTATTTTGAGTCAACAAAAATATAATAATTTGATATTTGTATTCTACGTGCTTTCTACGTGTTTTCAATACACGTATTAATTACATATTCTCCACCGCTACGTACAATATTTTCTATGTGTTTAAATTATTTATTTTATATATTTAAATCTATTTTATAAAAACGGAAATTCATTTCCCCCCTATTTTGATTAAAATGCATTTCTCAATTTTTTTGCACGTATGGTGCACGTGCAAATTTTTTATTCTCATTTTGCTACTCTCATTTTACTATTTTTAGCATGCATTAGTTTTATTTAGCCTTTCTTTTGATCCATGGACCTATAAACTAAAATGTGGCCCATTAGGAAAGGAGCCCACTAGATAATTAAATAAATTAATTAGTAATGAGCTCATGTAGCAAGCCCACTATTAAAATAATATTTTTAGTTAAATATGTACTAATACATGACAAGTTACAAATATTAGTACACATTTAGAGTTATAGAAATGTGTTCATATTTGTTTGTGCATGTGTGCATGCACACACAAATGTATTTGGACCATTTTGTAGGCTAGGGAGGACCGGTTTTCATGAAGGGAGAGAGAGAAGTGGAGCTTTATGTTCATGAAGAGTGGGGAGATGAAGAGATGGGGGTTTTAGGAGTTAGGAAAGTGGAGAGTTGTAGAATAAATTTGAAGAGTTATTAGGGTGGAATTTTTGCACTTTAGACCCTAACCATACCCTATAAATAGAGCCTCATTTCCTACATTTCTCTTGCACCAAAAACATTATAGAAAGAAAGAAAGAAAGAAAGAAAGAAAGAAAAGAAAGAGAGAGAGGGTCCTTTTGCTTGGAAGAATTGCTAGAGGAAGCCATTACTAGGGAAAGGGAGCTTTGCTAGGAGGAGGAGCCATTGCTAGGAGTTGTCTTGGAGTTAGAAGAAGTGTTACATCTTTCCCTTCAATTGTTCAAGCTTCAATAAGGTGGGTGTTCTCCTACTTTCTAATTTTTTTGAATGTGCATGTTAATAGAAATGAATGAGTAATATAGAATTTGATTTGATAAAATAGGACAAACCTATGCATTGGATGTAATGAAATATTGCTTTATTGAGTAAACAAACCCAACTTATGTTAATTAGTAATGAGAAAAGAAATGTTGATTTGTTTTGTCATGAATTAGTATGCATGAATGAAGATATAATTGATTGTATGAAAAATGTTGGGAATACATTCTTTTGCAAAAATATTTTGTAAAGTTAACTGAGTACCATAAACTTGTTTTGATTGTTGCCATGCTAGTTGAAAAGAAGAGTGCAACTAAAGGATTAATTCTATGAACCATGTTAGAGTGTTTGCAACTTTGTGATTTGTCAAATGTGTGATATGTAGGGGAAATTGTTAAAGAATGCTATATTTCGACATATGATTGAGATATGATGAAAAAGAAAAGAGAAGGAAATAATTTTTTTTTATGAAGTATGTTGACATATGTCGAAAATACAAATTTTGTATGAAAGGAATTCCTTTGAGACACCCATAATCGATTAAAAGATATGTTTGATTCTTAACACAAATTTTTATTTGTAAGATGTTAGGCATAAACTAGTTTTTAGAAAATCATGATTTTAATTTTCGAGTTTGAAAAGAAATGTAAATTTTGTAAAGAAAGGAAAATCTTTTTTTTAAAATGAGATATATGCTAAAAATAAGTTTGGACTTGTTGATTACTATTTAAGATCTCCTTTTAGTCCAAAGAGAAGTTTATTCCAATATCCTAAAGGATTGGATTATTGGGTAAACAAGTTTTGTTAAAAAGAAACAATTTCAGAAAAGTGTGAACAAAAGTATATGTATACAACTTCTAAACAGAAATCACATTTGGACTTACTGGTTAGTCAGTGAGCACCTCTTATAAGAGATCTTGGGTTCAAATCTTGTTAGCCATCTTTTATATATATTTTTTTTGATTGGTTTTAATAGAATAAGATGTTTTTTTTTTAGTATGAATAAATTTCTATTATGGTTATAAGATAAAATGGAAGCTATTAGAGATTGTTATGGAAATTTTATTGTCTATTTTAAGAAAGTAAAAATGAGACTTTAAAAAGGGGGCTTTTGATTAAAACTCATACTTTCTTCATATAAAATGAAGTGATAAATATTAAAGTTAATCATAACTTTATTGCATATTTTGAGGAAAATGAAATATAAATTAGTACATGAGTTTTAACCCCAAAAAGTATTATTTGGGTAATGTGGATTTATATAACTTGCTAGTAGAAATTTATAATGTTGAATCTTTTGTCAAGAAAGGAACTATTTGTTCTATGTTAGAGTGAAATGCATGAATAGGTTCTAAGATGAAACATGGATAATTGTTTAAGAATACTTTGAGTTAAGACATGATTATTAAAGGGTATGTGTACCCATGTTTCTTGTACATGAAAGGTTTATGATTTAGAATTAGTAAGACCTCGGTTACCGGTAATTTTGAAATAAAGGTTTTGAGACTTGATTTTGAGATAATGCCGTCGGGCGATCTCGTATTTTGTGAATAAAACCGGTATGAGGTAAAACTTATTCTAGGGTGATAACATATTCATGTCTTGAACTAAAAATAATTAGGCACCTAGGTGAAGATGTAATAGACTTGTGCAAACGTAAATGGGTGCTTCTATATAGTCGGCGGTGGATCTCCGTGGCTATAGACCCAGTTGGTGGACTGTGGTTGCTCCGTAGGAGATAGACTGTATTTTATCCGGGACTTAGGATAGTCGGCGGATGTTTACCATACTCCAAAGAATATGTATATATCGGGACTAGAGGGGCATTTACGGGATTATTCTCACGATATAATAGCCAGGGAGGCTGGGATCTGTTATTATAGCCAGGGAGGCTAGCCAGGGAGGCTGAGATCCGTATCTGTGAAATAACTCTAAAACTTGTTTTAATACTGGGTAGTCTCATGGCGAGGGATCGAACCCTTCAATGTGGAGTACGTAGGCGCTTGCCCTCGGACCTATGTAGTATGAGATGCATAGAATCTGAACAAGTGTGCATTAGTGTCATCCTAGTATAGAAATGTGTGCATTAGGCATTAAGGCATGACATACACTTATGCTTAGAATAATCACTTTTGACACTTTACTTGTTCATTCAATATTTTTGTGATTTGTTAAAGTATGAGATCGTTATACTATTCCCGGCATAGAGAGGATAGCCGTGTATAACATTTCGTCAGTTGTAAGTAACTGACGTGCCCACAGATTGACATGCAGGTAAAGGACCATTCATGGAGTTATAAAGTGGATATGCTGTTGCTGTTTAGAAGTTAAAGATGTTGCAAATGATGTTAAAGTTATACAAGTTGTTTTTCATTATTGTAATCTTTTAGTCTTCCGCTGTGTAAAAACTAAGTGTAAAGGAACTCTGATGTATTATGAATAAAAAGTTTTAAATTTCTTGTAAAATTGTACGAAATGAAGTAAAGATCCTGTGAAATCTCGAATTTATCCTTATATGTAAATTCGGGGCGTTACAGATGGTATCAGAGCATTCTTCACAAGTAGTACAAGTTTATAAGGAACGATAAAAAGGGACGATAAATTTGGGAACAAGCTAAAGGAGTCCTTCTGTCAACCGGGTCTAAACAACCCTAAGCGACACGGTATTTAAGCGTCTTTGGACCACCGCTAGCTGGGAACCGACTCTTACGGCTAACCCAAGTAAATCAGAACTTGATAGACTAAAGATTTGTTTAGGAAGAGTAGTAAGATCATTGACTATAGTCTAAAACCCGTGACACCTTATTGAGTAGTTACAACATTATTCCTGCAGACACTAGAGTGTGAGTTTCAGCTGATAGAGATTTAAATGTAAATGATTTACATTTGTGTTGCTTTATCGGCTGATGTTTTCTCTCCCTTTCCTTTTGGATGGCTGGAGTCGTGAATGCAGTAGTTATTGACTTTCATTCATGATGTTTTTCTCGTATACATTGATATGAGAGTGTATGCGAGCACACTCTTCCTGGATATCAGAGTGGCGCAGTGAAAGCGTGGTTAGCTTGGACCGTCATTCATGATACCTTACACACTTCCCTCTCAAATTATTTTTGTAGATCATTATCATGGTACTTTCTCCATATTCAATATATAAATTTTTAATAAATATTTTTTTATGTTATTAAATCATTTGAATATTTATTATTTATCTATCTTCCTTAGTCTTGATATTTCAAACTTAAATTTTTTTTTTCTTTCATGTATTTATGTCACTTTATGTTTACCCGTTTATATCTACTCTTACTTTACGTATTTTGTCAAGTTGCTGTTTATTAAATTAATATTGCAACCACTATTCTCTTCATTAATTATTTTGGATTTTCTTATGAAAATTTTTATGTGCACTCATTTTATTTGATTTGATTTCTGTGATACTATATTATCTTATCCTATATGTTCTTAACAAGATTGAAATTTTCTACGTATATGAATATGACCTACCATTTGTTTTACTGTCTACATTCGGTATTATTATTATTGCATATTTGTTTTGATATATTACTACTAATCGCTACTCATTACTTTTATAGTTTTACGCTTCTTTAATATAATGCATATACTCACTATTTATACATTATCTTTTCTCAAATTTTAACTATCTTTACACTCTTAGTTATTACATATATTTTTCCAATGATTTTTATATATATCATTGATATGGCTAAAATTGGGGTTAAATCGGAACCGTCCAGATTGGGCACGAATCTTGAAGCTCGGGGGTAAAAAGGTAATTTCACATACAAGCGGATCCAAAGCGGGTACTGAATCTCCTTCTCACAGATCCAATAACCCACGAGCGGATCCACACCAGTTGGGTACGGGTTCCGACCCGAGACGAACCCAAACCATCAAGAGACAAATCAGGATCCATAATCTGGGCAAGTCAATGGCCCTGATTTGCTCTCACCGGGAATCAAGGGAAGATTTCCTAAAACAGACTGAGGATTTTGCTCCCGGCTGTTACACAGAAGATCAGATCCTTAAACGGCTCCCCTGGCGACTATAAATATCACCCCTCTACCACCATGACCAGGTTAATCACTCCTTCACCACTTCAAGCTTTTTCTTAATCTCTTCTGATTACTGACAAGAGCGTCGGAGGGTGCGTCGCCGGAATCAACCCCGGTGTTTCGCACTTCCTTGCAGGTCGCGGCAGGAGCAAGAAGGCTGAGTCAATTGTTCAGGTTTTTCTCGGACTCACAAATTCTATCTGTTTACCCCCACACCGAAATCAGCGGTAACAGATTGGCGCCGTCTGTGGGAAAAACCACACGAACAGCCTCAGCTTCTTCCTCGTCGTCCTCTGTAGCCATGCCTCTGAAGAAGGTCAGATCTAGAGGGTCGAACCGTGTGGCCAATCCCGCCGACCCTACGGAGGAAGCCCCTGTCAACCCTATTCCACAGTCCGATCTTCCTCCACCGGCCCAGCAGGTCCCACCTCCTCATCCCAAGCAGCAACTCAACAACGGCCCTTCCGGTCACAACGGCCGGAAGCAGAAGCAGCCCCTCCATCAGGACCATGTTTCGGTCCATAATGGGTCCTCGGACTCGATGGCTTCTCATCATCCCGACCTCCGCAACACTGTCCTGAACCGCCAGAAGGACGACGACCTCCGCACCCACCTTGACGAGAGGCGGGCCCGAGAGGGAGCCTCCCGCCAGCATCAGGGTGAGCGGTCCCCTCGTCGCCGAGACGGTAGGAGGTCCCCGGACCGCAGGGGCCGGGCAATGTCTCCCAAACGCAGGAGGAGGAGACTGCATTCCCCCGCGGATCGGCATCCTCGGAGGAACAATGACGCACCGATCACTCGTGCCGAGTTCCTGCAATTTCAGGACACCGTTCTGCAGGCTCTCAACCTTCGGCAGAACGTCCAAAATGCTCAGAGGGCTCCAACGCCCCCGAGGGACCCCAGTCCTTGTCGCCGAACCCGAAGTCCTTCCACGGCTCCCAGCCGCCAGCAGCAGCGATACAGTCCTCGCCGATCCCAGGACTACCGGCGCCGCAGTCCGCGCTCCCCTTCCTATGAAGAGGAGTCCGGGGGGTCTATGATTACCAGCGGAGGGACGACGCCCTTATCCGCCGTCTCCATGAGGTGGAAAGGCGTATTGGCCGCATGGACAGAGAGGAGGAGTCCTGAGTAGGAACCGTCCGTCCCAGCCGACCCCCTTTCTCTCGGTCGATTATGGAGGCCCACATACCGAGGGGTTTCAAACCTCCGCAGTTTGAAATGTACTCAGGGAAATCCGACCCAGTCGATCACGTCAAAAGCTTCAAAACCCTGATGCTGATCCATCAAGCTTCCGACGCTGTGCTATGCAGGACCTTCCCAGCCACCCTCAGGGGGTCGGCTCGGGAATGGTATTCCAGGCTTGCCCCCTCATCCATCTTCTCATTCGAGCAGTTTGAGACGCTGTTCATAACTCACTTTGTGAGTAGCAGGCGAGCCGAGAAGACAAGTCTCTCCCTGCTGAACCTGCGGCAGGAAAGGGAAGAGAAGCTGTGGGACTATGTGAAGAGATTCACCGCAGAGGTCAGGTCTATCGCCTCCTTAGACCAGTCCGTGGCGACCGTGGCGTTCCAGTCGAACGTCCTCAACGCCAACCTCCGATCGTCCCTAGCCAAGAAGCCCCCGCATGACTTCGCCGGCCTCCTCTTGAGGTGCGAGAAGTACATCCGAGCAGAGGAGGCTGAAGCCCTTCCGAGCTTCGGAGGGCCCTCCGCAGGGTCGAAGAGGAAGGTGACGGGGGAAGAGGGGTCCAAGAAAGCTCAGAAGGACAATGGCGGTCAGCGTCGCCCTCCCCCCAGGTTCGAGAAGTTCACTCCCCTCACCACTAACGTCTCTACCATCCTAATGGAAGTGGAGAAGGAGGGGGTCATCCCTCCAGCCCCGAGGATGCACACCCCGGCAAAGAGGAGGAACAAAGACAAATGGTGTCGTTACCATCGCGACCATGGCCACGACACGAACGACTGTCGGGCTTTCAGAGATGAGATTGAAGCTCTCATCCGGAGGGAGCAGTTGGCCAAATTCGTGAAGGCTAACGATCGGGCGGACCGCAATTCTCCTCCGCCTCGGGGGGCTAACAAGCGTTCCGAGCGACGCGAAGAGACACCCTGTCACGCCCCGCTTCCCAAAAACATGGAATCGAGCACGTGACGAAGCCCAGCGAATGATTTTTACATCATCCATAAGCTGTAGGATCGACTCAGCATCAATCAAGAATATAACTAGATTTATATATAACCAAGCATGCATGAATAACTTATTAAGCAACAGGAAACAATTTAAACAAATAATAATGTTCAAATAATTCACATGTCTGGATCAAGTATAAACTCGGAAACAAGTCTTAAACAACAGAAGAAATAAATACCTTAAGGAAAGCAACTATTTAACAGATCCTTGCTCCAAGCAAAACCTGAAATGTCTGCTCGCCAATTCCAGCAGATAGCTTGTCTCCCAAGTCTGCTTAATAAACATAAACAGGAAACAGGGAGAAAAACAAGAGAAAATGCCCTTAGTGCAAGCTAGGGCCACAAATAGTAAAAGCAAGTACAAGAAAGGGGAAAACAAGATTTGGAATCAAGAATAAGCAAGGTTTAAGAAGTAGTGACAAATTCAAAGACTAGCTGGCAAGAGGGAACATCATAATGACTAGATTGGATAACAACTGCTAGTGGTGAATCACATGTCAGGTATACTTATAAGGGTAATTAATATCAGGCGACAACCTCAAGTCTAGTGTCATATGTTATTTTGAATGTCAGGTCTCATATGTCATTTAATTGTCAGGTCTCATATGTCGAGTTGTCAAGTATCAAGTTCCAGGCTTTAAGTCTCAGGTATCATGTTTCATGTATCATATCATCAGGTATCAAGTGACAGGTGTCAAGTTCAAGTCTTGTAATTATTACTATCTAGGTAGCACGACATGCATCCATTATACTACATGGTTGCTACAGTCAAATCAATTGCGCTTAGACCTAGTAATGGAGTCTATAGGGCGGTGTACTCAGGCATCAAACTAGCAGGCGATCAACCATGGGCTCTAGAGGTGGCCCCCGTAGGCTCAAGAGGTGGCCCCCGTCACCCATGACGTGGCACTTAGTTCTACGTGGCACTTAGTTCCATGTGATCTCAAACATACATCATGTAATCATATAATGGGCTCTAGAGGTGGCCCCCGTAGGCTCTAGAGGTGGCCCCCGTCAACCATGACGTGGCACTTAGTTCTACGTGGCACTTAGTTCCATTTAACATACAACTTGGGAAACACGGGCCCCCTTCCGAGTACACTTACCTATGTTGTCCACTCTATAGTCTTTCCCATAACCCCCGGTTTGTCACATTTGTTCAGGCAGATTTTGTGTTCTTGTACTTATACATGTGAAACAGGGTTGAAATAATCTAATTTAATTCTAAGAAAAATTGGGGATGTCCTATAGGGTGTCCAGCAACTACATATAAAATTTGGGGTCAAACACTCGCTGTTTGCACCGTGAAAATAATTTGTAAAGAAAATATATACAGCAGTTTTTACAGAACTGCGCCTACTGACGCAGCTGCAGTATAACAGCCGTATCTCCTAGACCGTAACTCCAAATTCAATCATTCTGGAGTCTATCGACATCTACACATCCTGATCTACGTTTTGTATTCAGGCCTCGGGCCCAAATTCCAATGTTAAAAGGGTCGAAACCTCAAAAGAAAATCCAGACAGCAACATAGGGAAATAATTCACTAATGTAGATTTCATAGAATTATGTAATTTGGTGTCTAAAATCATTATGTGGCACAAATACATGGTAATGGGAATCAAACAGCGAATAATAATATTTTCCAAGTCATAATAATCACAATTTGCCAAAACACTAAATTTATATGCGTCTACAGTTTCTAGGGGTCCTTAATTCATATGTCCATGTGATTCGCAAGTTCAAGGGGATAAAAGAGTCCAATTGAATTATTATTTAATGCGAGGAAGTTTTGTGACTCTTAGATTGGTGAGTTTGAAGGTTCAAATTGTTTTACTATGATATTTCAAAGGAGAGTCACAAACTAACTACATGTGGTATTTCAAGGAGACTTGTACTAGGACAATAAGATGTACAAGGTTACTTGCCTTAAATCGACGGTTGAAATCTCCGCTTGTTGAAGCAAATAGAGTAGAAAAATCCCCGGAAATGTCCTCGAAATGCGCGTCCAAAAACTGATCTGAGATCGAGCTTTCCTTGCACACACGATCGGCCCCAAAACAGCGTATAGCGTTCGGATCTGGTGCGGGTAGAACACGGAACACCGAAACAGCCAATCAGATTGATTCTGTGCACCGGATCCCAGGCCAGAACAGCGAACACGATTTGGATCTCGTGCGGAACGAACACAGAACACCGATCAAGAGCGCGAATCTTGATGAGATCTGACGGCTGCGAATCGCTCCCGCTCTTTTCTCCTTCTTCTTCGATTCGGTCGTCTTCTTCGTTCGTCCGGCGACTGAGCGTGAGGGAGAGCGGCAACGGCGGGGGGGGCTTGCGACGGCGACACTGTGTCGGGAAGCGACGCAGCAACGGCGGCACGGTGGTGGCGCGAGGGTGGCGGAAGGCGACGCGGCGGCGATGCTCTGTTCGTGGTTTCGAACAGGGGAGAAGTGTTCGGCGGTGTGTGTCGAGCGAAGCGACGGAGGATGTTGTGGAGGTGCTGGCTGTGGGGGTCGACGAGGACGGCGAGGTGATGGGTAAGGAGTGGGGCGATGGTCGGAGTTGGGTTCGAAGCTTTTTGGGTAATGGCGGAGACGGAGGTTGGAGAGATGGCGGTGGTGACAGAGTGGTTTGCGGTGGGGATGACGAGGCGAAGTCGAAGGTGATGGAGTTGTGGTGCTGTGGGGTCGAGCAGGATGACGGCGAGGCGATCGGAGTGTGGAGTTTGGGTTGATGCGAAGGCGGATTGATGAAGAAGATGATGGGGAAGGGATTAGCGGCGGGGGTAGTATTAGGGTTAAACAGTATAGTGATTAGGGTTAGGGTAGGGTTTAAATACTAAGGTTTGTGGGTATTGGGTTTTGGGGTTTAGGGGACCCGTTTCAAAAAGGGCCCAACAGAAGAAATGGTCAAAATGCACGATAATGGGGATTAGAGAGATGAACGAGAAGAATCGGGCTATTTCTCATGAAGAATGGGGCAAAATGGCACACAAACGAATTGATAAAAAGATCTAAAATTGAGTCGAGACAAAAATAACGATTTTATTCGAATAGAAATAAAATACGGATCTCAAATAGATGAAAGAATACAATATGGCAAAATACAGTATAAAATACAAATATGGGGAAACAGTAGTTACAAATCCTACCCACCTTACACAAAAATTTCGTCCTCGAAATTTGCTTAGGCGGTGCACAGGACAAAGTAAAAGCAACCTAGGGGCGGGTAACAAACAAGGGATCCAAAGAAAAGTCAACTTGGTGGTAACACCAAAATAAGAGGGGGTGGGTAACAACGATGGTCAAATGGAAGGCATGAAAGAGAATAACAGCATCTAAAGGATCCAAATAACACAAGATAATAAATACGATGAAGGAGTAGGCAGAACTGAAACCAAGGAGATGGAAGACAGGAAAGGATTGAATCCAATAATGAATGAGTACATGATGGCAGGATGGAAAGCAAGAAGGAAATAACCGGTATCAAAAACGAAGAAGAACACTGAACACCACAAGACTTGCAAGATAGCAAGGCAAGGAGGTGAACGAATAGAAAAAAGCTGTAATCGAAGAAGGGAGCGACAAGGGAAAGATGCACCACGCAATGAGTCAATGGATGAGGACAAAACAAGAGATAGGGGACAGCAAGTGGTGCAAGGAATGGAACAAAACACAATACAAGAAAGGAGAAACAACAACATGATCCTGGGTCCTGTGGGTCATGGGCCCACCACGCTTCCGCTGCGCTACTTTGATGGTGACACTCCAAGCTCCAGACATGTCGTTGTAGACTACGTGACACCATGCGACGATCCGAGCAGGAAGAAAAGAATGAGACACCAGGATTAAGGAGAGTGTGGGCTCCAAATAGAGATAAGCAATAATGCAAAATGAATATAAGGCTTGAGCTTCAATTTTCATAATTAAAAGATAGAATACATATCAAAACTAATTGCTTTTAACAGAAATAATAACACAACAAATATCAATAATAATAATATCAATAGTAACAGTAATAATAATAAAAATAATAACAGTAATAAAGGTGATGAAAACAATAATAATAACATCAATTGAAACAACAATGATAATAATAATACCAATAATAACGAAAATATTCATTTACCATCAGTTTCATTATACAAGTAACGAGTCTTGAAATATCAATTAGTAATAGGTAGAAAATCTTGCCTCCTTAACATCAAGTTGCATATTTGCCTTCACGACATCAGGTTTCAAATTGCCATCCAAATATTCGGCTGCACATTTTGCCTCGCCGATATCCAGTTGTAATTTGCCTCCATTGACATCGAGTTGCATATTTGCCGTCTCGACATTAGGTTGCAACGAAGTTATGAAATGTATATAAATTGAGCATGCTCAGGCTCAAAACAAATTAATAATAATAATAATAGTAATGATAAAAATAATAATACCAATAACAATAATAATAACAAAATATCGATACTAATAACAATAAGAATAACCACGATAATAACAATGATCATAACAGTAATAATAACAGTAATCGTAAAAAGAACGATAATAATAATAATAATAATAGCAATAATATTAAAATATCAACAACACTAGTAAAAATAATAATGCAAGACAAGATATAGTTTGGGCCCAACATCTTTGTGAAAGTAGTTTAATATTAGCAATAATAATAAAATAATGAAAACAACAATAAGAATATCCATAGTAGTAACAATAATAATAATACTAGTAAGGATATTGAAAACAATAGCAATAATAGTAATAGTAGTAATAACAGCATTGTACAACAAAATAAGAATTTGTCCTACTAAAATAATCCAGTAAAATATATAGTCGATCAAAAATGAAAAGTGAAGTTAAAATACACCATTGTTCGAAATAACAAAATCTTTGTTGAGAAACATTTTTATCGAAGATCAAAAATAAATATAACAATTAATAATTGAAATATAGAAAGTATTCGGGAAAATTAATTATAAAGAGAAAATAGATATGAGAAAAACGAAGCCACACCCAATAAGGAGTTAAAGAGAATGATGACTAGAAGGGACAAAAGAAAATTAAGGAATTGAATACGAAGGAAGAAGGATGAGGTGCAAAATCGGAATTGAAGAGAATATAGCATAGGAGAAATAACTAACATGGTACTCAAAGTGAGTCAACAATTGAAGATGAATGCAAGGCACGAAGAGCAATAAACGACACACGAACCGGAATAAGGAGGTTTCAACGAGGCAAGCAAAAATAAGAGATTGCTTGCACTGGAATCAAAAGAATATGGGTACGGAAGAATAAATTGTACCCAATATGGAATCAATAAATCAGAACGAATGCAAGAGATGGAAGGAAGCAAGGAGTCAAGGAATTGGATATGAAGAAATCAAAATGGATGGGATAAGACTTGTATCCAGATGAGTTGACTATTAAATTATTCATGTGGTTGCATGGCCTGTTTAATGTTGAGTTAATCCTGACTGAGTCAAGCCTGTCTAATATATCAGTCAAACTAACACATTAGCCAAACCTGGCTCTGATACCACTAAAAACCTTGTCACGCCCCGCTTCCCAAAAATATGGAATCGAGCACGTGACGAAGCCCAGCGAATGATTTTTACATCATCCATAAGCTGTAGGATCGACTCAGCATCAATCAAGAATATAACTAGATTTATATATAACCAAGCATGCATGAATAACTTATTAAGCAACAGGAAACAATTTAAACAAATAATAATGTTCAAATAATTCACATGTCTGGATCAAGTATAAACTCGGAAACAAGTCTTAAACAACAGAAGAAATAAATACCTTAAGGAAAGCAACTATTTAACAGATCCTTGCTCCAAGCAAAACCTGAAATGTCTGCTCGCCAATTCCAGCAGATAGCTTGTCTCCCAAGTCTGCTTAATAAACATAAACAGGAAACAGGGGAAAAAACAAGAGAAAATGCCCTTAGTGCAAGCTAGGGCCACAAATAGTAAAAGCAAGTACAAGAAAGGGGAAAACAAGATTTGGAATCAAGAATAAGCAAGGTTTAAGAAGTAGTGACAAATTCAAAGACTAGCTGGCAAGAGGGAACATCATAATGACTAGATTGGATAACAACTGCTAGTGGTGAATCACATGTCAGGTATACTTATAAGGGTAATTAATATCAGGCGACAACCTCAAGTCTAGTGTCATATGTTATTTTGAATGTCAGGTCTCATATGTCATTTAATTGTCAGGTCTCATATGTCGAGTTGTCAAGTATCAAGTTCCAGGCTTTAAGTCTCAGGTATCATGTTTCATGTATCATATCATCAGGTATCAAGTGACAGGTGTCAAGTTCAAGTCTTGTAATTATTACTATCTAGGTAGCACGACATGCATCCATTATACTACATGGTTGCTACAGTCAAATCAATTGCGCTTAGACCTAGTAATGGAGTCTATAGGGCGGTGTACTCAGGCATCAAACTAGCAGGTGATCAACCATGGGCTCTAGAGGTGGCCCCCGTAGGCTCTAGAGGTGGCCCCCGTCACCCATGACGTGGCACTTAGTTCTACGTGGCACTTAGTTCCATGTGATCTCAAACATACATCATGTAATCATATAATGGGCTCTAGAGGTGGCCCCCGTCAACCATGACGTGGCACTTAGTTCTACGTGGCACTTAGTTCCATTTAACATACAACTTGGGAAACACGGGCCCCCTTCCGAGTACACTTACCTATGTTGTCCACTCTATAGTCTTTCCCATAACCCCCGGCTTGTCACATTTGTTCAGGCAGATTTTGTGTTCTTGTACTTATACATGTGAAACAGGGTTGAAATAATCTAATTTAATTCTAAGAAAAATTGGGGATGTCCTATAGGGTGTCCAGCAACTACATATAAAATTTGGGGTCAAACACTCGCTGTTTGCACCGTGAAAATAATTTGTAAAGAAAATATATACAGCAGTTTTTACAGAACTGCGCCTACTGACGCAGCTGCAGTATAACAGCCGTATCTCCTAGACCGTAACTCCAAATTCAATCATTCTGGAGTCTATCGACATCTACACATCCTGATCTACGTTTTGTATTCAGGCCTCGGGCCCAAATTCCAATGTTAAAAGGGTAGAAACCTTAAAAGAAAATCCAGACAGCAACATAGGGAAATAATTCACTAATGTAGATTTCATAGAATTATGTAATTTGGTGTCTAAAATCATTATGTGGCACAAATACATGGTAATGGGAATCAAACAGCGAATAATAATATTTTCCAAGTCATAATAATCACAATTTGCCAAAACACTAAATTTATATGCGTCTACAGTTTCTAGGGGTCCTTAATTCATATGTCCATGTGATTCGCAAGTTCAAGGGGATAAAAGAGTCCAATTGAATTATTATTTAATGCGAGGAAGTTTTGTGACTCTTAGATTGGTGAGTTTGAAGGTTCAAATTGTTTTACTATGATATTTCAAAGGAGAGTCACAAACTAACTACATGTGGTATTTCAAGGAGACTTGTACTAGGACAATAAGATGTACAAGGTTACTTGCCTTAAATCGACGGTTGAAATCTCCGCTTGTTGAAGCAAATAGAGTAGAAAAATCCCCGGAAATGTCCTCGAAATGCGCGTCCAAAAACTGATCTGAGATCGAGCTTTCCTTGCACACACGATCGGCCCCAAAACAGCGTATAGCGTTCGGATCTGGTGCGGGTAGAACACGGAACACCGAAACAGCCAATCAGATTGATTCTGTGCACCGGATCCCAGGCCAGAACAGCAAACACGATTTGGATCTCGTGCGGAACGAACACAGAACACCGATCAAGAGCGCGAATCTTGATGAGATCTGACGGCTGCGAATCGCTCCCGCTCTTTTCTCCTTCTTCTTCGATTCGGTCGTCTTCTTCGTTCGTCCGGCGACTGAGCGTGAGGGAGAGCGGCAACGGCGGGGGGGGCTTGCAACGGCGACACTGTGTCGGGAAGCGACGCAGCAACGGCGGCACGGTGGTGGCGCGAGGGTGGCGGAAGGCGACGCGGCGGCGATGCTCTGTTCGTGGTTTCGAACAGGGGAGAAGTGTTCGGCGGTGTGTGTCGAGCGAAGCGACGGAGGATGTTGTGGAGGTGCTGGCTGTGGGGGTCGACGAGGACGGCGAGGTGATGGGTAAGGAGTGGGGCGATGGTCGGAGTTGGGTTCGAAGCTTTTTGGGTAATGGCGGAGACGGAGGTTGGAGAGATGGCGGTGGTGACGGAGTGGTTTGCGGTGGGGATGACGAGGCGAAGTCGAAGGTGATGAGTTGTGGTGCTGTGGGGTCGAGCAGGATGACGGCGAGGCGATCGGAGTGTGGAGTTTGGGTTGATGCGAAGGCGGATTGATGAAGAAGATGATGGGGAAGGGATTAGCGGCGGGGGTAGTATTAGGGTTAAACAGTATAGTGATTAGGGTTAGGGTAGGGTTTAAATACTAAGGTTTGTGGGTATTGGGTTTTGGGGTTTAGGGGACCCGTTTCAAAAAGGGCCCAACAGAAGAAATGGTCAAAATGCACAATAATGGGGATTAGAGAGATGAACGAGAAGAATCGGGCTATTTCTCATGAAGAACGGGGCAAAATGGCACACAAACGAATTGATAAAAAGATCTAAAATTGAGTCGAGACAAAAATAACGATTTTATTCGAATAGAAATAAAATACGGATCTCAAATAGATGAAAGAATACAATATGGCAAAATACAGTATAAAATACAAATATGGGGAAACAGTAGTTACACACCCGAGTTCGAGGAGGAAAGGATTCTGCACCTGATCCACGGAGGCCCCATGGGGGGCTCCTCTAATTCCTCCCGAAAGGCCTTCGTCCGAGAGGTCAACTAGGTTCACAGTGCTCCTCCCCCCAAAGGTCTCGGCGTCCCTGTGTCTTTCTCCGACGCAGACCTCGAAGGGGTCCGAACCCCACACTGTGATGCCCTCGTCATCGACCTCCGCATGGCCAACTTCAAGGTGCAGAGGATTTTAGTAGACAATGGGAGTTCGGTCAATATTCTCTTCCTCTCGGCCTTCCGAGGCCTTCAGCTGTCCCGAGACCGTCTCAAGCCGGCCGGTTACACACTCCACGGGTTCACGGGGGTCCCGGTAACCGTCGAAGGGGTGATAACCCTAGACGTTACCGCGGGAAGCACCCCTACTACCCGGACCGAGCCGATGGACTTCATGGTCGTCGACATCCCGGCAGCGTATAATGTCATTCTAGGCCGACCCGGCCTAGCCGCCTTGGAAGTTGTCCCCTCGGCGTACCATTTGAAAATGAAGTTCCCCACTTGGTCGGGAGTAGGGGAAGTCAGGGGAAGCCAAGAAACAGCCCGGAAGTGCTACATGACTTCCACCGGGGGACCAGTGCTCTCGCTCGAGACACTAGAAATCCCCGAGCCGAAAGCTCGACCAACGTCCGAGCCGGCGGACGAGTTAGAAGAAGTGCTCTTCTCGGACGAGGATCCGAGCTGAAAGTTCCTCATCAGCAAATCCTTGCCAACCGCACTGTGCTCGGACCTGATTAAATGCATCCGAGATAACCATGACTTGTTTGCATGGTCGGCCGCGGACATGCCCGGCATTTCCGAGGATCTGCTCGTCCATCGCCTAAGTGTCGAACCGGGGTGCAAACCGGTCCAGCAGAAGAGGCGAAAGTTCGCTCCCGAGCGATAGCAGGCCATCAAGGAAGAGGTCTATAAACTGCTGAAGGCCAAGTTCATACAGGAGGTAAATTACCCCGAGTGGCTGTCGAATGTTGTAATGGTCAAGAAGTCTAATGGCTCGTGGAGAATATGCATTGACTTCACCGACCTGAACAAGGCGTGTCCGAAGGACCCATTCCCTCTCCCGAACATCGACACCCTTATTGACGCCACCTCGGGCCATGAGCTCCTTAGCTTCATGGACACCTTCTCGGGGTACAATCAAATCCGAATGTTCCCTCCGGACATTCCGAAGACCTCCTTCGTCACCGACCAAGGCCTCTACTGCTACCAGGTCATGCCGTTCGGCTTGAAGAACGCAGGCGCCACCTACCAACGCCTCGTCAACAAGGTCTTCCAGGGCCAGATCGGCCGAAACATGGAGGTGTACGTTGACGACAAGCTCGTCAAAAGCGTCCAAGGCACCGATCATGTAGCCGACCTCCAGGAGGCCTTCGGCGTGTTGAGAAGGCACAGCATGCGGCTGAACCCGAACAAGTGTGCGTTCGGGGTCTCCTCGGGAAAATTCCTCGGCTTCATGGTAAGCCAACGAGGAATCGAAGCTAACCCCGAGAAGATTAAGGCCATATTAGACATGGCCCCGCCTCGGAACATCAAGGAGGTGCAGAAGCTCACCGGTCGGCTCGCTGCTATCGGTCGGTTCCTCTCGAAGTCGGGGGAAAAGTGCCTCCCCTTCTTCAAAGCACTCAGGGGGGCTAAGGATTTTGAATGGGGCCAGCCACAACAGGAGTCGTTCGACCAACTGAAGGCATACTTGGTGAACCCCCCTCTGCTCAGCAAACCGGTCCCGGGCGAGACCCTCTTCGTCTACTTGGCTGCTCCAAGCAGACCCTAAGTGCTGTCCTGGTAAGAGAGGAGGACCGGTCCCAAAGGCCCATCTACTACGTGAGCAAGGTGCTTCGGGACGCCGAGCTCCGCTATCCGAAGATTGAGAAAATGGCCTACGCCCTAGTCACAGCGGCGAGGAAGCTTCGGCCATACTTTCAGTCCCACTCGATCGTCGTCCTCACCGACCAACCCCTAAAGCAGATCCTCTACAAGCTTGAGACCTCGGGCCGGCTGATGAAGTGGTCCATAGAGCTGAGCCAGCATGACATCACTTACCAGCCTCGGACAGCAATTAAGGCACAGGCGCTCGCCGACTTCATCGTGGAGTCCACTATCCCTGAGGTCGAACACATTCCGAATGGACCCCCCATTTGGACAGTCTTCGTGGACGGATCCTCTTGTAATGAAGGAAGCGGCGCTGGCATCATTCTGAACGGCCCTGACAACTTCGTCCTCCAGTACGCAATCCGTATGAACTTCAAGGCCTCGAACAACGAGGCAGAGTACGAAGAACTCATCGCTGGTCTCGGACTTGCACGAAGTGCTGGGGCGCAGCGCCTCCGAATCCACAGCGATTCCCAGCTTGTCGTGAACCAAGTCTTGGGCGAGTACGAGGCTCGAGATGAGCGGATGGCGAAGTACCTTGCTAGGGTTCGGGACCTTATGGGCCGGTTCGAGGAGGCGCTCATCCAGCGGGTCCCTCGTGAAGAGAACTCACAGGCCGATGCCCTCTCCAAATTGGCCTCGTCCTCACTGCAAGGTCTCGAGCAGACCGTATTGATCGAAGTCCTCTCTAAGCCGAGCATCGAAGACGAGACACTTGGCTCGGCGGAATCGTTGCCGGTCATGTTACAAGATAATTGGATGAAGCCTTTAGTTGAATTCCTAAGGGACGGGCACCTGCCCGAAGACCCCAAAGAGGCTCGCCGAGTCAGAACCCGGGCCGAGCGGTATGTCTTGATCGAGGGCATCCTATACAAACGCTCTTTCTCTCAAATAGACGGCCGACCGTACCTAAGGTGCCTCTCTCCGGATCAGGCTGAATATGCCCTACAAGAGCTCCACGAAGGCATCGGAGGGGCACACTCAGGATTTAGGTCCTTGGCCCGGAAAGCTTTGAATTATGGGTACTTCTGGCCGACCCTCCTTCAAGACGCCAGCGACACGTTCGGCAATGCAGCTCTTGTCAGAGACACTCCAGCATCCGACGCCTACCTCAGGCCAACCTCGCCTCCCTATCAAGTCCCATCCCCTTTGCAATGTGGGGGATGGATTTACTAGGGCCCTTCCCTCCGGCTCCAGGCCAATTCAAGTTCTTGGTCGTTGCCATCGACTACTTCTCAAAGTGGGTCGAAGCCGAGCCCCTCGCCACAATAACCGAGAACAAGGTGGTACAGTTCTTCTGGAAGAGTATCATTTGTAGGTTCGGCGTCCCCCGCATCCTCGTGACGGACAACGGGACTTAGTTCACTGGCGCAGCATTCCGAGCTCTATGCGACGACCTGGCCATCCAGCAGCGCTTCTCGTCCGTCTCCCACCCTCAGTCGAACGGACAGGCAGAAAATGCTAACCGGCAGATCCTCGCAGGCATCAAGAAAAGGCTAGACAAAAGTTCCAAGGGCTTATGGGTCGACCAACTCCCCAACGTCCTATGGAACTACCGCACGAGCAAGCGGACCCCCACAGGCGAGTCCCCTTTCAACCTCACCTATGGGTCCGAGGCCGTGATACCCCTCGAGGTCGGAATACCTTCGCCTCGGCTCACAGCCTATGACGAAGCACAGAATGCCAGAGACCTCAGAGCAGATTTAGACCTGATAGATGAACTGAGGGAAAGAGCGGCGATTCGGCAGCAGAGTTACCGAAGGAGGGTTGAACTGGCGTACAACAAAAATGTCCGACCCGCCAACCTTAAGCAAGGAGATTTGGTCTTGAGAAAGCTAGCCATATCCTTCCCCAGTCAGAAGAGCAAGCTGGCTCCGAACTGGGAAGGACCGTACAGGGTCACAAAGATAGTTCGGCCTGGAACATAACGCCTTGAAGACCTAGAGGGCAAAGAGCTTCCGAGGACCTGGAATGCCGACCACCTCCTAAAGTACCAAGAAAGCGCTCCGGCGCCGCTCTAAGTATCATGGGGTATCGAGCCATTCCAGTCCTCCGACTTGTAACCTATTTTCATTAATTGTACTATGTAAAACGGTTCGCCGTCGATCATTAATAAAGAAAGCTCTTTCGTGTTTTTGAATTCGCATGCTTCTCTTCCCTCTTATCACCTGCTTTTTTGTGATTTCAACCAATGGTTCGGAGTCCACGTTCCGCTCGACCTCACCTCCTCGGCTCGTCCCCGGACGAACCAGGGGTAGACCGTCGCTCGGAACTGCTCCCACAACCGTTGAACTACACCGATGGTTCGGAGTCCAAAACTCGGCTCGACTTTACCTCCTCGGCTCGCCTCCGAGCGAGCCAGGGGTAGATCGCCGTTCGGAATTGCTCCCACAACCGTTGAACTAAACCGATGGTTCGGAGTCCAACACTCGGCTCGACTTTACCTCCTCGGCTCGCCTCCGAGCGAGCCAGGGGTAGATCGCCGTTCGGAATTGCTCCCACAACCGTTGAACTACACCGATGGTTCGGAGTCCAACACTCGGCTCGACTTTACCTCCTCGGCTCGCCTACGAGCGAGCCAGGGGTAGATCGCCGTTCGGAATTGCTCCCACAACCATTGAACTACTACGATGGACCCGGAGTCCAATACTTAGCTCCCAGTCCCCCCGAGCTTGCTTCGCAGCAAACCGAGACTGGTCCGCCCCTCTGCTCCGTCAGTGGAGGGACACCGAAGCTACGTTCGACCATATAATCCGAGCCCTCCTACCTAATAGCCGAAGCCCGAAGCCCTACGCCTTCGGTCGGCTACCGAGCAATTGCCTTCCCGAGCTCGCAAACGGAGAAAAGTCACTTTCTCCTCAACTTTCGCGCCTGATCTCGATCAGACGGCTCAGATCTTGCCACCTGCGCTAAACGACAAGATAGCGTTTTCTTGGGAACTGAGCCGCCTCGAGATTCGCGCCAACACCCAACGGCTCAGATCTTGCCACTTGTGCTAAACGACAAGATAGCGCTTTCTCGGGGACAGAGCCACCTAGGAACTCGCGCCGTACCCTGTCAGAGTCACTAAACGACAAAAGACCATACATACAGGAACCCGTTCGGTTCGACGCTCTCGCCAACGGAACTAATCCGCTCGGTTCAAAGACCTCGGCGCGACCAACACAGTTATAAGCAAGACAAAAATGCAGAGCAATGAAAGATATTTTATTAAACAGCCAGGCTGTAACACGAAACACATCTTTCCCATGGTTACAAAATGTTCGCAAACAAAAAACACGCCACCGATCTACTACACTTGGCCCTCATATGGAAATATCCTCACTAGACTGTTCGGCCGACTGTTCGTCCTCCTCGGCTGGTAGCTCCCCTGCATCGTTCCGGAGCTTCGCTACCACAGTCTGCAAGTGTCAAATCTCCGAGAGCAAATCATCCCGTTCGGCTATGATCTTCGACTGGTTGTGCCGAATACACTTGACCCGAAGAGCGTTGCTGAAAGCGGTTTGCGAATCTTCGTCCCCTCCTGCGGGGCTCAACTCGGCGATCCTATTCTCCAGGCGTTGGATCTCTGCCTCCCGAAGGTCGAACACGGACAAAAGGTGGGCCTGCTCACTCTCAGCTCGGCGTATCTCCAGCTCGACGCTCCTGGGGCTCAGAGCCGCCGTCCCAGAAGTGGCCTCGGATTCAGAGTCATCATCCGAACCGTGAGATTCAGCGTATAGGTCGGCCGTCTCGAGCTGAAAAGAAGGGAAAACGAATAGCAAAATTTCAATACACTACTGAAGTCCAACACTTGGAGATTTTCTAAAGAAACTCTCAAATTCGCATTCAGACATAATAGTGTTATACACGGCCGAACCGACCCTACAACAACGTTTTACAACAAATCAGAAGGGACATGAAGCGACATAGTCAGGTTCTCTTCGGAAGGGGAATGCTTCGGTTTAAGGAAACGCGAGGACGACGAGGCCTGCCCTCCGAGCTCGATCCTAAACCAACGAAGCGCGACCCCCCTCCGCTGCTGGCCCTAACTGCGGCGCCGACCGAGGCCCCGCTCGACGAGACGGCCGCACTGCTCTGAGCGTCGGCTGGACTCCGTCTGGTCATAGGCGAGCGTGTCGCGAGTTCGTAAAACGTAATCCCCCTCTCGCTCTCTTCACGAGTGCACAACGTACTGCGGACGTTAGCCCTCTTCGGCACAGGCTTGAGCGACGCGACCTCTTCCTCCAGTTCAATGATTCTATCTCTCAGAGCGTCGTCCTTCGCCGTCTTCTTCGGACGAGAGGGTCTTGACGAGCCAGAGACGGTGGCGCCATTGGTCGCAAGCCGTCAGAAGTGGGTAACCTCGATCTCCCTATCTATTGTGATCCTTCTGAGCCTGTCGACTTCGGCCAATAGCCTCTTGCGCTCGGTCGATGCCTTCTCCAGCTCGGAAGTCAGTTTCTCTTCCGCCGCCGAGCGTTCTTTCTCCGCTAATTCCAAGTGTTGGACCTCAGCCAAAAGGTCGTCATTCTTCTGCTCGGCGGCAGTGAGCTCTCTACGGAGCCGCTCGACTTCGCCTTCGAGACAAGGAGCTTGGGGGTACTTCCGCAGTTGCCACAGCTCGCGACAGTACCTCCGCAGAGCTGCTTTCGTTTCCTCCAGCTTGCCGAGCAGGAGAAATCGATTCTGTTGGCTCTGAAAGAGCTCACCCTTCGTTTTTGCCAGCTCCTTCCGAAGGTATACGACCTCCGTGATCGGACCGAACTTCACCTGAAAAGCGGAGATAAATCCGATGGGACAATACACGGAAACATCTACAACTAGTCACGCACAAATCCGAGGCTCAACACTTGGACAAATTTTGGCCAAACAAAATGTTTTCATTCAAAACCGAGGAGAAAGTTTTACAAAAGCGGTGGCCAGTCCGCAATGAGGCTTACAAAAAGAAACAAAACAACAAAAGACTAAAAAAGACAACCGAGTCAGGGGTCGACCTTTTTGCCGTTCGGGTCCGTGACCCCCCGGTCTTGTCCTCGCCATCGCCCTCGCCTCCGCGTTCGCTCCAACTCTCCTCCTCGGAGTCGTCCTCCTCCTCGCCCTCGGCCTCAGTCTCCCCTGGGCCTTCGACGGGTTCCGTCTCTCCCTCAGGGCCGAGCAACCCCTCGGTAACCCCCTCCTCCCCTTCCACGGGGTCGTAAAAATGGTAGGAGGACGTGTCGAAGCCCGGGTTCTTGGCGGCTACGTGGAGCAGGGCTCGATCGTAGGCATCCTCCATGTTCTGGAGCATGTGCTGCGCGGCCTCCTCCTGCACGGCCTTCCTCACCTTCTTCACCTTCTTCTGGTGCTTGGCCATGATCCTTTCGGCCCTCTTCCGAGCCTTCTCCGCTTCCGATCGGGCGTTGGCCAGCTCCTCCTTCAGCTCGGCTGCCTCCGTCACGTCCTTCGACAGCTGAATGGCGTCGGCCAGCTGCTTCTCCAATCCCGCTACTTCGGCAGCCCTCTTCGTCGAGAGGAGCTGCTCGGCATCAAGCCACTACGTGGCCTTGACGCGCTCTGCCCTCTCCCGCTCCTTCTCCTGCTCCTTGTTCGCAAACTCCTTGACCAGGAAATTGAAGTGGCAGAGGGTCTGAAAAAGAACAGCGGATTAAAATCCGAGCCCAAAAACTTGGCAAAAATTTTTTAAGGGAGAGATCAGCCTACTTACCGACATAGTATTCCGAGCGATCTGCATCACGGCGTCCCCTGCTTGCCCGGCCTTCAGGGTCGCTCGGTCCTTTGGGGTCGGCAGGTGCCTCACCGCCTCCATGCTGATGTTGCCGTCGCCCAAGAAGCCGTCGACGTTCATCACCTGCCAGTCAGGCACGAAGATCTGCTTGTGACGCTCAGTCAGGATCTTCTCCGCATAGGCAGTAAGGGGTGGAACTTGGAGGGACAGCACCTCCTTCACGCCGAACGTACCGCTCGACGAACCGGGAGCATCCACCTTCGGGGTCGGAGTCGGCACCTCCGAAGCAGGGGGGTCGAGAACCCTGATCTCCCCCTGCTCGAGGACCGCGACCTTCGGTTGGTCGGCGGTCTTCTCGACCGAAGGCCTCTTCGGGGCCCGGCCTTCCTGAGGCCCTGCCGAAGCCCTCTTCTTCTTCGCCTCCTGATCCGACCGGCCCTTCGCCACTAGAGCTTTGTAATCCAGCTTCATCGTCTCTGCAAAAGCCGAACGAAAAAACATAGAAAAATTTTCATAGACTCCAAACAAAGAGTATAAATACCAGAAGCATACTAGGGTCGATCGGACTGAGACCCCCACGGAACAGATCCTCCTCGGTGATATCTTTCCAGCTTAGCGCTGGCAGGGCGAGGAGCTTCTTCTGAACCTCCGCCTCCTCATCACTTAGCGCCACCTCCTTCTTGGTCCGCTTGGGCAGACCCTCCTTTGCCCAAACCGTCGGTATCACCCACGGCGCCGGAGCTCGGATGAGGAAGTACTTCTCCTTCCAATATTTGATCGAGTCCGGATTCTCGATCAGCTTCACGCCCGGCCGGGGCATAAGATAGAACCTCTGTTCGTCCCTGCCTTGGCTGACAGGATCGGTAGAGACTCCGAAAGAGGAACATACTCGGCTTACCGCCGACCTCTTGGCATTGGAGGACGAACGCCATGACGTGCCTCCATGTGTTCGGCATCAGCTGGGCGGGGCTCAGACCGTACCATGTCAGAACATCAACCACGAACGGGTGGAGGGGAAAGCGGAGTTCGGCAATAAGGGAGTCGACCGGAAAGACACACACGTCCGACGAGGACTTTGTGTTGGCTCGGAAACCCGGCCCGGGGAGGAGCAGTCCATAGTCGGCAGGGATCCGGAAGCCCTCTCGGATCAAATGAAGGTCACCCTCGGTGAGAGACGAGATGGTATGATCCACCTCGGACAACTCCCTCGGCTCGTTCTCCTCCACCAACTTAGCCGTGCCTTGGGTTACTCTCTCCAAGGTGTCCTCGGCATAATTCCGTACGCCCCCCACGCTCGACAGAGAAATGGGCTGCCGACCGAACGCTCCCACCGTCTTCGGCATTTCCACGATCGTAACCACGTCCTTCCCCTCCCGGGACACCGCCGCAACCTCTTTAGGTAGCTCGGCCACTTCGCCCTCTCTGTCCGGACGAACGACATTCTGATTGCTCGGCTCCACTACCTCCTTCCCTTTATCCCCTCGGCCAACGGCTTGCTCCGAGGCGGGGGTCTCATCCGTGATCTTAACCATTTTTTCTAAAAAGAAGGGAAAGAGACTGACCTTGAAGTGATAGGTACGGTCGGAAAGTTCGCCGGAGACAAGGAACGCTACTGTGACAGCTAGCAACGCCACCAGAGAGCTGAAAACTTCGAAGGCAAAGTAAAAACTGAAGAGAGAGAGTAAAAGTGAAAAATGAGACTTGGTCTAAGGGGGGTGAAGATTTATAGTAAAAATGGAACGTCCCTTGGACTTCCAAACGAATAAGTGCGACTTTTGGGCTGCTCTCGAAACGTCGCGAAGGCCCAACACAACTGCCTTCCTCACCAAGTCAACCAGCTCGGCGCAATGGGATCTGAATCCGAGCCGCACGCAATCCGAGCCAGATTGCCCAGACTCCGGTCGGCCTCCGAGCAAGTGCCTTCCCGAGCCTGCAAATGGAGAAAACTCACTTTCTCTTCAAACTTCGTGTAAAATCTCGATCAGATGGCCCAGATCTCGCCGAGAACACTAGACGACAAGATAGTGTTTTCTTGAGGAATGTGCCCGTCTCGAGATGCGCGCCGTCATCCAACGGCTCGGATTGCGCCACGTCGCTCGGACGATCGAACCTTCGGACGCCCCACCAATGCCTAGAGAAGCCGGAAAAAGTTTTGATTCAAAGTTTTAAGGCACCGCCCTCGGCGGGCCCCCCGGGCCCTACGTCTCGGTCGACATTTCGCCGACCCGCGAGGCCCGGTTGAAAGCAGATGAACACTAAGAGATTGGGAGAAGCGCACCATTCCGAGCTAGTTGATTGTAACTGGAAGGCTCGGCCCGGCAGAGGACTCTGGCAACAGAGCCTTCACAGTTGCAAACAACAAGATCGGAACGCCCTTTATTTCTCCCCCCTCAATCTCATCGATGGACAGGAAGAGAAAGAGCGATCACCCGTCCTTCCGAACAAGCTCACCCCTCGAATTCGGACATGGATCATCACCTCTCCCACCCTGATCTCTGCCGACCCTGACACCCGCTGCGGAGCAAACAGAGTAGGCAGAAGATCTTGGTGGGAGAACGACCACCCGTCCCTCCGAAGCAGCTCACACCCCGGGTCCGGACTATGGTCGTTGCCACTACTGCCTCATTCTCTCCCGCTCCTGACATCCCCTTCGGAACCGTGAGGAACGGAAGAAGAACAAGGCAACAGAGCAACCACCCGTCCTTCCGAAATAACTCATCCCTCGGATCCGGACTATGGTCATCACCACTACTGCCTCGTTCCCCCCCGCTCCTGACATCCCCTTCGGAACCGTGAGGAACGGGAGTAGAACAAGGCAACAGGGCAACCACCCGTCCTTCCGAAGTAACTCATCCCTCGGATCCGGACTATGGTCGTCACCACTACTGCCTCGTTCCCCCCCCGCTCCTGACATCCACTTTGGGGCCGTCAGGAACGGGAGAAGAAAAAGGCAAAAGAGCGACAACCCCCTCGGACCTCGAAAGACAAGTTACCCAAGGCCAATGCCCCCGAGGTTTGAAACTCTACATTTGTTGCGATTGAAATGACAAAGGGAGTGGAGTACTTATAAGCTCCCCTCCAAGGTCCAGCCATTATGACCCTCAGAATTTGAAACGCCACGCATTAATTGAAGGAGTTATCCTTAATGAACTTGGGAAAATGGAATGCCGCACAAACCCCGAAGCACCATTAATGCCCTGGGGAACAGGATCGCCTCGAGATAGAGTGCGCCACATCGCTCGACCTGCCGAGACCCCACGCCTTCGGTCGGCAACCGAGCAAGTGCCTTTCCGAGCTCGCAAACGCACTTTCTCCTCAACTTTCGCGCATGATCTCAATCAGACGGCCCAGATCTCGCCGGGGACACTAAACGACAAGATAGTGTTTCCTTGAGAAATGTGCCCGTCTTGAGATGCGCGTCGTCATCCGATGGCTCAGACTGCGCCACGTCGCTCGTCCTGCCGAAACCCCCTACCTTCGGACGGATTCCGAGCAAGTGCCTTTCCGAGCTCGTAAACAGAGAAAACACACTTTCTCCTCAACTTTCGCGCATGATCTCAATCAGATGGCCCAGATCTCGCCGAGGACACTAAACGACAAGATAGTGTTTTCTTGGGAAATGTGCCCGTCTCGAGATACGCATCGTCATCCAGCGGCTCAGATTGCGCCACGTCGACTCGGAATGCCGAACCCCTAGTCTCCGGTCGGCAGCCGAGCAAGTGCCATTCCGAGCTCGTAAACGGAGAAAAAAGACACCGAGCTACTACGACCGTTGGATCCCTCAGAAATTCGTGCTTCTAATGATGAACGGTCCAGATTGCGCCACATGCACTAAAAGACAAGATAGCATTTTCTTGGGAAACGTGCCACCATCCGACGGCTCAGATTGCGCCATGTCGCTCGGAACGCCTAACCCCCTAGTCTCCGGTCGGCAGCCGAGCAAGTGCCATTCCGAGCTCGTAAACGGAGAAAAAAGACGCCGAGCTACGGAGACCGTCAGATCTCTCAGAAAATCACGCTCGACTATGATCAGAGGTCCAGATTGTGCCACGCCATAAATCAGTATTAAAAATCGTTTTTTATCTATTTAAATCACTTTATTTATTTAAAAATTGCGAAAAATTGCTAAAAATTCGGAAAATTTAACTAAAAATTCTAGAGAATAATTGAAAATTCGGGGGTATATTTTTGGGCCCCTGAACGCACAATTATTGCCCAGAATGCACTGTTAAGGCCACCCGAATGATTAGTAAACTCATCGCAAAATTAAATAAATAATCCGAAAAAAATCGATGAAAGATGCCAAATACTCGATATGGCTAGAGAACAACACATGGCGTCAAAAAGTTACCTCACTACCCCCTTCGAGATTCTAAGTCCTCCATATGGACTCCGATACAACTCCTCTAGCCAACAAAACAGTCAAACTACTCCTCAAAGGCTGATCACGCTCAGTCTTTAGGAGTGGGGGGCTCGTGATATGGCTAAAAATAGGGTTAAATCGGAACCGTCCAGATTGGGCACGAATCTTGAAGCTCGGGGGTAAAAAGGTAATTTCACATACAAGCGGATCCAAAGCGGGTACTGAATCTCCTTCTCACAGATCCAATAATCCACGAGCGGATCCACACCAGTTGGGTACGGGTTCCGACCCGAGACGAACCCAAACCATCAAGAGACAAATCAGGATCCATAATCTGGGCAAGTCAATGGCCCTGATTTGCTCTCACCGGGAATCAAGGGAAGATTTCCTAAAACAGACTGAGGATTTTGCTCCCGGCTGTTACACAGGAGATCAGATCCTTAAACGGCTCCCCTGGCGACTATAAATATCACCCCTCTTCCACTATGACCAGGTTAATCACTTCTTCACCACTTCAAGCTTTTTCTTAATCTCTTCTGATTACTGACAAGAGCGTCGGAGGGTGCGTCGCCGGAATCAACCCCGGTATTTCGCACTTCCTTGCAGGTCGCGGCAGGAGCAAGAAGGCTGAGTCAACTGTTCAGGTTTTTCTCGGACTCACAAATTCTATCTGTTTACCCCCACACCGAAATTAGCGGTAACAATCATATATTTCAATATTCCACTTATACATATCATTTTACCCTCATCTAATTACTACATTAATATTTTTGCATATACTTGTTTATGTCTATTGTCCTAATTTGCTATACTATATAATTATTGTTTTCAATTGTGTTTCCATCTCGTGTATGTGCTTTACACTATTTTTTCTTAATGTTATAAATTATTTTCATCACTACAAAATTTTGTATATTCAAAAGTATTTCGACGTAAGCCTTTTATTTTTTTTTCAAATTGTGTGTATAATTGTTATAGTTACCCTACAAACTATTTTATTAGTTGATATACAAAGTCATTTTATTAATACTTTCAACTAAGTCTCATTTCCATTTATTTTTCCAAACTCTTATTCAATGGTCTTATTTTAAATTGTTAATTCAATTTCGTTATACATTTTGCAAATTTTCTACAGTGACTATGTTTTGTTCGTTACATTGTTTCCCGAACTACTTCGAAATTAACGACTTAATCGACTTTTCCCTTTTATCTAATAGCTTACCTAGCATTATTTTTGTACGAAAATTTCTCTCAAACTATTCTATCTCCTATCACATTTCAGTTCTTATGCCATTTTCCTAATTTTCTTGTTCCGTCTTGTAACATCTTAATATTCATAGTTTTCTTATAAAGAGTTTGTGTTGTTTGTTGCGTATACTACATTTATTTTTCTTAAAGTTGCAGTTTTCTAAATACAAATATTTTCTGTGACATGTACAAAATACAATCTTTACCCTAGCGAGTTCCGGGGACGGAACTACTCTAAGGGGGGGAGAGTGTAACACCCCGCAAAATTGGAAATTACAATTTTGCCCTCGTGTGTTGTGCACGTGTATTTTGTAACGTGTTTTTATCCCGTATTTTGATTATCGACTATTTATTTATTTTCAATATTGATTTTTCCCTATTTTGAGTCAACAAAAATATAATATTTCGATATTTGTATTCTACGTGCTTTCTACGTGTTTTCAATACACGTATTAATTACATATTCTCCACCGCTACGTACAATATTTTCTATGTGTTTAAATTATTTATTTTATATATTTAAATCTATTTTATAAAAACGGAAATTCATTTTCCCCCTATTTTGATTAAAATGCATTTCTCAATTTTTTTGCACGTATGGTGCACGTGCAAATTTTTTATTCTCATTTTGCTACTCTCATTTTACTATTTTTAGCATGCATTAGTTTTATTTAGCCCTTCTTTTGATCCATGGACCTATAAACTAAAATGTGGCCCATTAGGAAAGGAGCCCACTAGATAATTAAATAAATTAATTAGTAATGAGCCCATATAGCAAGCCCACTATTAAAATAACATTTTTAGTTAAACATGTACTAATACATGACAAGTTACAAATATTAGTACACATTTAGAGTTATAGAAATGTGTTCATATTTGTTTGTGCATGTGTGCATGCACACACAAATGTATTTGGACCATTTTGTGGGCTAGGGGGGGCCGGTTTTCATGAAGGGAGAGAGAGAAGTGGAGCTTTATGTTCATGAAGAGTGGGGAGATGAAGAGATGGGGGTTTTAGGAGTTAGGAAAGTGGAGAGTTGTATAATAAATTTGAAGAGTTATTAGGGTGGAATTTTTGCACTTTAGACCCTAACCATACCCTATAAATAGAGCCTCATTTCCTACATTTCTCTTGCACCAAAAACATTATAGAAAGAAAGAAAGAAAGAAAGAAAGAAAAGAAAGAGAGAGAGGGTCCTTTTGCTTGGAAGAATTGCTAGAGGAAGCCATTGCTAGGGAAAGGGAGCTTTGCTAGGAGGAGGAGCCATTGCTAGGAGTTGTCTTGGAGCTAGAAGAAGTGTCACATCTTTCCCTTCAATTGTTCAAGCTTCAATAAGGTGGGTGTTCTCCTACTTTCTAATTTTTTTGAATGTGCATGTTAATAGAAATGAATGAGTAATATAGAATTTGATTTGATAAAATAGGACAAACCTATGCATTGGATGTAATGAAATATTGCTTTATTGAGTAAACAAACCCAACTTATGTTAATTAGTAATGAGAAAAGAAATGTTGATTTGTTTTGTCATGAATTAGTATGCATGAATGAAGATATAATTGATTGTATGAAAAATGTTGGGAATACATTCTTTTGCAAAAATATTTTGTAAAGTTAAGTGAGTACCATAAACTTGTTTTGATTGTTGCCATGCTAGTTGAACAGAAGAGTGCAACTAAAGGATTAATTCTGTGAACCATGTTAGAGTGTTTGCAAATTTGTGATTTGTCAAATGTGTGATATGTAGGGAAAATTGTTAAAGAATGCTATATTTCGACATATGATTAGAGATATGATGAAAAAGAAAAGAGAAGGAAATAAATTTTTTTTATGAAGTATGTTGACATATGTCGAAAATACAAATTTTGTATGAAAGGAATTCCTTTGAGACACCCATAATCGATTAAAAGATATGTTTGATTCTTAACACAAATTTTTATTTGTAAGATGTTGGGCATAAACTAGTTTTTAGAAAATCATGATTTTAATTTTCGAGTTTGAAAAGAAATGTAAATTTTGTAAAGAAAGGAAAATCTTTTTTTTTAAATGAGATATATGCTAAAAATAAGTTTGGACTTATTGATTACTATTTAAGATCTCCTTTTAGTCCAAAGAGAAGTTTATTCCAATATCCTAAAGGATTGGATTATTGGGTAAACAAGTTTTGTTAAAAAAAAATAATTTCAGAAAAGTGTGAACAAAAGTATATGTATACAACTTCTAAACAGAAATCACATTTGGACTTACTGGTTAGTCAGTGAGCACCTCTTATAAGAGATCTTGGGTTCAAATCTTGATAGCCATCTTTTATATATATTTTTTTGATTGGTTTTAATAGAATAAGATGTATTTTTTTAGTATGAATAAATTCCTATTATGGTTATAAGATAAAATGGAAGCTATTAGAGATTGTTATGGAAATTTTATTGTCTATTTTAAGAAAGTAAAAATGAGACTTTAAAAAGGGGGCTTTTGATTAAAACTCATGCTTTCTTCATATAAAATGAAGTGATAAATATTAAAGTTAATCATAACTTTATTGCATATTTTGAGGAAAATGAAATATAAATTAGTACATGAGTTTTAACCCCAAAAAGTATTATTTGGGTAATGTGGATTTATATAACTTGCCAGTAGAAATTTATAATGTTGAATCTTTTGTCTAGAAAGGAACTATTTGTTCTATGTTAGAGTGAAATGCATGACTAGGTTCTAAGATGTAACATGGATAATTGTTTAAGAATACTTTGAGTTAAGACATGATTATTAAAGGGTATGTGTACCCATGTTTCTTGTACATGAAAGGTTTATGATTTAGAATTAGTAAGACCTCGGTTACCGGTAATTTTGAAATAAAGGTTTTGAGACTTGATTTTGAGATAATGCCGTCGGGCGATCTCGTATTTTGTGAATAAAACCGATATGAGGTAAAACTGATTCTAGGGTGATAACATATTCATGTCTTGAACTAAAAATAATTAGGCACCTATGTGAAGATGTAATAGACTTGTGCAAACGTAAATGGGTGCTTCTATATAGTCGGCGGTGGATCTCCGTGGCTATAGACCCAGTTGGTGGACTGTGGTTGCTCAGTAGGAGATGGACTGTATTTTATCCGGGACTTAGGGTAGTCGGCGGATGTTTACCATACTCCAAAGAATATGTATATATCGGGGCTAGAGGGGCATTTACGGGATTATTCTCACGATATAATAGCCAGGGAGGCTGGGATCTGTTATTATAGCCAGGGAGACTAGCCAGGGAGGCTGAGATCCGTATCTGTGAAATAACTCTAAAACTTGTTTTATTACTGGGTAGTCTCATGGTGAGGGATCGAACCCTTCAATGTGGAGTACGTAGGCGCTTGCCCTTGGACCTATGTAGTATGGGATGCATAGAATCTGAACAAGTGTGCATTAGTGTCATCCTAGTATAGAAATGTGTGCATTAGGCATTAAGGCATGACATACACTTATGTTTAGAATAATCACTTTTGACACTTTACTTGTTCATTCAATCTGTTTGTGATTTGTTAAAGTATGAGATCATTATACTATTCCCGGCATAGAGAGGATAGCCGTGTATAACATTTCGTCAGTTGTAAGTAACTGACGTGCCCACAGATCGACATGCAGGTAAAGGACCATTCATGGAGTTATAAAGTGGATATGCTGTTGCTGTTTAGAAGTTAAAGATGTTGCAAATGATGTTAAATTTATACAAGTTGTTTTTCATTATTGTAATCTTTTAGTCTTCCGCTGTGTAAAAACTAAGTGTAAAGGAACTCTGATGTATTGTGAATAAAAAGTTTTAAATTCCTTGTAAAATTGTACGAAGTGAAGTAAAGATCCTGTGAAATCTCGAATTTATCCTTATATGTAATTTCGGGGCATTACAGTTCAACTGGGTTAGCCCTATCCTTTTCGGGTCCCCACGAACTAGGGTCACCAGCATTGGAAGCCCCAGCCCAGACGAATGCCCCGGAGCCATAGATGAGCCCAGCTATGAATGGGTCGCACCTATCCGACCTTTGGGGAAAAACTTCAGATCTCAGAACCCGGGATAATTATCCCACGGTGGTGAACCCGAGCACCAACCCCCAAGAGTCGAATACTCTGACAGCAGGGCAAACACCCCCAACATCACAGCCATCAGGATATTCTACTGAGAGACCGCCTGAAGGTGGGGATTATTTATAATTGACTGTCAACTTTCCTCACTTATGGAAGTCAACCCTTCAACTTCTAAGATCAACAGTTACCACAATTCTCACAAAGGATGACGCGAGCAAGCCCACATAGCACCTCATGCGACCATTTGAAGGCATGAAACTTCACAAGCTGTCGCCTCCCACCTAGCCCCCAGCGAGGTGTCTGAGGCTGACTCCCATGAGGGAAACTTTCTCAACATGTCACTCCCACCTGCCTTCAGCCTGGTATCCGAGGTCGACCCTTATGAGAAAAATTCTCTCAAGTTCTCGCCTCCCCCCCCCACACTCTCGGCGCTGTCAGAGATCGACCCTTACACTGGAAACTTCCTTAAATTGTCACCCCTCGTCATCCCCTCGGCATGGTAACCCGGGCCTGCCCTGTTGAAAAATTCCATGCCAACGCCCCGGGGGTGACAGCTCGAGGACCTTAAGCCTTCAACTCGGGGACCATCAATAGAGACTAGTAAATTTAAAACAAGGGGGCAAACACATTTTATTCATAAAATGAGTGTCGAATAGAAGTGCAGTGGCCAGTCCGCGAGAAGGCAAAAATACAAACGACTTATGTCACTACTTCTCAGAGGTAGACCCCTTCTCGATGATAGGGACGAGGTACTCTTTCTCGACCGTGGGGGTAGGGTAGGTTGGCTCGTGATTCGCTGAATCCCCCACTGTTGTGGGAGTTGTAGTGTCACCGTTCGGGCCATCGATGCAGAAGCTGCTGAGGTCGATCTTTGGGTGCTTCACCCCGACGTGCTTGAGGGCAAAACTATATCTCTCCTCTTCGGCATTGACGATTTCGGCTAAGGCCTCCTGGATTCCCTCGCCATATTCGCCTCCTTCACCTACCATGCCAGCTTCTCGGTGACCAACCCATCATTATCCTTTGAGAGCTCCTCTCGAGCCCCCCCCTTCCTTCACCAGATCCGCCTTCAACTCACCCACTCACCTTTCCTTCTCCCTGCCCCGATTGAGGAGTTCCGCCTTAGCTGCCTCGATGCGCTGCATCTATTGAAAGAACTGATCCTGCTTCTACTTCAGCTTGGCTCCATGAACTGAAGCCTACACAAGAATACCAGGACATGCTTAGCAAAGGTTGAGATAAATGCTTGCAAAGATGAACCAAAATAGGGCATCACCAGAACAAAAGCTTGTTCCCAGTTGCTGTAACGCCCCTGCCCCTAGCTCAGACAATTTATACAATTTATAAAACAAATTAGATACTATGTAGTACAACTGCCAACCACAGGGTGCCTCTCAAAAGTTGGTTAACCGATTAGGTGACTCTTGATCCTTGGCTATTACTATTTATATTATATTTAATTCTATTTTATATCCGATATGGGACTTTTAACACTCACCTTTTTCCTTCTCAAATGCACAACCGAGTGCCTTAGTCCCGGGTGGGCCCCTTTACCTTGACCGCCACGTCATTCGTCATCTGTTGACCGAAGTCAACATTTTTTCCATTTCGAAAGGCTGCAGCATCATGCTGTCCATTCCACCACGTGGGCCACCCCCACCTTATATCATACATTTCATAAATAAATATATACCAAAGTGCCATTTGCATATAGTTCAAACAGCCACCTTATAACATTCAACATATTTATTATATATATTTAATCTTTGAAAATCACAGGGTGTTACACACACCCCCCTTCAGAAATCAGCGTTCTCGCTGAGCACGAGCATGCACTGTAATATTCCGGACGGATATTACATTGTATAAATTTATTTTATTATTATTTTTGAAATTAAATTTTTTTAATACGGATTATGCGAAGATTTTCGGTATATATATATATACATACACATGTATATTGTACCAAATTAGTACATTGTGCAAATTGTGTGGTATGTATTTTTGGATATAATAGTTCTCTTTTGTCATGATAAACCTAATTAGATAGTTAGGTTTTGATGAAGGGATTAAACCTAGGATTAAGTGTGCATAAGAGTTTAAGAGAGTTCTCTTCTAGAAGATCTCTCTCCTCCACCTCACCATGTTTCACCATACCTCCACCTCACCTAGGTATGGCCTTTCCTTGTTTAGGAAAGGGGGTTTTTGCAAAATTGCCTTGGTGATTTAGCATTCTCCACATTCTCTCCATCCTATAAATACCTCCTCCCTACACTCTTGTCTCATTTTACAAAGACAAAAAAAAAAGAATGAAAGGAAAAGAAAGAGAGAACTACTAATAGGAGAGTTTTTATTGGAGGTTTCCATAGGAGTTCTTAAGAGCTAAGGCGAAGGAGAAGGTTTGCATAGGCTAGTCCTTCCAACAAGAAACTAAGGTGGGGGTTTCTTCAAGTTTATGTGTGTGTTGTTTCTTTTGTTTTGTGTTGTTCTTGTTCTTTTTGGGTGTTGTTGTGTTGTTTTTTTTTTGTTTTGGTATGTTGTTATGTTAGCAACTTGAGCTAACATTTGTATGGACAAAAGAAAGAACCTCATGAATGAAGGTAAAGGGTAGAACTAATTAATGGAGAACATAAAGATTGACTCTTTGATGGTTGTAATTGTTGTTCTTGTTGTTATTATTTTGGACTAATGAACCTAAGCATATGGAGGATTGTGTATACATCCATTTTGGGTTGTAGTACTTGACATTGGACTCATACACATATGCATATGAACATTGTATACATACCCATTTTGGGATGTAGATTTCAACCAAGAACCTTTGGCATAAGCATATGTTTTGCACATAGAACTATTACATACCCCTTGGGGTTGTAGAGCTCTTGATTATTAAAAATGAGTCTTTTATTTGCTATTTTCTCTCTAATTTATTAAATAACAAATTTGTGCTAGCTCCTAGTTATAAAAAGATAGACTTGTAGTATGTAGAAATGGTAGCTCATAAAGTTAAATTGTTGTTCATGTTAGATGTTGTAGGAAGCCCATATTTATAATGTCTACCATGTTGTAGGAAGTCCATGTGTATGTTGTATTCATTGTCAAATGTTGTAGAAAATCTAAGTTTATGTTGTCTACAATGTTGTAGGAAGTCCATGTTTATGTTGTATCCATACTTAACTTGTTGTAAGAATTATAGTAAGAACCCATGTTTATTTTGTATCCATGCTAGATTGTGAAGGTATGATATAGTAAAGAAACTCCTCATGCTAGATTGTAGTAGTAGATGTTCTACTTAAGTTGTTTTCATGCTTAGATTGTTGTAGATCAACATACCATGCTAGATTGTAGTAGGTTGATGCTTGTGATATATACCATGCTTAGATTGATTGATATACCATGCTTAGATTGTTGTAGATTAATATTGAAGTTGAATACCATGCTTAGGAAAGTTGTAGATTCATGCTAAGTATATATACCCATGCTAAGATTGTTGTAGGATTAATGTTTAATTACCTACCATGCTTAGATTGTTGTAGGAAAGTACAATCCATGCTTAGATTGTTGTAGGAAAATTATATACTATGTTAGATTATTGTAGGATTGATACTCATGCTTTCTACTGTGCTTAATTTGTTGTAAGATAAGGTAGAAAAGAAACTCATACCTACGTTGTATACCATGCTAAAGTAGTTGTAGGAAAAGATACATGCTTAAGCTAGTAGAAGATATCCATGCTTAAGCCTAGTAATCATTCATGCTAAGATGTAGTGAGTTCATGCTTATGTTGTATGCATGTTGTAGGGATTGTAGTAGAGAACTCATGTTTATCTATGCTTAAAATGTATACCATGCTTAGGTTGATACTTAAGTAGTATACCATATTTAGAATGTTGTAGGTTCATGCTTAAAATGTATACCATGCTTAGGTTGATACTTAAGTAGTATATCATGTTTAGAATGATGTAGGTTCATGTTTAGAATGATGTAGGTGCTTAAAATGTATATCATGCTTAGGTTGATACTTAAGTAGTATACCATGTTTAGAATGTTGTAGGTTCATGCATATAATGTATACTATGCTTAGGTTGATACTTAAGTAGTATACCATGTTTAGAATGTTGTAGGTTCATGCTTAAAATGTATATCATTCTTAGGTTGATACTTATGTAGTATACTATGTTTAGAATGATGTAGGTTCATGCTAAAAATGTATACCATGCTTAGGTTGATACTTAAGTAGTATACCATGTTTAGAGTGTTGTAGATTCATGCTAAGTCATATACCATGCTTAGGAATGTGTAGGATTGATGTTTAAATCACCTACCATGCCTAAAATTGTTGTAGGAATGCTTAAGTAGTATGCCATGCTTAAGATTGTTGTAGGTTCCTACCATGCTTGAGATTGTTGTAGAATAATGTTTAAGGTTGTATACCATGCTAATTGTTGTAGGTTAAAGTAGTAAAGAAAATCATGCTTTGTTGTATACCATGCTAAATTGTTAATACTCATGGATAAGTTGTAGCAATTAGCCATGCTAAAGTAGTAGGAGATATCCATGCTTAAATCTAGTAGCTATTCATGCTTTAAACTTATAGTAGCTTTCTACTTAAGTTATATCCATGCTTGAGTTGTAGTGACCATCCATGCTTAAGTAGTGAAGATCCATGCTTAGAGTGGGTAGTAGATATACATGCTTAAAGTAGTAGACGTTTATGCTTAAGTGTGAGTAAAGTCCATGCTTAAAATAGTAGTAATCATTCTTGTATAAAGTAATGATAGATATCCATGTTGTAGTTGTAGTGTTTAGCAAAGAAAATATCATGTTGTGGTTGTAGCGTTAGTGGAGAACCAATCATGTTGTAGTTGCAATATTGAATTGTGAGATCATTCTAGCTAACCCCTAGAAGGAACCCATGTTTGAGATTGCATAATTGTTCTAGATTCAAAGAACCATGCATGGTTGAATAGTATATTGTAGCTTTCTAGCTAAAAGAAACCATGCTTGAATTGTATATGGTAGTATTGTAGTGAAGGATTAGGAAGAACCCATGAACCCATACACCTAGCTTCTAGGTGCTTCTAGCTCAAACTTGAGAGAGAACCCAAAAACCTAGTTGCATGTGGTTCTAGTTCAATTTGGAAAAAGAAACCATGGATTTTTTGTTGTATGAGGTTCTACTTAAGATTGGACCATATCATGTGAACATTCTCCGCCATCATGGGAAATAAGGGTTGGGGAAGGTCACTAATAATTGTTAGCTTGATAAAGGTTGTTATGTCGCTTTTGGGCTTCTCATTGGTAGAACGCCTAATTTAGAATGTTAGTAGATTCTTCGATTGCTTCAAATTATAGAAGAACAAACTTTGCTAGCAAGCGCGTGTTGTTGCTTCTAGGTTGATTCTAGTGTGGTTGTTGTATGTAGTTGTCTCATACGTGGCTCACCTGGGCCGTATGTAACGGTTGGTTTCATACGTAGCTTATTTGGCTCGTATGTAGGTATTGTAGGCTATGGGTGGATCCGATGAGATATTGTGAAGTCTAGGTTAAGACAGGTTAATTGTTGCACTCTCTAGAAGAAGGACACGTACGGTGCTTTTTCATGCTGAGTTGGAAGCACAGTGCCTGTCTCACTTGTTTGGTTATAAGAGGGACACGTACAATGCTTTTTCATGCCGAGATGGAAGCACAGTACTGTGTCTCGCTTGTTTGGTTAGAAGAGGGACACATATGGTGCTTTTTCATGTCTAGTTGGAAGCCCAGTGGCATGTTTCGCTTGTTTGGTTAGGGTTAGTGACATCGTTAGGATAGTAATAGTTACTTAACCATTTTTATCTATAAATTGCCAAAAGGTGAGAGTTGGTGTTAAGGGTGATACCATATAATCCAACCTCTCCTATAGATTGACACTAGGTGGTGTTATTGAGATGTATTTCCCTGTCAAAGGGATACAGACGGTGCTTTTTCATGACAAGTTGGGAGCACGGGTTTCGTATCTTGATTGTTAATTCCTGAATGTGCCATGATAAGAACGAGAGGGTTTCCTAGAGAAATAGACCCTACAATTCCGTCAGGTTCTATGCCTTCTCATGACCAGTTAAGGGCACGGAAGAAGGTTGAAAAGTATCTTGTAGTTCGTGTTGGCTTTTGAGTGGGGTCCGGTGCGACTGGGCAATAGTGGCAAACAAGGACACCACTAATGACTGCAGTAATGGAACTAGACCGTACCTGCAACTTCGCCAGTCATGTAGTATTATGTCAGGAACAGGATGGGTACCAAAGTAGAATACATGGCACGGGTTCAAATCCCTGTATATGAAGAAACAACTTGAGATGGGACGCATGTAGTATGGGCTGCATACTGTTCCGGAGACTTGCTTACATTAGAATAGGAGCATCCTAGACTTAGTTCATATTGCATTAGATTCTAGTCATAGCACTCACGAACACTTAAACTACACCGACACATTTGCCATGGTTGTATGTTTGTTTTGGGAGATTCGCTGCTAGTTATCAGCCTTAAGGCGTCAGTGAATACTGACGTTCCCACTTCAATAGGTACTGGATCGCAGAAGTACAAGTGCAAGATTCAGGAGGACTCAAGGCAAGGAAAGCGAGGAGTCAATGTCATTTTAAGTTCCGCTGTAATATTTATGTTGATTGTTGAAAAGTACCCAAGTGGGAATTACCAAGTGTCGTTCTTCATTCATTATACTCTGATGTAAATTGTTGAAAATTGTAACACTTGGGATTATAAAGGTATTATTGTAACAATGTGTAATGTATTGCAATTTTGTAACATTCATTTGTGCTGAATAAAAAGTTTTAAATTTTCCTGTTTTTCTGTGTATTGTGGCTAATTGAAGGAAATATTCTGACTCGTGTCACGGTTTCCCAGTTACACGAAAATCGGGGCGTTATATGCACAATCTAGTGTAGGATCTCCTTTCTAGCCGATGTGGAGCATTTTCTCTTCTATCCGCCCTCTCTGGGCAACCACGGTCTGACGACTGGATATATAGTTTCACCATACTAATTATAATAAGCAACCACAGTTCACCGACTGGGTCTATAGTCCCAGTGAATCGCTGCCGACGCAGTCAACCCACCGCCCGATGAATCGCTGTCGACACAGTCAACCCATCGCCCGACTATAAGACATGCCCCACACTCGGTGTCGAAAGTTGGCTCTGATACCATTTGTAACGCCCCGAGCTCGGCTCAGCTGCGCACGCGGCTACACATGCACGCACGCGGCTACACGTGCACGCACGCGAAAGAACGGATACAAAACTCTAACCACGCCCACCACAGGCACCATCAAAAGGTGGGTTAACCCTATAGGTAAACCTTTCTCATTTGGAATCCTATATAACTCACACACTTTTCTACTTTACTTCCGATATAGGAGTTTTCAACCATGAACCCCACGTCACTGTCCATTTGCATGCATGCATTGTTCTCATTCCGGAATGAAATCAGAAACGACAGCACTCATTTAGAGCACATCATACTTCATGCTATTTTCATGCATGACGTAGGACCCATTCCATGAATACCATATACCATTTATATACAACTCATATATTACCATTATACCATCCAACATGCATGCATGCATAATTTCATATACAAACAACACTATTATACCACCATATATTATCATATATACTTATATATTTTTTTTAAAAATTCACGTGGTGTTACACACACTCCCCTTCAGAAATCAGCGTCCTCGCTGAGCACGGGTATGCACAATCTAGTGCAGGATCTCCTTTCTAGTCGATGTGGAGCATCTGCTCTTCTATCCGCCCTCTCTAGGCAACCACAGTCCGACAACTGGGTATATAGTCTCGCCAGACTAATTATAACAAGCAACCACAGTCCGACGACTGGGTCTATAGTCCTGGTGAATCGCTGCCGACGCAGTCAACCCACCGGTGAATCTCTACTGACGCAGTCAACCCACCGCCCGACTATAAGACATGCCCCACACTCGATGTCGAAAGTTGGCTCTGATACCATTTGTAATGCCCCTTCCCCTAGCTTAGACAATTTATACAATTTATAAGACAAATTAGATACTATGTAGTACAATTGCCCACCACAGGCTGCCTCTCAAAAGTTGGTTAACCGATTAGGTGACTCTTGATCATAGGCTATTAGTATTTATATTATATTATCTTCATTTATACACCCGATATGGGATTTTATATTCACACACTTACCTCTTTTTCTCCTCCGGAATGAAATCAGAAACGTCAGCCCTCATTTAGAGTACAACATACTTCATGCTATTTTCATGCATGACATGGGACCCATTCCATGAATACCATATACCATTTATATATAACTCATATATTACCATTATACTATCCAGCATGCATGCATGCATAATTTCATATACAAACAACATTATTATACCACCATATATTATCATATATACTTATATATTTTTTTGAAATTCACGGGGTGTTACACATCGGCTAGAAAGAAGATCCTGCACTAGATTGTGCATGCTCGTGCTCAGCGAGGACACTGATTTCTGAAGGGGGTGTCTGTAACACCCCGTGTTATTTCAAAAAAATATAATATATATGTATATAATATATATGGAAAAATATATAGTTTGAAAAGGTAAATATATAGAGTTGGCTGGATGTGCATGGAATGGTATTAATCAGTGGTATTAAGGTGGGGGCCCACGTCAAAGTAAACAGCACATTTGTTTTGGTTGTTTACCATGCTGACGTGGCCAAAAAGGATGAGGGCTCCACCTAGAAAGTGGCTGTGTGTTAACAGCTCACGGAAAAAGGTAAGAGTAGTGAATAAGATCCCACATCGGTAAATTAACTAAATATAATAGCCCATGATCAAGAGTCACCTAATTGGTTAACCAACTTTTGAGAGGCAGTCTATGGTGGGCAGTTGTACTACATAGTATCTAATTTGTCTTATAAATTGTATAAATTGTCTGAGCTAGGGGCAGGAGCATTACAATTGCTACCAGATTGGCGAGGTCACAGGGAGTATTAAGATGGGAAAACAGCCCCAACGCAACAGGGCGACTGGTCGACATGTCTGCCTCGATCACGGACCAAGAGGGAACCCACACCTTTGCCGACTGGATCCACTTTGCGACCGCTGTAGTATCGGTCACATATGGAATCGGGAGCCTCATGCCCTCTTTATTGATTGTCACTTTGGCCTTGGCCTTAGGGGGCTCGGCGCCCTTAGCCTTCTTCTTCGGGAGTTCCTCCATCTCTGAAGGCAACCACTTCTGTGATACCTCCATCTTAGGGGCCTTGGAATCGGCCTCGGCCTTCATTTTCTCCGTAGCCTCCGCCGCCTTCCCGCTCCTTCTTCTCGGTCCTCATGGCCGCACACTTTGCCTTAACGTGTTCGGGAGTCACCATCCTTACTGGGCGAGAGCGGAAAACAAAGAAAAGATTCAAGAAAAACAAAGGTGAAGGAAAAACAGATAAACGAAAACAAAGAGCTAGAGGTATATATATATAGAAATGGGACATCGATCATCGCATCAAACACGAGACTCCACGTGGACGCACATGTGAGCATGCACAAGTTGTAACCTCTCCTCACCCTTGGCGTGGTGTCCAAGGCCAAACCTCATGAGAAGACCTTCCTCGAGGTATCGCCTCTCCTTGCCATCGGCAAGGTTTCCAAGGCCGAACTTTATATGGAATACTTCCTCATGGTATCGCCTCTCTCCCACACTTGGCGTGGTATCCGAGGCCGACACTCACGAGGAAAACTCCCAAAAAAGCCACCACAATCGAACCAGCATCCCTCGTGGAAAACAAAAGTTCGTCAAAAGATCTTTATTATATAACATAAACGAGGTGATTACATCTGCACAATTACAGTGAAAGTCGTAAGTTCAAGGCACAAAGCTTCGGATCGCGGGGTCCTCTTTGGGCTCCAACCTTACGAATTTTGCTTCTGCCACCGGGGGACTGGCACCAAGCCTGGGTGCCACCAAACCTCTCTCACTAGCCACACTGGAAGATCCTACGATCCCACTCTAGGCATCCCCCCGGGGCTCCAACTCTTGAACAGACCCCCAAGTAAGGCTCCAGCCTCGAGAACAGACTATAAAAGGTGGACGTCTGGCTCTACCAGCTTGACCCTTAGTTGGTAGATTTCGAAGTCCTTTTCCATGAGTATTCATTTAAGAATAAAATCCAAGGACTGACCATCAGAAGGACGAGAAGGCTCGCCAACTTCGACCATGGAGAGAGCTATGTCGGCGTCAGGCTATCCAAGGACTGACCATCAGAAGTTGGCTCGCCAACTTTCGACGAGCCAACTTCTGCGCCACCTCTTGCGACCATCTAATGAGAAAACTGAAGTCCCGATCCTGATCAGTCGCCTCTTTGGGAAGAAGTCGCCTCCTTGGGAAGATGGCGATAATCTCCGCGGCTTGAGCCAGCCTGCCTCAGAGCAAACACGCCTCATCCTTGAGTTCCTCTTTCGGAGGCTCGAACCTCACCATCTGTTTAGCAAAATGGCACCTCAACTCAGATTAACATGAAATGAGTCATCAAAACAAGTTGTGTGAAATTTCATTAAACAAAAGAAAATTTACAAGACTTGCGGTGGCCAGTCTTGGCTCGGCGTCTACTAAACTAGAAATGGAGATACATTCTAAGTTAAAAGGAGATCTCCCGAGAAGAGGAATGAAGGAATTCAGCCTTAGTCCCAGCATGCTCGACAGGAACCTCTACGTCAAGAGGATGATCCGTAGGGGTCGGTGGAGTGCCGTCAGGTTCTGACTCCGGCTCGAAACTAAGGTTATCAAGATCGTATCGGGATGTCTCTCACAAACTTGTAGAAGGGACCATCGGTAGCTCTCTTCCTGTGCCTTGACGATCTAGCCCACCACATCTTCAATTTTTGCTAGCAGCCTCTTCCTCTCCTCCTCCTAAGCATCCTTCTCCATCGCTGAAGCTCCCTCGTCACGAGCCCCGCCATAGGGCTCCCCCTCCAATTCCTTCACCTTCTTTTCAGGCGCATCCACCCGAGTCTTCTCCTTCTGCCACTTCAGGTTGAAACGCTGAGCCTTACGCTCCGCAGACTTGATATCGTCGTCATACTACCTCTTCGTTTTGGCCCCATAGAGCATAGCCTACAGAAATAAGGAAACAGTGAGAAAATGCCAACAGGAGGAATGCTATCGTTCAGAAGCGAACACTTACTACAACGGAGGACCGAGCATGCTAGAGATAACATGAACCGAACGTCTCCTTAGAAGGGCTCTCCTTGCCCCCAGAGGGGCGAGGTTGTTGACCACCTCGACCACTATTCGGGACTCCATGATGTAGTCAATAACCTTCACCGACAAATCGGGTGTGAAGGTCTCTTTGGTCTTATCGGGAATGATGGCCTCCAACAACGGGTTGATCGGTGGCAGGGGAGATTCTATCAGATCTTCTGCTCGAAGCGATCTTTCACTTGGCTCTGCCCGGGATAGTCAGGGACCTTACCCCCCTCGCTCTCTTAGATCGCCCCCTCGGAGATGCTCCAGGTGCCGAGGTCATTTCCATTTTCCTCCCCTTATCCTCGGTAGCACACTGTCCCACGGTGTAACACCCTGCAACATAGTATATAGGTATTTGCATTATAATCTGTGCACATTTAAGAATTGCACGCGATTATATATTTTTCTAATAATTATTAGTTTTAATTGAGAAATTTCAGATATATTAAGTTATTCTGAACCGATGAGATAGATTCGGAATATCGTCTCAATTAAATTGTGGATTTGCCCCGATTGTCTTGACAGCAACAATCTTTGGGAAAATAATAATTTTATAAACATATATGTAATACTCGAGTAAAATATACTTTTATATACATATATTGTATATTAAATTAATTATATTATATACTTGACTTTATTAGGTATAAGGTTGAATCAATTGAATATACGATCAAAGTAACATTGCCTAATTTATGCACTAGGCTTAGGTTAGGGCTGCCTAACCTAGGGTTAGGAACCCTACCTGATGATTAGTGTTAGGATGAAAATTGATGAGATCCAAGGGACAGTTTTCACCCATGTGTTGATCTCCTTGTAAGAATGAGAAGGAGCAGGAATATTCTAAAGCTTGGGTGTGTTGGCCCTCATCTCCACCATCCATCACATTCAACCCTCACCTTTAAATCCCCACCCTCCATTAAAATTGGCCGGCCAACCCTAAAACACTCACTCCCATTTGCTATATTAGCTCCATACTTCACGCATTTCTCCATTTTTCATCTTCTCATGCTTTCTTAGTTCAAAAAAAAAAAGTAGGAGAAGGAAAACAGAGTGAGTGATTAACCAAAAAATCACTTACCCTTTGGTTGTAGGAAATCAAGTGGAGGCAACTTGGAGAAGGAAGGTATCAACAAGCTAGGATCCTTTTCCCTTTTTAAAGGGTGGGTGTTCTCAAACTCTATTAGTATTTTTTTTTGTGTGTATGAATTAGTATATAGGAGTATATAAGAGTAGTATGAATTCGTTGCTTGAGTATTGATATGTTATGTAAAAAATGGAACTTGTATGTAAACATAGTTCATGCCATGTTTCATGTTAAAGCGCACATATGCAATGTTGTGACTTAGTAATTTCTACCCTGAAAATGACTTAGAATCTGGACCAAAAATTTTGATGGCATGTTCTAGGATGAGGTTAGAGCATCCTCAACTTTTTTTCATATTTTTCTGGGTTGTTTTAGTAGCTTAATAAAATAGTTCTCTCTCGGAACAGAGAGCAGTAAAAGGACTGTGTTTTTCCTTATTGTGAAGAGAAGTTTGCAAATTCATAACTTGAAATTGGTAAGTTATTTTGAGCTGAAATTTTTACTGGAGGTTCTTGGAATTGTTAGCAGCTTTAGTCTCAAATTTCAGATTTTTCTGAAATTATTTGATATATTTAAAAATTCGGTTTTGACAAGTAGTCCAGAGCCTAGAACTGTCTTTGTTCTGTCTCAAGAATGAAGTTTGGTAAATCATAACTAATTGATGGAATACAATCTTGCAATGAAATTTTTACTATAGCATATACTATGTGCCTAGATCATGTATCTAAGAGTTTAGAAAAATTGGACAAAATTGGTGGGGTTTCAAAACTAGTTTGTAACCAGAGGTTTTATAAACTGTTGCGAACAGAAGGTAATTTTTTCTAATAATACCAAGGACTATAACTCCCTATATATTTTGAATCTGGATTCAATTTTTTAATATGTTAGACCTGTATGTGTCTAGTCACTGAATCCGAAATTTCATAAATATTAGACTTATGGTTGAATTGATATTGAATTTTGACCGGACCATGTTCAGTTTCAGCTCTGAGTTAGCTGGTCTGTGAACTTGTGAAATTATGGAATTGTACGTTTAGAATGTAGAACTGATCAACTATAGACTTGTAGTAGAGAGTCTTAGCTTCCTAGAACATCTTGAATCATTCAAATACAGTTAGTATATTGAAAGATATGATTTTTTTTGTTGTTGGACTGAAAAAGTCCCAATTGAGTCTACTTGATTTGTAGCTTAGAAAAGTTTGGCTTAACTCTTAAACCATGAATTTGAGAATTAGTAGAACTTCCCATGCTTAATTTCAGGTTTAGGTCATGTTTTTGAGTTTGTCAAGCATGTTGTTGATTTGATCACAGTCTGAGCTGATTGGACTGTCTAGGGTAAGATGATACCCTACGACTATCAACCCAGTTGGTGAGTATTGTACTTGAATTCTTCTGCCTCGAGAGCTGGATTATCATCCCTCATGCACCGACAAACTCTTACCCAATAGGTAATTGATCTCGGACTGGGATACTGGATGCGATCCAAGTCAGAGGTGGTGTCGAACGATGGAGAGTGTTTGAGTTAATTGACCATGTCAGATCCATTTCTAACCTAGGTATCACTGGAACTATTTTATGATCGGTGTATTAGTACCCTAGGTCTGTCAATAAGTCATGTGTTGATGTTTATGTATGTTTACCTCTATTGCCTTGTGTAAGGCTTCCCTAGGGTCATGGGTCGGGGATTTGGTCAAGGACCAACAGAGGTAAGGCAGCTGATGAGTATCGACTCGCCGGGTCATTAATTTGATATACCAGTTAGGGATCAATTGTTTGATAAAACTTCGTGCATGATTTTGGGTGACAAATGTATTTTTCAGTAAACTGTTATTTAATTTTCTTTACTTCTGTGTAAAGACCGAGTTGGTGATCAGGGTGATTCCCTATAATTCGACTTGTTCTAAGGGCCAGCACTAGGCGGTGATAACCAGGGTTGTCTCTTCCTGTCAATGGGATACAAGACCTGTATCTCGCTCTGTTAATTCCTGAAATGTTGTGGTAAAAACGAGAAAGTTCCTGTGGGATAGGAGGATTAAACCATTTCTTTATTTTCATATACAATCACATAATGCAATTACCTTATTTTATTTTTATACTTATTTAACCACACACTTCATTTACCTTTCATTTTCATTGCATAACATCACAGTCATTCAATCTTATAACATCTTCCTATATATACTCATCACATAATTTCACATTTATTCCATCATATAATATCACATGCATTTTCATAGCATCTCATCACATGTATTTATTTTATTGCATATCATCACATTCATCCATTTTCATCGCATCTTATTCATGTGCATTCAATCTCATAATATCACCTTCATTCTTATCTTATAACACATATCATAACATTTCGTAATACGTTAACTTTCATTCTCATTATATATTACAATTTCTCTTCTCATCATTTTGATTTCATCATACAAATTATTTTAATGCTCATTCTCAGTTTATCATTTACTTTGCTTTACAATTCATATTCATCACATCATACAATTTTAGTTCCTTCTCATTCTTATCAATAATGTATCTTACTTCCATTCTCATTTACATCTCAAATTACAATTTACCTCACTTTCATTCTTATCAAATAATACTCCACACCCCAAACATAGTTTGGGTAATATAATACCGCACCCCAAAGCCGATAGCCTAGGTTATAATCACCGCACCCCGGATAAACTGGGTAATATAACATCACATCTCAAGCCAATAGCTTGGTTATTACTTTATAATATATTTTCATCTAACAATTTACGTTACTTTATTTTCCCTCTCACAATACAACCATCAAATCAACAACCCACCAATTCACCCTGGGAGTTGTTCCAAGGTAGGTAGTTCCGACAATTTTCATGGAAATAACGGGCGAGTAGTTCCTCGACACAATTCCAAGGTGCACAACTAATATCATACCATATTTTTCTTTAATAACCATTCTCACACTCATTTAATATTATACACTTTATTTATTTTCTCAAGCTCATCTTATAGTATAACTTATTTTACTCTTTATTCTCAACTCATAATACACTTACTTTAATTTTCCATTCTCATTTCACATCATATGCTTTCTTTATTTTATCATTCTCATTTCACATTATATGCTTTCTTTACTTTCTCATACTCATTCTTAGTTCATCTCTTATACTTTCTTTGCTTTACACTTCTTTCCTTTGAGTCATGCTTCATTCATCCCGCTAATATAATGTGAGACTCCGTATTTCCTAGTTAACCTAAGCTCTGATACCAAACTGTAACGCCCAAATTTTTTTTTTTTTTTTTTGAAAACTAAGTCTCCAAATTCAATTCTTTCAATTTCTATATCACTTTAATCATAAACTAAGAAAGTTATATTTCAGGAAAAATTTTGACAGAGTCTCCCCTGTAAATTTCGCCCCGAAACATAAAAAGCTTACAGAATTCTGCTCAAAATTCCGTAGCTCACAAACCACATAATATTTTCATGGGCTCCCTAGGCCAAAATGAACAGATATACACAGGCAATATAATATAATGCTCTGGGGGCCAAACTCATAACGGAATATCAAATATCAATTAAAAACTATGAATTTCTTTGAAAAACGAGGTAAAATCTTAGAAAAGTCATTGTAAAACTTACCACAGAGCCTGGTACTCCACGACGAGATGGGTACGGGTCACCAACATACCACACCACCTCACACTATACTCATCATCGTCATATACAGGCTTATACACTCGTAATACAATTTAAATCATAAATTTCACTATTCCTATAACTAAATAATACAAATTTTTTAAAATAAACAATTATACTACCACTCCACGCCTCACCTCTGCACTGATGAGAACCTGCAACAGTGGGGGATCTAGGGTAGTCCTCAGACTCCCCTAACCCCCCAAAACACTAAGGGGTTAGCCATTTCTGGTGTGAGTATAATTACTAATCTAACGACAAATTAAAATAGTATAAAGAAAATACTTAAACTTACAAATACCAAATTAAAATAATGCCACCTGAATCCTGAACACAACAACATCGTCAATACAGTGATAAAGCACATACTTTGCCAATCCTGCATTCAATTATTTAATTATCCATACTTCCCACATTTCATAATACACTTCACATCAACCTCGTATAGATATATAAATATACTTATCTTACATTCGCATAATACGAATATTCATCTTTCCACACTTATCATCATATCAGCATTTCACTATTTATATTGACATAACTACATGATGTTATTACATCATTTCTCCAACTCTATTTAGCCATGCGTTTCATTTACTTATATTATATCATCAACACACACATTCATCCTGGAAGTTGTGCCGAGGCAGGTAGTTCCCACCATTTCCACGGAAATAGCAGGCGAGTAGTTCCCCGACACACTTCCAAGGTACACAAACTCATATCACAACATACTTTCTTTAATAACCATTGTCATACCCAATCTCATAAAACAGGTATTTATTTTATTTTGTTATAAAAGTATCACATCATAAACATATGCATCTATTCTCATACTACCACCTTCCTTCATATCTTATGACATAATTACCACATCTCATTGCCCATGCGATTTACTCACATTTCATCACATCATTAACACCTCATTAATTAGAATACTTATACTCATTGCATCAAAACCATGTTTTATAGCTCATTCACATCTTATTATATCATTTTAGTAATTACTTTTTCTTATAACAATAAATCTTATTATCATTTTCACTTAATCTCCAAACACACTCTGGGGCCACCACATATCACATCCCATAGCCGATAGCTTGGGTAATAATCACTGTACCTCAAACACACAGTTTGGGTAATATCACATCACATCTCAAGTCGATAGCTTGATTATTAATTTCACTTCAATCACTTATCATCTTCACTTCACTTTATTTCTCATTTCTATTAATCATTACCACTACTATATCCACTCACCCTGCGAATTATGCCAAGGCAGGTAGTTCCCACAATTTCCACACAAATTGCGGGCGGATAGTTCCTTGATACAATTCCAAGGTACAACTCATATCAACTGTATTTTACTTTAATGATCACACACATAATACAATTACTTCGTATTATTCATGATAACACATCTCTTTTATTATTTTCATCTTAAATTAATCACAAGCTGCATTTATCACTTCTTTTCATATACTAACTCATAGCACGTTCACTTTCACATTTACTTCATTCACACAACTTTCTTTTTCACACACAGTTCACATTTTACTATCCACTTTCTTTTCCACGCACAATTCACATTTTACTATCCACTTTCTTTTCCCACGCAATTCACATTTTACCATTCACTTTCTTTTCCACGCACAATTCACATTTTACTATCCACTTTCTTTTCCCACGCAATTCACATTTTACCATTCACTTTCTTTTCCACGCACAATTCACATTTTACTATCCACTTTCTCTTACTACCACGTTTATTATTAACATTTATTTATTTTATTAGTTTGTCGACCAGTGAGCCACAGTATCCCAACATACTGAAAGCCGACAGCCCAGTAAACACGCGGTCCGATGCTCTCCCAGAGTCTTACTCGTCCGAGGCTACGTCTTCCTCCTAGCCGAACTAGCGAGGGAACACAGCACTCCTAGTCCCACTAGGGTGCCTCCTCGCGACGTCTGTCATCGAGGGAAAAACCACAATCCCCTAGTCCCACTAGGGTACATCCTCCCAGCCGAAGCCAGCGAGGTAAACACTCACCACTAGTCCCACTAGGGTGCTTCCTCGCGACGTCTGTCATCGAGGGAACAATCACAGTCCCCTAGTCCCACTAGGGTACTTCCTCCCAGCCGAAGCCAGCGAGGTAAACACTCACCACTAGTCCCACTAGGGTGCTTCCTCGCGACAGCTGTCATCGAGGGAAAACCGGGCCTCAAGCCGATAGCTTGGGCGATAAAATCCACTTACCCCAAACATAGTTTGGGTCCACTATTCCCAAGCCGGTCCTTGGGCGTTAGGAGGTCTAGCCCAAACCCCCAGGATTGCTGTAGGTACTGGTCAACAAAGTCATTTGTTATATCATCTTTTCATCTTATTAGATAAACACAAAGCATTACAGCTTTTATTTGCACAATAGCCACATTCTTGACTTTAATCATGTGAATAAAAACACATTTTATTAACACTTACTATCTCACCTTTTATCTTGCATTTGATGCACATCTAATGTCTACGATATAATTATCATCTCAGTATATCACAGATCTACACACCATGTTATTTATTTTGCCATAACATCACCCATTATAAATACCATGCTATTTACTACTTCATTAAATCACCCATAAACATACACCAAGTTATATCGTAAATAAAAGAATTATAAGACGTTAGTCTGTATCGTAAGCGTATCAAAATATATAAATCATCACAGAATAACATCATATTATTGCCCATTATTTCACTTCGAACATAATTAAAATGTAAACATGTACCCTATTTATTAATTTCATCAATTATTGCATCACACATCATAATCCTCTATATATATATTACAAATAAATATCACACATGCGGGTTTCCCATCATAAGGGGCCAAAACCACTTATTTCCTCTAATTAAGTATTATAATATCTAATTATAGCATACTAGCTCATACATCATGTTTCATATAGGTAAAATCACCTATAAGGGCTTATATGCCCCAAAACATGCACAAAACATGCACGGGGTAAAACTATGCAAAAATAATTTAATATATTTAATTTTTATACTTCAACACGTCACATTAATCCATAATATAGGTTTTATACACTTAAAATGGTTAATTTCACCAAATATCTCAAAATCCCATTTTCGGGCCTTAAAAATCCGTATTTTTCGGAAAATTGAATTTTTAGCATAACTTCTATCAAATATATCGAAATGCCACGAAATTTGGCCACAACATAGAATATACCTAATTACAACATACTCACCTGACGGATCGAGCAAACGATGTCCCATGTCCGTCCTGTAGCCAGTCGAAGTTCGACTTTTTACACCTTTTCGGAATCCTTTCGAAAATCCGATGCTACCACGTTGTAGAGGACCCTTCAATTAGCCTATCCCTCAATTTAATTTGGATTTGGCGAAGAAATCTAGTGGATTTGAGCATGGGAAGGGAGGGCCGAATGGGTCGATGCTGCTATCGGTCGGGATCGGGAAAAAGGAAAGAAAGAAAGAAGGAGAAAGAAGAAGGGGGGGGAGTTATAAGAAAATAATTTCCAAACTGATCCACTGTGGAAAATATTTACCAAACTGGTCCACTTTTCGAAAATATTTACCAAAGTTAGTCCATAACTGGTCCACTTTCGAAAATATTTGGGTTGAGGACAAATTACACTAAGGTGTTCTCCCATTATAGCAGTAGAGATAAAATTATAATAATAATAATATTTTTATAAATGGATATTTACCAATAGATCCCTAGACCTCCAAAATATTTCAAGTAAACCCCAACTCTTTTCTTTAATAGCACCAACAATACAAAATACATTGCAATTATCTCGCAATAATCCTTCAAAATTATAAAATAAAATAAACAATATTTATTCACATAAAATCTCAACTCATGGCTTCAATATATATCAATAATACCAATCTACCATAAATATCCATACCGATATCAATATTTAAATAAATAAAATAAGATATCACTTAAAAATACTTCTCACCCTTACAGAATACAAAAACGAATATTTTCGGTATTTTAAAATCCGAGGTGTTACATTCTACACACCTCAAAAGAAGCTCGTCCTCGAGCTATGGGGTTTAAGAAAACTCCTCGAACGAATTTCAAGATACCTCCTCCACACTATTACCTAGGATTTCTAGGTACATTATCAGCATCACTACTTCATTGCACTATTAACAACTGAACAACTCATCGTCTAGTTCGCCGCACTATCCACCTACAATAACCGCTAGTTTCATAGGATATATCACATTCAATGCCACCTCTAGCTAGACTTTAATCTATCACGGCTCCACCACTTGATAGGTCTTTCACACCTTTCTCGACATAGAACAAGAAATTCATCCAGAATACCCGATATCTCCAAAATAAGCTTCGAACAATATACCACAGTTCCCATTCTTTCTATGACTCTACCGGGCCATCATAGCTCAAGTCTAACTTTTCCCGGTTTCTAAAACGACGTACTCCATGAATAAAGGATACTTTCAAGAATACCCAATTCTTCAATTTCTATCTTCAAAAGGCTTTTGCCACGAATATGCATTATCATTTCCTTTTGTCAACTACACACCTCAAAAGAGGTCTATTCATGCTAACCTGATAATTAATGTTTATCCTCGTTCCGGTCCATTAAAATATTCTCCTAGAATCTTGATACATCTTCGTGCCACCGGAATAGACAATATACTGAATATAAGGAACATTCTCCATCACCCGCTATCACGAGCCATCCTCATCATGAACAACCAAATCTACGATAATAACAAAAATTTTCCCTACGGGTTACTGACCAACCTGCCTTACATTCATTAATCCCCTCCAGAATTCGATTCCGCGTCCTCTGTCACCAACAGAAATTTTGAATCCAAGTTCAACCAATCAGCTGTAGGCAGTAGGATAAATAGCTGTACTGATCAATTGCCCACATCTACAATCGTGCCGCCTTTTGCCACTGAAATAAAATTAATTTTGATCCAATGATCTTTAACATCGTCCACTCCTGGGAGGCCATTAAAACAAAATCTTCTTTTCATTTATAGCATCCATCCCTTTATTTCTTCCCCGGGTGGTATTTTATTTCCATACCAAGCTACCATAGTACTCAAGCCACGTTTAATGCCTCCTGCTAAAATTATTGGCAGGAACGAGTGTTCAAACTCTTACAATTACAGAAAAAGCTAAATCTATTTTCTGAAAAAACTAATTTCTCAACACCTTCAATACATGCCTTACTATCACTAATTTCAAATTTGCGTAATTCACGCACGCCGTATAACCACAACTGTCTCAATATATCAGCCACAAGCTAGCCTTCACGTATCGAACTGCACCTGATCCTGTACTACATGCACCCCTTCTCGGGATGATCAAAACATGAACTGTCGTTACTCTTCCTTTAACGCTTGAAAATATCTTTTCACGCTATTCTGGTCATACCAACGGCTCATTCTTTATAAGAAAATGAGTCATCAGTATAGCAATAATATAAAATCGAGGGATGAACCTCCGATAATAGCCAGTGAAAACCAAGAATCTATGAATTTCCAACACATCCGATGGTTACTTCCCGTCTTTTCACCATTTGTAATTCTCTTTGGATCCATAAATACACCTTCAACAGGCACAATGTGTCCCAAAATTCACACTTCTCGCCCCCAAAAATAGCAATTTACAGACTTATCATACCACTTCTGGTCTCAACCTATCGATCAGTGCTCCACCATACAGCAACTATACACCAAATATCATTCACATATACAATCATACCCGGTTAATATAAGGGTGAAAGGCCCAATTCGCCAAATTTATAAAAACTGCAGGGACGTTCGCCAGTCCCAAGATATCACTAAGAACTCATACAATTCATACTGAGTACGAAAAACAATTCCTGAGATGTTTTCCCTCTATAGGGATTATCCGATAGTACTCGGTGTGCAACTCTCATCGGGAGATTAATGACATTCCCCACAACTAATCCAACCAATTATCTATTCTCAACAATGAATACTTAATAGACACCTTACTCCATACACCGATGGAACATACGTCCATAGGACCTACACCAAATCTCCTGGGAATAGCCTCTTACGGCACCCAGCAATCAATATAATGGAATACTCCAATAATTTGCAAATTCACACTGGGATTTCTACAAAGATCAACCCATATACAGGGTCATGAAAGGAAATGCTAACTCAAGGTCAGACCAAAGTCTAATGGGGATCACACAATTCCACGATAGAATCTATTCTTCAACAAAACACCCGCATAAACCACATTCTCTATCTCCAACTAAACGGAGACCCCGTATTTCCTTCTTAAGAGGGGGTGAATGTGAGACCCCGTATTTCCGTATAATAGTATATGGAAGGAATAGTATATAGTATATAAATATATATATATATATATATATATAAGAAGTAGTATAAAAAGAAAAAAGATAAGAATGGATGGGAGTGGTGACGTGGCTTAAGGAATGGATGGATTTGGAAAAAAGAATGGATGGGTTGACTAGTTGACCATGAAGGAATTAATGAATGAATGAAAAAGATGGAATAAAAAGGAAGTGTGTGTGTGTAGTGTAGAAGTGAACCGGGTTGACCCTTGGGAATATAATCCCATATCGATGGTAACATATGGTAGGTGTAAAGATATAATAGGAAAACCAAGTGATAAAGGTACCTAACGGGTATACCCACCTTTTGATGGTGCCTGTGGTGGGCGTGGCTAGAATTTAATTAATTGTGTGCGTACGGACTGAGTGCGGGGCGTTACAGATGGTATCAGAGCCAACTTTCGACATCGAATGTAGGACTTGTATATAGGAAGTGCGTGGGACGCAATATGTGTGTATAAGATGCGTAAGACCCTGGGAGGGCAGCGAGGCAGCGATTAGGAGACAAGTCTACATTCGACTAGAAAGGCGATCCTGTGCTAGATTGCACGTCCCGTATTCAGCGAGGACGCTGAATTCTTAAGAGGGGGTGAATGTGAGACCCCGTATTTCCTTCTTAAGAGGGGGTGAATGTGAGACCCCGTATTTCCGTATAATAGTATATGGAAGGAATAGTATATAGTATATAAATATATATATATATATATATATATATATATATAAGAAGTAGTATAAAAAGAAAAAAGATAAGAATGGATGGGAGTGGTGACGTGGCTTAAGGAATGGATGGATTTGGAAAAAAGAATGGATGGGTTGACTAGTTGACCATGAAGGAATTAATGAATGAATGAAAAAGATGGAATAAAAAGGAAGTGTGTGTGTGTAGTGTAGAAGTGAACCGGGTTGACCCTTAGGAATATAATCCCATATCGATGGTAACATATGGTAGGTGTAAAGATATAATAGGAAAACCAAGTGATAAAGGTACCTAACGGGTATACCCACCTTTTGATGGTGCCTGTGGTGGGCGTGGCTAGAATTTAATTAATTGTGTGCGTACGGACTGAGTGCGGGGCGTTACATATAATTTTCTAAGTATAGCCATATAAATTCAACAACATAACCATGTATAACTCCAACCATATTTATAACTCATTTTTATAAGCATAACTTTCACCACATTGGGTATTGTCAACATACTAGGTTTGCCCGTTGACACGTGCCTACGACACGTCTTCGGAACGGTGCACCTGGTTTAATTATGTAAAATAGTTTTGGAGGTCTAGCAAATTAATTGAAGTAGCAAACATATTATATGAGAAAGCAGTATATCTACCTTTAAGCTCAACCATCGCCTTCTTGATCAATAACTTGAACTTACCTGGAATGCATATTGTTTGTTAGAAACACTACATAGAGTTTTTTTTAACTTAAGCATCACTTTTAGATGCTTGTCATAGTTATGCAAAGACATTATCATACAGGTTTTATAGAGCTTACTCTAATCCCATAACCACTATGAGCATGTCTAAATATAATGGTAACACAAGTGCATGTGTGAAGGTATCTACAATACCAATAATCTAAACATTTGTTTGTCTGAGACTCAGTTTGTAATTGAAATATCTCTTATTATTATTTCAACCAAAATAAAATACATGAAGTTCTCAAAACTATAATCCAAGCTAATTATTTCTTTTATCTCCACTTTATCTCCCTATTGGACCTTTATAAAAAAAAATCAAAATGGATAAATAACAAATTTACTTTAGCTGTCTTTCTTGAGTGGAGAGTTTGCACCCTTCACTGGTAAACTCCAGTCATCCCAATCCTATATATCCAAACATACACTAAAAGTTCTTATATGTTATGTTATCCATGGTTTCTAATAACCAGTGAAGGGAACACTTATCGATAGTATTTCCTCTTGTAGTAAAGAAATTAATATTACATATTTGCCAAGTTATTTTAGGTTTCTAGTCAGCTTACCTGTCCTGCTATGGTTTGGAAGCCCAAATTGAGGCCACCAAATAATCCATCTCTCACTTGCGTACACCTTAAATCAAAACCAATAAAATACTCATCAAATAAATCACCAAATTAAATTTTTTTTAAACCCAAAAATAAAATAATCATACCTCTCTGAACTTAAATCTCATGCACACAAAAAATTCGAGTCAGCAAAAAACTGAGTAATCCCCTACACACAAAAAATTAAAAATTAGAATGAGAATTCAGTTAATGAGATGAAATTAGAGTCGTCACATCGCATATAGAGGCTCTCGATTCGGTGGAGGGGAGTGGCCGATACGGAGTCATTTGATATTCACGCTCAATTTGGTGGAGGGGAATCACCGATACAGAATCGGCAACGGATCAGCTTGATTGAGGTTCGGCATTGGATTTTGATTTGGATTTGCTTTGAGATTTAAAAAATTTCAAAATTTATTATTTTTTTTTTCAAATTTTCAAAATTTAAAATTTTAAATTTATAAAAAAAATTAAATCTTTTTGTTTAAAAAAAATTTACAAATTTTCAAAATTTCTACAATTTAAAAAAATATAAATTTGTTTAAATTTTAAAAAATTTAAATATTTTTATAAAAAATTTTAATTTTTTTTATTTCTTTTAGAAGTTTTTAATTTTTTTGATTTTTTTGAATTATTTTTAAAGTTTTAGAATTTTTAAAATTTTTTGTTTTTAAAATTTTTAAATTTTTAAATTTTTTTTAATTTTTTTAATTTTTTAATTTTTTATTTTCTTAATTTTTTGATTAGAAAAGAGAGAGAGAGAGAGAGAGAGAGAGAGAGAGAGAGAAATAATTAAATAAATAAAGGAGTTGTTTTGGGTGGGGGGATTTGAATTTGATTTTTTGGGGGAAACTTTTGGGCGGGGGAATGTGTTTTGTGAGGTTAGATCTGGGCCTTTGATTTTGGAGGATTGAAGGAGAGCCACTTGATAGCTTTATTTGTGTTTTATTATATATATATATATATATATATATATATATATATATATATATATATATATATTCCGTAGTATAATCATACCGTAATATAAATAGTCTCCATAGTGTATCATAATATCAATCTCTTCACATCTACATATATTCTTTCAGTATATAAATATACATTTATATTTTTCTCCTTTTAAGTGCCCATACAACTGACATCCTCGTACAAAACAGAGATCTCTGTGCCTCCCCCTTGGACAAAGCGGGAGCGATTCCTGTCGGAGCTAGGGGGGATGCACCCCCGGAACTCCGTCTTGTCTTATATCTAGGGGCATGAAGCTATACACTATGGTCTAGTTAGGGGTGCCACAGGGGATGCTACGTGCTATCCTGTGCTTGCAAAACCCCAAGGGTGCCACAAGGGATGCTTCGAGCTAACCTGCTGTAGAGACCCCAAGAATTCGTCAAAGATATTTGAGTGAGGAAATAGTGGCAAACGAGATCACCACTATATGACTGCGGTAACGGAAATTGACCGTACCTGCAACCTCATCAGTCACGTTGTATCTTCAGAAACAAGTCGAGTACAAAAGTAGAATTCATGGTGTAGGTTCAAATCCCTATATATGAAGAAACGGTTTGAGATGGGACATATGTAGTATGGGCTGCATACTGTTCCGGAGACTTGCTTGCATTAGAATAAGAGCATCATCGCATTAGTTTATCGGGTATTAAAGTCTAAGGCATAGCATACACTGACACATCAATTATATATACATGTTTCTCTTTTCATCAATCTGTTTGCTTAAGTGCAGAATTGCTGCTAGTTATCAGCCTTAAAAATGTCTGTATATGTACTGACGTCCCCATTTCAATAGGTACCGGATTGCAGAAGTACAGGTACAGGATTCAGAAGGACTCAAGGCGAGAGAAGCAAGAGTCGTTTTTCATTTATGCTCCATTATATGTTGTTTACTATTGTTCCATTGTAATAATTTTGTAATCTATTTATTTGTTGGAAAGCATCCAAGTGAAACACCAAGTGTTGTTCTTTATTCATTGTACTCTGATGTAATATATTGAAAGTTGTAACACTTGCGATTGTAAAGGTATTATTGTAACACTGTTGTAATGTATTGCAATTTTGTAACATTCGGATTTATAATACATTTGTGTTGAATAAAAAGTTTTAAATTTTTCTGTTTTTTCTGTGTATTGTGGCTAATTGAAGAAAATATTCTTGCTTATGTCACGGCTTTCCAGTTACTGGAAACCGGGGCATTACACGTACATTTCAATCCCGCTAACCCACAATATCACCCAGATCCAGGTGTCCTAAAGATCTCTCATTTGTGGGCTGGATTGAAAGTACGGTTGCGCGCATGTCTAACCAAGACTAAAGCCATAAGACTAGTAAAAGAAACAAATATAATACGCGGATCGACACTCCATAGGAGTCTTACACATTCGAGGCTACGTCTTCCTCCTAGCCCTATACTAGCGAGGAAAACCTCTCCCAGGTCCATCATGGGGTATCTTCTCTCCCAGGTCCATCTTGGGGAACCTACTCTCATCCCAGGTCCATCTTGGGGAACCTACTCTCATCCCAGGTCCCTCCTGGGGTATCTGCACTCCCAGGTCTATCCTGGGGTATCAACTCTCATCTCAGGTCTAACTTGAGGTATCAACTCTCCCAGGTCCATCCTAGAGAACCTGCTCTCATCCCAGGTCTATCCTGGGGTATCTGTAACTCCTATTCCTAAGTGTATCCCGGGCCTGTGGGGTCTAGCCCAAACCACTGGAAGATTGTGCGGCACTGCAATATTAAATTATCTCCTTTATAGTTCCATATATATATATATATATATATATATATATATATATATATATATATATATATATATATGTATATCCTTCCTCCTTGCCCTATACCAGTGAGGGAAACCCCTCCCAGGTCATCCTGGGGTATCTACGCTCATCCCAAATATAATTTGGGGTATCTATGACTCTTTTATAATATAATTTCTCCTTATAACATAAATGTATATAACTCCATTAATATCATGTAATCTCCTTTCTTTTCACCACAGTATAAAATCAAAATTTCCATTCAATAAATATTCTCACAGCATCATATAAATACTTAACTCTTTTCTTAACACCAATAACTCCATATATATTTTCTTTATACTCATTGATTATATAAGTACTTTATTTTACTCATTTATCACATAATATGCATACACCATGCTGTTTATTCATAATCATATAAAATTTCAATGTTAACACCTGCATATCATATATATACCAAGTCATTAATCTCATCAATTATCATATAAAATGTCAATTTATCACCCACATGTCACACACACACAATGCAATTTTATCTCATCACCTTAGATACATACATAGACATATATCCATGTCTAACCCCTGTGTCTCTAAAAATGTATTTTCTGTGTATTTTCGGTATTTAAAATTTTCGTAAATTAATTTTCCGCTTTCGAACTATTTTTGTTAAAATGTATTATTGGATCTTCTATTAAAATCTAATTCTTCGATCAATAAATTTATTGTAACTATTTTCTATGAATTTTAAATTTTAATACAAATCTTAATTTTGATATTGTTACTTTGATCTCTATTATTATTACTACTACTGTTATTATCAGTACTTTTATTATTTTTATCATTTTCTTATTATTATTATTGTTATTAGCATTATTGTTATTATTGTTATTTTTAACTGGTTATTAACAATCCATTTTTGTCTACTAACTGTAATTGTAGTATTTTAAATAAATTATATTTTGTAATGCAAATTACATTTTCATTATGAACAATATTTTTTATTGGATAATTTATTTTTCTATTGAATTTTTAAAACCCGATTCCTTATTGGATTTTCATTATATAAACCCATTACCCATTTTAAATAACCCCAAACCCTGTGTATACCTACCCAAACCCGTTACTTTAATCCATTAAGCCCAATACCCAGCCGTTAACCCCCTTGGACCCTACCCGTTACACACCTATCACACCCTAACCCAATATAACCCAAGACCCAATTAACTTAAACTCGAAACCCCGCAGACCCGGTTACCCCCTCTGCCGTCATCTTCCTTAAACCTAACCCTAATATTTATTTTCCCCCTATATAAACCCATGCAGACCCTTCCGCTTCGTCTCCTTCTCTCCCGACTCACTATCTCCCCTCTTGGGCTCCTAACCCCAACCTCCTAGCCCCTGCACCCTCCTCTGCCTCTCCCCTGCGCCGCCTAGTCCCTTCCGGTGCCCCACAGTCGTGCCCGTCGACAGCGCCGCCCCCTACTCCCCACAGCACAGCTTCCCTGCGCTACGCCTGCACCAGTGAAGTCCCCGCTGCGCCGCACTCTCATTGTCCCCTTCCAGCGCCGCTTCCGTCTACCGTCAATCCCGCCACCCATCGTCTGCCACCATGCCGTAGGTGTGCTGTTGTTTGAGTTTTGATCAACTTCGATTGTGGGCCGTCCGTTTGATTGAGATCTTGATCTTGATTGATTGATTCCTAGCCGTCTGTTGATTTGATCTTGATCATCACCATCGAGGTGATCTCGGCCGTCCGTTGGATCTTGATCATTATGCTTGATGGGATGTGGGTCTTCGATCTCCTCTTGATCATCCGATTAGATCCTAGCCATCCAATCTCTTCTTGATCGTCACGATCATGATGATCATCAACTTCCTTTGATCGCAACCGTTCGATCGATCGATCTTGATCTTCATCATTATCCTCATCATTAGGGAAATCTGACCGTCCGATCTGATCCGATCATCTAAACCTTGATCTTCGATCTCAGCCGTCCGATTATGTTCGTGATCTTGTTCGTGATCGTGTGTTCGTGATTGGTTCGTGATTCGTTCGTTGTGTTCATGCCCAGGAATTCGTCCCATTATTCTTGGTGTTCGTTTCGTCTTCGGTTAAGGTAAGTAACTTGTACTCAAATTTCTTTGTATGATACAAGTCAAAAATACCACCTATAATGTAGTTGGGTTCTAGAGACGACACTTGTGTGTTATTCTTGTTGGGTTTTGTCTCTATAGTGCTATTTGACCATAGTTGACTCACGACACAAATTCGACATGAAACAACTAGGTTTTCGCCCGATCTTGACTTGATCATGTATGTGAACTATTTGTGAGGATTTGACTATTTGCTGAGATCCATGTGATTTACTTGTTGGGGACTTGTTATATACCCTAATCCATGTTGTTTGGACACTTGGTAGACTCGATTTCATGTTTGGTTGTGTGTGGATCAAGTTTCGTTGGATCTATATTGATTTTGGTTTTTGAGCAAATTCTGTGTTTTGTCAATGATCTGTCTTGATCGGTAATTTAGACCATGTTAAGGTCAGAATCTTAATTTCAGTATAAAACATGATTTGTAGAGGATTTTGTCTTCTTTCCAACCCCTCTGACCTTACTCGATTTCATTTTCGTATGTGTGAGATATGGCTGTTTTACTACAGAGGTGTAGATCTTTTCCAGATTTCGCTTCTTGGTGATTTTGATGACTAAATTATTTTGATACTCATGCTACACGTATTATTTTGATCTAGAACTTTGGTCAATTTTTCTATACGTATCTATTGATTTCCTAGAATTTTGGCAAATTTGATTGATGAATTATATATGCCGTTTCATGCTTATTTATAAAGACTGTACTTGCTGTATTTTACTCGCTGCTCTGTAAAGAATCGTATTTTCACCCTGATTTCTTTGATTGTATGAAAAATACTTGTGAAATATGAAAGTTAGATTATATTGTCTATTTCATCTCCCGTTGGCGGATTTGGATTTCGTTTCACGGTTTGCGAGATATTACAGTTTTCGTACAGCTGTGTCGGGAATTCTAGAATTGCCAAACTATCGTTTCTTTATGATTTCTGATTTTACTTGACCAAGCTAGTATTACTGGAAAATTTTGAAACTTTATATTTTGATACTAGACAGATAAGGAATACCCCAAAATTTTCGTGGATTTATTTATTGAGTTTTGATGCTGTTTTCCTGACTGAGAATTTGATTTACTGAATTCTGCCTGAACGTATTTCCTGGATTTAAATCAGTTTTGAGTTGTGATTTTCTGAAACAACATATGACTTGTTTATACTTGCTGGATTCGGCCGGAAGTCTATTTTCCAGATTATCTAACGGATTCAGGTTTGCATGTTTGTATTAGCGGGAATCACTGTCTTAGTACAACACTGTCTTGCTGTCCTGAATTAGAAAGCCAGTCGTTTTACCCTGTTATATGTTATCTTGGACCCACACATGTTTATCTTGAAACTTGAACTGGTTACATGATCATGCCATGTGATTCTTGATATGTTTTGCACACATACATGCTTGTTGGACACTAATAATAATAAAATAACCAAGTCGGGGTTAAGGGAAAGATCTAGTAGTGGATAGTGCAGAAACGTATACTCGGAAGAACCTAGTGGTTATTGGAGCTTATTTACATGTGGAGCTTGACACGATATATATGACACGTACACACATGACACTGGAGCTTGTTTGGGTTTTAAAGCTTGTTTACATGATACATGATTACATGATACCAGGAGCTTGTCCCTGAGTACACTGCCTTGTATGGTCCCCTACGAAAACTAAAACGAAACTGTTTGTTGTAGCAACAATGTGTTATGTTTTAGGGGCGCATGAAGTGCTACCTAGATAGTAATAACTACGAGACTTAATACATGACACTTGAACATGATACATGCCCACTTGATACTTGACTACATAATACATGAGATTTGATACTTGATACATGCTACATGATTACATGATTCTTGATACTGGTTACTTGATGCATGACACTTGTTTACTTGACACTCGACACATACTATTATACTTGCTCATCTGCCATGCCATGATTTATATTCTGTTATCATACTTATACCATGCTAGACTTGTTACATAGATTTATTTATCCCATGTACTTGTATCCTACATTATAAGTGGCCCGTAACTTGCAATTGACGGGTACTTATTTTTTTTTCCTTCTCCTGCAATTTATTAATTGCAGATCAGGATGGTCAGCTGACCGGAGATATGAGATACTAGTGCTGATTTCCTGCTTTATTATTATTATTTATTGCTTGATTTGAATAAAATGTACTTGATTACTTGGATAATTATCTTGTATTTGGGCGATGTGACTCAGGATATTTGACTTATCCAGATTCTGATTTATTTGAGATTTATATATCTTTGGTTTCAAGTAAATTTCTGTTGGTATCTTGTTTCAATTATGCATGCCTGGTTGTATCTTCTGCTTCTGACTCTGATTATCTCGTGAAATGTTGTAAAGATGCTTGAACAGCTTATGGATGATGTAAATCATTCTCTGGGCTTTTGTCACGTATCCGTATTCTGTATTTCTTTTTGGGAAGCGGGGCGTGACACCATGTCAATATTACTCATCAAATTTAAATCTTACAACCCCATAGCATATATAAATACACTTACAAGCATCAACACACTCTCATACATAATTTATTATGTATCATACATATGAATTTCTTTACTCAGTACACCTTACACATCACACACGACAACCTTAATTCATCACACATGACAATCTTAATTTAAAATTATCATAGCACATCATATACATTAAAATAAAAGAGTTCATACTCACCTGAGGAAATGAAGGGGAAGGGGAAGAATAAAAAGATGGAAAATTAATTATAACCCCCTTCTTGACTTTACATTACTTTTATGCCCATATAGTTCTATTATTTTTTCTTATAATAAGATCCAATAAAACCCGTTCCATCGGATGAACGAATAAATTAAAGAATGTATTATAAAATAAATTTGCATATTTATGCATAATAATAACAATAACAATAATATATACTCACAATAAAAGAAATACAAACGATTATTTTAAAATTATAAAATAAAGGAGTGTTACACAAGTAGAGACACCCACCCATATGAAGTATTGAAGTATTTTCTAGCAATTGAACTCCAAAAGAAGCTTCAACCCTCCTTGAAATCCGTGCACAAAGAAGGAAAAAAGATAGCCAACAAGCATTTCGACGAAGCACAACACCATTCATTTTTTTTTTTAGTTTTGATTTTTTTTTTGCTGATGTAGGCTAGGGGTTGGGGTTGGGTAGTTTTATAAGGGGAAGGATTAATTAATTAATATAGATTAATTTAATTACTCCACTAAACTTAATTAATTACCCTACTAAACTTACTTGATTACCCCACTTAGCCTCCTCATTTCCTCAACCGAAATTCGGTCAAAAATAGTGGTGGCTGTTGGATCTTTTGGTGTGCAAATGCACGTGCACGTGCGTGCTACATGCACACTCGTTTATTAATATTTTTATTTGAATTAAGAACATATGTTATACTATATAATTTGTATTTAAATAAAACTAGTTTAATTTAATTAAAAATTAGAGCTTTTATGCACTAATAAAAATAAACACGTACACACTCCATAAAATTTATTTTGAAAAAGGGTACAACCTATACGTGCACTACAAACAAGTCGTCGTACGTAAAAAAAAAATTCAAATATGAAATCGATTTTTATCAACAGGAAAATGTTTATAAATAATCGGAATACGACATACGAAAAATATATTTCATTATACATATACCATAGTGTAATCAACACGTACATATAAAACACGTGCACTGCACGTAAAAATATTCTAATCAAAATAGGAGAAAATTGAATTCCAATCTATAAAAAAATTCGAATAAGTCATAAAATAAATAATTGAATTACATAAAAATTAATACACGTAACGGTAGAATATACATAATTGACACGTGCATCGATAACACATGCAATGCAAGTAAAAACACAAAGATCTAAAATTGGTATTTGAGTTGGCTTAAATAGGTTAAGAATGAATTTCGAGAAGACGGAAAATGTATAAATAATCAAAATACAAAATATGCGTGATATTTCTATTAAAATACGTTACGAATATTACCCGTAACAATACAAAATACACGTGCGTAACACATGAGGGGCAAAATTGTCATAACCCAAATTTGCGGGGTATTACGGTGAGTATACATCAAACCAATCTACCCCACTTATCTCAGTCAATCCTTTAGCTATTAGAAATGCATTAAAATTGCTACTGAACAATCATGATTAAGTTTCTTTTACAAAACTCCACTTGCTTACTACAGTTTTAACTTCTTTCGGCAAATCAACTAATTTAAAGTATTATTACAACAAATTCATTTCATTATCTACTAATGAGTCTTCTTGGCATGTCTGCCATTGTAAATTTAAGTGTTAGTAAGGCTGGATCTTGATTCTAACTATGAATCGTTGATCGTGTCTGTATAACTAGATAATTTCATACATTTATCTTTGATAAACACATTCTCAAAGAACTTTGTAAATCTAGATTCTACTATCACAAATTAGATAAATCCAAAATCTGTCCATAGAACTGCACTCTGCACTTTCTAAGTACACACAAATATTTGGTCTAGGTCCTAATTTAGGCCTTCTGAGGTCATGTACTCTAACAAATGTATCACACCATATGTTTTCATTTTAAAAAAATTATTTTTGCTTAATCTACAAGGTGTAAATAATTTAGAGTGTGCTAACATATTAAGAATATGATTGACAATACAACCTCACCCACAATCACTCGAAGTCAAACTGACTGTTATTAATATAGAATTCAACATTCCCCAAAGTGTTCGATTCTAACTTTTATCAGTGTCGTTTGACAGTGGCAATTGGAGTGCACTAATTTCATAGATTATACCAAACGCAAAATTCTTTAAAACCGTATTCACCACCTCTATCAAATCTAAACCATTTTGATTAGCATTTAACTCGATTTTCACTTTATTAAAATAACAAGTGCTTCAAATATATGACTAATGTTTAATAATTATCTACAAGAGTGATAAAAAACTTATGACCAATCATTATCTCATATAGTTACAAAGCTACTAAGATCACAAATATCAGAATTTATTGACCGAAGAAGTTGTGTGCACCTAGAGATCATATTAAATGGTTTTCTAGTGATCATAATCTGAGCACAAATTTCACATTTGTCATAATTTAATGAGGTGTCATTTAGCAAAGTTTTAACAAGAGCAAACAATTTAAAATACAGTTCACATGTCCTAGCCTTTTATGTCGTGTTCAAGGAACTACTATTATCAATTACTTCATTTGTCAAACTCAACTTACACATGACATTAACTATATAATCACGTTACAAAATAATAATAATATGAGTTAATACAAAATTACTCTACCATATTTTAAAAAACCTTTTACTTTCTCTCGTGGTTCTAACAATGTCCAAGTGCTCAAACACTTTGAGCGAAGAGTTCTTCATCATCTTCGAAATAGTAAATGAGATAATGACCAATATGTTATAATTCAACTTTTTACACATAGTTAATGAACGAGAAATTACAAAACGTAACTAATTGAGTCACATTCTCCATTACAGGATGCTCCCACCTAAGCTATAGACATTTGTCACAGAACTTATACATTAATTTTATAAGAGAAGCACATATTTGATCTCACACAAACTGTAAACGATGGATTAACCAATATATCTATACACATAGTATGATAAGGCACACTTAACAATCCTAAACATGCTAGTTTTCAAAGTGATACTAATTATGATCTAAAACTTCCAATCATGTGATCAAATGCATCAAACATTAATACATTCATCACATGAAAATACTGAAAAGGATTAGAGCAGTTCATACTGACACATCAAGTTAGAAGTGTTTTCCAAATTCGATGTACAGGCCTGCATAGTGCAGACTTATTTAACCTTCAGGAAAACCTCCAAGTTGAGAGGAATCCATAATCTCCAACACATGCAATTTGTAATTAATTATGAAATTCCTAAAATCATCAAAATTGTCAAGCATTAACCAATTAAACAAATTACTGGTATTGTTGAATTCTAACAATAATTTAATTGGAGATCCAAATTTATAGTCAAACTATAATTTAACTTGTCAAAATAAATATTTGATCTTTAGCACATAGCAACAAATTTAACACATAATACGATTCCAATTTAAAACAGCTTGTAGACTTATATTTGCAATTAAGTTCTAATAGTCCACAACCAATTAAATAAATTATTGCATAAACTGTTCATAAATGTTTGAACCTTAGCACATAGCAAGATAATCAATCATAAACAAATAGTGATTAATAATGATTTAAACTGTAGCACTTAGTAATAACAAAATTTAAACAAATATTTAAAATGTAGGTGAAAACTTATCTTTAATTTCGGATCTGGTCGAACTTGAATCATGTAAGCGACCTAGAAGATGCCTTCCGGGGCCTGAGGATACATAACATGCGACCAAACCCCTCCATGTGTGCCTTCGACATCACCACAAGGAAGTTCCTCGGCTTTATGGTCAGCCAGCGAGGGGTAGAGCGAACCCTGAGAAAATTCAGGCCATCCTGGACATGGCCCCTCAAAGGAATGTTAAAAAAGTGCACCCGCACACTGGCTTTCTCGCTGCAATTGGCCGATTCCTTTCAAGGTTGAGGGAGAAGTCCTTCCCTTTCTTCAACGCCCTCTGGGGGCCAAAGAACATCGAATGGGGAGATCCTCAGCAACGGGCTTTCGATCAGCTCAAAGACAACCTCTCCAAACCCCCTTCTCTTCTTCGAGCCGGAACCTAGTGAGGTGTTGTACCTGTACTTTGGCAGCTTCAAATCATGCCCTCAGTGCAGTACTGCCCTCAGTACAGTCCTGATCTGGAAAGAAGATGGAGCCCAAAAGCCCATCTACTGTATCAACAAAATCCTCCACGATGCTGAGCTTTGCAACTCAAAAATGGAAAAAGTCATCTATGCTTTGATCGTGGCCGCTCAAAAGCTCCGCCCACACTTTCAGGCTCACTCCGTTCAGGTCCTTACAGACCAGTTGCTAAAGTATCCTCCACAAATTGAAGACCTCGGGCATTCTAATCAAGTTGTCCACCGAGCTGAGCCATCACGACATCAGCTACGAGCCGAGGATGGCCGTTAAGGGACATGCACTCAATAAATTCATAACTGAATGTGCCATCTCAGAGGTCCTTGAAACTCTACAAGATGGGCCCATTTGGGAACTCTACGTGGACAGATCGTCAAATATCTAACAATGAAGCAAAGTATGAAGCCCTAGTAGCTGGAATCCGCCTAGCTCGAAAAGTAGCGGCAAAATGGGTCAAAACCTTTAGTGACTCCCAACTCATCGTCAATCAAGTGTGCAGAGAATATGAAGCCCGTGACGCCCAAATGGTCAAATATCTCGCACAAGTCAAGCTCCTCTTGGCCGACTTTGAGGACGCCTCCATCGTCAGTATCGCTCGTGAAATGAATAGTCAGGCAGACGCCCTTTCCAAGTTGTCGTCCTCCTCATTCGAGGGTCTGTACCAGACAGTCTTGGCAGAGGTCCTCGTTCGACTGAGCATCGATAGTGAAAAATCCCGAGGTTCTCTGTCTCGACCCACCCAACGAGCAACCAACCTGGATGGATCCGATCCTGAATTATCTAAGAAACAGGGAACTTCCACAAGATACCTCCAAGGCTAGAAGGATCAGGGTCAGGGTCGAGAGGTTTGTGCTTATCGACAATATGCTCTTCAAGTGCTCTTACACAAAGTCTAACGGTAGGCCCTACCTCTGATGTCTGTCACCAGAGGAGGCCAAGTATGCGCTCGAAGAGATTCATGCAGGAATCGGTAGCTGCCACATGGGCAGTAGATCCTTGCAAGGAAAGTACTCAACCACGGGGAGTATTGGCCAACCCTCCTACAAGATGCTCAAGACCTGGTTGAAATGTGGCCCTTTCCAAAGGTACTCTTCGGTCTGCCATTTGCCTCATGCCAATCTCAAGTCGCTCGCCGGTTCAGCCCCCTTTGCCATGTAGGGGATGGACTTGGTCAGACCATTACCCAAAGCTATGGGCCAGAGGTGCTTCCTCATCGTCACTATCAATTATTTCACAAAATGAGTTGAAGCTGAGCCCCTAGCCAATATCACTAAGCACTAGGTACAACACTTCATCTGGAAGTGCACCATTCATATTCCAACTCATACGGCCTCAGGGCCAACCTAGACCTCCTTAACGAAGTTCAAGAAAGGGCGACCATCAGACAAAAGCACTACCAACATAGGATCAAACAGTTTTACAATAAAAAGGTCCAGCCTGCCAACATTAAAGAAGATGATCTTGCGCTCAGGCGACTTGAGATATCCGAGTCGTGCAAGAAGGAAAAACTCACTCGTAAATGGGATGGCCCGTATAGGGTCTCCAATGGTCCGCCTAAGCACGTACTAACTTAATGACCTGGGAGGCAGGGTAGTCAAGAGGGCCTGGAACGCAGAACATCTGATGAAATTCAATGATGGTCCCTAAGGGTTTACACTTGTAAAGAGGCCTTCAGAAGCTGAAGTATGTACTTGCCTTCAGTAGTTAATGAATAAATTTTGAATTTGATTTTCATTCCAAATTATTGAGTCATTCGAAATGAGCACCCGAGGCCCAGCCTCAATGCGAGGGTGTCCCCTTCGGGGTAGCATTGGACAACGAAGGATTCCACACCATAAATCACTAAGGATATCCCCTTCAGGGTGGCATCAGATGTCGAAGGCTTCAACGCCAAAATCCCTAAAGATATCTCCCTCGGGGTTGCATCCGATGCCGAAGGCTTCAACACCAAAATCCCTAAAGACATCCCCTTCAGGGTGGCATCTCATCTCGAAGGCTTCAACGCCAAACCCCTGAAAGATATATCCTTTGACATGGCATCCGACACCAAATGCTTCAGTGCCAAAAAGTCCCTGAAGGACAACCCTTCGAGATGGCGCTCGAGGCCGAAGCATCTCAGTGAAAAAATCCTAGTTGTCATCCCACACCCATCTCCCTCGGAATGATATCCGATATTGAGGGTCTGTACATGCCATAAATAATGTGCAAACCACGCGCACAAACAAAGAGGCGACACAAAATGTGTTTCATTAAAAATAAATTAGTAACAGGGGGCAGTGGTCACTCCGCAATTGGCAATTACAACAAAACGATTAAACTATCACCTTATGGTCGTCTTGCACTTCAGCACCGGCTGAGGATACCCGTCGCACACCATGTGTTCATCTCTCACTTTAGCATCGGTTTGTGACCGACCAGCGCCTTGGCTCATCGCCATGTCCAACGCCTTAAATGCACAAGAGGCATCACACATGCCTTAAACGTGGAGGTGGCGCTCCCGAGATGTAAAACGATGATGATGAAGGGCACCTGCCAGGCCGAGCAGAGCGACAACCATGTAAAGGGGATTGACTCACCATGCAAAAAAGGCATCATACACGTGCCCAACCCCAACGTCGATCCCTTCATTTAGAGAGTTATCTCTGAGGAAGGGAACTCTTATCTCCGACCTAGGCTAGGGACATCAGATCCCGGAATCCGAAATAGCACTGTTGATCCCATAAAGGAGTACTCCTTTACTCTGCGAGCCTCCTTGAAGTTGCAGCATCCGCAAGAAGGGTCATAGCCGGGAAGACCCCACCAAGTACCGAGGGGAAAGAATATAGCAACATTGCTGCCTCTTGGGACCCACTGGGAAAAACTTCAGATCTTGAAATTCGTGATACAGATGGGTCCACCAACTGGACACCGATCCCGATGGTGTCAAACCCAGTCCCTGCCAGACACTTCCCCACCATCCTTGACTCGTGGATGAATCTTTGGGCAGCTAAACATAGGCCTTGTTGAACACCAAGACATCGCAAGTCGAAGATGGAATTTTAGAAAGTTATCAGTCTATCAACCAACAACAAGAATTTTATAGAAACCGCAGAGAAATCCACAACTTTTTGCATTTTTTGCGGGCAACGCTAAAGCTCCCTAGGCACATTGAATGCATCCACAGTGATTTAAGCAAACACGTACCATGTCACGCGACCGGCAAAGCCCAGATCTGCACCTCGGCATGGCATCCGAAACCGAACCTTGAAGACAAAAGACTGACGATCACCCATGGCACTACTCTTGAAATGGTACCCAACCTTGAGGGCCTCTACTGTTTGGTTTCAATGGTAGTTTCAGGTCAAATACACAGTAGAAAAATTACAAAGAAATATCAAAACCTAGCCATGGATCCATGAGAAAATCATAAATCGTGTATAGGAGTTATACCTTGAAGATGGATCTGTTGTCTCCAATTAATGTCGATCACAGCACTGCAATATTGCTGTGCCTCTACGGTATCCACACGAACGGATTAAATGAAGCTTTCTCTCACGCCGCAGTGCTAGCTGTGGGATGGGGATGTTCCTCACAATCTCTCACCCTTACAATTCTGTGACGGCTAGGGTTTTCTAATGTGTCACTTTTTCATAGATACGTATGATATATATAGCTGTAGAAAATCAACCCTAAGAGAGTAATGAGGTTGTTGGACTCATAATCTGACCTGGTTCAGATTTCGTGTGTAGGCCTTTGAACTTTAGTCAGCCCATTTAATCTAATTAAATGTCCAACCAATGTCAGGAGTATAAGTCTTACTTGGATCCCCAATTAAATTCATCTTATGAATTTAAATCCCAATTTTGATCCATTCTATGTGTGTGATCATATAGGTTCCGGTTACATTGACAGTAATACTAAAATCATATTCTAGTATTACAAACAGTGAGCGGTATCTAGAAATACATCACTGCTATTCAAGCAACGGGAATGTTAGTGATTAGACATAACCTATCTGTGACCAATGTTACCATGTAGTCTAGTTCCTTTGTCCAGATATCTTAATTGACCACAGGGCATAGAGCGTGTCACTCTTGTATAGTTCAATCTTTGGTTTCCCGATGTCCAAGTAGACTTACTAATACAAATGAGCTTAATATCTCATATTGACTCATTAGAGCATGGCCAAGCATTTTGCAGTCTTACTCAATCAAGGGGCCCATAGATATCGCTCATGTTATGTACGCGGGACAAATCCTATATAAGTAACTCACATCCCTCTGCATGATTTGTAGTATATCCAATAGTCAACATTATAATCACCTTATTACAGGCAACGTTTGACGACATTAAAACATATAACTTCTCATGTAGAGAACCGTAGTGACTTCAAGTCAAAGGACTGCATACACCATGGTCATTGTGAGAACCGCTTATGATACCCACAGAACGACCCATACAGCGTTCTCATGGTGGGTCAGTCCAGTACATTATTACTCTAATATGTACCCATGTGAAGACTTGATATCTCATATCCATGAACCGTGAGATATGGTTATCAGTCTACGCACATACTAGTCTCTATGTATTATTGTTGTCCTAATTCACAATAATACTATGTAACCCCTGTTTTCCCAAAAATGTATTTTGTGTATTTTCTGTATTTGAAATTTTTGCAAATTATTTTTTTCGGTTTTCGAATTCTTTTGTCAAATGGTACTATTGGAGCTCCTATTAAAATCTATTCTTCGATCAATAATTTTATTTGTAACTATTTCTATGATTTTTATATTGAAATACAATTCTTATTATTATTACTCTTATTATTATTAGTGCTGTTATTCTTTTATTTTATTTTATTTTTTGTTATCATTATTATTATTGTTTTTGTTTTTGTTATTGTTTTTATTATTTTTATTAGTATTTCCATAAAACCCTATATGCATTTATAAACCCTATATCCTATATATATATATATATATATTCCCTATTATCTTATCGAATTACCCATTATCCATTTTATACCCGATAACCCATTCTAAACCCATTTAGACCAATTACCCATTACACTACCCAATACCCATTTACTTATTTAATCCCTAAACCCAATAACACTATCCCAAACCCGTTAACCTAACTCCCCAAACCCCGTTTATATATCCTACCCGAAATCCACCCTAATAATCTCTATCCCTACCTATATATACTCATAACCCATCACCTGTTCATCTTCCTCTACCCCTAACCGTCGCCAACTTCTTCTTAACCCATCGATCCTGATCTCTTGTCACACCTCCCCTACTCCGCACCTCGTCTCCCTCCTTCCCTTCTCCTCTCCCTAGGCGGCACTGCCCTGTTCCCCACCTCGATGACTCCCCGTCTCATCGACAGCAATGCTTGCAGCCAGTCGCGCTTCCGTCCTCCCGCTCATCTCCGGTGTGCCCAGTCACTGCTCCTACCAACTCCATCGCTGGCACCCCCTCGCAACCCCTTCCCTGGCTCCTTGGTCGCACCGCTCTCCCCCTTTCCTCTCCTCGTCATCTGCCAGCCAGGCTGCAGCCACCTGCAGCAACCCTCACGTCCTCTGCCCCTGCAGAGCCGCAGCCCAGTCGCAAGGCCTTGTCGCGACTCCATAGCGACAACGATAGTCGCCTCAGCCAAGTGCAGCCCCTCCCCGCACGGTGTTTCTCCTCCTTGCCACAGCCGCGACAGCCCCTGTTCCGACGCCCCCTCTCCAGCGTGACCCCGCTGCTGCCAGTGCCGATGTATCGTTCCGCTGCCGACGTCGACCCAGAGCCGAGCATGCTTTTGTTGCTGTTGTTTTGGTTTTGATCATCTTTGGTTGTGAGCCATCGGATCTTCACCATCTCATCTTGATCATGGCCTTGGATGTGGGCCGTCCGTTCTCCTTTGATCATCATCATCTTGATCGTCACCATCGAGGTGATGTTGGCCATTTGATCGCGATTATCATCAACTTCATCATCACCTTGATCTGGACCGTCCGATCTTGTTAATCTTGATCTCATTCATGCCGATCTGCCCGATCATTGTTTGATCATCTTGATCTTGATCGTCATCGTGATCCGTTCGTTGGTTTGTGTTCGTGATTGGTTCGTGATCCGTTCGTTATGTTCGTACCCGGAAATCTGTTCCCGTTATTCTTGGTGTTTGTTTCATTTTCGGATAAGGTAAGTAACTTGAACTCAAATTCCTTTGTATGATACAAGTCATAAATATTGCTTGTAGTGCAGTTGGATTCTAGAGACAACTCGTGTGTGTGATGTATGTTTGATGAGTATTGTCTCTATAGTGATTTGACCATATTTACCTCGCGACACAATATTGATATGAAATCACTTAGGTTTTGTCCGTTCTTGAATTGATCATGTATGTGAGACTTCTTGTGAGAATTTGGGTATTTGTTGAGAACCATGTGATAGACTTGTCTTAGATATGTTATTTACCCTATTTCGTGATGGTTGGACACTTGGTAGACTCGATTTCATGTTTGGGTGTGTTTGGATCAAGTTTCGTTGAATCTATGTTGATTTTGGTTTTTGCGGAAATTTTGCATTTTGCCGATAATTTGTCTTGACCAGTAATTTAGACCATATTAAGGTCAGAATCTTAATTTCAGTATAAAACATGAATTTTAGAGAAATCTGTCTTTTTTCCAACCCCTCTGACCTTGATTGATTTCGTTTTTGTATGAGTGAGTTATGACTGTTTTACTACAGAGGTGTACTTATGGTTCCAGAGTTCGTTTCTTGTTGTTTTCGAGGGTTAAACTATTATGATTCTTGGGTTAACTATATTATTTTGATTCGAAACATTGCTCAGTATTTCTAAACCTATTTAGGGATTACCAAGAATTTTGGTGGATTTTATTGATGAGTTTTAAACGTCGTTTCATGCTTATTTATGAAAGTTATACTTGCTGTATTTTGCTCGCTGTTCTTTAAAGAATTGTATTTTCACCCTGATTCCTTTTACTGTATGAAAAATGTTTGTGAAATATGAAAGTTAATATATTTTTTCTATTTTCATCTCTCTTTTGCGGATTTGGATTTCGTTTCACGGCTTGCGAGATATTTCAGTTTTCGTACAACAGTGTTGGGAATTCTAGATTTGCCAAACTATCGTTCCTTGATGTTTTCTTATTTTTGATGACTGAACTAATTTGACTGGAATATTATGAAACTTTATATTCTGATTTTAGACATATAGGGAAATACCCCATATTTTTCTTGGATTTATTTGAGAGGTTTTCATGCTGTTTTTCTGAATGAGAATTCATTTTACTAATTTCTGACGGAACATGTTTTCTGGATTCAAATCAGTTTTGAGTTATGATTTTGTGAATTACAATGTAACTTACTTATATTCACTGGATTTAGTTGGGAGTCTATTTTCCACATTCTTTGACGGATCCCAATTTGCATTTCTGTAGCAACGAGAATCACTGTTTTAGTACTGCACTGTCATACTGTCCTGAATATGAACATACACTGTTTTGCTCGTTTATGTGACTGTCTATCATCTATGCGTGCTTATTTGTTACCCTAGACCTGATACTGATTATAGTATGTTGGTTGGCATTGTTTCATGCTTATACATGCCTGTTTGAGAATAATAATAAATAATCAAGTCGGGGTTTTAATGGGAAAGATCTAGTAGTGGATTGTGCAGAAACGTGTACTCGGAAGGAGACTTGTGTTTCCTGTATTATATGTTTACCGATCAAGTTTACCGATCAAGTTACCGATCTAGTTACCGATCAAGTTAATATTCTGTTACTGATCAAGTTACCGATCAAGTTACCGATCAAGTTAATATTCTGTTACCGATCAAGTTACCGATCAAGTTTACCGACCAAGTTCTGTGATTCTGTGAATAACCGAGTACACTGCCCTGTATGGTCCCCTATAAAATCTAAAGCAAAACTATTTGTTGTAGCAACCATGTGTTATAATATGGGGCGCATGAAGTGCTACCTAGATAGTAATCACTATAAGACTTGTTACTTGATCCTTGACACATGTTACCTATACTTGATACTTGTTCGCTTGATACTTGATACTTGTTACCTGTTTACATAATACTTGATTACATGACACTTGATATAAGTTACTTGTACTTATTCATCTTGCCATGCTAGTATTCTATTTTGTTATCTTATACATTTCATGTTATTTGTTAGTTTTCCCATGTACTTGTATCCTGCATTACAAGCAGCCCGTAACTTGCAATTGACGGGTACATGTTTTCTCTTTTCCTCTTCCCTGCAATTGTTAAATTGCAGATTTTGGAGAACAGGTTCTAGACGGTATTGGTGATATGAAGTATTAATGCTGGATCTTGTTATTATTATTCTTGTATCTTGCTTGAACAATATTGTATTCTTGTACTTGGATTTATTCTTGTATTTGGGCAGTGTGACCCAGAATTTTGTTGACTTATTCAGATCATGACTATTTGAGATATATATATTTGGTTTCAAGTATTCTTGTTGGTATTTTGGTTCATATGTGCATGTGGTTGATACTTTTGCTTCCGACTCAAATTATTTTGTGAGATGTTGTAAAGATTCTTAAACAGCTTATGGATGATGAAAATCATTTGCTGGGCTTTTGTCTCGTACCCATATTCCGTATTCTTTTTGGGAAGCGGGGCATAACAACTTGACTAGGGACATTTAAGAATAGTGTTCTGATTACAACCAATAGGATCTCACAATCAAGTCATGCACTTGATATCTTAGGGTATTGAACCGACAATTCTAAGGATTTTATTATGTTTATTTAATCACAATAAATTACACAATAAATGAAATGCCTCATATATGAAATAAATATCATGATACAATGTAAATTAGTAATGTCAATACACAAATGGCCTCTATAGTATACACCAACATCTACCAAATCCTTGGACGTTCCTATACTAGGATCGCTCCTCGACATGGCATCTGAGGCCGAACATTGGCGACAAGATTCTGCAGAGATTAACTCTTTATGACCTCGGCATAGGAACCAAGGCCGATCCACATGAGCCCTCATAAGCCTCAACACTCTACGCCATCGGCGTGTGCTCCGAGGCCAATCCTCTTGAGCTCTAATAGGCCTAATCTCTTAACGCCCGCAACATTGGATCCAAGACTAATCCTAACGAATAACCTCAATGCGCCTTCGATGTGGCATCTGAGGCCAACCATCTACAACTAAGTTGTCTCAGACACCACCCCTTGAGCTGACACCTCAACAAGTCAACAAATTCAACTATTTACGTAGACAATAGGATTTCTATTAAGCAAAGGAATTGCAAGGGTGGTGGCCAGTCCGCGGTCGGCAAATCAAACAAAGTCACAACAAAATTATAGCTAAATGCTCGTACAATCCACCTCTCGCCACTGACGTGATGAAAAAGACACACCCCATCAGCGGAACCCTAGCAGGAATATTTGCAAAAATATTTCGATCCGACCGCATGGACCAGACATGGGTGCCTTTGCAAACTTCTACTTTGAGGGTTCCTCGGGCGGCGAGTTCGAGGAGCCACACCAAAGACACCCATGCGACGAACAAGCACTAGACTGCCGCTCCCGTCTCTCATACGAGCCTTCAAGACCACCGCAAAGGGTCGATATTCAATCCCGACCTTTAAATACCAACGAAAACCATCTGGTCTCAGAATCTGAGATGTACCTGATGAGCCTTCAACGGGATCCCCCAGTCCTATCCAAGTTACCATCAACAAGAGCTACCAGTCCAAGATGTCTTATCCGGGCCAAAAGCCCCCTTGTCGTAGACAAGCCTGACCGCAAATGGGCCACAACTCTCGGTCTCCAGGGTAATTCCTCAGATCTCAAAATCCAAGGCAGGTAGCCCGAATCTATAAGCACAAGTTCCAATCCCCTCTGGGTCGAATACTCAGACAATGAAGCCCCCACTCAATGTCTGGCCATTCCCTCTTGCGATATGAGAATTGAGTGAAGGGGAATGGGGTTTATAAGCAGTTGGAGTCCGCCACAAAAGTCCCAGCAATTATTGCGGTCAACGCTCAACCCCCGAGATCAACAGTGACCGCAATTGTCAGAGAACGTGATGCAAGCAGGGCCACGTGATCTCCCGCACTGTCTGTCAGGCACGGGAGAAATTAAGGGTCGAACCCTCGGACCCGATGAGACAACTCGAGGATCTCAGGCAAAGGACCAAATTTTAAGATCATTAGACAAGCAAGTTTTATTCATCAAACAAACAAATTCAAACGTGGTGGCCAGCCCGCGAAAGAGTTGAAAATACAAGCGACCTAGCTTTCTACATCGGTGACGGGCCCCTCCTCGGTTAAGAGGACATTGATTGTCGGCTCATGGTTCTCCGAATCCTCCCCAACCTTAGGGACGTATGCTTCATTGTCCGATTTGGGGGGGAGGACGCTGAGTTCGATTCCCGGGTGCTTTGCCTTGACATATTTCAGGGATCTCCCATATCCTTTGTCCCCGATCTCGACAGTCTCGATCAGGGCCGCATCATATTCCTTCTTCAACCTCTCTTCCTCTGCCTACTACGTCCCCTTCTCGAAAATCAGCTGGTCCCTTTCCTTTGAGAGCTCCGCCCGAGCCTACCTTTCCTTGGCCAAGTCCGCCCCCAACTGTCCTATGCACTCCCGAAGGTCACCAGCCTGTGAAAGGATTTCAGCTTCGGCTGCTCTGCGTGCTGCACATCTTGCTGAAGCAAGGTCCCGCCTCTGCTTCAGATCGGCCCCATGAATGGTCCCCTGCACAAGATCATCTGGACACACTTATCCAAGCAAAAAAGGCAGCAATTCCATTAGAGATATAGAGAGAGACTCACCAAAACTGAAGCATATGCCCAGCCAGTGTAGGTGTCCTCCTCGACTTGGCCTTCGAAGTCGGCAAAGTCACGAGGAGTAGCGAGATGGAAAACCATCTCCAATGCAGTAGACCGGTGGATCCGACCACCTTAGCACTGGGAGGCTTGGCCCCTTTCTCCCTCTTGTTCGAGGGTTCCTCCACATCTGGGGGCAGCCGCTTCTACAACGTCTCCCCCTTAGGAGCTTTGACGTCGGCTCCAACCTTCATCCTCACATCCGCCTTGTCCCGAGCATTCTTCTCGACCCTTATCTCCTTACACTTTCCTTTATGAGCTTGGGTTCCACCATCTTTGATAGTCTCGATCGGAAGATGCGCAGTCAAAGAAAAATTGAAGTGGAAGGAGAGGGAATGAACATGACAAAAAACTGAGGTTGTATATATAGAAGTGAGCCATCGAGAACTGCTCCAAATGACGTGAGCACATGCCAAATGCACCTTTCCTCCACCTCTAATGTGTTCTCCAAGGCCAATCCTCAAAGAGAAAGTTTCATCCCCTTGGCTTGGTTTCCGAGGCTGATCTTCAAAGAAAGGGTTCCACGCCCTCGACATGGTCTCCGAAGCCGAACCCCCATAGAAAAATCCCAAACATTGATTCATCCTCTGCTTTCGGCGTGTCTCTCGAGGTCAAGCCTCATGAGAATGAACTTGAGGTTACTCCTCTCCCTGCTCTCGTGCCGGAACCCGAGGATGGCTCTCGAAAATAAAATAATCAAAAAGCCATCAGACTCGATGAATCATCTTTATTATAGACCAAAAACAACGTGATTACATTCAGATAATTATAATGGAATCACAAGTTCAAGGAACGAGGCTCCAAGCCTGATGTCATCGTCCGATCTCGATCCATAAGGTATTGCTTCGGCTGTCGCGGGTTCGGCACCCAGGCGGAGCACCTCCAAACCTCTCACGATAGATACACTGGTCGATCCTGCAACCCAGCTCTGGGCATCCTGCCACTCTCGAACGGATCCTAGGATAAAGCTCCAGCATCGAGAAGGGACTGTAAAAGGTGGATGCCTGGCTCACCTACCCTATCCTAGCCCTCAACCCGAAAATCTCAAAGTTATTCTCCATAAGCATCCGTCTAAGGATAGAATTCGAAGATTGAATGCCGAAGGGACAAGAAGGCCTGCCAGCATCAACCTGAGCGAAGGCGTTATCAGCGTCAGGAAATAACACCTTCAGACGAGCAAGTTCCCGAGCCACCATTTGCAACCGAGTGATGTGGAAACTGAATGCTCCTTCTTGATCAATCGCCTCATTGCAAAGACAGGAGATCATCTCCTCAGTCGGAGCCAGCTTTTTACGAACTGTGCGAACCTCATTGTCACGCCCTTCTTCCCAAAAAAAAATACGGAATACGGATACGCAACAAAAGCCCAGCGAATGATTTTCATCATTCATAAGCTGTTCAGGAATCTTTACAGCATCTCACAAAATAATCAGAGTCGGAAGCAAGAGAATCAACCACACATGTATAACTGAATTAATAACCCAACAAAATTTATTTGAAGCAAAAATATAATATTCTCAAATAAATCAAAATATGGACAAGTCAAATATCCTGGGTCACATCGCCCAAATACAAAATGAATATCCAAATACTCAAAATATATTGTTCCAAAGCAACAATAATAATAATACTAATAAACAAGAAATCCAGCACTAATATCTCATTTTGCCAATGCCGTCGGGTAGCTGACCATCCTGATCTGCAATTAATAATTGCAGGAGAAGAAAAGAGAAAACAAGTACCCGTCAATTGCAAGTTTCGGGCCACTTATAATGTAGGATACAAGCACATGGAAAACTAACAAATAGCATGGATTAATGCATCAATAGTGATAACTAGCATGAATCAGTAAAACAAGTCAACTAGCATGGTATACTAACAGTACAAATGAATGTGTCAAGTATAGTGTCACATGGCAACCAACAGTGTCCAGTAACAGTAAGCTCAGTATATCAGTGTAACAGTATAACAGTATGGTCCAACAGGATCAGTCTAACAGTATCAGTCTAAGAGTATCAGTCTTATATTCTTACAGTCTTGTGTGTATTACTAGCTAGGTAGCACTTCATGCTCCCCAAAATATAACACATGGTTGCTATAACAAACATTTCGCTTTTAGATTTCATAGTGGACCATAATGGGGCAGTGTACTCAGGTATCAGTAACAGTAGCAGTAGCAGTAGCAGTAGCAGTAAAAGTAATAGTAACAGTAATAGTAACAGTATGGAACACTAGTTTCCTTCCAAGTACACGTTTCTATATTTTTCCCGACTAGATCTTCCCTTAAGAAACCCCGGCTTGATTACTTTTATTATGGTTATCAAATAGGCATGAATGTGTACGAAATAGTGTCAAACTAACATGATACAATTAGGATTAGGTTCAGGTAAACAAATAAACATTCATAGGAGATATACGGTCACATAAACTAGCAAAACAGTGTAAATTCATATTCAGGACAGCATGACAGTACAGTACTAAAACAGTGATTTCCGTTACTACAGAAATCCAAATCTGAATCCGTCAAAAAATCTGGAAAATGGACTTCCACGCGAATCCAGCGACTATATATAAGCCATATAGTATTTCACAAAATCATAACTCAAAACTGATTTGAATCCAGAAAATACGTTCAGCCAGAAATCAATAAATCGTACTCAAAGTCAGAAAAACAGCATTAAATTCCTCAAATAAATTCAGGAAAAATCTGGGGTAATCCCCTATATGTCTAATATCAGATTATAAAGTTTCATAATATTCTAGTAAAATTAGTTTAGCCAACAAAAATCAGAAAACATTAAGAAACGATAGTTTGACAAATCTGGAATTCCCAACACTGCTGTACGAAAACTGTAATATCTCGCAAACCGTGAAACGAAATCCAAATCCGCCCAATGAATATGAGAATAGACAAAATAAGCTAACTTTCATATTTCTTAAATATTTTTTCCATACAGTAAAAGGAAATACGATGAAAATACGATTCTTTACAAAACAACGAGTAAAATACAGCAAGTATAGCTTTCATAAACAAGCATGAAACGCATATAAAACTCATCAATAAAATCCACCAAAATTCTGGGTAATCCCTAAACAGATATAGAAATACTGTGCAAAGTTTCAGATCGAAATAATATAATTAGGACTAGTACCAAAATAGTTTAGTCATCGAAATCATCAAGAAACGAAATCTGGAAATGAAATACACCTCTGTAGTAAAATACCCATAACTCACTCATACGAAAACGAAATTGATCAAAGTCAGAGGGATTGGTAAGAAGACAGATTTATCTACAATTCATGTCTAATACAAAAATAAAAAATTCTGGCCTTAATATGGTCAAAATACAATTCAAAACTGATCATCGACAGTTACAGATTTTCTCTTGAAAACAAAACCAACATAACCTACACGAAACTCGTTTCAATCCCAATTAAACAAGGTATAGAGTCTACTAAGGATCCAAACAACATGAAATAGGGTATATAACATATTCACAACCATCATATCACATGGATCTCATCAAACACATAATTTCACCTAATTATCTCACATATATGAATAGATCAAGAACGGTCAAATCTAGTTGTTTTCATGTCAATTTTTGTGTCGTGAGGCAACTAAGGTCAAATAGCACAGTAGAGACAAAACCCATCAAAATAACACACACACGAGTTGTCTCTAGAACCCAACTACACTATAAGTGGTATTTTTTGTTGATTCTTGATTTTGATGATTACAACACAATGAAAAGTTTGTTGTGCTATTTCTCATATATTGTAGGTTGTATCAAAGTTTATCATGTATGATACACAAAGGCCTCAAAGAAAATTGATCAAGCAAGTCACAATGTTCTAAAGCTGAAGAATGATCAACGAAATCTTCATATAAAGACAATGGCTAAAGCTTCACTCAAGACTCAAGGCCCAAGTCAAGACCAAAGCTTCAATGTCTTATAGTTTGTGTGTCTTGTAAAATGTAATTTTTTCTCTTTGTTGAGTCTTAGATTGATGTACAGTCTTGTCACACACACACACACACACACTCACACATATTTTTTATAACTGTGTTTTACAAAATCTAAACGTCGAAACAGCTTGAAGTAGATCAGCTATTGAGTACCTATCGACTACCATTAAAGATCAGTTGACTGAATCTGTACAAAACTGTCTGATCTTCTTCAAACTGTGACCAGTCGACTCATAACGGCAACCCAGTCGACTGTTCAAGTCGTTTCGACAGTTTACTAATTTCAAAACTTGTTTTTTCGAATTTAAAACTTTTATCCGTTATTATCCGTTGTTAAACAGTTGTAAGAACTGTTTTTACAACGTCCAGGGATTCTAGTCTATAAATAGAGCCTTAGAATCACCATGGAAGAGTTCCAAAACATTTTTGAGATAAAGTTCAAGTATTGTGCTTTCAAGAAAGAAAAGTTTTCAAATTCACTAAGTCCTGGTTCTCTATTTTCAGTCCAGCATAACTTCGATTTCGTTTTGGACTGAATTCAGAAGTCAACCAAATAGCCACGTACAAAATTATAATCACAACAAGGCTATAGGTTGATTGTAAACAATTTTATTGTTTTCTTTTCCTCTCGGTTGGAGAGTAGGGCTCTAGGGTGTAGAGTCAGGTTTTCACTCTTAATGGAAGAGTGGGTTGCTATCTCTAGTGGTGAGAGAGGACTACGGGTTGGACAAGGTTGTTTTCTAACGCCGTAGTGTATTCTAGTACATTTTTCAAGAATAGTGGAAAATCTCAAGTGGATTGCTTGGGGACTGGATGTTGGTCGGGAGGACCGAACCAGAATACATCGTGTGTACTCTGTAGTTGTATATCTTTGAACTTGAATTTCATTTTCTTACTTTTTAAGTTCTGTGTGAAACTTGTCTGGACAGTCGACTGCGTCTCCTTTTAAGTCGACTGGTCAGACTTGTACTACATACTCTCTGTAAACCTATCTGGTAAGTCGACTGGTTCTTTTATAAGTCGACTGATCAGACTCGTCTTAAAATACTCTTCTTAACTGTCGCCCCAGTCGACTGGTTTCTCTTTTCAAGTCGACTGGTCAGAAGAAAAGTTCAATTCTGCAATTATTTTTTATAAAACACTATTCACCCCCCTCTAGTGTTTCTTGCCTTGCCTATAGGATCCAACACTTGGTATCAGAGCCTGGTTGAGTGCAATGACAACTACTTCTAATACAAATCAATACCATGAAGGCCAATCTACACAAAGGCCACCCCTCTTTGATGGAACCAATTACAACTATTGGTAGTGTAGAATGAAGATCTACCTTCAGTCCATCAACTATGAAATATGGAACATGATGGAGACCGAGTACACCGCTCCTACCATTCCATATGCACAATGGAACGACGACATGAAGAACCAAACAATGAACAATGCAAACACGATGAATGCGCTATTTTGTGCCCTTACAAAGGAGGAGTTCAACCGTGTGTCCAATGCAACAACCGCACATCAAATTTGGCACACACTCGAGGTAACTCATCAAGGAACAAATAAAGTAAAAGAATCTAAAATATCTGCTCTTGTTCATAGGTTTGAAATGTTCTGCATGAAGGAGAATGTGTATGTGTCCGAGATGATTACAAGGTTCACAGACATTAGCATACAAAGCTATGTCAGACTCCGAGGATGAAGAAGAAGATGAGGAAGAGATTGCCATGTTCACAAGAAGGTTTAAAAAGTTCCTAAGAAAATGTAAGTTTAATTCAAAATCTAAGGAATCTAATGAACCTCCAACTTGTTTCAGGTGTAACAAGACAGGCCATATGAAGAAGGATTGCCCACTAGAGAACGCAAAATCTGAGGAAAAGGTGTCAAACTTCAAGAAGGACAAGTACACAAAGAACAAGTTCGTGAAGAACAAAAAGGCAAACCAAGCAACTTGGGATGACAGCGATTCTTCGTCGGAAGAAGAAATTGATGAGACAAACGAGGTTGCAAACATGTGTTTTATGGCGTCTCAAAATCAAGTAAGTAATGAGTATGATTTTAATGATTTACTTGATACTTTCAATGAAATTTTTCAAGAACTTAAAAAAGAAAAAATAGAGTTAAGAACTTAGAGAAAGTTAATCAAACACTTTCTTAAGAGAATCTTCACCTTGATAAAGAAGTAAAAATCCTTAAATTCTCGTCTTTCTAGTTTAGATATGGATCTTGAGTCTCTAAAGAATAATTATGAAGAGATATCCAAGAACGTATCTAAATTTAATAAAGAAAAAGAGAATTTAAATGATGTTCTTCAAAATCAAGTGCAATCTAGTTAAAAGTTTGGACTTGGTTTTAAAAAGTCCCTTGAAAAATCTCATTCTTCTAAGAACACTATTGTAAATAAACCTATATCTATTTCCAGTGTTAAGCATAAACTTTATGAGTTTTTTGAAAAGCATGTCCAGAGGTATTGAGTCTCATTCAACGAGACAAATACCTCAAATAAGTCGACCTATACTACCTCCCAGTCGACTGAATAATAGTAAAAGTCGACTGAAAGGTGCTGTAAAGTCGACTGGACAGAGCAAATATGTATGGGTTCCAGTCAACCTGAGTTCGAAAGATAGAATTGCTTATATTAATTCATATATGCTTACTGTATGTAATTCTGCTAATTTTATTTCTGCTTATGGTAGAAAATCAAACTCATAATGGGTTTGGTTTCCCACAAACTAATCTATTTTGGACCTAACAAAAAGGGTACCATATTCACATTGATTATTTTATAGGTACCTAAGAGAGATCGTTGGATACTTGACAGCGGATGCTCGAAGCACATGACTGGTCATGCCAACCTCCTATCTTCCATACAAAACATTGATGGAGGAACAGTCACATTTGGTGACAACAATAAAGGAAAGGTCATAGGAATTGGTATGGTTGGTACGCACACTAACCCCTCTATAAAAGATGTCTTATTAGTTAGTGGACTTAAGCATAACCTGTTAAGTATTAGCCAACTTTGTGATATGGGTTATAAAATCATGTTTGAAAAAGATGCATGTTTAATTTATGATTCTACCAAGCAAAATATAATTTTTCAAGGTTTTAGGAAAAATAACATTTATGAATTGTGTTTAAAAGCATATGAGTTTTCGAATTATTTTTGCTTAGTAGCTTCTAATAATGATTCTTGGCTTTGGCATAGACGTTTTGGCAATGTGAATATGAAAAATCTCTCTAAATTGTCTAAGTACAACATAGTTAAAGGGCTACCAAGACTATCCTTTAACAAAGATAATTTATGTGATGCATATCAACTAGGTAAACAAATTAAATATACTTTTAAAACAGAAGAAGTAATTTCTACTAGTAGGCCGCTCGAATTAATTTACATGGATTTATTTGGCCCTACTAGAGTTGCTTCTTTAAATAAAAGTAGGTCTGTATTTGTTTTAGTAGACGATTTTTCACGATTCACTTGGACTTTCTTTTTAAAACATAGGAATGATGCTTTTGAAGAATTTGCTATTTTTTGTAAACAAATTCAAAATCAAAAGTCTCTAACTATAGTCACTATTAGAAGTGATCATGGTGGAGAATTTGAAAATGAAACGTTTGCAGAATATTGCAACAAGAATGATATAACTCATTCGTTTGTATTTCCTAGAGCTTCACCACAAAATGGAGTGGTTGAAAGGAAGAATAGGACTTTGCAAGAATGTGCATGTACCTTGCTTGTTGAAAGCAATTTACCTAAGTATTTTTGGCCTGAAGCCGTTGTTATAGCTTGTTATGTTTTAAATAGAATTTTGATTAGGCCTAAGCTAAAGAAAACATGTTATAAGCTATTTTTGGATAGAATTCCTAAGGTCTCTCATTTTAAAATATTTGGATGTAAGTGTTGTATTCTGAACACTAAGGATAATTTAGATAAGTTTGATCCTAGATCTAATGAGGGTATCTTTGTAGGATACTCAAATAGGAGTAAGGCATATAGAATCTTCAACAAGTCAACAATGACTATTGAAGAATCCATGCATGTTGCATTTGATGAATCTCAGTCTTCATCGACTTTAATTGAAGATGATGAAACTAATTCATCACCTTTAAATAAAGTAATTACATATTTAGAACAAACTAGTCTTGCGGATAAGTCGACTGATAAGAAAGTCAAGTCGACACAGTCGACTGATGGACTTGTCAAGTCGACTGATCCTGTTGTGATGTCTCCAACTTTACCAAAGTTTTTTGTTGAAGTTAGAGATCTTCCTCATGACTTAATAATTTATGACATTTGACATCGTATTCAGACGAGATCACATGTTAACATGATATCTCACACAACTTTCTTGTCGGATTTTGAACCGAAGAATATACAAGAAGCGTGTGAGAATGAATTTTGGATGAATGCCATGCAAGATGAGTTAAACCAATTTATAAGAAATAATGTATTGGATTTAGTTCCATAACCTCCTGATCATACTAAAATTGGTACTAAATGGGTATTCAAGAATAAGTTAGATGAATCAGGACAAGTTGTTAGGAACAAAGCTAGACTAGTTGCTCAAGGGTATAATCAAGAAGAAGGCATAGATTTTGATGAAACATATGCTCCTGTTGCTAGATTAGAATCAATTCGTATCTTATTATCTTTTGCTTGTTTTATGAATTTTACACTCTTTCAAATGGATGTTAAAAAGTGCATTCCTTAATGGGTTTATAAAGGAAGATGTTTATGTTAAACAACCACCAGGTTTTGAACATGAACAATTCCAAAACCATGTTTTAAAATTGAAAAAGGCTTTATACAGTCTTAAACATGCACCTCGTGCTTGGTATGATCGATTGAAGACTTTTCTTTAAGAAACAGGTTTTGAAATAAGTAAAGTAGATACTACTTTGTTTATTAGAAGAATTAAGAATGATATTTTAATCATACAAATATATGTTGATGACATAATTTTCGGTTCTACTGATAGTAATCTATGTCAAGAGTTTGCTAACACCATAAAAAACGAGTTTGAGAAGAGTCACATGGGTGAACTCAATTATTTCCTTGGACTACATATTAAGCAGTCACATAATGTCATATTTATTAATCAAGGAAAATATGCTAAGGAATTACTCAAACGATTTAACATGGATAGCACGAGTAGTAAGACCACACCTATGGCTACTACCACTACCCTTGACAAAGATGAATTAGGTAAGAGTGTCGATCAGAAACTCTATCGATGTATGATTAGCTCACTCTTATATATAACTGCTAGTAGACCGGACATTATGTTTAGTGTATGTTTGTGTGCTAGATATCGGTCAAGTCTTAAAGAGTTTCACTTAAATGCTGTGAAACGCATTTTAAGATATATTAAAGGCACGTCTGATTATGGTCTATTTTATCCACGCACCGATAACTTTCAACTTTTGTCATATGGTGATGCAGATTTTGCCGATAGTAAAACTAACCGTAAGAGCACTAGTGGGACATGTCGCTATTTGGGACATTCACTAGTCTTTTGGTGTAGTAAGAAGCATAATTCGGTATCCCTATCCACTACAGAAGCTGAATATATCGCTGCAAGTTTGGCTTGGGCCCAAATTTTGTAGATGAAACAAACCCTATTAGACTATGGTATTTCATTTGAAAAACCTTCAGTAATGTGTGATAATACCAGTGCCATTAACTTATCTAAAAATCCGGTTCAATACTCACATACGAAACATATTGATATTCGACATCATTTTTTACGTGATCATGTTTTAAAGGGAGACATTTCTATAGACTTTATTTCTACTGATAAACAGATAGCTGACATTTTTACCAAACCTCTTAAGGAAAACACCTTTATCACCTTAAAAAGAGAACTACGGATTTGTAGTTTTCATAATGTTTCTTGAATTTTTTCTGGTAAGTCGACGTACAAGTATTGTTCGGTCGGCTACCAAGTATCTTTTATTTTTCTAATTTTTGTCTGAGTTTTATGCTCTGGACAGTCGACTATGCATAATACCCAGTCGACTGACAAGTTGAATTAATGCTATGTTCAATTTTCTATTTTGACTCTCGACTAAGTCGACTGCCCCTTAATACCAATCGACTGTCGAATTAGTTTTCTTAAAATTCGAATTTTGGCACATCATTTGAGGCGACTGTTCACCTTTTTTTACTGTTCTTTGACCATATCTGAGCCGTTGCTGTCACGCCCCACTTCCCAAAAGAATACAGAATACGGATACATAACAAAAGCCCAGTGAATGATTTTCATCATCCATAAGCTGTTCAAGAAATCTTAACAACATGCACGAGAAATATACAGAATCGGAAGCGATTTAATCAACCACATGCACATAACGAGTCAAATACCATCAAGAATACTTGAAACCAAATACATAAATTTCAAATAGTCATGATCTGAATAAAACACAAGTCTTTGGTCACATTGCCCAAATACAAGAATAATCCAAGTCTAAAAAATACATGAATAATCCAAGTCTCACGAATACAATTATTGTTCAAGCACGATACAAGAAATAATAATAATGAAAACAGCACTAATACTTCAAGTCCCCGATACCATCTGGAACCTGTTCTCCATAATCTGCAATTCACGAGTCAATTGCAAGTCACGGGTCACTTATAATGTAGGATACAAGCATATGGGGAAACTAACTAGCACATGGTATAAGTGTGATGTCGAGGTAAACAACTAGCATGGTAGAAGTGATGAAGTGTACATGGCATAAATCAAGTGTCAAGTAAACAAGTATTTTATAAACATGTGTCAAGTTTCAAGTGTCATGTGTTCATGTATCAAGTATCAAGTTCAAATCTCATGTAAACAAGTCTCATGTATCATGTAGTTATGTATCAAGCAAGCATGTATCATGTTCACGTATCATGTTCAAGTATCATGTTCAAGTAGCATGTATCAAGTCTTATAGTAAATTACTATCTAGGTAGCACTTCAAGCAGCCCACCTTACATGGTTGCTACAACAAAACAGTTTCGCTTTAGATTTCATAGTTGACCATAAAGGACAGCATACTCGGGAACAAGCAAGTAATTGAGCTCCAAGCTCCATGTATCATGTAATCACGTGTCAAGTAGTGCAAGTGGCAAGTATTGTGTCTTGCGTACAAGTATCAAGTAATCATGTCAAGTATCACGTAGGATCAATGGATCCCCTTTCGAGTACACATTTCTAAATTATCCACTATTAGATCTGTCCCTTAAATCCCAGCTTGGTTATTTTATTATTAATGTCCAACAAGCATGTATATGTGTAAAATATATCAGGAATAACATGGCATGATCATGTGACAATTGCAAGTAGCACACTAAACATGTACAAGCGCAAGTTATCTCATAAAGAAATAAAGTAAACACATCTCATGTTCAGGACAGCAAGATCATGCTGTGGTAAAACAGTGATTCCAAGAGTTACAAACAAGTAAATCTAGATCCATCGAAGGATCTGGAAACTAGGCTTCCACATGAATCCAGCGAGTATAATTAAGTCATATACTAGTTCACAACAACACAGCTCAAAACTGATTTGAATACAGAAATTAGGTTCAGCCAGAAATCAAGAAAATGAATTCAAGAGCATGAAAACAGCAAGAAAACACAGTAAATAAATCCATGAAAAATCTGGGGAATTCCCCTATATGTCCAGAATCAAAATATAAAGTTTCAGAATTTTCCAGGAAAGATAGATAAGTTATCAAAAATAAGAAAGCATCAAGAAAACATAGTTTAGCGAATCTATAAATCCTAACACTGCTGTACGAAAACTAAGATATCTCGCAACCAGTGAAACGAAATCCAATTCCGCCAAGCGGATATGAAAATAGATAGAAATTACTAACTTTCACATTTTACAAAGAATTTTCATACAGTAAAATGAATCATAGTGAAAATAGGGTTCTTTACAGAACAACGAGTAAAATACAGCATGTATAGATTTTAAAAACGAGCATGAAACATCACATAAAACTTATCAATAAATTTCATCATAATTCTGGGTTATCCCTAATTCAATAAAGAAACACTGACCAAAGTTTCAAATCAAAATAATATGTATAGAATAGTTCTTAAAAGTAGTTTGTTATCAAAATTACCCAAAAACAGAAGCTGGAAAAGAGCGACACCTCTGTACTAAAACAGTCATAACTCAGTCATATGAAATCAAAATCAAGCAAGGTCAAAGGGGTTTGAAAATAGGCAAATTTATCTAAAACTCATATTTTATACCAAAATCAAGATACTGACTGTAGCACAGTCGAAAACAGCAAACAAAACAGAACATCCAGAAAATATAGATTTCACCCTTAAGGACAAAAACAACATAGATTCAAGAATATTGCTCCAAACACATCCAAACTTGAAATACAACCTACCAAGTTTCTAAACATCATGAATTAGGGTTACTAACATGTCCACGCCTATAATTTCACATGGGTATCAACCAAAACGTGAATTTGTACAGAAGTAACACTTACAAGATTCAAATTCAAGAACGGGCGATTCCTAGGTTATTTCATGTCAAGATTGGTGTCATGAGTCTTCTATGGCCAAAATATCACAATAGAGACAAAACCTATCAAGAAAAACACAATCAAAGTGTAACACCTCGGATTTTAAAATACCGAAAATATTCATTTTTACATCTTGTAGGGGTGAGAATTATTTTTAAGTGATATCTTATTTTATTTATTTTTCAATATTCATATTGGTATGAATAATTGTGGTAGATTGGTATTATTGTTATATTAGAGTTAAGAGTTGAGATTTTATGTGCGGAAATATAGTTTATTTTATTTTATCATTCTGGGGAATTATTATAAGATAATTTTAATGTATTTTGTATTGTTCGTATTCTTATAGAAAAGAGTTGGGTTTATTTGTAATATTTTGGATTTGGAGGGCTTATATGTAAATATACATTATTATTATTATTATTATATATATTATATTTTAATTTCTCCCTCCCCCATTTCCTTCTTTCCGTCTTTCTTCTTCCTTCCCGATCCTTTCTCCCGATCAAAACCCCCACCTTCGGCCCCTCTCTCTCCCACCCAAATCCAACCCATTTCTTCATTGTTTTCAAATTAAATTGAGGGGATGACTAATTGGAGGGTTCTCCACAACGTTGTAGCATCGGTTTTTGGAAAGGGCTTCGGGAAGGTGTATCCCTTTTTATTTTATTATATAAAATTAAGTGTAGATAGTTTTTATTGAGTAGAAATATTATGATAGGGAGGTTTGGAGATGTTATGAGTAGTAGAGGTGAGACATTAGCATATTATTAAAGAGTTGGCAGTTGTTAATAAATTAGGGTTTGTGAATTTGGAAAGGAAAATTGGTTTCATTGATGGTAGAAAAATTATTGGAGGGTGAAAAATGTTATAAGAGGATTAATGAGGAATTTTGGTAATTTTTATAGGCTTTAAGCTCAATTAAATTGAGTGAAATAGACTATAGGTAAAAAGTGCACGCCGGGTGTTCGGTGAAATGCCCGAGCGAGATTTAGGAGAGAATTTGTTAGATTCGGAGGTGTCATTGAGTTTTATTACTATTATTTAACCCTAATTTGAGAAATTAGGAGAATTGGATGAAAACAAGTAGATATTTGAGGATTTCCCTTAAAGGGTTCCTCCGATCGATGAGTGAGTTTTTGTATTGGGAGCCGAACTCGAAATCTATTGCTGTAGCTCACCTACATATGTCATTTGTGACGTGTGGGTGAAGACGGATTCAAATTTGGAGGTCCGTAGGTTGAGTTTTGAGTTGTATGCTAATCGGTTCTATAATTTTCCAATTAGGTGGAAAAAGTCGAACTTCGACTGGCTACCGGGCGGACGTGGGACATCGTTTGCTCGATCCGTCAGGTGAGTATTTGTATCTATAAATATTTTATATTGTGGCCAAATTTCGTGGCTTTCTGATATATCTTGTAGAAGTTATGCCAAAAATTGATTTTCAATGAAAATACGGATTTTTAAGGATCCGAAAATGGATTTTTGAGATATTTGGTGAAATTAACTATTTTAAGTATATGAAACCTATATTATGGGTTAATGTGATGTGTTGATGTATAAAAAACTAAATTTATTAAATTGTTTATGCATATTTTTACCCCGTGCATGTTTCGTACATGTTTTTGGGGATATATGCCGGTATAGGTGAGTTGGTATAGGTGGAGCCTTGTTTATAGGCTAACATGCTATGGATAGATGTTATGAGATGTAATTAGATGAAATTAGTGATTATGGTCATATTTTGGAGACTTGTGTGTATATATAGTGCATGTTTTATGCTTATTTTGGGGCATATAGGCCCTTATAGGTGATTTTACTTACATAGAGTATGGTGTATGAGCTAGCATGCTACGATTGGTTGTTATGGAGTTCAGTTAGATGAAATAAGTGATTGTGGTCCTTTATCTTGAAAACCCACAAGTGTGATGTATGTTTGTGGTATACATATAGATGATAATGACTGGTGATGTGATAAAGTATATGTTTGTATTCAAATTGTGTTCGGATTAAATTAGTGGGTAATAACATGTTATTATAATGTGATGAATTATACATTTTGATACTCTTACAATATGGAATAATATAATGTAGTTCTTTTATTAATATTATAACTTGGCGTAGGCCTATATATGATACAATGAGGTAATGAATAATATGGTATTCTTAATGTGGGTTGTTTTGGCAAAATAAATATCATGGCGCATTTATATTATGCAATAATATGATATGATGGTTTTAATTGTGGAATGACAGGTTGTATGCATAATGTGGCATAATGATACGATGATTAATATCGTGAGCATCGGATATGCATCAAATGGTAAGATAAAAGATAAGATGGTACATGCTAATAAAATGTGTTACTATTCACGTGGTTAAAGTCAAAGACATGACTCGTTGTAAATCAAAAGTGAAATGCTTGTGTGATAAAGTAAGCTGAAAAGATGAAATGATTAATGCTAATAACATATGGTTTTGTTGACCAGTACCTACAGCAATCCTGGGGGTTTGGGCTAGACCTCCTAACACCCAAGGACCGGCTTGGGGAAAGTGGACCCGAACTGTGTGTTTGGGGTAAGTGGTTTTTATCGCCCAAGCTATCGGCTTGAGGCCCGGTTTTCCCTCGATGACAGCTGTCGCGAGAAAGTACCCAATTTATCCGGGGTTAGTGGTTTTTCCCTCTTGGCTTCGGCTGGGAGGAAGTACCCAGGTTACCTGGGGTCAGTGGTTTTTCAGTGGTTTTTCCCTCTTGGCTTCGGCTGGGAGGAAGTACCCAAGTTCTACTTGGGGTTAGTGGTGCCCTCGCTAATTCGGCTAGGAGGAAGACATAGCCTCGGACGAGTAAGACTCTGTGTGAGCATCGGGCCCCGTGTTTGCTAGGCTGTCAGCTTTTAATATGTTGGGATACTGTGGCTCACTGGTTGACAAACTAATAAAATAACTAAGTGTAAATAATAATAATATGAGAGTAAAGAAAGTGGATTGTGAATGTGAAAGAAAGTGGTTGTGAATGAAATGAATATGAAGGAATACGAGTTATGAGTTTGTGTATGAAAAGAAATGATAAATGCAGCATGTGGTTAATTTAAAATGAAAAAGTAAAAGAGACGTGTGTTAATATGAATAGTATGTAGTAATTGTATTATGAAAGTGATTATTAAAGTAAAATACAGTATGGTATAAGTTGTTACACCTTGGAATTGTGTCAAGGAACTACCTGCCCGCTATTTCTGTGGAAATGGTGGGAACTACCTGCCTTGGCATAATTCGCAGGGTGAGTTGGCATGATAGTGGTAATGATTAATGGAAATGAAGAATTAAGTAAAGTGAAGATGAAAAGTAATTGAAGTGAATTAATAACCAAGCTATCGGCTTGAGATGTGATGTGATATTACCCAAATTGTGTGTTTGGGGTGCGGTGATTATTACCTAAGCTATTGGCTTTGGGGTGTGATATGTTGTGGCCCAAATTGTGTTTGGGGATATGGAGTATATTGTGATGAGAATGAAAGTGAAGCTAATGGTAATTTGTGTTATAAGTGAAAATGGTAATAAGATATATTACTTATAAGAATGAGAAATTACTAAAGTGGTATAATGAGATGAAAATGAGCTATAAAACATGTTTTTGATGCAATGAGAATAAGCATTCTAATTAGTGATGTGTTAATGATGTGATGAAATGTGAGTAAATTGCAATGGGCGATGAGATATTATATTTATGTTATAAGACATGAAGGAATGTGGTATTATGAGAATAGATGCATATGTTTATGATGTGATACTCGTTATAACACAATAAAATAAATACCCGTATTATGAGATTGGTTATGAAAATGGTTATTAAAGAAAGTATGTTGTGTTATGAGTTTGTATTCATATAAATGGTGATTAAAGAAAGGTGTAATAACAACATGTAGTTATATTCATATAAATAGTGAAATGCTGCTATAACGATAATTGTGGAAAGATGAATATTCGTATTAGGGAATTCAAATTGAAAAGTAATGGATTGTATGTGAATTCGTATTATGCGAATGTAAAATAAGGATATATACGAGGTTGATGTGAAGCATATAGTGAAATGTGTGAAGTTATGGATAATTATATAGTTGGATGCAGATTGGAAGAGTATTTTGATATAACCTCGTATTGGTGATGTTTTTATGTTCAGAATTCAGGTTGCATCTTCTTATCTGGATGTTTGTAAGTTTAATTTATTTTGTTTATACTATTTAATAATTTATTAGATTAATAACTATGCTCACACCAGAAATGGCTAACCACTATTGTTTTCTGGGGGTTAGGGGGTCCTTCCTTGAGGGTGGACAACCCTAACTCTCCTGCAGGTTTGCTAGCAGCCAGTGAGGTAGACATAGAGTCAGATATTACATTTGTTGGGATGATAGATTATTTATGTATTTAGCATATGAAGAAATGTAGGCAGTTGATGTATTATTTTGTATTATGGTAAAAGTATATAGATATAGTGCTGTGATGAGGTAAGAAAGCCCGTACCCACCTCGTTGTGGAGTATTGGGTTCTGTGGTTGGCTTTTTAAAAAGGTTTTCCTAAATCTTTACAAAAATCTTATATGTTTTCAAAGGAATTTATGGTTTTTATTTAATATTTGATATTCTGTTATGAGTTTGGCCCCCAGAGCATGATATTTATATTGCCTGTATGATTTTGCTCATTTGGCCTGGGGAGCCCATGATTATATTCCCTGTGTTGTGAGCTACAGAATTTAGAGCAGAATTCCGTAAGCCTTTTGTGTTTCGGGGCAGAAATTGTAGGGGAGACTCTGCCAAAATTTTATTTGAAATATACTTATCTTAGTTTATGTTTAAAGTAATATAGAAATTGAAGGAATTGTATTTAGAGGTTTAGTTTGAAAAAAAACAATTTGGGGTGTTACACAAAGGTTGTCTCTAGACCCAACTACACTAAAGATGAACTTTGGTACTTGTATCAAACAAATGAATTGGAGTACAAGTTACTTGCCTTAATTTGGGGATGAAGAACGATGCAATCAGTCCTAGAAGCAAAATCCACGAACAAAATCCGGTACAAGCATGAATCCAAGCAACTAAGAATGAAATCCACACGAACGAATCCTCCTTGAAGCAATGACGATCAAAGTGGCAAGCACCCACTTTGAGAACACCACGACGACGGATTAGTGGATCAAAAAATTGCAAGATGATGATGGTGTTGGTTTGGTGGTCGGCAACCAAGGTGTTGTGCAAATCTAGTTCCCTAAATATATAGATAAAACTAGACACAAATTATAAAAACCTCGCAAGTGGACGAATCGTTAGAAAAGCGTAGCAATAGCAAGGGTCGATCCCACAGAGATTGTAGACTTTAACTTACCAATCAATAAAAAGAATAAAAATCATAAAGAGTTGTTTTGAAAGTCTAAAAGAAATAAAATGATTAAAACTAAATTAAGAAGTGTTGAATCACAAATATTTATGAAGTAGTTGGGTTTAGATCTCCACCAATAGTCAGTAATGCTAAGTCACCTTCTGAACTTCTTCTTATTACTCATGTTTGTTCACTTTAAGGGCATGGTATCTACTCCTTAAAGTACTGTTTCCCTAGGCCAAGAATTAGGCATGGTATCTACTCTAATTCGTTTCTTTCATTAAGTCCTTAGCATGGTATCTACTAAGTTGTATTTAAGGAAAACATAAGATCAGTGGAAACGAACAAACACTCAAGGCTCTAGAAATTGGTATCAGATCTAGATCCCTTAAGTTGATTGAACCAGGAATCCCTAAAGATTCCTTTGTTACAATTACGGGCACGAGATACGGGTCGTCTCAATCTGCTCATATAACAGATTCAGATAGATGATAATGCAAACCTGGTATTCTCAAGCTCTGTACGTCAGTCGACTGGCTCTCACCTCAGTCGACTGCCCTCAGACTTCGAGAACTAGTTTTGATTACCATCAATCTATACCAATACAAACGGATTCAATCAATAAGTAAAGTAGAAGAGCTCAGAAGAATATAGCACTACATAACTACGGCTTCAATCTACCCAACTATAGAATTTAGTTCCACATAATAATAGTTTTATTAATCAACAAGTTCGAATACATGATCAACATAAAAGAATAAAAGGAGAAGAAATAAACTAATGAACTCCGGCAATAAGGTCGACTGGCTGTCACACAGTCGACTGCCTTCGAATACTCGATTTCTTCTTTCCTTCTTCGATGCTGATAGAATAATGCCCCTATTGATGACTTGAACGCTCAGAAACTCTTGTGATTCAATCGTTTTGGAACCTGGAAGAGTGCCAACCGAGAGAGAGCCCTGTTGATGCTTCTTTTCTGATATTTATAGAACACGGCTGAGAATTAGGGTTTTGCACTTTTTCAGGAAACTCCTTCTTTGTTTTATTTGATTATTTATTTCTTTCTCTTTTCTTCTTTCCTTCCTTATCTGTTAACCACGTGCTCTTGGAAATCCCCAGTCTCTAGATTTGATTTGCATAAATCTGGATTCAGATAGATTTGAAATTAGATTTGGATGAATCTTCGAATATCTTATCTGTTTACTCCGTCGCTTATCAGTCGACTGCCTTGGATATAAGTCGACTGGTCTCTGAGACATCTGTGTAAGCTTGAGTTCTCTGTCCAGTCGCCTGTTTTGGAGAACCAGTAGACTGATGCTTCTGTAATCTTCTGAGTTCATCCTTAAGATCCTAAATTTGCTTCGTTTCGCTGTTATAGACTGTTTCCTATGGAAAAGAGAAAATAAGAGTTAAATACCACATATAGAGCTTTTAAATGTGCATTTATAATAAGATTATTGCTTCTAAATGTGAATAATATTGTGTTCATCACAAGGAAGGAGCAAGGAAGCGGGTTCGGGTTGTGGAGGTTGCCAGAGTTGAGGATGGCCGGAGCTAGGGGGCTCGGCCTGGAGTAGGGTCGGCCTAGGTGGGGTGCACGGGATGAGGGGGAGTTCAGGTTGGGTGTAGGCCGGGAGCACAAAAGAGGGAGAGAGAAAGGAGGCTAGGGTTTGAGGATGTTAGGGTTAGGGTTATTGTTAAGGAGGGTTCATATATAGAGTTTAAATGTGGGTTAATGGGTTGTGGGTATTAATAACTAGCAATAGGTATACAAATGGGTATTGGATATTGGGTCAATTACAAATAGGAATACAATAAGGAGTGAATTCTATGGCTTTAGAAAATCTTATTAGGGATCAAAAATCATGGGAAAGGAAAAACTCCACCACAATACCAAGAAAAATAAAAATAAAGATATCGAGACCAAAAATGAGGAAATGATCAAAATAATGAAAAAAAATCAAAAGAGACAATCAATCAAACACAAGGAGCTCAAAATGGAATAAAACGAATATATATTGAAAACAAATCCAATATACGGTTCAGAAAAATACAAGAGAGAAAAATACACCAAAAATGAAAAATACAGTCAAAAATACATAAAATGAAAAACAGGTGTTACAATCCTACCCACCTAACAAGAAGAATTTCGTCCTTGAAATTCAAAAAGAAGATACATAAGGTAACCCCAAGCAAAACAAAACATCCAAAAAGCAAAACAAAAACAATCTACTCAAACAAATAAGGAAACTTCTGCTGAATCTCCTCCTCCAGCTCCCAAGTCGACTCACCAGGCAAGTGAGGATTCCAAGCAACACGAACCAACTTGATGACCTTTTTATTAAGCACTTTCTTTCGCCGATCCACAATAGCAACTGGCGGAATCTCACAAGTCAAATCCGGCCGAATGGTCAACTCAGAATAGTCGATCACGTGGCTCTCATCTCGGATATATCTCATGAGTTGTGAGAAATGGAAAACATCGTGCACTCCTGATAAAGCTGGCGGCAATGTAAGACGATTGGCCACCTTGCCTACTCGCTCCAAAATCTGAAACGGTCCAATAATCCTAGGCCTAAGCTTGCCCCCACCACTGAACCAAATGACACCGCGCCACGGCGATACCTTAAGGAAAACATGGTCACCTACAACAAACTCTAAAGCCCTACGATGGACATCAGCCCACCGCCTCTGCCTATCCTGATCTGAACCACTGCATCCACTGTCTTGGTGATCAACTCCGGACCCAACCACTTCCTCTCACCAATGTTATCCCAGCACACTGGTGATCTGCACTTCTGCCCATATAGTGGCTCGAACAGAGCAGCTTTAATACTGTTTTGAAAGCTGTTATTGTACGAGAACTCTACGAGATGCAAATGATCCTCCCAAGACCCACCAAACTGAAGCATACAGGACCTCATCATGTCCTCAAGAATCTGAATAGTCCGCTCTGACTGTCCATCAGTCTGGGGATGAAAAGTTGTACTATACTTTAATTTACTCCCCAAACTGTTCTGAAGACTCTCCCAAAACTGAGATCTGAATCTCGTATTCCTGTCGGATACAATACTGACTAGAACCCCATGAAGTCTAACAATCTCTTGCATATACCTCTCAGCTAGGCTCTCAGTAGATTGGCCAAAGCGGAAAGGAATGAAGTGAGCACTCTTCGTCAAACGGTCGACAATCACCCAAATTGCATTGTGACCCTTAGGACTCCTCAGCAAAGCGGTCACAAAATCCATAGTGATATGTTCCCACTTCCACTATGGAATAGGAAGCGGCTGAAGAAGTCTAGTGGTTCTCTGATGCTCTGCCTTAACCTACTGGCAGATCAAACACTGAGAAACATACTGAGCCACAGTCCTTTTCATACCCTGCCACCAGAAATGAAGCTTCAAATCTCGATACATCTTAGTACCGCCAGGATGGATAGAATATGAAGACTGATGGGCTTCCTCAAGCAACCTCTGATGAACATCACCTTCCAGGACACATAACCTGGACCCAAAACGAAGCGATCCATCCGAATGAATAACCATGTCCGTCCTGGACCCAGACTCAACCTCAGCTCGAAATCTCTGCAACTGTGCATCACTAGCCTGCACCTCTTTAATCTGATCAACAAGAGACGACTGCAGTTGAAGCACCAAACAACTCCGATCAGAACTCGGCAACAAAACATCCAACTCCAACCTCCTCATCTGCTCAATCAGATCCCTCTGCAGAGTCAAGAACATAACTTCCGGTCTCCTGCTCAAAGCATCTGGCACCAAGTTTACCTTACCAGGGTGGTATTGCAAACTGATGTCATAATCGGTCATAAGCTCCAACCAACGCCTTTGCCTCATATTTAACTCCTTCTGGGTGAAGACGTACTTGAGACTTTTGTGGTTTGTAAAGATCTCCACTCGGTCCCTAAGTAAATAATGTCTCCACAGCTTCAAAGCAAAAATCACTGCCGCTAACTCCAAGTCGTGAGTAGGATAGTTATTCTCATGCGGCCTCAACTGCCTCGATGCATATGCAACGACTCGTCCCTTCTACATCAAAAGTGCTCCAAGACCATTATCAGAAGCATCATAGTGAATTACAAATCTGCCTGAACCATCAGGAATAGTCAACACTGGCACTGACGTCAATCTGTTCTTCAACTCAACAAAAGCTCCATCACACTCGTTAGACCAACAAAACTTCTGATCCTTCCCAGTTAATTTAGTCAATGGTCCCGCATTCTTCAAAAAATCTTGGACGAACTTTCGATAATAGCCAACCAAACCGTGAAAACTCCTAACCTCTGAAACTGACTTGGGAATAGGCCAATCCTTCACAGCCTCAACCTTAGTAGGATCCACAGAAATACCATCGCTAGAAATAATATGCCCCAAGAAAGAAATCCTGTCGAGCCAAAACTCGCACTTGCTAAGTTTACTATAGTGCTGATTCTCTCTCAAAGTCTGCAGAACCACTCTAAGATGTTCAGCATGATCTTCCCAATTCTGAGAATACACCAAAATATCAACAATGAAGACCACCATGAATCTATCCAAGAATTGAGAGAAAACCCGGTTCGTAAGACTCATGAATACAGCCGGCGCATTCATAACTCCGAACGGCATCATAAGATACTCATAGTGTCCGTATCTAGTCCTGACAGCAGTCTTCTGTATATCTGCAGCCTTCACCTTGACTTGGTGATATTCAGAATGAAGATCCAACTTTGAGAAAACAGCAACCCCACTCAGCTGATCGAACAAATCATCTATCCTGGGCAACGGAGACCGATTCTTCACAGTAACTCTGTTCAGTTCTCGATAATCCATGCACAGTCGATGACTACCATCCTTATTATTAACAAAAAGGACCGGAGCATCCCAAGGCGAAACACTAGGTCTGATGAAACCCAAATCAAGCAACTGCTGAATCTGCACCTTAAGCTCTGCTAGCTTAATCGGTGCCATCCTGTAAGGACTCTTCGATATCGGCTCTGTTCCAGGCTGAACATCAATACCGAATTCCACTTTCCTATCAGGGGGTAAGCCAGACAACTCATCTGGAAAAATATCCAAGAAATCCCGAACTACTAGAGGCACAGCCTCACAGCCAGAATGCAACTCCATTGCACAGATCTCCTGATCAACCGCAGCTCGGCCAAAGGAAGATTCCCCGGCATGGAACTTAAACTCTGTTCGATCTGGAATTCGGAACACAACCTTCTTGGCACGGTAATCAATAACAGCATGGATTTCACCCAACCAATCCATACCCAGAAGAACGTCGAATTCCGAATTCCTAATTACAATCAGATTGGCTTTGAACTCTGCGTCCCTAATAACAACGGGACATTGCCTGCACTCACGGGAACAACTGACAACTCCACCACCTGTCACAATATTCCAAGCCTCTGACATGTTGCTGCACACTCCAACTGATGGCGAGCGAAAAATCGAGAGGAGACAAAAGAATGGATTGCCCCAGAGTCAAACAGAACAAAAGCAAGGAAAGAGCAAACCAGCACAACACCTAAGACAGAAAAGCAAAAGAGACAAAGAAGAGAAGGGTTGAACAGGGGTGAAGAAAACAAAATGCAGAAGAACAAACAGAAAGATATAAAGCAAAGGAAATGAAGAAAAACAAAGAGAAACAACCAACAATAAAACAACAAAACAAAAGATACCTGCAACCACACCCTCAGCTGACTCAGCATCTGTAGCAGTCAGATTGAAAGCCTGACCTCTCCTCGGAACAGCGGTACTCTGACCGACGATCTGATGCTGCAGGGGAAGTGGTGGTCTAGCTGGACCACGAGCTGCGACAACTGGCTGAACAGGACCCCTGGCTGGAGCCAACCTCGGACAATCCCGGACCGAATGATCAGTGGCACCACAACCAAAACAGCGACGATTGGCACGTCGGCAATCCTTGCACTCAGGCCCTGAAATACGGCAAAAGTCACAGAAACCAACTCTCGGAAGACCCGCAGAAGAGTAAGGAGCTGCCCTGACTGGAGGGGTTGGAACAGGTCTCCAAATAGGCCCACCAAAAGACCTAGCAACTGAATGCGGAACAGTCCGCTGAGAGGGAGTCGAACCACCACGAGCCTGCTCCTGGGCCTTAGGTGCCTCAAGAGCCTTAGCATAGGTACGCAAGTGCAGAGAAACAAGCTGCACCTTGATGTCTCGCTCAAGCCCCAAGATGAACCTACGAGCCCTATCCTCTTCGTTCGCCACAAGGATGGCTGCGAAGCGGCTAAGTCTCGTAAACTCAGCTGCGTACTCGTCTACAGACCTGGAGCCCTTGTTTCAGAAAGTCTTATGTTACAATATTGTATGAACAATATGTAACAAAATTTCATTGCTAAAAATAAAGACCAACCTATTTCAGGGCTAAGAACTACTGCTCCATCTCAACTCTGGTGCTGCTAGGAAAGAACTTCTCTAAGAAGCTCCTAGTGAAAGTGGCCCAAGTGACCGGTCCTTTGAGCCTTTCGGACTCGGACCTCCACCGGATATGAGCCAAGTCCACCAACTGGATGGTAACCACATCCACACGATCTGCATCTGCAACTCTAGCTGCCAAAAGCAGGTTCTCTGTCCGAATCAACCACTGTTCAGCCTCCAAAGGCGTCTCAGTGCCTGAAAATCTGTCCGGATGCAGCCTCATAATGTCTGTGATAATTCCCAGACGAGGTGGAAGAACATCCTGCCTAGGTGCAACAGGCAGAGTAGCTCGAGCGGCTTTCAAAGCAGCCCTCACCAGGTCACTATGGTTCTGCTGCTGATTAATCAAGCGCTCAAGCACTGCAGTGACCGCCTCAATCAGGTCACCCTGCGACTGCGAAGTAGAACCTCTACGAGCCATAGTCTACACAAAACCAAAAATAGTTAGCATTCAGATCACTGTTGATAATATTTGATTCATTTTATGCATGCATGGTTGGTGAATGTAGTGCAGATTTCCAATTCGAGCTAAGCTTGTCTAATATATTAGTTGCCTAATACATTAGCCAAACCTGGTGCTCTGATACCACTAAAAACCCTATCACGTCCCGCTTCCCAAAAGAATACGAAATACAGATACGTATCAAAAGCCCAGCGAATGATTTTCATCATCCATAAGTTGTTCAAGAAATCTTAACAACATGCACGAGAAATATACAGAGTCAAAAGCGATTTAATCAACCACATGCACATAACGAGTCAAATACCATCAAGAATACTTGAAACCAAATACATAAATCTCAAATAGTCATGATCTGAATAAAACACAAGTCTTGGGTCACAATGCCCAAATACAAGAATAATCCAAGTCTCAAAAATACATGAATAATCCAAGTCTCACGAATACAATTATTGTTCAAGCACGATACAAGAAATAATAATAATGAAAACATCACTAATACTTCAAGTCCCCGATACCATCTGGAACCTGTTCTCCATAATCTGCAATTCATCGAATGCAGGAAAGAGGAAAAGAGAAAACACAAGTATCCGTCAATTGTAAGTCATGGGTCACTTATAATGTAGGATACAAGCACATAGGAAAACTAACTAGCACATGGTATAAGTGTGATATCGAGGTAAACAACTAGCATGGTAAAAGTGATCAAGTATACATGGCATAAATCAAGTGTCATGTAAACAAGTATTTTATAAACATGTGTCAAGTTTCAAGTGTCATGTGTTCATGTATCAAGTATCAAGTTCAAATCTCATGTAAACAAGTCTCATGTATCATGTAGTTATGTATCAAGCAAGCATGTATCACGTTCACGTATCATGTTCAAGTATCATGTTCAAGTATCAAGTATCACTCAGGATCAGTGGAACCCCTTCCGAGTACATATTTCTGAATTATCCACTATTAGATCTGTCCCTTAAACCCCGGCCTGGTTATTTTATTATTAATGTCCAACATGTATGTATATGTGTAAAATAAATCAAGAATAATATGGCATGATCATGTGACAAGTGCAAGTAGCAAACTAAATATGTACGAGTGCAAGTTATCTCATAAAGGAATAAAGTAAACACATCTCAAGTTCAGGACAGCAAGACCATGCTGTAGTAAAACAGTGATTCCAAGAGTTACAAACAAGAAAATCTTGATCCGTCGAAGGATCTGGAAACTAAACTTCCATATGAAACCAGCGAGTATAATTAAGTCATATACTAGTTCACAACAACATAGCTCAAAACTGATTTGAATACAGAAATTAGGTTCAGCCAGAAATCAAGAAAACAAATTCAAGAACATGAAAACAGCAAGAAAACACAGTAAATAAATCCACGAAAAATTTGGGGTATTTTCCTATAAGTCCAGAATCAAAATATAAAGTTTCAGAATTTTCCAGGAAAGATAGATAAGTTATCAAAAATAAGAAAGCATCAAGAAAACATAGTTTAGCGAATCTGAAAATCCCAACACTCCTGTACGAAAACTAAGATATCTTGCAATCAGTGAAACAAAATCCAATTCCGCCAAAGCGATATGAAAATAGATAGAGATTACTAACTTTCACATTTCACAAAGAATTTTCATATAGTAAAAGGAATCATAGTGAAAATAGGGTTCTTTACAGAACAGCGAGTAAAATACAGCATGTATAGATTTTAGAAACGAGCATGAAACATCACATAAAACTTCTCAATAAAATTCATCATAATTCTGGGTAATCCCTAACTTAATGAAGAAACACTAAAAAAAGTTTCAAATCAAAATAATATGTATAGTATAGTTCTTGAAAATAGTTTGTTATCAAAATTACCCAAAAACAGAATCTGGAAAAGAGCGACACCTCTGTACTAAAACAGTCATAACTCAGTCATATGAGATCAAAATCAAGCAAGATCAAAGGGGTTTGAAAATAGACGAATTTATCTAAAACTCATATTTTATACCGAAATCAAGATACTGACTGTAGCACAGTCGAAAACAGCAAACAATACAGAACATCCAGAAAATACAGATTTCACCCTTAAGGACAAAAACAACATAGATTCAAGAATATTGCTCCAAACACATTCAAACTTGAAATACAACCTACCAAGTGTCTAAACATCATGAATTAGGGTTACTAACATATCCACGCCTATAATTTCACATGGGTATCAACCAAAACACGAATTTGCACAAAAGTAACACATACTCGATTCAAATTCAAGAACGGGCGATTCCTAGGTTATTTCATGTCAAGATTGGTGTCGTGAGTCTTCTATGACCAAAATATCACAATAGAGACAAAACCCATCAAGAAAAATACAATCAAAGGTTGTTTCTAGACCTAACTACACTATAGGTGAACTTTGGTATTTGTATCAAGCAAATAAATTGGAGTACAAGTTACTTGCCTTAATTTGGGGATGAAGAACGATGCAATCAATTCTAGAAGCAAAACCCACGAATGAAATCCGCTACAAGCACGAATCCAAGTAACTACGAACGAAATCTACATGAACGAATCCTCCTTGAAGCAACGACGATCAAAGTGGCAAGCACCAACTTTGAGAACACCACAACGACGGAGTAGGGGATCAAAAAGTTGCAAGATGATGATGGTGTTGGTTTGGTGGTCGGCAACCAAGGAAGGAGCAAGGAAGGGGGTTGGGGTTGTGGAGGTTGCTGGAGTTGAGGATGGTCGGAGCTAGGGGGCTCGGCTTGGAGTAGGGTCGGCCTGGGTAGGGTGCACGGGATGAGGGAGAGCTCGGGTTGGGTGTAGGCCGGGAGCACAAGAGAGGGAGAGAGAAAGGAGGCTAGGGTTTGTGGATGTTAGGGTTAGGGTTATTGTTAAGGAGGGTTTATATATAGAGTTTAAATGTGGGTTAATGGGTTGTGGGTATTAATAACTAGCAATAGGTATACAAATGGGTAGTGGATATTAGGTCAAATACAAATAGGAATACAATAAGGAGTGAATTCTATGGCTTTAGAAAATCTTACTAGGGATCAAAAATCATGGGAAAGGAAAAACTCCACCAAAACTCCACCACAACACCAAGAAAAAATAAAAATAAAGAGATCGAGACAAAAAATGAGGAAATGATCAAAATAATGAAAAACGATCAAAAGAGATGATCAATCAAACACAAGGAGCTCAAAATGGAATAAAACAAATATATATTGAAAACAAATCCAATATACGGTTCAGAAAAATACAAGAGAGAAAAATACACCAAAAATAAAAAATACAGTCAAAAATACATAAAATAAAAAATAAGGGTTACAGTTGCTATCCCTCTCCATCATCTCAGCCATACATTTCTGTGTAAAAACCCTAAACCTACCTCTTTTCTTTCACTTTTACCTTATCTTTGTCTCCCAGATCTGAAGAAGATAAGTCGACTGGTGCTGCTGCTGCTGTTGCTGCTGCTGCCAATTTCCAGTCATTTGAAGCTCCAACTCCTCTGATTTCTTGTGGTGTTCAAGTCCACTTGAAGCTTTTTTGATTCTTCTAGAGTCTCTTTGTTAGTATACTTTCTTCCCTCTTTTTTTGTTTGAGAGTTTTGTTTCTCATGGCTCCTAAGAGATCAAAAACATCTCATGTAGAGGAGGGCTCATCTTCTAGGGACTATATCCAATATCTTAGAAGTCCCGACCTTATTGAAAAATGGTACATAATATGTTCCATTTTGATTTTTCTAGGTCGGTTTGTAAATTTTTCCGATCTTGATAGGTTTAATCTCATGCCTTTGTTTCAACATTGTGGTCTTTATGAGTTTTTGTCCTTAGAATATCAACCCTACTACTACCCTCAACTCATCTATTTGTTTTATACAAATATGAAGGTTGTTCAATCGAATGATGGTAGTGAGATTTTCATCTATACTTCTGTCAAAAATAAGAAGATGAAACTCACCTTCGAAAGAATCAATCTTATTTTGGGTTTAGATGATGAAGGGCTTGACTTAGGAGAAATTAAGATGGATGATGCCACCACTTTATCTAAAATTTATTTGCCAAATTATGGACCCCCTATGTCCAATATGTCCATTACCCCTGTTGCAAAACTTGTTCCACGCATACTATCATACAATATCATTCCCAAAACAGGGAGTTATGATCAGTATTCCATTGAGTTGCAACAAGCCGTTTATGCAATATTCGGCAAAATTAATATCAATTGGGGTCGTATCATCTTCTCTAGGCTTCATAAGGCTCATACTTCATTTCTTCTTTTTGGTGCCCTTCTTACTCATGTCTTTTGTGCTTATAGGATCAATCTCGATGCTGAGACCAATGTAGTTGTCACACCCTGCTTCCCAAAAGGAATACGAAATACGGATATGAGACAAAAGCCCAGCGAATGATTTTCATCATCCATAAGCTGTTCAAGAATCTTTACAACATTCACAAGAATCATCAGAGTCGAAAGCAAAAGAATCAACCACATGAACATATGAGCCAAAATACCAACAAGAATACTTGAAACCAAATATATAAATCTCAAATAGTCATGATCTGAATAAACGAGTATGTTGGATCACATCGCCCAAATACAAGAATAAATCCAAGTCTCAAAATACAATATTGTTCAAGCAAGCTACAAGAAATAATAATAATAAAAAGCAGCACTAATACTTCATGTCTCCGATACCATCTGGAACCTTTTCTCCAAAATCTGCAATTCAACGAATGCATGAAAGAGGAAAAGAGAAAAACAAGTACCCGTCAATTGCAAGTTACGGGCCACTTATAATGTAGAATAAAAACACATGAGGAAACTAACTAGCAACATGGTATAAGTGTGATGTCAAAATAAACAACTATCATGGCAAGTGAACAAGTGTAAATGACATGAATCAAGTGTCAAGTAATTAAATATCATGTAAACATGCATCAAGTGTCAAGTATCATGTAATCATGTATCAAGTGTCATGTTTCAAGTCTCATGTATCAAGTCTTGTAGTTATTACTATCTAGGTAGCACTTCATGCAGCCCACCTTACACGGTTGCTACAACAAATAGTTTCACTTTAGATTTCATAGTGGACCACGGAGGGCAGTATACTCGGGGACAAGTCAAGTAATCGAGCTCCAAGCTCCAAGTATCATGTATCATGTATCATGTAATCACGTGTCAAGTGGTGCAAGTGACAAGGATCGTGTCTTGCGTGTAAGTATCAAGTAATCACGTGTCAAGTATCATGTCTCAAGTAATCACGTAGAATCAGTGGATCCCCTTCCGAGTACACGTTTCTGAATTATCCACTACTAGATCTGTCCCTTAAACCCTGGCTTGGTTATTTATTATTATTGTAAAACAAGCATGTATATGTGCGAAATATATCAAGAATAAAATGACATGATCATGTGACAAGTGCAAGTTGCAAGATAAACATGTACGAGTGTAAGAAATCTCATAAAGGAATAAAATAGACAAATCTCAAGTTCAGGACAGCAAGAACCATATTGTAGTAAAATAGTGATTCCCAGTATTACAAACTTGAAAATCTAAATCCATTGGAACTTCTAGAAAATAGACTCCCAACCGAATCCAGCGAGTATAAATAAGTCATATATTAATTCACAAAAGCATAGCTCAAAACAGATTTGAATACAAGAAATAGGTTCATCCAAAAATCAGGAAAACGAATTCAAAACAGGAAAAAAGCATGAAAACACATTAAATAAATCCATGAAAAATTTGGGGTATTCCCCTATATGTCCAGTATCTAAATATAAAGTTTCATAATTTTCCAGTGAAATTAGATCAGTCATCAAAAATAAGAAAGCATCAAGAAAAGATAGTTTGGCAAATCTAGAATTCCCAACACTGCTGTACGAAAACTATGATATCTCGCAACCAGTGAAACGAAATCCAATTCCACCATAAGGATATGAAAATAGATAAAATATACTAACTTTCATATTTCACAAATATTTTTCATACAGTCAAAGGAATCAGTGTGAAAATACGATTCTTTACAGAACAGCGAGTAAAATACAGCAAGTAAAGTTTCCACAAACGAGCATGAAATGACACATAAATCTCATCAATAAAATCCACCAAAATTCTGGGTAATCCCTAACTAGATAAAGAAATACTGACCAAAGTTCCAGATCAAAATATTATGTGTAGAACAAGTATCAAAATAATTTAATCATCAAAATCACCAAGAAACGAAATCTGGAAAAGATTGACACCTCTGTAGTAAAACAGTCATAACTCACACATATGAAAACGAAATCAAGCAAGGTCAGACGGGTTTGAAAATAGACAAAATTCTCTAAAACTTATGTTTTATACCGAAATTAAGTTACTGACTTCAAGAAAGTCCAAAACAGCAAACAAAATAGATAGCGACAAAATACAGATTTTTCCTTTTAACGACAACTCAACATATATCATACAAAACTTGTTCAAAACACAACCAAACATGAAATCGAGTCTACCAAGTATCTAAACATCACGAATTAGGGTATCTAGTATGTCCACACCAAATAAATCACATGGGTCTCAACAAAATTGCGAATTCTCACAAAAGTCACACATACATGATCAAATCTAGAACGAGTAAAACCTAAGTCAATTCATGTCCATATTGTGTCGTGAGGAAACTATGGTCAAGTTTTCACAATAGAGACAAAACTCATCAAACATAACACAGACAAGTGTCGTCTCTAGATCCAACTACACTATAGGTGATATTTTTGACTTGTATCAAACAAATGAATTGGAGTACAAGTTACTTGCCTTAACAGAAGGTGAAGAACGACGAAAACCAAGAGTAACGAGCAAAACCCACGAACGAAAATCCGCGAATGAAAGAATCCAAGCAACTCGTGCAAAAATCTCCACACGAACAAACCTCCAAAATAGAGAGGTTCCCAAGAGGTAGAGAGAGACGGCGACAACTTGCGGCCAAGCGAGCACACCAAGAAAGAAAACTAGGGTTTATGTATGGTGGTGTAGGAGGTGGTCGGCCAAGCGGGGAAAAGGAGATGGGGATGATGGGGCTCAGGTTGAATGCAGGCTGGAGGAGAGGGGTAGCGTTGGGTTGGTGCACAGGCCGGCGAAGGGGGTGTTCGGCCTGGGGCTGGTCGGGTCGGGGTGTGCGGTGTAAGCAGCGGGGAGAGAGAGGCCCGGACTAAGGGTTAGGGTATTAGGGTTAGGGTTTGTGGGAGGGAGGGTGTATTTACATGGAGGGATAAGGGTTAATAATACAAATTGGGTTAATGGGTATTTGGGTTGTGGGTAATTAGGAGTAGTAGTAGGATTTGTTTATTGGGTTTCAAATAGGATACAATTTGTATAGGATATCAAATAGGATTGGGGATTTAATTTGGCATTGGTAATCTTATTAGGGATCAAATAATAGGATTGGAAAAAGGATGACTACCAATTACCACTACAAGCACCCAAGAACACAAAATAAAGAAGACAAGAACCAAATGAAAGAAAGAACAAAATAATGAAGAACAGAAACTAAAAATACAACCAATCAAACACAAAGAGCTCAAAATGAAATAAAATGAATATATATTGAAAACAACTCCAACAGACGGTTCAGAAAAATACAAGAGAGAAAATACACCAAAACGAAAAATACACTCCAAAAATACACAAAATAAAAAAATAGGGGTTACAGTAGTAAAGCACTATGAGTCTTTTGATAGTGCAAGTTTAGCACGCATGAAGCTTCTCTCTTCTCCACCTAGGTTTCCTTTTAGGACTTCCCCTCCTGTAACTTTAGCTACTTCAGTCCGTCCGTCTTCAGCCTCTAGTTCCTCTCGTCCTCGAGCAGATTTTGATGATCCTCGCAGTATTTATCATGCTGTCAATTATATAATGGATCATCAAGATGTTCTTGATTCAAATATTTCTCATCATACCCACCTGTTCACCACTCAGTTTCCTCCTCCCTCTCATGGTGGCCAAGATAAAGATGATGAAGATTGATGAGCTACTATTTTTATATATTTTCTATATATTTCCTACTTATTGTTGAATTGTCTATTTGTTATGTAACCGTTTAAACTAAGAATATTTCCTTTCTATGTATAAATTTGTCTTTGTTTGTCATTTTGCTATGTACTTTTTGTGGTTTTTTCCTCCATTTTTGTTGATGACAAAGGGGGAGAAATATAGCTCTTTGTGTTGGCTTTGTGTTATTTTGTGCATATTTTGAGTAGCATATCTTTGTGCATATTTTTTAAACCTATGCATGTTGTACATTTGATAGGGGGAGCATGAGTAACATCTATTTCCATTATTGTAAGCTATTGTGTTGTCATCATCAAAAAAGGGGAGAATGTTGATTTTTGATTTTGATGATTACAACACAATGCAAAGTTTGTTGTGCTATTTCTTATATATTGCAGGTTGTATCAAAGTTTATCATGTATGATACACAAAGGCCTCAAAACAAATTGATCAAGCAAGTCACAATGTTCTAAAGCTGAAGAATGATCAACCAAAGCTTCATACGAAGACAATGGCTAAAGCTTCACTCAAGACTCAAGACTCAAGTCAAGACCAAAGCTTCAATGTCTTATAGTTTGTGTGTCTAGTAAAATGTAATTTTTTCTCTTTGTTGAGTCTTAGATTGATGTACAGCCTTGTCACACACACACACACACACACTCACATATTTTTTATAACTATGTGTTTTACAAAATCTAAAGGTCGAAACAGCTTGAACTAGATCAGCTGTTGAGTACCAGTCGACTGCCGTTAAAGATCAGTCGACTGAATCTGTACAAAACTGTCTGATCTTCTTCAAACTCTGACCAGTTGACTCATAACGGCAACCCAGTTGACTGTTCAAGTCGTTTCGACAGTTTACTGATTTCAAAACTTATTTTTTTGAATTCAAAACTTTTATCCATTATTATCCATTGTTAAACAGTTGTAGAAACTGTTTTTACAACGTCCAGTGATTCTATTCTATAAATAGAGCCTTAGATCACCATGGAAGAGTTCTAAGAATTTTTGAGAAAAAGTTCAAGTATTGTGCTTTCAAGAAAGAAAAATTTTCAAATTCACTAAGTCCTGGTTCTCTATTTTCAGTCCAGCATAACATCGATTTCGTTTTGGACTGAATTCAGAAGTCAACCGAGTAGCCACGTACAAAATCACAATCACAACAAGGCTATAGGTTGATTATAAACAATTTTATTGTTTTCTTTTCCTCTCGGTTAGAGAGTAGGGCTCTAGGGTGTAGAGTCAGGTTTTCACTCTTGGTGGAAGAGTGGTTTGCTTTCTCTAATGGTGAGAGAGGACTACGGGTTGGACAAGGTTGTTATCTAACGCCATAGGGTATTCTAGTACTTTTTTCAAGAATAGTGGAAAATCTCAAGTGGGTTGCTTGGGGACTGGATGTAGGTCGGGAGGACCGAACCAGGATACAGCGTGTGTACTCTGTGGTTGTATCTCTTTGAACTTGCATTTCATTTTCTTGCTTTTTAAGTTCTCTGTGAAACTCGTCTGGACAGTCGACTGGTCAAACTTGTACTTCATACTCTCTGTAAACCTGTGTGGTAAGTCGACTGGTTCTTCTATAAGTCGACTGATCAGACTCGTCTTAAAATACTCTTTTTAACTGTCGCCCCATTCGACTAGTCTCTCTTTTCAAGTCGACTGGTCAGAAGAAAAGTTCAATTCCGCAATTATTTTTTTTATAAAACACCCCTCTAGTGTTTCTTGCCTTGCCTACAGGATCCAACATTTTTGACTTGTATCATACAAAGGAATTTGAGTACAAGTTACTTGCCTTAACCGAAGACGAAAACGAAGAACACCAAGAATAAGGGGAATGGATCTCGGTAACGAACAAACCCACGAACAAGAATCCACGAACCAAACAATCCTCGATCACACATGCACTCAAACAAGAGCACGTGCAAACGAACAAGAATGAGAAAGAGAGCAAGGGCACAGGCGAGATCGGGGCATCAGCTGGCTTCGGTTACTAGCGCTTCGGCTGCTGCTGTCGATGGCGGACGGCAGGACGGGGAAGAGGTGAAGATGGAGGATGGTGCAATGGAGTGCTCGAGTTGGGTGGTTGCGGCAAGGTGGATTGCGGTCGGGAGTAGGGGATGAGGTGGTCGGTCGGTAGGTGAGCACAGGCCGAAGGGGAGCAGGTCGATGCGGGGGTTGGTGTGCTGGGTTGTGGCGCAGTCGGGAAGAGAGAGGGGGAGGCTGGTGAGAGAGAGTTAGGGTTAGGTTTTAGGGTTTCGTAGAGAGGGATTAAATAGGGTGTGGTTTAGGGTTTGTAGTAGGAGATGGATATTTGGGTATGTGGGTTTAATTAGGATCCAATAAGAGTGGTAATAGGATTAGTTCAATTAGGATTTGATTCTGATCAATTAGTATAGGATTAAAAATTGGATTGTAGGGCAATTTGGCTTTGGTGATCCATTAGGGATCAAAAGCAATAGGATTAGGAATAGGGTAGCCAACCAAAACACTATGAGCACCCGAGAACAAAAATAAAGAGAACGAAACCCAAATAAAAGAAAAGAACAACAATCGATGAAGAACGAAGCAAAAGACAACAAATCAAACACAAAAGAGTTCAAAATGAAATAAAATGAATACATATTGAAAACAACTCGAATATACGGTCCAAGAAAAATACAAGAGAGTACAAATACCCAAGAAAAAAAAATACACCAAAATACGAAAAACGAAAAAACAGGAGTTACAATCCTACCAACCTAACAAAAAGAATTTCGTCCTCGATATTCAAAACGAAGATGCATAGGGTAACCCCAAAAGAAAAGAAAACAAGGCAAAACAAAACAAAACAAAACAACCACTACTCAAACAAATGAGAAAACTTCTGCTGAATCTCCTCCTCCAGCTCCCAAGTCGACTCACTAGGCGAGTGAGGATTCCAAGCAACCTGAACCAACTTGATGACCTTGTTCTTAAGCACTTTCTCCCGCCGATCCACAATAGCGACTAGCGGAATCTCACAAGTCAAATCATGCCGCACGGTCAACTAAGAGTAGTCGATCACCTGACTCTCATCTCGGATATATCTCCTGAGTTGTGAGACATGGAAAACATCGTGCACTTCTGATAACACTGGCGGCAATGCAAGACGATAGGCCTCCTTGCCTACTCGCTCCAAAATCTGAAACGGTCCAATAAATCTAGGGCTAAGCTTGCCCCCACCACCGAACCGAATGACACCACGCCTCGGTGATACCTTTAGGAAAACATGGTCACCAACAACAAACTCCAAAGCCCTATGATGGACATCAGACCATCGCCTCTGCCTATCCTGAGCTGCCTGCAAATGCTTCCTGATCTGAGCCACTGTATCAACAGTCCTGGTGATCAACTCCGGACCCAACAACTTTCTCTCACCAATGTCATCCAAGCACACTGGAAATCTGCACTTCTGCCCATAGAGTGCCTCGAACAGAGCAGCTTTAATACTGGCTTGAAAGCTGTTATTGTACGAGAACTCTACGAGATGCAAATGGTCCTCCCAAGATCCACCAAACTGAAGCATACAGGACCTCAACATGTCCTCAAGAATCTGAATAGTCTGCTCTGACTGTCCATCAGTCTGTAGATGAAAAGTTGTACTGTACTTCAACTTACTCCCCAAACTAGCCTGAAGACTCTCCCAAAACTGAGATCTGAATCTCGTATCCTTGTCGGATACAATACTAACTGGAACCCCATGAAGTCTGACAATCTCTTGCATGTACTTCTCTGCTAGGCTCTCAGTAGATTGACCGACACGAAAAGGAATAAAGTAAGCACTCTTCGTCAAACGGTCGACAATCACCCAAATAGCATTGTGACCCTTTAGACTCCTCAGCAAAGAGTCACAAAATCCATGGTCATATGCTCCCACTTCCATTCTGGAATAGGAAGTGATTGAAAAAGTCCAGCGGTTCTCTGATGCTCTGCCTTAACCTGCTGGCAGATCAAACACTGAGCAACAAACCGAGCTACAACACTTTTCATACCATGCCACCAGAAATGAAGCTTCAAATCTCGATACATCTTAATACCGCCAGGACGGATAGAATACAAAGACTAATGAGCTTCTTCATGCAACCTCTTACGAACTTCACCTTTAGGGACACACAACCGGGAACCAAAACGAAGCGAACCATCGGCATGAATAACCATGTCCGTTCTAGACCCAGACTCAACCTCAGCTCGAAAACCCTGCAATTGCGTATCACCAGCCTGAGCCTCTTTAATCTTATCAACAAGAGAAGACTGAAGCTGGAGCGCAATACAACACTGACCAGAACTCGGCAACAAAACTTCCAAATCCAACCTCCTCATCTGCTCAATGAGATCAGTCTGCTGAGTAAGAAACATAACTGCTGGTCTCCTGCTTAAAGCATTAGGCAACAAGTTTACTTTACCAGGATGGTATTGCAAACAGATCTCATAATCGGCCATAAGTTCCAACCAACATCTTTGCCTCATGTTTAACTCCTTCTAGGTGAATACGTACTTGAAACTTTGTGGTCTGTAAAAATCTCCATGCGGTTTCCAGGTAAATAATGTCTCCACAGCTTCAAAGCAAAGATCACTGCTGCTAACTCCAAGTCATGAGTAGGATAGTTCTTCTCATGCGGCCTCAACTGCCTCGATGCATACGCAACAACACAGCCTTTCTGCATTAGAACTGCTTCAAGACCCTTACCAGAAGCATCACAGTGAATTACAAGTCCGCTTGAACCATCCGGAATAGTCAACACGGGCGCTGACGTCAATTTGTTCTTCAACTCAACAAAAGCCTCATTGCACTCATCAGACCAAAAAAACTTATGATCCTTACCTGTCAGTTTAGTTAACAGCCCTGTAATCTTCGAAAAATCTTGGACAAATTTCCGATAATGGCCAGCGAAACCAAGAAAACTCTGCATTTGGGAAACTGACATAGGAATAGGCCAATCCTTCACAGCTTCAACCTTAGAAGGATCCACAAAAACACCATTGCTAGAAATAATGTGCCCCAAGAAAGAAACCCTGTCGAGCCAAAACTCGCACTTGCTAAGTTTTCCATAGAGCTGATTCTCTCTCAAAGTCTGCTGAACCACTCTAAGATGCTCAGCATGATCTTCCCAATTTCGAGAATATACCAGAATGTCATCAATGAAGACCACCAAAAATCTATTCAAGAACTGAGAGAAGACCCGGTTCATAAGACTCATGAATACAGCTGGCGCATTAGTGACCCCGAATGGCATTACAAGATACTCATAGTGCCCGTATCTAATCCTAAAAGTAGTCTTCTGTATATCAGCAGCCTTCACCTTGACTTGGTGATACCCAGAACGAAGATCCAACTTCGAGAAAACAGCAGCCCCATTCAACTGATCAAACAAATCAACGATCCTGGGCAACGGATACCAGTTCTTTACAGTGACACTGTTCAGTTCCCGATAATCCACACATAGTCGACGACTACAATCCTTCTTGTTGACAAAAAGGACTGGAGCACCCTAAGGCGAAACACTGGGTCTGATGAAATCCAAATCAAAAAGCTCCTGAATCTGCACCTTAAGCTCTGCTAGCTCAACAGATGCCATCTTGTAGGGACTCTTCGATATCGGTGCCGTTCCAGGCTGAACATTAATACCGAACTCCACCTCCCTATCAGGGAGTAAGCCAGGCAACTCATCTGGAAAAACATCCAAGAAATCCCGAACTACTAGAGGCGCAGCCTCATAGCCTGAGTGCAATTCCATTGCACAATCCACCTGTTCAACTGCAATCCTTGCTCGGCCAAGGGAAGACTCCCCAGCATGGAACACAAATTCTGCTCGATCTGGAATTCTGAAGACAACTTTCTTGGCACGGCAATCAATAATGGCATGGGCTTCACCCAACCAATCCATACCGAGAATGATGTCGAATCCTGAATTCCCAACTATAATCAGGTTGGCTTTGAAATCTGCATCCCCAATAACAACGGGGCATTACCTGCACTCACGGGAACAAATGACAACACCACCACCAGTCAGAATGTTCCAAGCCTCTGACATGTTGCTACACTCCAACTGATGGTGAGCGACAAATCGAGAGGAGACAAAAGAATGGGTTGCCCCAGAATCAAAAAGAACATGGGCAGAAAAAAAGCAAACAAGGATGATACCTAAATGGAATCAAAAGACAATGAGAAAGAATAGAGAATCAAGGGTGAGGGAAAAACAACAATGCAAAAAGATAACATAAAGAAGCAAAGCAAGACCAAAAGAAAGAAAACAAAAGAGAAACAAAACAACAAAACAACAAAACAAAATATACCTGCCATAACTCCTTCATCTGTCTTAGCATCTGCAGTAGTCAAGTTGAAAGCCTGACCTCTCCTCGGAACAGCGATCCTCTGACCGACAATCTGGCGTTGAGGAGGAAGCAGAGGCCTAACTGGACCACGAGCTCGGCCTTCTTGCTGAATAAGATCCCTGACTAGAAGAGCCACCTACTGCTGCTGCGGACAATTGCGTACAGAATGATCAGCAACGCCACATCTAAAGCACCGGTGGTTGATGCGCCAACAATTCTTACGCTCATTCCCAGATATCTGACTGAAGTCGCAAAAACCACCCTTTTGGAAACCAACAGAATGATACGGAGCTGCCCTGACCGGATGGATTAGGACAAGCCTCCGAACAGGACTACCAGATGGCCTAGCAGCAGGGTGCAGAACTGTCCGCGTAGAAGGAACCAAACCACCACGAGCCTGCTCCTGAGCTCAAGCTACCTCAAGAGCTTCAGCATAAGTGCACAAACGAAGAGAGACAAGATGCCGCTTGATATCTTGCTCAAGCTCATTTGTGAATCTACGAGCCCTAACCTCTTCGGTATCCACAAGAACGGTAGCGAAGCGGCTAAGTCTAGTAAATTCAGCTGCATACATCCACTGACCTGGAGCCCTGTTGTAAGAAGTCCATGTTACAACATTGTTTGAACAATTATGTAACAAAATTCAAAATAGAATAATGACTTAACTAGTTTTAGGGCCAGGAATTGCTGTTCCATCTCAACTCGAGTACTACTGGGGAAGAACTTCTCCAAGAATCCCCGAGTGAAAGTAGCCCAAGAAATAGGCCTCTCAAGATGCTCGGACTCGGCCATCCACCAAATATGAGCCAATTCCACCAGTTGCATGGAAACCAAGTCCACCCTATCAGCCTCGGCAACACGTGCTGCCAAGAGCAAGCGCTCTGTCCGGATCAACTACTGTTCAGCCTCCAAAGGCGTCTCAGTACCGGAAAAACGGTCGGGATGTATCCTCATAAAATCTGTAATTGTTCCTAAACGAGGCAGAAGATTTTCCTGCACAGGCACAACAGGAGGCAGAACCTGGACAGCTTCAAGAGCAGCCATCACAAGATCACTGTGGTTTTGTTGCTAATTAATCAGCCGCTTAAGAATAGCAGTGACAGCTTCAACTGGATCAGGCTGAGAAGAATTTCCATGAGCCAAAGTCTACACAAAACCAAAAACAATTAGCATCCAGAATCAGAGTTGATATTAATTCATTCATGTATGCATGGTTGGTGAAATGTTGAGCCGATCCCACTTCGAGCCAAGTTTGTCTAATATATTAGGCAACTAATACATTAGCCACACCTGGCTCTGATACCACTAAAAACCCTGTCACGCCCCGCTTCCCAAAAAAATACGGAATACGAATACACAACAAAAGCCTAGCGAATGATTTTCATCATCCATAAGCTGTTCAGGACTCTTTACAGCATCTCACAAAATAATCAGAGTCGGAAGTAAAAGAATCAACCACACATGCATAACTGAATTAATAACCCAACAAAATTTATTTGAAGCAAAATATAATATTCTCAAATAAATCAGAATATGGACAAGTCAAATATCCTGGGTCGCATCGCCCAAATACAAAACAAATATCCAAGTACTCAAAAGATATTGTTCCAAAGCAACAATAATAATAATACTAATAAACAAGAAATCCAGCACTAATATCTCATTTCGCCAATGCCGTCGGCAGCTGACCATCCTGATCTGCAAATAATAATTACAGGAGAAGGAAAGAGAAAACAATTACCCGTCAATTGCAAGTTACGGGCCACTTATAATGTCTGATACAAGCACATGGAAAACTAACAAATAGCATCGAATAATGTATCAACAGTGATAACTAGCATGAATCAGTAAAACAAGTCAACTAGCATGGTATACTAATAGTACAAATGAATGTGTCAAGTATAGTGTCACATGGGAACCAACAGTGTCCAGTAACAGTAAGCTAAGTATATCAGTGTAACAGTATAACAGTATCGGTCCAACAGTATTAGTCTAATAGTATCAGTCTTATGTTCTTACAGTCTTTTGTGTATTACTAGCTAGGTAGCACTTCATGCGCCCCAAAATATAACACATAGTTGCTACAACAAACAGTTTCGCTTTTAGATTTCATAGTGGACCATAATGGGGCAATGTACTCGGGTATCAGTAACACTAGCAGTAAAAGTAACAGTAATAGTAACAGTATGGAACACTAGTTCCCTTCCAAGTACATGTTTCCATATTTTCCACTACTAGATCTTTCCTTAAGAAACCCCGACTTGATTACTTTTATTATGGTTATCAAATAGGCATGAATGTGTACGAAATAGTGTCAAACTAACATGATACAATCATTATTAGGTTCAGGGAAACAAATCAACATGCATAGGTGATATACGGTCACATAAACGAGCAAAACAGTGTATTTTCATATTCAGGACAGCATGACAGTACAGTACTAAAATTGTGATTCCCGTTACTACAGAAATCCAAATCTGAATCGTTGAAGAATCTGGAAAATAGACTTCCACAAGAATCCATCGATTATATATAAGCTATATAGTATTTCACAAAATCATAACTCAAAACTGATTTGAATCGAAAAAATATGTTCGGCCAGAAATCAGTAGATCGTACTCAAAGTCAGAAAAACTGCATTAAAACTCCTCAAATAAATCCAGAAAAAATCTGGGGTAATCCCCTATATGTCTAATATCAGAATATAAATTTTCATAATATTCCAGTAAAATTAGTTCAATCAACAAAAATCAGAAAACATTAAGAAACGATAGTTTGACAAATCTGGAATTCCTAACGCTACTGTACGAAAATTGTAATATCTCGCTAACCATGAAAAGAAATCCAAATTCGCCTAATGTATATGAAAATAAACAAAATAAGCTAATTTTCATATTTCATAAATATTTTCCATACAGTAAAAGGAAATAGGGTGAAAATACGATTCTTTACAAAACAGTGAGTAAAATACAGCAAGTTCATAAATAAGCATGAAATGGCATATAAAAATCATCAATAAAATCCACCAAAATTCTAGGAAATCCCTAAATAGGTATAGAAATATTGTGCAAAGTTTCAGATCAAAATAATATAATTATAACTAGTACCAAAATAGTTTATTCATCGAAATCATCAAGAAACGAAATCTGGAAATAAAATACACTTCTGTAGTAAAATAGCCATAACTCACTCATACGAAAACGGAATCGATCAATGTCAGAGGAATTGGTAAGAAGACAGATTTCTCTACAATTCTTGTCTAATACAAAAATTAAGAATTCTGACCTTAATATGGTCTAAAATACAATTCAAAACTGATCATCGACAATTACAGATTTTCTCTTGAAAACAAAACGAACATAACCCACACGAAACTCGTTCCAATCACAATCAAACAAGGTATAGAGTCTGCTAAGGATCCAAACAACATGAAATAGGGTATATAACATATTCACAACCTTCATATCATATGGATCTCATCAAACACATAATTTCACCTAATTACCTCACATATATGAATAGATCAAGAACGGTCAAACCTTGTTGTTTTCATGTCAATTTTTGTGTCATGAGGCAAGTAAGGTCAAATAGCACAATAGAGACAAAAACCATCAAAATAACACACACACGAGTTGTCTCTAGAACCCACCTACACTGTAAGCGGTATTTTTGACTTGTATCATACAAAGAAATTTGAGTACAAGTTACTTGCCTTAACCGAAGACGAAAACGAAAAACACCAAGAATAACGGAAACGGATCCCGGCAACGAACAAACCCACGAACATGAATCCACGAACCAAACAATCCTCGATCACACGTGCACTCAAACACGAGCACGTGCAAACGAACGAGAACGAGAGAGAGTAAGGGCACAGGCAGCGTCGGGGCATCGGCTGGCTTCGGTTGCTCGTGCTCCGGCTGCTGCTGTCGACGACGGACGGTAGGATGGGGAAGAGGTGAAGATGACGGAGGATGGTGCAATGGAGTGCTCAGGTTGGGTGGTTGCAGCTAGTTGGATTGCGGTCGGGAGTAGGGGATGAGGTGGTTAGTCACTGGGTGAGCACAAGCCGAAGGGGAGCAGGACGATGAGGAGGTCGGTGTGCTGGGTTGTGGTGCTGTCGGGGAGAGAGAGAGGGAGGCCGGTGAGAAAGAGTTAGGATTAGGTTTTAGAGTTTTGTAGAGAGGGATTAAATAGGGTGTGGTTTAGGGTTTGTAGTAGGAGATGGATATTTGGGTATGTGGGTTTAATTACGATCCAATAGGAGTGGTAATAGGATTAGTTCAATTAGGATTTGATTTGGATCAATTAGTATAGGATTAAAAATAGGATTGTTGGTTAATTTGGCTTTGGTGATCAATTAGGGATCAATAGCAATAGGATTATGAATAGGGTAGCCAACCAAAACACCATGAGCACCCGAGAACAAAAATAAAGAAAACGAGACCCAAATAAGTGAAAAGAACAACAATCGATGAAGAACGAAGCAAAAGACAACAAATCAAACACAAAAGAGCTCAAAATGAAATAAAATAAATATATATTGAAAACAACTCCAATATACGGTCCAAGAAAAATACAGGAGAGTACAAATACTCAAACAAAAAAGAAAAATACACCAAAAATATGAAAAACAAAAAACAGGAGTTACACTCATCCTCGAGGTCCCCCTCTCGAGGTCCACACCTCGTCACCTGCTCAGCAAGATGCATCATTACTCAGTAAAAGTAATGGCTAGTTATGAATTATCATTTAGACAAAAATTTACAGTATGCGGTGGCCAGTCCGTGCCATGTATATACAAAATCAGGGGCAAGTAAAAAATAAAAAGAGAAAACTATAAGTTAAGGGATGACCTCCCGAGGAGGTGACTGAATGGGTTCGACCCCAACAGGGTCACCAATGTAAAGAGAGGCTTCCCTCGGGGTCGGAGGAGTGTTGTCAGCTCCTGGTTCGGGGTCGTAGCAGAGGCCATCAAGGTCAACATCAGGATGCCTATCCCTGACATGTTGAAGAGCTCACTCCTAGCCCTCCTCTTGGCCCCGCACGATCTGTTTGGCTCATCATCGACCTCTGCCTCCAACTCCTTCACCCTCTTCTCCAACCCATTGACCCTGTCTTCTCCTTCCACTACTAATACTAGTTGTCACGCCCCGCTTCCCAAAAGAATACGGAATACGGATACGTAACAAAAGCCCAGCGAATGATTTTCAACATCCATAAGCTATTAAAGAAATCTTTACAACATTCCCAAGAAACATCAGAGTCGGAAGCAAAAGAATCAACCACATGCACATAATGAGCCAAAATACCAACAAGAATACTTGAAACCAAATATATAAATCTCAAATAGTCATGATCTGAATAAAACAAATAACTTGGGTCACATCGCCCAAATACAAGAATAAATCCAAGTCTCAAATAAAATATTGTTCAAGCACGCTACAAGAATAACAATAATAAAATGCAGCACTAATACTTCATGTCTCCGATACCATCTGGAACCTGTTCTCCAAAATCTACAATTCAACGAATGCGGGAAAGTGGAAAAGAGAAAAACAAGTACCTGTCAGTTGCAAGTTACGGGCCACTATAATGTAGGATACAAGCACATAGGGAACTAACTAGCAACATGGTATAAGTATGATGTCGACATAAACAAATAGCATGGTAAGGTGAACAAGAGTAAATGGCATGAATCAAGTGTCAAGTAGTCAAGTATCATGTAAACATGCATCAAGTGTCAAGTGTCATGTAATCATATATCAAGTGTCATGTATCAAGTCTTATGTATCAAGTCTTGTAGTGAATTACAATCTAGGTACCACTTTATGCATCCCACACGACATGGTTGCTACAGCAAACAGTTTTGCTCTAGATTTCATAGTGGACCATAGAGGGCAGTATACTCGTGGACAAGTCAAGTAATCGAGCTCCAAGTATCATGTATCATGTAATCCAGTGTCAAGTTGTGCAAGTGGCAAGTATCGTGTCTTGCGTGCAAGTATCAAGTAATCACGAGTCAAGTATCATGTCTCAAGTAATCACGTAGGATCAGTGGATCCCCTTCCGAGTACACATTTCTGAATTATCCACTATTAGATCTGCCCCTTAAACTCTGGCTTGGTTAATTATTATTAATGTCAAATAAGCACGTCTATGTTCTAAATCTATCAAGAATAATATGGCATGATCATGTGACAAGTTCAGGTTGCAAGGTAAACATGTACGAGCGCAAGATGGTTCCTAAAAGACTAAAATAGACAAATCTCAAGTTCAGGACAGAAAGACCATACTGTAGTAAAACAGTGATTTCCAGTGTTACAAACATCCAAATCTGGATCCGTCGAAGGATCTGTAAAATAGACTTCCACATGAATCTAGCGAATATAAATAAGTCATATACAAATTCACAAAAACACAGCTCAAAACTAATTTGAATACAGAAAATGGGTTCAGCCAGAAATTGGGAAAACGAATTCAAGAATAGGAAAACAGCATGAAAACACATTAATAAATTCACGAAAAATCTGGGGTATTCCAATATATGTCTAGTATCTAAATATAAAGTTTCACAATTTTCCAGTAAAATTAGATCAGTCATCAAAAATAAAAAAATATCAATAAACCATAGTTTGGCAAATCTGGAATTCCCAACACTGCTGTACGAAAACTAAGATATCTCGCAACCAGTGAAACGAAATGCAATTCTGCCAAAGGGATATGAAAATAGATAAAATATACTAACTTTCATATTTCACAAACATTTTTCATACAGTAAAAGAAATCATAGTGAAAATAAGATTCTTTACAGAACAACGAGCAAAAATACAGCCAGTATGGATTTCATAAACGAGCATAAATCAACACATAAAACTCATCAATAAAATTCATCAAAATTATGAGTAATCCCTAACTAGATAAAGAAACACTGACCAAAGTTTTGGATCAAAATAATATATATAGTATAGTTCTTTAAAATGATTTGTCATCAAAATTACTGAAAAACAGAATCTAGAATGATCAATACCTCTGTACTAAAACAGTCATAACTCAGTCATACGAAATCAAAATCAAGCAAGGTCAGAGGAATTTGGAAATAGACAAAATTATCTAAAACTCGTGTTTTATACCGAAATTAAGATAATGACATTAAAACAGTCCAAAACAGCAAACAGAATAGAGCAGCGACAAAATACAGATTTTTCCCTTAAAAACAAAATCAACATAGATTCAAGAAAATTGATCTAAGCACACCCAAACATGAAATCGAGTCTACCAAGTATCCAAACATCATAAACCAAGGTATCGAACATGTCCACACCAAATATTTCACATGGGTCTCAACCACAACACGATTTCTCACAAAATCTCACATACATGATCCAAATCAAGAACAGGTAAAACCTAAGTTATTTCATGTCAAGATTTGTGTCATGAGTCATCTATGGTCAAATTTTCACAATACAGACTAAACCCATTAAGGAAAACACAAACAAGAGTCGTCTTTAGACCCAACTACACTATAGGTGGTATTTTTGACTTGTCTCAAACAAATGAATTGGAGTACAAGTTACTTGCCATAACCGAGAAGAAGAACGATGCAAATCAAGAGTAAGGAGCGAAACCCATGAACGAAAATCCACAAATCAACAGATCCAAGCAACGAACCCACGAACAACTCGCACGATCCCACGTGCGAACTCTCAAGCAAGCGAGAGGGAGACCAAAAGAGAGAGAGAGAGAGAGAGAGACGATGGATTTATGGTGCAAGAGGTTTGGTATGGTGGTGTGATGAGATGGTCGGATGATGGTGGTGTAAGAGATGGGTTTGTCGGGTGTAGGGTGTTGTCGGGGTTGAACACAGACCGGGAGAGAGGAGGAGGGTGGCTGCCGAGATGGGGCACACAGGTCGGGGAATGGAGTTGGCCTGAGGTGGGGTTGTGTGCAGGTCGGGACGCAAGCAAGGAGAGGGATTTGTGAGAGATGGAGTTAGGGTTAGGGTTTGTGAGGGAGAGTGCATATATATAGGGTTTAGGATGTGGGTTTATGGGTATTGGGTTGTGGGTATTAGGAGTTAGTAGTAGTTTTACCAACTGGGTTTTGGGTTTGGGTCAATAAAATAGGAATACAACTGTAGGATAACAAATAGGATTGGGGATTTTAATTTGGCTTTGGTAGAAACTTAGTAGGGATCAAATAATAGGATTGGGAAAAAAAATATAGGACAACCAAATTACCACCACCACAAACACCTAAAAAAAATAATAATAAAATAAAATAAAGAGAACGGGACCAAAATGAAGAACGAACCCAAAGAGACAACAAATCACAACAAAGAGATCAAAATAAAATAAAACGAATATATATTGAAAACAACTCCAATATACGGTTCCAAAAAATACAAGAGAGAAAAAAATACACCAAACGAAAAATACACTCCAAAATATACAAAAAATGAAAAACAGGGGTTACAGTCCTACCCACCTAACAAAATGAATTTCGTCCTCGAAATTCAAACAGAAGATACATAGGGTAACCCCAAAATAACCAGAAGAACAAAACAAAACTAGCCAAACAAATGAGGAAACTTCTGCTGAATCTCCTCCTCCAGCTCCCAAGTCGACTCACCAGGCGAGTGAGGATTCCAAGCAACAAAAACCAACTTGATGACCTTGTTCTTAAGCACTTTCTCCCGCCGATCCATAATAGAAACTGGCAGATTCTCACAAGTCAAATCCGGCCGAATGGTCAAATCTGAATAGTCGATCACGTGGCTCTCATCTCGGTTATATCTCCTAAGTTATGAGACATGGAAAAAATCGTGTACTCCTGATAAAGCTGGTGGCAATGCAAGACGATAGGCCACCTTGCCTACTCGCTCCAAGATCTCAAACGGTCCAATAAACCTAGGGCTAATCTTGCCCCTACCACCGAACCGAATGACACCGCACCATGGCAATACCTTTAGGAAAATATGGTCACCAACACCAAACTCCAAAGCTCTCCAATGAACATCAGCCCATCGCTTCTGCCTATCCTGAGCTGCCTGCAAGTGCTTCCTGATCTGAACCACCGCATCAATTGTCTTGGTGATCAACTCCGGACCCAACAACTTCCTATCACCAATGTCATCCCAGCACACTGGTGATCTACACTTCCGCTCATAGAGTGCCTCGATACTGGACAGTCGACCGATGCTTGTCTATAGTCGACTGATACTGATGTATCTTGATATATTTGAATGTTCTTTTAAATGATTTATTCTCTTAATGTTTTAATCTATAACTTACTATTCTATACCTTATTTTCTACTGAACATATGTTTTCAAGTTGTTTTAATTGAGCAATTTATGATGGCAGATTGGTTTGGATTTTGGGTGTGAGTCTCTAGAGGGTGTGTGTGACCCTAGTATACTGGCTGTTGAGATATTTGTGTTTTGGGCCTGTTGAGGCATTTTAGTTGATCAGTTGTTGAGTTAAGTCCGGTAGGGTACACCAACTGTAGGAGATTCTTAAAGTAATTAAATAAATTAAATGATAAGGACAGGCACTAGTGGTGATATGATGAATGAGAACATGGGTTATGGACCTCAGTATGGCTCGCAGTGTGAGATAATCTCCGAAATTATCCAGGTGTGAGTGAAATAGTCTCCGGAATTACCTGTGGTGTGGGATTGATCTCCGGAATTATCGGGGTCGAGGCAACACTCGTGTGGTATTCGTGTGATGAGGTGCCATAGCTTGCGGTGTGGGGTATTCTCGAAGATTCCTAGGTGTGAGTGAAATAGTCTCCGAAATTATCTTTGGATAGAGATTGACCTCTGGAATTTTCGGGGCATGGGCTAACACTCACAGTGTATCTATATCTCGTAGTAATCATAGAAGTAGGATTAGTTGCATAGCGGGGGATTAAACCCTATGAAGTAGAGAACGTTAAGGGCTTGCATAGGGCCTATGTAGAGTGGGATACATACACTCCGACAAGTACGCATTAGAGAGCCAGCATATAGCATTGATGTTTTCTTGACTTGGTATTATGCATGTGTTTTCGGTTTTCTATACTTGATACTTAGTCTAGCTTCACTTGATATTTTCGTGTTTCATGGTTATTCCCTAATTCATTTACTCTTGTTTATTTTCTGTTGTTGATGAATCTATGCTCTATTTATGTTGTTTGCTTTTATGTCACTCACACCGTTATGGCTGACCCCTTTAGTTTTGGGGGTTAGTGTTATCTCTAACCTCATATTTTATAGGTGATTACCTATTGCTTGGAATTTGGATGCTTGAGTTAAAGTGATGTAATGGATTGTGTGATTTTGTAAAAGAAAGTGTTGTAAAGAAAGAAAGTTTGTATATGTATGTATTCCGCTGTGCTATGTAAATATTATTAAATTAAAAGTTTGAGAAAAATTTTATTGGTATTTTGGGCTGTGTTTAATAATACATTTGAAGTTGATGCGGAGAATTGTGCCACGTATTTCTGAGATATCATATTAGAAATTCGGGGCACTACGGAAGGGGAGTGGCACTTCAGCTGGAGGTCACTGCCTTCCTTTTCTCTTTCGGAGGCATGGTTTGCAACTACTTTTGCTTATGAAGTAAGGTTGAATTGTTTTTTCATTTACCATGTGATCTCTGTATTGCACGGGAAGATGAAGCACCTTTTTTAGCCATGGTCTGCAATAAAAATCAAACGGTTAGCGTCCAGATCATAAGTTGGATATCAGTTGTTCATGTGATCTTTGTATTGCACATACTGTTGAGTCAAACTGGTTAAAAATCCAAATCTGACTAATATATCAATCAAAACCAAACTTCCTTACGTAGTCATGTTTGACAGATACATTATCCAAACTCGGGCTCTAATACCACTAAAAACCTTGTCACGCCTCGCTTCCCAAAAAAACGGAATACGAGTACATGATATTGCCCAGCGAATGACTAACGACACCCATAAGCTGTTTATCCGATCAACTCAACAATAATAACAATACAAAATAATTACGCTGGGAATAATGATAATCTCATGAATAATATTACTTGGAATGAAGCAATATGAAATATCCAAATACAATAAACCAATGTCTGGAAACAATAATAAAATTCGGGTCATCAGCCCAATACAATAATAAATCCAATTACAAATAAGAATAAGTCTCAATACATTAAGTTCAGTAAAACGAAAGCAATTAGAAGGCATTAAAGCTTCAGAAAGTTTGTTCTCCAATTCCAGCAGGTAATTCTCCATGATTACCTGTGAACACTTCATCTAAAAAGAGGAGAAAAATTGTCCTTAGAGCAAGTCATGGACAGCAAGTAGAGAAAGTAAGGAACAATGGAATATCGATATAACAATGATTTCAATGGATCAATAGGAATCAATAACATGGGATAATAGCAGTAATCAATATCAATAATAATCGATGCTATGGCTATAAACAATGATTCAATATTCGATAACAATATTCAATGGTCAATATCAATAACACTTAGACAATATTCGATATTAATAGGAACAATGATGAACAATATGCAATGTCGATATTGTGTCAATTCTTAAGTCTATTATCCATTTTAATCCTAACTAATGCACGTACTACTACATCCCATACTACAGGTTCGATGCATGCAATCAATTTCGTTTAGACTTATGTGCAAGATTCTATAGATCATGTACACGGCACGATAATATTATTTGCAGCATTGGTGCACACTGGTTGGCTCAATAATAATAAAACATTACACGAACAATTGGGATACTGTAGTTAGTAATCCAACAATAAATCAATAACAATAACAATAGCCAACACACGATACTTTGGGAAACATGGTCCACACTTCTGCGTATAGTCACTATATCATCAACTACTCTAGTCAATCCCTTAAACCCCGGCTTATTAATTATTTTATTAATGCAACAATACAATATGCAATTAAGAGACATGAGTGGAACGATAATAACAATAGGAAAATAATAGGATGATAACTTGAATTGGACAATTAGAATGATGACAATAACTCAATAGGATCATGCAATGCAATATACATACTTCAATTCATGCAATACTATGATATAGAAATAATTAAATTATGAAAAACTGGAAAAGGAAAATTTTAGATAGCAAGAGTAGTCTGTACAAAAATATAATTTTCCGCTACTACAGAAATCGAAAACTGAATCCGTCAGAAATTCTAGAAACTAGACTTCCTAACGAACCCAACGCAAATTTAAAGTTCAAAATCTGACAAGAGTAGCTAGGTCAATAACATCATTCTTTACAGATTACATGTTCAGACAGAAATTCGATATCAAGTTATTATAATTTTAGAAACAGAAAAAACTCAATATTAAATTCATTAAAAATATGTTTTAAACTCCGAAACGTGTTTCTGCAATTTATATAAACATATGAAAGATTCAATCTTTGGAATCAATAGAGGCACGAAGTCAAGTAAATTGGGATTAGCTCGTGTAAACCCTCAATATACCCAACAAAAGAGATGAACAATATACAATACAATAATAATGGGATCTACTTGCGAGAGTTTCAACAAAGACTTGAATTTGATTCAATAGAAATTCAAGAGGAAAGTGACTTGCCTTATGGACGATGAAATTGAATACCAAGAATAATGGGATGAGAATCCCGAAGCAACGAACCCACGAACACACAAAATAACACATATATACTATGTGCAATAAAGGAACAAAGCAACAACAGCAACAATAGAGCAATTGACAGCAATAATAAAGGGAAGCAAGAGGGTCTGACATTGCTGGTGGTCATCGGCGTCGCAGGCAGCGGCGCGACGGGGAAAGGAGCGTCGGGGCGGCATTACTTTGCTGGTCAACGGGATTGGGAGCAGCAACGGGTTCGGCTGTTGCCGTCGAGAGTGGAACAGGGGAGCAGGGGTTTGGGTGTCTGGGCGTCGACGGGATAGGGAGGTGCTAGGGCGGTGGTACTGGGTGGAAGTGACGACTGGGGGTCGTCGTCGAGGGAGGTCGATGGTTTGGGTGGGAAAACAGGGGTTGGATTCCGATCTGGGAGAAAGAATCAGAGAGGAGAGAGAAAATGGAGAGAGGAGAGAGATTAGATGGCTATTAGGGTTTGTATTGTGCAATTTTTAGGGTTTGCAATAGGACTGTATTTATAGATTGTAATTAGGGTGTTGGGTTAATGGTTAAGTATCCAATAATAGCGGTTTTGGGTTAAGAACAATAGAAATTGGATTTTAGGGTTCAATAAGAGATGGGTTTAAGGACAACAGAGTTCAAATAAAAATACCCACAATTATATAAAAGAAAATAGGACCAACAAAAATAGCTCAATCAAGAAGAACGAAGAATTTCATGAACAATTTTAATTAAAATAATCAAGGAGAGAAAAAAATGGAGTATTTTATTCAATTGAAATAGAAATATTACAAAAGAGGGAAAAAATGAAAATAGCAGAAATGGTAGTTACACCATGAGCATGCTGCATTGGTGGGACATGACCACGTCTGCAACCTCATTGGTCACATTGTATCTGTCAGGAAAGGTTGAGTACAAAAGTAGGATTCATAATCCGGGTTCAAATCCATAAATATGGAGAACGAATTGATATGGACGTATGTAGTTATGGGATGCATACGGTTCCAGAGTCTCGCTTGCATTAGAATAAGTGCATCCTTGCCTTAGTTGACCTTGGATTAGATTCTAAGTCATAATACTCACGAACACTTAAACTACACCTGCATATTTTACCATGCTTAAATATGTTTGTTTGAAGTAGAGATTTCCGTGCTTGTAATCAGTGTTTAAGCGTCAGTATATGTCATGACGTCCTCACTCAATTAGGTTGTGGATACAGGACCACTGATCTGGGAGAACTCTAGGCAAGGCATAGTATCCATTTAAAGAGCCCAGTGTTCATTTATCTTTCATGTATACCCTGATGTACTTTTATTAAAATCATTGTAACACTCGGCTTGTAATATATTATGTTGAATAAAAAGTTTTAAATTTTCCTGCTTTTCTGTGTTTTGAGGCTAATTAAATGTAAAGGTCTTGGCTCTTGTCTCAAATTCTCCACATAGGAAATTCGGGGCATTACAAAGACTGAAAAATTTATTGAAAAAATGAAACTAAGCAGCTGCTTCGATGCTAGCCTTTATTACATGTTGTGACTGTTATAATTGTTGGTCTTTATTACATGTTTGAAGCTAACTATTAGGTTATGGTGTTAAGCATTGTACTTCTTTAGATGCTCGGTGTTCCAAGTGAAGATTTCTCAGTTCTCTCTGATGTAAGTGATGAGCTACTCCCTGACTTAATTCGGAAGTTCCTTGGTCACCTGAAAATGCTAAGCTTAATCTCTCTGAGATAAGGAGATTTCTGCTAGTTCTTCTAAGGTTCAAAGTGGGTTTGTTCCCACTCTTTGGAGAGCTCCATAGCGTCGAGGGGGAGGACTGAGCCCCCCATTGTGGCGGTATAACATGCCCGAGTGGCTTCTTGGCTTCCCCTACCCATGTTGCTGAAGAAAACTTCATCTTCATGTGGTAGGCTTAGGCAATCGCGTGAAAGGTTGGTAGCCCTGGGCTACCAAAAATTGCATTGTAGGTGGACTTCATGTCCACAATCATGAGAAATTCCCTGTGGGTAGTTGGAGCTTTCCCAACGGTTGCATCAAGGGTGACTATTCCCTCTATTAGAACTGGGGCTCCGATGATTTCATGGAGAGTGTACACGGCAGGCTTGAGGTGGTCTCGCTTAAACTTGGGGCCCTCGAACACATTCAAGAAGAGGATGTTTACTGAGCTGCCGTTACCTACCAGGACACGGCGCACCACATGTTTGACCATACATATGTTGATTACTAGCGTGTCGCAATGAGCTGTTCGAACACCTTCAAGGTCTTGGTCTGAAAATGTGATCGGCACCCCCGAGTTCTTGGGAGGGGGGATATTATGCACCGAGTTAACTTCTCGGAGAAATGCTTTCTTGGAAGAGTTAGATGATCCCCCCATAGGTCCCCCATGAATGGCGTGGAATATCTCGATGCGCACCGAGTATTGGGACTCGATTTATTTCTTTGGTCGCTTATTGGCTCCTCTTGGAGGAGGTTCGGTGTTGTTCCTTTGGGCAAACCTGGTGAAGTACCCCCGTCGGAGCAGGGCTTCTAGCTCGTCTTTGAAGGTTCAACAGTCATCAGTGAGATTCCCGTGATCTTTAAGAAACTCGCACCACTTGTTCCTATGTCTTCTTCCACTTGGGGCATCATCTTGGGTGGAGGTCGAAGGAGTCCCTCCTTGTCCACTTCCATTAGGATTGTAGAGATGCTAGCGTTAAGCAGAGTATACTTCTCAAATCGAGGAGTTTGAGGTGGACGACGTTGGCCTGTGACATCCTTCTGGGACTTACTGGGTTCGTCTTCGTTGGTCCTCTTCCGTTTGTTCCCAGATGAGGTCACATTCTATTCTTGAGGTCGAATCGCATCCTCCACTCGGATGTACTTCTCGACTCTTTGGAGGAGGTGTGAGAAGTACCGGGGAGGTCTTTTGAAAAGGGAGGCTTTGAGGTAATCATGATTTACATTTTACCTGAAGGCAACCATGTCTATGGCTGAGTTGAGTGAGGGGATGGACAGAGACTCGGCTGCGAAGCGCCGAGCATAACTCTTAAGGAACTCTCCGTCCCTTTGCTTCAGGTCAAGTAGGGAGGTGCTTGTCTTCTCTGTCTTGCGGATGGTAATGAAGTGCGTGAGGAAGAGCTACTTAAGTTGATCGAATGAGAAGATAAACCTTGGAGATAGTCGAGATAACCACTCCTGTGTGGATACCTTCAGGGTTGCTGGGAAAGTCTTGTAGAGGAGGAAGTCAGATTCTTGGTGGATCATTATGAGGATTTTAAAACTCTTAATGTGGTCTACCGGATCGGTTTAATGAAGTGCATGAGAAAGAGCTACTCAAGTTGATCGAATGAGAAGATGGACCTTGGAGAGAGTCGAGAGAAGCACTCCCTTGCGGATAACTTCAGGCTTGCTGGGAAAGTCTTGCAGAGGAGGGAGTCGGATGCTTGGTGGATCATTATGAGGATTTTAAAACTCTTAATGTGGTCTACCGGATCGGTTTCCCTGTTGTATGACTCGAAGTTGGGATCTTGAAGTTAACAAGGACAGAAGCCTCAATAATCTTCTTGAAGAAGGGGGGTCTGATGAGACGGTATTTTCTTTCATGTTTTTCTTCTTTCTTTTTCAGCAGTGCTAAACGATCATCCATCTTTCGGAGGCATCGGAGGATGGCATCCTCTTGTTGATCGGATCTGGTGGACCAATGAAACTCTTCCATTGCAGAGGAATAGAGCGGTGAGGACTGGTTCGTCGGGTCTTAGGAAGAATTATGTCAAGGGCCTAAAGAATTTCATCTTTGAACTTTCAGAGTTCTGCTCTGGTAATGGGTACTTCCTCCTCCCTCACTCTTCTAGGGATTGTTCTGCTGGTTGAAGTTGGATGCCTCCTCTCTCGGGAGAGGAGTTCTTTTGTGGTCCCTTCGGGAGCGGTGACTTTTTCTCCCCCTAGGAGAAGGGGATCTTCTTCACCTTGTGGGAGAGTGATTTCTTCCGCACTCCCTTGGACAGGGATCTCTTGTATTGTAGCCTCTGAGGAGAGGGACTCCTCGTGCCTACCTAATGTGACGGATGTGGCCTGCTTGAACGACCCCTGTATTCGGACTCTTGCTGTCTGGAGTTTATGAGACGGTGAAGATCTTGTTGAGGTTAAGGTGCCTCGGGAGGCACGGTGGAGGGTGTAGATGTGTAGACCGCCCCTATGTTCTCTCCAATAAGTTATGCAGGGGGTTGATTTCTTCGGGAGCCCCCTGGTGGAAGCTCCTTGGAGAGGGGGTTGAGTAGGCTGTTGAGGCTGTTCCTGCTGAAGGAGTTGATCCGACTGAAGGGTATGAGGGGCGTCTTCAAGAGGAGGAGGCGGAGGAAGAGGGTTGGCTCGTCGGTTTGAGGCTGCCGCCTTCCCTTTTCCTTTGGAGGCATGACTTAAAACTGTTTTTACCGGGGAAGTTTGGTCGGATTGGTTTATGAAGTTTCACACAGATGGTGCCAATCTGTTGCTGCTAACTTCTGTGTGGGAGCAAACAGATGATATGGGTTCTTTTAAAAGTAATAAAATATTGACCTTTTTGACTTTTGTCGGTATTGACTGCTTTCAACAGATGTTGACTTCTCAATCTGACTCGTTTGTGGCGTTGGATCGTATTCGTGTGGTGACGATTGCCGTCGCTGACCTGCAAAAAGTATGAAACACCGGGGTTGACCCCGGCGACAGACCTTCCGACGCTCAAGTCAGAACTCAAGAAGAATATGAGAGAGCCTTTGTGGTGAAAATACTCATTAGCTTGTTCTAGTGGAGGTAGAGAGGTATTTATAGTCGCCTTGGGAGTCAGTTTCAAAATAATGATTTATCTCTACTTCCCGGTGTTTTTGGATGGAATCAGTTATCTCTTCTTCATGAAGAGATAAGAGTAGTTGAGGGGATTTGAGTTTTAAACTCTCCCATAGATAAGAGATATGGTTTTTGAACTATCTCTTAAAGATAATCATGAGTTTAAATTATATTTAAATGATCTGGACTCATTTACGTGGGGCTGTTATGACAACCCAATAAGACAGATTTATTTTTGGGTTATTAGGCTTGAAAGAAGCCAAATTTCCATTCATGGACCCGTTTATATATGAAATTACTGTTTTATCCCTGAAACTTTTATGTTTCGTGCCCGATTTGAACAGTCCCGATTTCGTTCTATTTTTACCCATATCAGTGAGGAATTGGTGGAATAGGAGGTTTCCTTCTTTCCGCCAATCCTGCTAGTGGTGGATTGTTATTTCCCACTAAAATTGTGACATGATCTCTGATCAAGTTAGAGATGGTGTTTTAGGGAGGAAGTTTGTGTGTTCTGCATGCTTTAATTGGGCTAGGATTAGAAGTTTTTCCTTTAGTAGTGTTTTTGTTTTAATTTTCTAGGGATTCTTGAATTCATATTTTTGTTCTTATTTCCGTTTGGCCTTTATCAATAAGAAAGAAAAAAAAGTCATTTGGGTTGTTGATAACGTCTTAAATAAGAGGGCCAACGGCCCTCTCCGCCCTACATAAGTAACTCCACTAAAACCGAACCCATTCTCATTTTGACTAATTTTTAAGGGAATTTGCCATTTACACTCTGACAACCGATATCTACTTTCATAAATATTGTACTAAATATATCTGGACCACTTCTTGCATTCTCAATTTTTCTGAAAGGATAAGATAGTAAAAATTATGTTACATTTGAATTTTTTATATATGTTAGAATTAGAGATAGAAAAATATTCTTTTATTGATTGGTTAAACTGAGTACAATATGTCTCCTATATATAGGAGAGAAGAGAATACTAAACCAATACATTATTCAATGTGGGACTAAACTAATCTATCATCTAACACCCCCTCTCAAACTCAAGTTAGTTCAAGCAACAAGAGTTTGAAATACTGACAATGTTTATGTGGAAGGAACGACAAACTGTGATGCAGAAACGGCGCTTGATGGCGCATGTGACGGAACTGAGAAGTACACTGATGGGATCTCACCCCTGACTTGAGACATTGTCGATGCTGGGATCTCATCTCTGAACTGAGAAATAGACTGATAGGATATCACCCCTGATTTGAGACATAGTCGATGTTGGGATCTCAACCCTGACTTGAGAATGGTCGATGATAGGATCTCACCCCAGATTTGAGAATTATCGATGACTGAGAACTGGATACAGATAACACCCCCTCTCAAAATCACGATCGATCAACCGTAGTGAGTTGACGATCTGGATGTAGAAGCACAAGAACCTGCAAGATTTTTTTTTATATAATTATTTTAAATAACTTGCGGGCAAATTATTATACGGTTACATTGCAGCCGAAGCATTCAAAACTGAGAATGAAAACACACTAATACTAACACAACTGAAGCAACTTTGAGTTTTTAAAGGAATTGAGACTGGCAAACAAAGAAGAAAATACATAAGGACATCTCATTGGGACAAAGGAGGATAAGAAAGATTGTTTAGTCATCACCGAATCTTGTCTTCTTCCCTGAGTTGGAAAATCCACCACCACAACCTCCCCTACCACCACCTCCACGTCCTCCTCTACCACCAAAACTGCCACATCCACCACCACCACCACCACGCTGGCCTCCAAATCTGCCACACCTCAAAATTGTTGTTTGATGACGGCTAGGGTTTTGGAGATTTTGCTATTAATGACGGCTAGGGTTTTTGGAGATTTAGAATTAGAGTTTGAGAGATAGAAGATGACGACTAGGGTTTTAGAAATTTTAGGGTTTTTAGGGAGATTAGGGTTCTGATCTTTCATCTTGAACGAAAGAGAGATGTGGAGAGGTGGAGTGATTCCGATGAAGACGGAAACCACTCCACCTCGACGACGAGGATAAAATTAGTATAGGCCTTATAAGACGATAGGCTCTGATACCATGTTAGAATTAGAGATAGAAAAATATTCTTTTATTGATTGATTAAACTGAGTACAATATGTCTCCTATATATAGGAGAGAAGAGAATACTAAACCAATACATTATTCAATGTGGGACTAAACTAATCTATCTATATAATAAAACACAAAGAAAGCTATCAAGTGGCTCACATTCAATCCCCTCAAAATCAATGGCCCAGATCTAACCTCACAAAACACATTTTCCCTCCCAAAATTTTAAATCCCAAAACCAAATTTCTCCTCCAAAACTAAAAAAACTCATTACTTTATTACTATCTCTCTCTTCTCTCTTCTCTCTTCACTTTTTCATATTTCTCTCTTTCTCTCTCTTCCTATCTCTCTCTCCCATTCTTTCTTTATTTATTTGAAAATTTAGATTTTAAGATTTCAGATTTGTAAATTTTTAGAATTTTTATGTTTTTTTACTGCACATGTTATACTGAAAATATGAAATATCTTTTCAACAGTTAAATTTCATCATTTTTCACACTTAAAGCTCTAAGAAGTTAGATTTTACACCCCATTTATAATTATTTTATTTACAACTAATTATTGTCATACTATTCAAACTTGAGCTACATAATTGTTGTTTTACTGTTTAAAGGGCTTTTCATGTTTTGTATCGTTTCGAAGACGTGCCGTAGGCACGTGCCCACGGGTAAACCTAGTCATCTAACAATATATAATAACTACTTTTTACTAAAACAAAATTGAGTAGTTCTTTAATTAACAAACTGACCTTAATTTTTATTCAAACATAAATTAATCTCAATTAACACATTAAAAAAAACAGAGTTTAATATGCGAATGTAAATATAGGCATGAAGTTAAATTGTTCACAATGTGTTATAAAGGGCTTTCAATATATTTATACTAGTATAATACACGTGCGATGCACATCTATGAAAAAGTTTAGTATTTGTATATCGTATAAGAAAAGAAATAGTAAAACATTTAACTTGTAAAATAGCAGGCTTCAATAATAGAATAAGTGTGAACGATTATAGAATCAAACTTCAACAATACATAAAGGATCGTAATGCAATGAAAATACTCTATGAATTTGGGGAATATTTGAAACTTTTGTACAAAACATGAAAACTATAACAAAACTCTAGACAGAATGTTAAGATGCCTGTTTTAAAACTTACAGTGAGAGATAAGATGCATGTGACTATTCCTATTTTGAGTGCAAGACTCAAGTAGGAACCTTGGAAAAATAACATGTTAAGTGATGGAGGGTTCACTCCTTTATCTAAATGCCCAATCTGTAAAAATAATGAGTAATTAAACAAAATTGATCAAGCAATTAACTATGAACAGATTTATCTCCGTGTGCATTGCATGTTTATTTATTTATTTTCTCTTTTCTCCCGAATCAATGAACATCATCGTATTCGTACAGATTGGTCAGTACTTTACTCTAAAAACCGAATTTACTGTAGTAATATAGATGTAAGCAATATATGCATCGGAAAATATATAAATGTGTATCAAAGCCAGTTTCTTACAGTTTTGATGCCATGATTTTGAGCTTTGAAAGCAAATGAAATAGCTATGGAGAGTATCACTGAGGCTAGGGGAGCAACTGCTGATACCCAAAAGAGCTTAGTCCTCCTTAAACTCTGCATATCGATATATTTAGTTAATCACAGTTTTAAATTCTCCAAAATAAAATAAAAAATCTCGAAAACTTACAATATGCCTTGTTATCAATAGAAAAGCCAAGAATGAGAAACCCATCACCACAGTTTGCCAGGCCCACTGCACATAATAATTTTTACAACATTAAAAATTAACAACTCAATTTCTTTAAAAACTTCAAGGTTAATAACCCTAATAATACCTCTGTTCTGTGCTAAAAAACAGAGACCATAACAGGAATGAAACCCATCTTAGTAGTGAAATGAACAATCCTAAGCAACCCTTTCAGCTGTTGAAGTGACACAATCAGAAAGATTACAATTGGGTAAGTCATTTTACAACATAAAATGATTCATTATAGACAACATGAACCGAGACAAAAAGAGTGTTATTTGTTGGTGACAAATTCCTCGTAATTAAAATTGTAAAAGCAAAAACATTCAGACTCATAATATAGTTTCTTTTTTGTGGATAAAATTGGGTGGCCATAAAAGTTTCACAATTGAAAATGTGGTAATTTCGAAGGGTTACTTAAATGTTATCAAATTACATCACTTCTTGTGAAGGGTTTAATGTTTACCCAAACAATTTTTTGAAACTTTTATGGCCACCCAATTTTATCAAAAAGAAAGATTAATCGCATATGTGATCAAGTTCTCATTAGTACATCGTAGTTTGTTTAACAATTTACAGTTACTCTTTTTGTTTCAACCTCACTTATCATTATATTGGAAATGTGATAATTTCAAAGGGTTACTTGAATGTTATTAAGTTACATCACTTCTTGTGAAGGGTTTAATGTTTACTTTAGAGCTTGCTTTCCCCCAAATCCTCATAATCTCAGATCGTCGAAATCTCAAATCAAACACCAATTTCATTGCAATCTTGATAATTGGCAAAACGCTCTACCAGTAAGCTAATTCCCAAGATTTTTTGAGTTACTTTTTTAAGTATTATATATATCATGTATTTTATGTAATAGGATGCAAAGGACACAATTATATGTGTATAAATTACTTTTTATTTATAATTAAAATTCAAATTACATAAGATGTTACCCATATCCATTACTGAAGAGTGTGTTTATAAAAAACGTTAGGTTTACTAAAGTCCTATTTTTAATCTAAAAACCCATGAAAGAAACCAAGAAGTAAAACACTTACCTTGGTGAGCAATGAAATTGAAAGTATCTCAAATAAAATTTGCAACTTAAATTTTCTTCCAATAATCTGATTTCCCCTAATCTGAAAACCCATGAAACAAAAATACGAAAAATTGTCAACTGTTCTGGCTTTTTTAAAATATCGCAAAAGCAAAGTATTAAAAATTATAAATAGCAAAGAAACGGTCGAGTTTTGACAGGTACCTTGGTTCTACGGCGAAACGGCGACGCCCTTCGGGATTCTACGAATCGGCAGCAAATTTGCGGTGTAGCTCTCGAATTTCGACAGAGAAACTACATTACATGAATTCGACATTACAGAGACATCACTTTTCTCATAAATAGGATGCTAGGACACAATTATATGTGTATGATTTAGTTTTTATTTATAATTAAGATTCAAATTACATAAGCTGTTACCCATATCCATTACTGAAGAGTGTGTTTATAAACAACGTTAGGTTTACTAAAGTGTTATTTTTAATCTGAAAACCCATGAAACAAACTAAGAAGAAAAACACTCACCTTAGTGATCAATGAAATTGAAAGCTTCTCAAATCAAATCTGCAACTTAAATTTTCTTCCAATAATCTGATTTTCCCTAATCTGAAAATCCATGAAACAAAAATAAAGAAAATTGTCAACTGTTCTGGCTTATGCATGGAAGACCAAAACACGAATGTGATATTGTAGTTAACTAATTACCTGATCATGCTTAGGGCAACCTTGGTTGCGATCGCAGTAATTCTGATCTATGATGATGGGGTTATGTACCTTTTGCATCATTGCGTTCATAAAGACGAGAGCTTAGGGACTGAGATATGGTTACCATGGTATCCATGGTTCATAAAGACGGGATACCATGGTTACCATGGACTGAGAAAAGGATACCATGCGTGCAAAAGGTAACCATAGATCAAAAAGTAAAATAGAGAAAAGGATACCATGGTATCAATAGTTTGGTCTATGATATATGATTGAATGAATGAATGTAAGCTCTCTTTCTTTTAACACCCCTTCCTTCCTTCTCTATCTCTCTCTCTCTTAAAACCATGGTTTCCTTTTTTCTTTCTCTCTCTATAAAAGTAGCCCTTTGTCTCTTTCCTTCTAATAGCATGACCAGATTCTTGTATTGTATTGTATTTTATTGTATTGTATTGTATTGTTGTCTGTTTATTTGGAGAAAGAGGATCAAACCCATTCAAGAGGTTTCGCATTTTGGGTCATCCTCAACCTTTGAGTCTGATGGGTCCTGAGATTTCGATGCTATGGTTAATGGGTTTGTGTTTGATTTTGCGGAGGATGGTTCTAGAGTCGAGATTTGGGTGGGTTTTGTGGGTTTGTTGACTTGTGTTTTTTTTCTTCACTGTGTTCATCCACTTAATAATCAAGTTGCGACTCATCCCTCCTCACTGAGATATTCTCGTTAAGAAAAGGTCAATTTTATATACCTGATACCATGGCTCGGACCTCAGAAGATGCACTCGATCCATAGAGCAGTCGTACCAGGTCCGATGGAGATGCAATCATCGCCCGTCTTAATGCTGCTCTGCAGAATGTTCACCCCCTTCGACATTTGGACATGAACTCCATCGGTGTTTGGTTGATGTTTTCGATTTAGGGTTTTTTTTGCTAACAGAGAAGATGAGGGATTTTTTGATTTTACGTGCATGACACGGGGATGTTTAATGGATGTAGTTTGGCCGTATATTGCACGGGTTTGCTCAGTTACAAAATTAGGATTTATTTGTTTACAACCCCAACTCTTCTATTAAAATATTAGAGAAGTAGAGGTTTGTCATCCTATTTGTGCGTCACTCTTTATTGGTTGAATCTACTTAACTATATTAATCTACATATTAACAGTCTCTCAGCTCTCACGGACTCTAACTTATAACCAATCAAATGGTTCATTAAATGGTTAAGAAATAAAAAGGTTAAGAAAAATATGGTGAATCAAATAATTAGTGAAAAACATTACTGTTCACTAAATCGTAAATGCATTATAAAAATTAAATTGTGAAATAAATATAATGAAGGATTGAATCGTTCATCCATACAGGACATGGGTGTGTCTTCGACCCGGAATAATCAATAATGTACTTGGATACATCTAAAAAATATGTGGATTTGATACTTGTAGGATACTAATGTTCTGAATCGTGTCAAACTGTACATTGTAGGATACTAATGTACTGCATCTGACCCGAATCAATAACAGTGTCATACATGACTACGTACACAATAGCAACACCAAATAAGTGTGTATCAATAATTTTTGAAGACCTATCAACGATTTCTTTTCGAATATTGAAAATCAAGATCAAAATTATCAACTAACTCATTCATGGAATAACGAACTTTCAAAATTAAACTTAAAATATGTAATTATGATATCACCCATTTGTTGATTTTCCTTTTGTGAAATTTTAATTAATTCTTCAATATGTTCATCAAAATTACTTTATTTGAGTAAAAACTACAGGCATGTTTAGTACGCGCTAATGTACAAGGAAATCTAGGATTTCTCTTTAGATTACTTGCTTTGGTAAGATACGTATATAATTTTGGAAGGATGCTTAAATTTTCATGGGAATCAAAATTCTTTGTTATGAATGATATACATTCTTCTTTAAAAGTGTGGGATTTGTAAATTCCTCCATATAAAATTATTACGTTCCCAAAGCACCTTCCAAATTTTTAACGATCTCTCTGCCTTATCATATTACCGCGCTCTTGTTCCCTGCAACAAACTTTTACCGCTGGATTCCTAATTATATATATGCTCTCCATCTCCACATCATTATCACCTCCAAAGATTGATCTCTTTCTCTTCCATCTCTCTCTCATCTCCGCTCAAATTGAAGGTAACTCCTCTCTCTCTCTCTGCTCGAACTGTTGTTCGGAACGACGAAAACAAAGTCCCGATACTTGCTACATCAATCAGACCAAAGCCCATCTTTCCTTTTTAGTATGCATCTTTCTTTTCAAACTCAGTTTCTCTAACTAAGCATTTTGCCATATTTTTTTTATTTCTTAGGTTTAATTTGGGTTCTTCCGATAGCCAAACCGATAGACATAATTTCTCATGCTGAATGAGTTCATTTTGAACTTTCGTTCAGGAAATTATTGCATTAATTGTGCTAGACACGTTGTCAATGAATTATTTTAGTGTTATATCGGATTAAGGAGGTGTTGGAGTATTCTAATTGTTAGTTTTTATTAAGATTTGGATGTTTCTATTATCGTTTTGAAGTTGCAGCTAAGTATGTTGCAAAACTCCGACGACAAATTTTTGTACTTTAGTTCATATAATAGTTGTAGTATGTGGTATGTTTGTAGAAATGCCTATATGAATTTTTCTGCTTGTTTTATTTTTTCAACTTCTATTTTAAAAAACACCTCTGTTCTAGTTGAACATTACAAAAAGATTCTATGATTTTTATACTAAATACTCGCCTCTTTAGACGAACACTAATTTTTCTATATGGCTCATAGGTATTTGTTTGGATTTTGTGTTCATTTTTTGGAAGTCTTTGTTACTGATATCAACTGAAACTGAACCCTGTCAAAAAAAATGAGCAGCATTGTATACATTCGTTATGAAACCATGTCCTTGATAAAGCATCACAAGCTTGAATTTTTTTTTTTGATAAAAGATGACCCTGTCATCGCTTCATTAATAGGATATTAAAGAAACAAGAAGTACAAATTACTAATTACAGAAATCGCATCTCCCTTCAATGTCGTCTACCCACAGCATAAATAAAGACATAAAGTAAGATACATCGCTACACTACTATTCGAAGTAGTAGCGACAAAAGACAAAAGACCAAACGACCAAACAGAAAGATACATAACCCATCGATGCCTGAAAAACTGACAGCTTGAGACAATGAAGCTAGTGAGATACTGTTGCGGAGGGAGATCCTTCCCTCTACCTGCCCCTGCCCACCCGAGGCCTACTCCTCGTCTTCCATGCAGAGTCTTTTCATCGGTCCTCTGTTACCTGTCCAATCATGCGTTAGAACCGAGATTTTATACATAATTCCTGATAAAGAGCATTTAATATTTCTAAAGCACAAGTCATTTCTGGTTAACCATAAACCCCACAACGTTGCCGAAGCCAAAATGCCCCCACTCATCTCTATCTTTTTTGCCCTGTAACCCTTCCCAGCAGCGTTCCCAGACGTCTGCACTTGTCCTAGGACTCTGAAAATACCCAAAACCGTTGACAGATTGCCTCCCAGACTAGCTTAGCTTTAATACACTCAAATAGCAAATGATTCGTATCTTCCTCCTCTCTCTGACACTCTCCGCACGTCACATCGATTTGCATATTTCTTTTTTGTAGGTTAGTTTTAGATAAGATAGCGTCATTCATCACCAACCACTCGAAAATTCTAACTTTCAGGGGAACCATAAGTTTCCAGACGATCTTGGCGTCCTTGCGTCGCAGCCCTCCGTCATTAATCCGCTTGTACATCGACGACACGGTAAATTCCCCCGATGCCTCGAGCATCCAATCCCTGGTATCCTCTGCTAGTAGGTTGTACCTTCCTTCTTCCTTAATGAATTCGTTCAGGTTGGTCAGAGCGGCGAGTTGACCATGCGAAACATGTCCACTAATAACCAGTTGAAGCGAACTATTGGACCACACATCCGACACCATAGTGTCCATCCTAATCGTCGCCTCTGCGACTTCTGGGAATAAACTTGATAAGCTAACGTCTCCACACCACTTGTCTTGCCAGAACCTTGTGTCCTTCCCATTCCCTATCCTGCATCTTGTGTTGGCGTGAAACATTAGGCCTACCTCCGCCACTCCTTTCCACAGAGCTGAGCATTTTCCAAATGAGCTTCTCTCTCCGAAACGGTACGCCTTCCTGCTTCTATACCTTGCAAAAGATTTGCTCCACCAATTATTACGACGCCTTCGCATCTTCCACCACCACTTGCATAGCAGTGCCCTATTCATGTCCCTCAGATTCAATATTCCAAGCCCACCGTACTCTTTTCATTTGCAGACTCTTCCCCACTTAACCAAAGGCATACCTTTGTTAGACTCGTCCGCTCCTTTCCATAAAAACCTTCTCCTGCTTTTATCAATCCTCTGAATAACCCACTGAGGCATTTCGTAGATAGACATGATGTACGTCGGCTAGCTGCTAATCACCGAATTTAACAGCGTAATTCTGCCCCCTAGCTTGAGAAATCTACCCTTCCACCCTGCCAACTTTCTTTCTATCCTTTCGATCCAAGGCATCCAATCCTCTCTTAGGAGAGCCCCCGGCCTAATGGGTATCCCAAGATACAGCAGCGGAAAGTTTCCTATGTCGCACCCAAAATACCTCTTGATCGACTCGATAGGGATGGATAGTCTGTCGCTGATTGGAAGAACGCACGTCTTAAGGAGGTTCACTTTCAACCCCGACCACGCTCCAAAGCATTGCAGAGCCAGTTTAATTGCTCCCACCTCTTCTATTTTTGCCGCCCCCAACAGCAATGTGTCGTCTGCGTATTGGAGAATAGATACAGTTTGAGGAATGCCTCTGACCTGAATCCCTTTAATAATCCCTTGATTTTTCCCCCTGGAAATCATTTCCGCCAACCCGTCTGCTACTAAAGCGAATAGTAGAGATGACAATGGATCTCCCTGCCTGAGGCCCCTCCTGCATATGATTTCCTTACCCAATCTCGTGTTAACCTGAATGAAAGACTTTCCTCCGTGAACACATTTCGTGATCCAAGATATCCACTTTGCCCCAAACCCTTTTAGTTTGAGCGCTTCATCTACGCAGTCCCACTCGATCGAGTCGTAGGCTTTTTCGAAGTCTATCTTAAGAAGAAAACCGTCCGCCTTATCCTTATGACCTCTAAACACCACCTCGTGAGCGGAGGCGACACTATCCATAATATCTCTTCCTTTAATGAATCCGCTTTGAGACTCTCCCACCACTTCATTCATTTGTGGCGACAGCCTGAGGGCTAAAACTTTGGTGATAATCTTGAAGGATCCGTTAAGCAGACTGATCGGCCTGTAATCGTCCACTCTAGTAGCCTCTTTCTTTTTCGGGATTAAAACTACGTTGGCGTAGTTGATCCTACCAAGGTCCGCCCTTCCGCTATGAAATTCATCAAAAATCCTCATCAGATTATATTTAATGATGTCCCAGTAGAAGCTATAGAAGAAAATTGGGAACCCGTCGGGCCCCGGGGCCTTCTCCTGCCCCAAGGACTTCACCACATGTCGGACCTCCTCTTCCGAAAACATCCCCTCTATGCCTTCACTCCCGTCGATTCTCGATGCAGCACACGTATCTGGCAGAAGCTTGTTCCTACGTGAGTTACTAGTACCGTCGTTCTTGCTCCACGACCCGTCGATCGTCAGTCCGCTAATATGGTTTTGTCTTCTCCTTCTGTTAGCTACTTTGTGAAAAAATTTGGTGTTCGCGTCTCCCTCTCTAAGCCAGTGCACTCTAGCTCGCTGCTTCCAATATTGCTCCTCCATATCTCCTATGAGCTTTATTTTAACTCTACAGCTCGTCAGTTCCTCGCTCTCTACCTCGGAGAGGTCCCTCCCCTCTTGTCTTTCTTCTAGCTCTGCCACCTTAACCCCGAGCTCCAGAAGTCTATCCCTATTCGCTCCGAATTCTATCCTGGCCCATTCCTTAAGCCGCTTACGAAGTCTCCTCAGCTTCTCATTCCAATTCCCTATAGCGGAATCCTCTCCGGTATCTCCCCCCCAGGATACTTGGATAACTTGACGAATGTCGGGCGATAGTGTCCATGCTTTCTCAAATCTAAAATTGAACTGACGGTTGATATAACCTTCCCCAGAGTCTAATAGGAGGGGAATATGATCCGAGGTGAATCTAATAACCGTCTTAACTTTAGCCAGAGGGAACGAGTCATCCCAATCGGTGGAGACTAGGATCCTATCCAACTTAGCTAAAATCGGTCTAGCTTGCATGTTAGACCATGTGAACTTCCTATCTAACTGTTCCATCTCCATCAACTCTAGCTCGTCTATGATAGAATTAAAGCTATCTATGTCTGGTCTACTGGGACCCCTCCCTCCGTGTTTATGACTGTATCTAATGATATTGAAATCTCCCCCCAATATCCACGGATCTGCCCATTCATTCCTGATGTGTCTCAACTCGTCCCAGAACTGGCCTCTCCTTCTAGAGTCATATGGACCGTAGACCGTAGTCACTAGGTGAACCCATCCGTCGCTTCTCCTTCTATATCTAATAGTGACAGAGAAAATCCCTATCTTGTGTTGCAACACCTCAAACTTCTTTAGATCCACTCCTAGCGCGATCCCGCCCGAGAACCCTATCGCATGTTTGAATTTCCAATCGAAATCCTTTGCCCATGACGGATTCTGGAAATCATCTACGGAAGGATTCTCTATCCTAGTCTCTTGGAACCCACAAATGATCGGCCTAACTCTACCCACGGTGTTGCTAATAAGTTTCTTTTTACCCTTTTGCCGCATACCTCTGACTTTCCAGAAGATGTATGACATAAAAACACAATTTACATCTATCTACCCCATCGCTACTGCGGAGCCTGACAATTAGGCTACATCCCCTGAACACTCTCTCCAATATTAAGAGCTTGTTGAGTTTGCTCCGATTTGGTCTTACCCATGTCTAGCCCGTACAAACTAGCGAAATAAATGAGAGACTCATCGCTAATTGAATTTAAGCATGAAAAATTCATTAATAAATTACCTCCACATGCTGAAGCTGGTTCCTTTCCCTTAGCCGCTGCCCTGATCAAGTCTTCCTCGCTAGGGCCCTGCATACCCCATTTATCCAATTGCCTCTTGCTTTTCCTAGGGAGCTCCACTTCTTTTTTGCCTGTACTCCCCGGCAATGTGATCCCCCCTTCTTTCTCCTCCTCATCCACGTCGGTAATGGAGATCAGATTATCTTCACGAATTCCCTCTAAAGCGGCTATCATCTCGTTCTCCTCTTGGATGAAAAATTTTGGGACCCGATTTTCTAAGGGCTCCACATCGTCGATCATCTCGTTCTCCCCCTCTTCTGATCTTAGTTGTTGGATGTCCCCTCCTCCAGCTTCGATCTGGTCCTCCATACCCGGTTGCACCTCAATACCATCGCGAGCTGAAGTCTTGGGCGTGTCACAAGCTTGAATTTAGCAACGGAGATTAAATAACAAGAAAACCTTCAAAGACAGTTACATCATAGATGCACTATTAAACAAAGACTTATAGGAACTATGTATTACAGGTGAAGTTATTGATAATTGATTACAAGTTGGCCTTTGGAGGTGAGGAAGTCTCCATATGCCTCTTTCTGATCAATCTTAACAAAATCCAGAGTGGCCATAACTGCAGAATAAACTGAGCTATTTTCTTATTAGCAGAAAGAATCCCCAGTAGTCTCAACAAGTTTGTATTAGATAGATGAACGTGATATCTTGAATCAGAAATGGATGTTCTAGGGTGACCTAAAAAGATATGAGTACCCATATAAACTCAAACATCAGAAACCATATTAAGTAACCAATTTTAACCTTTAAAATGTCGTTAAAAAGCTATAAGTTTATAGGTTAAGGGTGTTGTTCATGATCAATCCAAACTGATCATGACAAAAGCAATTATATCTTGGCTTTCAGGTAAAAAATTTCCTGAAATGGCCTACAAAATTTTGATATCCCCTTGATCTCTATAGAAACATGCTTAAAAATTCAAGCCAAGGTATTATTACAATGGTCCCACTTCAACTCCTATTTACATCAAATAGGCTATATAGTGCAGAGTCTATATATACTGACAGATTTGTCATATATATAATAGAGCATATCTTTTATCCACTATCTAATCAAGAACAAGAATGTGCAGGGTGCGCTTGTTCATTCATTTGGTACGAAGAGAGATTGATGAAGTTTTGAAACCTTTTTGTTTGCACCTCTTTTTTTCATGAAATTAATTACATTATTGTTTGGTAGCAACCTTACAGTGTTAGATAGCACTTGAGTACTTTAAATTGGCCTCATCAGTTTTTTTTGTTACCAAGCATTCACTAATTATCAACTCTAAATTTGATTCCTTTTATTATATGTTCCTACTATCAGCAGATGGCCAATCTTACAATGCCCGACATGCTTGAGTTGACTGTCATCATGATTTACATGTTTTTTTTTTTTTTTGAAGAAAGTGATTTACATGTATTTGCAGAGATGTTAAACAACAAAGCCTCGGGAGTAGGTTGGAGCGATATAGACAAGTGCATTATCTGCTAATTAGCTGTATTTGAAAGTTGGGTTCAGGTAAAAATAACGTATTGGATGCAGGTTTAATATTATTTATGATCTAGTTCAGCAATAAATATTCAATTAGAAAGAATTTCAAAATCATAATCTTCTACACCTTTTTTTTTCAAAAACAAAGACAAATATATTTGAATAGCCACATTTCAATTTCAAGTATGAGATTAATACGTAACTGATTTTGAGAATCTTATGTGTATGTACAGACCCATCCGAATGCAACTGGGTTGAGGGGGGAAATGTTTCTGTATCTAGATAAATTTTTAGTTGTGTTTGGGAAAGATCGTGCAAATGGTGAGGGAGCAGAATCTCCTGCAGATGCAATACAAAAATCTGACAAAGAGAATACTCCAGATGTAATTGAGCTTGACAGATCAGCTGAAGACTTAACATATCCAAGACATGTTCCCCATGTTGTTCAAGATGTAGAGGCTCAACCAGTTCCAGATGCAGAGGCCGGTAGTTCCTCTAAAAAGAAGAGAAGGAGGAGGTCGAGTGGAGAAGAATAAGTTATAACCCAAGACAGTTTTGGTGTCCCTATGTGGTGTCCTTATGCAAAATTTTGAAACATTTTGAGGAGACGAACAAAAATATAAAGGAGAAAGCAAGTTGCTACAAGTCCATATCCGAAGATAATCAAAGGAAGAGTATAGTGTCTAGGGAAGTGATGAAGATAGATGAGTTGACTCGTTTAGATCGTATGAAATCTTCAATTTTCATTGGTAATGATAGTACAAAGACCAATGCATTTTTCAACTTCCCACAGGAGAATAGAGTTTTCTATGTGTAAGCGATTTTGAATGGTGACATCTAGTTGAAAGCGATATTTTTAATAGCTATTATTTGATTAGTTCTTTTAGTTTCTTCAAATAAAGTGAACATTTTAACTGGCAATATTTTGTGTTTAATTTACCATAATGTTTAGTTGTTTTTAGATCTTCATATGTTGGGTTCCTTTATGAATCTATATTATTTATTTATTTGGCATGCTCTACCTAGCATCTTCTGAGTTCAATTCTTGTATTTTATTTTTGATCTAAAACTTGTTGAAATATGTGGTGTTGAAATTTGCTTTTATGTACTTCATTGTTTCGTTTGTATATATTTAACTACCGTATATATCTGAATACCTCGGTCTCGTGTTAATACATTCATTTCATTCTTCCTTTTTGTTATGTTTTTCATCTAACTGGTTGAAATATATTATCATCACAGTGTAACTTTTTAAGTAATCTATTGGTTAATGTGCTAAAGTTTTATAAGATATATATCAGTATTGTTTTTTTACGTGTCATGCATATACATCAATTACTAAAGTAGATTACAGTTATATTGGTATTTTTAAAAATAAAGCCAAAAGGGTATTTTCGGTAATGTTAATGTCTACTGTACAGAAGAATTGATGTGAAAGAATTGGTATATACCAAACACAGTAATAAAATATTCATAGGAGTGCAATGTCTTGTGCCAAATGCAGTTTTGCAACAATCCTGAGAATCATGATTCATACTCTGACATTTCCGGGAATCCACCCATTCCTAGGAATTCTCAAATCCGCGTACTAAACGCCCCCTAAGATTAGTTTGTTAATTAAAAATTAAGATTAGTTTGTTAATTAAGATCTTAATTAAAAAAACAAGACATTCAAATGTAACATAATTTACTATGTTATCATTTCAGAAAAGTGAGGGAATATAAGAGCCTTTTTAGGAGTTGTCCAAACACATTTAAGACAATATTTATGAACATAAATAAGAGGTCTTATTTCCCACCTTCACATTCTTAGAAATTCTCTCATTCCTGGGAATCCTCCAACCCGCATACCAAATAGTCCCTAAATTAAATTGGATTAACCCTAAGATAGAAAAAAATAAAACACTAAATTATATTGGGTGAAAAAAAAAAATCGTTGCCATTTGATATGGGTAAAATCAGAGCCTTACGATTCCAATACACATCTTAAAGCTTCTGAAGGGCAGAATGGTAATTTTACATCAACTCAACCAGGGCAGCAATCAAAGCTTACTTACAACCTAAGAAAGAAGAATTTCTTGCTAATTAAAACTATTAATCGAATCCTCTATCTTAGAAAAAATGAGGGAATATAAGAACCTTTTTAGGAGTTGTCCAAACGCATTGAAGACATTATTTTATGAACATAAATGTAGATAGTTAGAGCATAAGAGTTCTTCTTTCCGACCTTCACTTTCCTAGAAATCCTCTCATTCCCAGGAACACATCGTTGTCATTCCATATGGGTAAAATTAGAGCCACACGATTCCAGCACGCTCTTAAATCTTCTTAACCAGGCAAGCAATCAAGGCTTACTTAAAGCCTAAGAAAGGAGGATTTCCAACTAATTAAAAATGTCAGTCAAATCCTCTATCTTTAAAAAAATTATTAACTAATTCTATCACATCACTATGTTAATCTGCAGTATAAACTCAAAAGATACATTTTCATGTATATATTTTGTAACTAACTCTTAGCCTATAAATATTCTCCCCCTCAATCAGTAATGGGTAATCAATATCTTCTCCCCTTCTCGAATAAGAAAACAAATAGTAAAAAAAATGGAGAGAGGGGTGAGGAGAGAGACTGACTTCTTCCCTCGAGAACAGAGCAAATCATATGCTCAGGTTCTTCGACTTCCACCACCTTCTTGCCATCATTACAATCCCCAAATGCCCCTTAGAACCCCACACCATCCCTTGTTCTCCTAAAAAACCCCCTAACATCCCATCACCTCATCCCCCACTCACCCTCCCGCCCATTACTCCAAACCTTCCTTCCAACCCAAACCCTCATCTCTGTACTCAAAAAACCCACCTTTTCACCACAAAAATTGCCGATCTAAGAGAATGGAGTGCAGTTGCTACAAATGTTGGGAAGATGATCATGCCACGTCGGAGTGCCGCAAGCTTGGATTCCACTGCTTTAATTGTAAGAAGTTTGGTCATAAGGTCTGTGACTGTCCCGTCCATAACCGGATCGCCAAGTTGGAGGTGGACCTCCCTCACAACAATGCCATCCCGTAAGCCCTACTGGCGCTACATGCAAGTGCATTCCTCCACCTTATAAACCCAAGACGAATCCCTCTTACAAAGTATTTGGAAAACACCTTCAACTTCGCCTGGGGGAGGCACGGGCGCTGGTGGACACTGCAGAGGGTATGCGATGGGGTGGATCACGTCCAGTTTCCGACTGTGACTGAGGCTGAAAGCGGGATCACGGAAGGGGTCTTCAAATTCTTAGGCTTTAGTGCCACCTTCTCCCCCTGGTCAATGGACTACGGGTCCAGACTCCGTCCTAAACCGTGCTTCATCTGGATTAATCTACCCCTCCTACCCTTCCATTATTGGAATCGGAAGTCACTTGAGCAATTTATCTCCCCGTTTGGAAAACTAATTACTCTTAGCAAATTGATGCAAGACGGGAACTCCAGGGACCAGGCATTAGTCCTCATCGAGGTGGACTTGATGCAAATCCCAAAAACCTAACCATCAGGTACACTACTCCCTGGAGTTCTGAGAGGCATGTTCATGAAGTCCCTATACTGCTACTTAGCGACCCCATAGCAGTCGAAATTGTTCAATTAGGAAAGGTGCAACTTTTCACCACAGCTCGATCATCTGAGGAAGCTAGAAGTGCGAGTTATTGGAGCCCCAAGGTGCTGGAAGGCCCTTGTAGTATCCCTTATTTTTAAATAATATTTTAAAGGTTTATAAATGAATTCAAATGAATTTTTGGAGATTTAATAAATATTTTTCTGGAAATCTATCTTTTTACACGTGCAAAACACGTGCAAATATTTTCTTGAGAAGTTCAAAAGCCAAAATTTCTTCATGGAAAATCATCATTTATTATTTGGGATTTATTTGTAATTTTTCTAGATTTTTCTGATATTTATTGAATCTATTTGCAAATATTAAGAAAAGAATGATCTTTTTGCAGAATTGTCATTTTGAGGGGTGAAAGTGCAAAACTATTTTCTGGACTTTTAAAATAGTGCCGACTGGAAATACGGAGGTTATTTTGCTTTTAAATCTCAATTTAATCGATTTTATCATGTTTCCAAGTATAGGAATCTATTTATGTAAAGTTATATTTTAAAGGGGTTATTTTGCAAATATGTCTAAAAACCCTAAATCCTCTATTTCCGGCCTATTTAAAAGAAACACAGCCGTCATTCGTTGCACAACATAAAGTTTTATTATTATTTTTGGAGGAATTAAGAAGAGGATCTTGGATTTTGCAAAAGAGAAGTTTTCTTAAGGGATTTCTTCATTCGAGGTGAGTGACATGTTTGTTTTGCTTTGTGTATTTTGCATGTAATTGTTTTGTTGATTTGTTTATGTATGTGATTTGGTACAATTTGGTTGTTTGATCTATGAATGTTTAATGGTTCATGGATGTTGAATCTTATTGCTAGAAAGCATGTTCAGGGTTTGAAAATGAATATGCACATTATGAATTGGATGGAAAATTGGATCTTGTGAAACCCTAGTTGTGGTAAATAAGATTGTATGTGGGTAGTCTATTTCTTTTGGATTGGATTGATTGAATATGGTGGATTTCATACATAAATCTCATAAAAAATGAGATTTTTAGTACTTTGAGTATTGGTTGAACACAAATTTGATATGGTTATGTTATCCATTGATTGAGGTTGTAAGTTATAATGGTAATTCAGTTTTGAGAAATGTGAAAGGAAAAGTATGAATCAAGAGATCTTGACATGAAAATCGAGATTTGAGAAATTAGTTGAGTTGAGGAAATATACCCAAATTGGGGATTCTCTTGAGATTTTGATATTTAGATGGTTTGGATCTGAATACGAACTATTTCAGTGATCAATAAATTTTAAGAAAAAATCTATATTTGACTATATGCACAATTCATGTTTTAATCGAAAGAAATCAACAAAATCTCTATTTTTATAAATTCAAGTAGCTTTGATTTAGTTTTATGGACCATTATATGTCATACAAGTTATATTTGATTATATAAGAAATAAGCTTTTCGTAGAAATCATTTTCATAAAGTAAAACTACGTGTCGGTTGAGATGTGCACAACCAAAAGTATGCAGACTGTAGGTCGACAGTCGACTGGTATGACTTCTCAGTCGACCGATATGACCCGGCTGCTATGTTCTCTAGTTTTCTTGAAATTCTCATCTGGACAGTCGACTGGTGCCACTTAGAATTATTTTTTAAAGTTATTGTAATTTTTCTCTCTGGACAGTCGACCTCTACCCTTTATAGTCGACTGCTACACTTAGAATTTTTTTCTTAAAGATTATTGGATTTTTGTTCTGGACAGTCGACCGATAGTTTTTATAAGTCGACTTATAACACTTAGATTATTTTCTTAAAACCATGGAATTCTCTTTCTGGACAGTCGACTTACGTTTGTTATAAGTCGACTGGTACTAATGTATTTTTATATTTTTAAATGTTCTTTCAACTGATTTATTCTCTAAATGTTTTAATCTTTAATTTACTATTCTATACTTTATCTTCTATTGAATATATGTTTTCAAGTGGTTTAACTAAGCAATTTATATTGGAAGATTAGTTTGGATATTGGGTGTGAGTCTCTAGAGGGTGTGTGTGACCCTAGTATACCGGCAGTTGAGATATTTATGTTTGAGCCTGTTGAGGCATTTTAGTTGATCAGTTGTTGAGTTAAGTCCGGTAGGGTACACCAACTCTAGGAGATTCGTTAGTTAATTAAACAACCAAAATGATAAGGATAGGCAATAGTGGTGATATGATGAACGAGAACATGAGTTATGGACCTCAGCATGGCTTGCGATATGAGATAATTCCCGGAATTATCCAGGTGCGAGTGAAATAGTCTCCGAAATTACCTGTGGTGTGGGATTGATCTCCGAAATTATCGGGATCGAGGCGACGCACATGTGGTATTCGTGTGATGAGGTGCCATTGCTTGCGGTGTGGGGTATTCTCGAAGATTCCCAGGTGTGAGTGAAATTGTCTCCGGAATTATCTGTGGATAGAGATTGACCTCTAGAATTATCGGGGCATGGGCTAATACTCACAGTTTATCTTATCTCGTAGTAGTCATCTTGTTAGGATTAGTTGCATAGTGGGGGATCAAACCCTATAATGTGGAGACGTTAAGGACTTGCACCGGATTTATGTAGAGTGAGATGCATAAACTCCGACAAGTACGCATTAGAGAGTCAGCATATAGACTTGATGTTCTCTTGATTTGGTTTCACGCATGTGTTTTCCTGTTTTCTACACTTGACACTTAGTTTAGCTTCACTTGAGGTTTACATGTTTCCTTGCTATGTCATAATTTACGTATTCTTGTTTATTACATGTTGTTTATGAATCCATGCTTAATTTTTATTTATGTTGTTTTTTTTTTATGTCACTCACACCTTTATGGCTGACCCCTTTAGTTTTAGGGGTTAGGGTTATCTCTAGCCTCATATTTTACAGGTGATTTCTTAAGGCTCGGATTTGGATGCTTGATGTTCAATTGATGTAGTGACTCATGTAATTTGTAAAATAAATTGTTGTAAAGAAAAGAGAATTGTGATTTAAGATGTATTGTATTCCGCTATGCCATGTAAACGATTATTGTAATGAAAGTTGAAAAAATTTTACTGGTGTTTGGTTGTGTTTAATATTACATTGAAGTTGATGCTGGAAATTGTGCCACGTATTTTCAAGATATTATATTCAAAATTCGGGGCGCTATAGAGATTTGTATCAGAACATGCTTCAATAGTAATAATAAACATGGTATAAAAATAACCTAGGTGTGGACACTAGAGAGTGAGTACCTAGGTGTGGACATTAGAGAGTGAGCATCACATAGAACTGAAACATGATGTTTTTACTTTTGGAGTACAGTTGAGGTTTTGCCAAAGGATATTGATATGAATCTGAGTTGTGTGTGGTGCTCTAACTTTTCCCTCATTTTGCAGTATTTAGAATGGTTGGACCCAGATCTAGGATTGGCAACAATGGTGATGGAGCTGGAAGTTCCCAAGAAACTGGAATTGATCTCGAGGCCGAATTTGCCAAGGTGTATCAGACTTTGAATGCGCTAATGGCAGTTAATTTGGCTCAGAATCAGAACCAGAATCAGAATCATGGAGCTGGACCAGGATTGGTTAACGCCGATCCCATCAAGCAGATCGAGTCCTTCAAGAGGATGAGGCCGCCATTTTTTAGGGGAAATCTGATCCAAACGAAGCTGATGATTGGATTAGGCAGATGGAGACAATCTTCAAGGTCTCGGAAACTCCAACAGCCAATAAGGTGAAGTTGGCCACTATGCAACTGGAAAAGGACACTGATGTTTGGTGGCAAACGGTGAAGAGGACTTTGGGGGACCAGCAAATGACTTGGGAGGCTTTTCTGGAAGAATTCAGGGATCGTTTCTTTCCCCTGGATATTCAGGAGAAGAAGGCGACATAATTCTTGAATCTGCAGCTGGGCAACATGACCGTGCGAGAGTATGAGACCAAGTTTGCTCAGCTGTCGAGGTATGCACCAGAGCTGATAGTTGACGAGGCGAAGAAGGCTAAGAAGTTTGAGCAGGGCTTGAGGCCAAACTTGAGGTCGAGAATGATTTCGTTGGGCATAAGGAGGTTCAACAAGCTGGTCAGGAGAGCATCTATGACAGAGGAAGACATGGACCAGTTCCAGAAGAAGCAAGAGACATAGAACAGGAAAAAGAGGCCAGCATCAGGTCAGAGTGGGAAGGAATTCCCGGCGAAGCAAGTCAAGTTCAGTGGTCCAGTGCAGAAGGCATCTGCAACTCAGGAAGTGACTTGTTATTACTGCAAGGAGGCAGGTCATTACAGGTCAGCGTGTCCTAAGTTGGCGAAGCAGACTTGTTTCCAATGTGGGCAGGCAGGACATTCTAAGTCTCATTGTCCACAGTTGAGGAAGGATGGTTCAGATGGAGGCAAATTTCAGAGGCAAGGGCGAGTGTTTGCATTAACTGAGGAGGACGCAGGTAACTCGGAAGATGTGATCCAGGGTATGCAAGAGTTTTGATTTTATTTTTATCAATGTAATAAGTAAAACTTTTATTTGAGAATAATTGGAGATTGAGTATCATTCTTCATGTAACAGGAATTGTTTTGATTAATGGAATTAAGGCAAACGTTTTATTTGATACTGGTTCTTCGCATACTTTTGTGTCGCCCAATTTTGCAAAGGTCTTAGGTGTGGAGCCTAAGTTGTTTCCAGGCAAGGTTTTGTCGGTGGCAACGCCATCAGGAGAAGAATTGATTGCTGATCGATATTACGAGGACTGTGATATCGAGATTGGCGGGAGATTATTCGGCATTGATCTGATTGAGCTGCAAGTCTTAGGAGTGGATGTGATCGTGGGCATTGATTGGATGACAATATATGATGCCACAATTGAATGCAAGCAGAAAGAGGTGTTAGTGAAAGAACTATGTGGTCCCGCAGTGACTTTCCAAGGGAAGAAGAAGATTCCAAAGGTGGCTGCAATGGTATCCAAGATGGCGATTCCAGATGAAGTCAAGGGCATTTCGGTTGTCAGAGATTTTCCTAAGGTATTCTTAGAAGATTTTCCAGGATTACCGCCGCAGAGAGATGTGGAGTTTTGCATCAATGTTCAGCCAGGGAGTGCTCTGATTTCTAAGGCTCCGTACAGGATGGCACCTGTAGAGCAAGACGAAGTGAAGAAGCAGATTGAGGAGCTGTTGAGCAAGGGGCTTGTTAGGCTGAGTTCCTCACCGTGGGGTGTGCCAGTGTTGTTGGTCAAGAAGAAAGGTGGGTCAATGAGGATGTGCATTGACTATCGGGAGTTGAATAGGGTGACTATTCAGAACAAGTATCCACTTCCGCAGATTGATGATTTGTTCGACAGGCTTCGAGGAGCAGCTGTGTTTTCGAAGATTGATTTGAGATCAGGGTATCATCAGGTTCGAGTCAAGGAGGAAGATGTGAGTAAGACAGCTTTCAGGACTCGTCATGGACTCTACGAGTTTTTGGTGATGCTATTTGGGTTGACGAATGCGCCAGCAGTGTTCATGGATATGATGAATCGGGTTTTGAGGCCATTTATTGACTCCTTCGTAGTGGTTTTCATCGACGATATTTTGGTGTATTCGAAGTCGGAGGAGGAGCATTCTATGCACTTGACAGCGGTATTACAAAAATTGCAGGAGCATAGCTTGTATGCAAAGTTGTCGAAGTGTGAGTTTTGGAAGTTTGAGGTAGCTTTCCTTGGTCATATCCTTTTTAAGGAAGGAGTGGCCACTGATCCTCAAAAGGTTGAAGCAGTAAAGGTGATATTGCTAAAAATAGGGTTAAATCGGAACCGTCCAAATCAGGCACGAATCTTAAAGTTTGGGGTAAAACGGTAATTTCACCTACAAACGGGTATGAAATGGGTACTGGGTCATTTTCCCAAAGGCCCAATAACCTGCGAACGGATCCACCTCAACTGGGTATGGGTCCCAACCCGAAATGAACCTGGTTCAGCAGGATGGAATTAGGGTTTCTGATTCATTCGAATCAACGGCCCTGATTCATATATATCCGTTCACTAGGAATTAGGGATTACATTCCTTATCTGATCACAGGGATTACATTCCTAATCTGATCCCTAAGGCGACTATAAATACCCCCCATCCACCACCATTAAGAGTTAATCAATCTTTTGCCAATTTACGCTCTCTCATAATCTTCCTGATTACTGACTTGAGCGTCGGAGGGTGCGTCGCCGGGATCAACCCCGGTGTATCGCACTTTTTGCAGGTGAACGGTGGGAGTCAATGGTCAAACTCCGGTGGGAAGATTCCAGGTCTTCGCTATTTGGTTTTCCTAAGAATCCCCAATACTATCTATTTGCCCCTACACCAGATTCAGCGGTAACAGATTGGCACCGTCTGTGGGAACACCAACAAATAGCTACCCTTCCTCTTCCCGTCAGGTCAGACCTACCCAGCCATGCCTCCCCGAAAGCTGAGATTTCGAGGATCCAAGCGTGGACCCACTCCCCCTCAACCACAATAGGAGGTCCCTCTCCAAAAAGTCCAGCCACAGGGACTTCCTCCTCAACAAGACCAAGCCCCGCAGCAGGACCAACTCCCTCCTCAGAATCTTCAACCCCTCGCGGCCAAACGGGTCCCCAGAACGCCGGTGCGGGGGGATGCCATCCCGATCCTCCGAGACAACCTCTCCAACATGATCATGTCTCCGTGCACAACCCCTCTACTGATTCCATGGCATCTCACAATCCCCAAGCATCCGATGACCTCCGCAACACTCTAGACAATCGGCGCAAAGAAGAGGATCTTCGCCGCCGTTTGGATGAAAGGCGGGTCAGAGAGGGAGCCTCCCGCCAACACCGTCCAAATGAGCGATCTCCTCATCGCCGAGAATACAGAAGGACCCCTCTTCGCAGAGGGTGGAGAGAGTCCCCAGGCCACCATAGGAGAGGACCCCCTTCTCCAGCCGGTCGGCGACCCCCAAGCAATGATAAGGCACCCATCACCTGTGCCTAGTTCCAGCAATTCCAAGCAACCATCTTACAAGCCCTCAATCTCCGACCCAACAATAATGATGCTCGAAGGGTCCCCACTCCTCCTCCTATCCAAAGTCCTCACCGATGGTCCCTAACTCCTCCTCCAGCTCCTAACAACCCCCAGCACATTCCTAGTCCTCGCCGCTCCAGGAGCTACCGTCGTCGTAGCCCCGCTCTCCCTCATACGAAGACGAGTCCAGAGGCTCGTTTGATTACCGTCAAAGGGATGACACTGTCTACCGTCGTCTCCACGAAATGGAGAGGCACTTGGGTCAGCTAGACAGAGAAGATGAGCTTAGAGAAAGGACCCTCCGTCCGAGCCGACCTCCTTTCTCTCGTACCATCATGGAGGCGCCCGTTCCAATAGGCTTCAAGCCTCCACAGTTCGAGACCTATTTCGGGGAGTCTGACCCCGTGGACCACATCGAAAGCTTTAAGACCCTCATGCTAATCCACCAAGCTTCCGATGCTCTGCTGTGCAAGACCTTCCCCGCTACTCTCAAGGGTCCGGCCCGGGAATGGTACTCTCACCTCGCCCCATCCTCAATATTCTCCTTCGAGCAATTCGAGACCCTCTTCGTCACCCACTTCGTGAGTAGCCGCCGAACTGAGAAGACCAGCATTTCGCTACTCTACCTCAACCAGAAGAAGGGTGAGAAGTTAAGAGACTATGTGAAAAGGTTCACCGCAGAAGCTAGATCTATCGCTTCCCTCGACCAGTCTGTCGCTGCAGCAGCATTCCAATCAAACGTCCTTAATTCCAGTCTTCGCTCCTTCCTTGCCAAGAAGCCCCCGCAGAACTTCTCCGATCTCCTTCTCCGAAGTAAGAAGTATATTCGGGCCGAGGAAGCTGAGCACCGCCCCAACTTTGAGGGGCCTTCCTCCGGGTCCAAGAGAAAGGGAACAGAAGAAGAAGGAGCCAAGAAGCTCCAGAAGGACAATGGCAGACATCGCCGGCCTCCCCCCAGATTCGAAAAGTTCACTCCTCTTAACGCCAACATTTCCACTATTCTCATGGAAGTTGAGAAGGAAGGGGTGCTACCCCCTGCCCCGAAAATGAAAACCCCTGGCAAGAAGAGGGACAAAGAAAAATGGTGCCGCTATCACCGGGACCATGGCCACAACACCAATGATTGAAGGGCCCTGAAGAATGAGATAGAAGCTCTCATCCAAAGGGGAAAACTGGCTAAATTCGTGAGAAAGGACCGAACCGACCTTCTGCCTTCTCCTCGGGGAGCTAACAAGTGCCCCAAACACCGCGATGAGACGCCCGAATTCAAAGAGGAGCGTGTCCTGCACCTCATTCATGGGGGCCCGATGGGGGGCTCCTCCAACTCCTCTCGAAAGGCGTTTATAAGAGAAGTTAATTCGGTTTGTGGCACAGCTCCTCCTAAAGGCATCGGAGTACCTGTCACATTCTCGGATGAAGACCTTGAGGGTGTCCGAACCCCCCATTGTGACGCACTTGTCATCAACCTCCATATGGCGAACTTTAAAGTAGAGAGGATCCTGGTGGACAATGGCAGCTCCGTTAACAACCTCTTCCTCATCGCTTGCAAAGGTCTCAAACTATCCTGGGACAGACTTATGCCCACCGGCTACACACTCCATGGGTTCACGGGAGTGCCAGTGACTATTGAAGGGGTGATCACCCTCGACGTAACCGCTGGCAAAACTCCTACTACCCGAACGGAGCCGATGGACTTCATGGTCGTCGATGTCCCCGCTGCTTATAATGTGATTCTGGGCCGACCTGACCTAGCTGCCCTCGAGGCCGTCCCTTCTGCTTATCACCTCAAGATGAAGTTCCCCACCCGGGCAGGAGTAGGGGAAGTAAGAGGCAGTTAGGAAATGGCATGCAAATGCTACATGACCTCTACTGAGGGTCCAGTCCTCTCCCTCGAAACTCTTAAATTCCCCAAAGATGGTGTCCGACCAATGTCCGAGCCAGTGGATGAATTGGAAGAAGTGCTCTTCTCTGAGCAAGATCCTTACCGCAAGTTCTTTATCAGCAGAACCCTCCCATTAGCCCTAAGCTCGGACATAGTTCAATGTATAGAAAGAACTGTGACCTCTTTGCCTGGTCAACCGCCGACATGCTTGGAATTTCCGAAGAGCTTCTCGTCCACCTTCTGAGTGTTGCACCGGGGTCCAGACCGATTCAACAGAAGAGGCGCAAGTTTGCTCCCGAGCGCCAACAAGCTATAAAAGAAGAGGTGGACAAGCTCCTCAAGGCTCGGTTCATACAGGAGGTTAATTATCCCGAATGGCTCTCAAATGTTGTGATGGTAAAGAAGGCCAACGGGAGTTGGAGAATATGTATCGACTTCACCGACCTGAATAAAGCATGTTCCAAAGATCCATTTCCTCTCCCAAGTATCGACACCCTGATCGATGCAACTTCGGGCCATGAACTCCTCAGCTTCATGGACGCCTTCTCCGGCTACAATCAGATTCGTATGTTTCCCCCGGATATCCCAAAGACCTCCTTTGTAACCGATCAGGACCTCTACTACTACAGGGTAATGCCTTTCGGGTTGAAGAATGGAGGTGCCACTTATTAGCGCCTCGTCAACAAGGTTTTTCAAGCACAAATCGGCCGAAATATGGAGGTATATGTTGACGATATTCTTGTGAAGAGCATCCATGGGGCCGATCATGTGGTCGATCTGCAAGAGGCGTTCGATGTACTCAGGAAGCACGATATGAGGCTCAATCCGAACAAGTGTGCGTTCGGAGTCTCGTCAGGGAAATTCCTCGGCTTTATGGTCAGCCAAAGAGGAATCGAAGCGAACCCCGAGAAGATCAAGGCCATATTGGACATGGCTTCCCCAGAGAATGTTAAAGAGGTTCAGAAGCTAACGGGTCGCCTTGCTGCCATAGGGCGCTTCCTTTCTAAGTCAGGCGAAAAGTGTCTTCCCTTCTTCAAAGCTCTCAGGGGGTGCAAAAGCCTTCCAGTGGGGTCAGCAACAACAAGACTCATTCGACCAGCTAAAGGCTTACCTAGTCAATCCTCCTCTCCTCAGCAAACCAGTTCCCGGGGAAGCCCTCTACCTCTACTTAGCCGCCTCCGAGCAGACCCTCAGCGCTGTCCTCATAAGGGAAGAAGATAAGAATCAAAAGCCCATCTATTACGTAAGCAAGGTACTTCAGGATGTCGAGCTCCGCTACCCAAGGATAGAGAAGATGGCATATGCCTTAGTCATGGCCGCAAGAAAGCTTCGCCCATATTTTCAGTCCCACTCGGTGGTCGTTCTTATCGACCAACCGTTGAAGCAAGTCCTTCACAAGCCAGAGACTTGCGGTCGTCTCATGAAATGGTCTATCGAGCTGAGCCAGCATGATATAACATACCAGCCTCGGATCGTGATCAAGGCTCAGGCCTTAGCTAAATTCATAGTTGAAAGCACCATTCCCAAGGTCAGTCAAGCGTCAAACGGACCTCCTATTTGGACAGTATATGTTGATGGATCCTCTTGCACCGAAGGAAGCGGAGTCGGGGTCATTCTAGCAGGCCCAGATGACTTCGTCCTCCAATACTCCCTCCGCATCAACTTCAAGGCCTCCAACAATGAAGCGGAATATGAAGCCCTTATAGCCGGTCTCGGAATGGCTTGCAAGGCTGGGGCACAATGCCTCCGCATATTTAGTGACTCTCAACTAGTCGTGAATCAAGTCCTAGGCAAGTATGAAGCGCGAGATGACCGAATGGCTAAGTATCTGGCCAAGGTCCAAAATCTCATGGCTCTCTTCGAAGAGGCACATATTCGACAGATCCCGAGGGAAGAAAATGCCCAAGCGGACGCTCTCTCCAAGTTAGCCTCTTCCTCCCTCCAAGGTCTCGAGCAGACCGTCTTAATTGAAGTGCTCCTGAAGCTAAGCATAGAAGAAGAAACTCCCGACTCCATGGAGTCGCTCCCGGTCCAACTTCAAGATAATTGGATGAAACCCCTGGTAGAATTCCTAAGGGATGGGCTCCTCCTCGAAGACCCTAAGGAACCTTGCCGAGTCAGAACCAGAGCAGAGCGGTACACCATTATTGAGGGGGTCCTGTACAAGCGCTCCTTCACACTAGTTGACGGCAGACCTTATCTGAGGTGCCTCTCCCCCGAGCAAGCCACATACGCCTTGCAAGAGCTTCACGAAGGCATAGGCGGAGCACATTCAGGGTCCAGGTCCCTTGCCCGGAAGGTATTGAATTATGGATATTTCTGGCCTACCCTCTTACAAGACGCCGAGCGACATGTTCGGCAATGCAACTCTTGTCAAAAGCACTCCAACATCCATCGCCTCCCACAAGCTCGGCTTGCCACCCTATCAAGTCCTATCCCTTTCGCAATGTGGGGGATGGATTTACTAGGGCCGTTCCCGCCAGCTCCCGGCCAACTCAAATTTTTAGTTGTGGTGATCGACTACTTCTCGAAGTGGATAGAGGCCAAGCCCTTGGCCGCAATCACCGAGAACAAAGTACTCCAGTTCTTTTGGAAGAACGTCATCTGCAGGTTCGGCGTCCCTCGAGTCCTCATAACCAACAATGGAACATAGTTTACAGGGGCCTCCTTCCAAACTCTGTGTGAAGACCTCGCCAACCAACAATGCTTCTCCTCTGTCTCCCACCCTCAATCAAACGGCCAAGTGGAAAATGCCAATCGACAGATCCTCTCTGGTATCAAGAAGAGGCTGGATAAGTCCGCTAAAGGGTTATGGGTTGATCAGCTCCCGAACGTACTGTGGAATTACCGTACTACCAAACGGACCCCTACGGGAGAGTCGCCGTTCAACCTCACCTACAGGGCCGAGGCTGTAATCCCCCTGGAAGTCGGTGTACCCTCTCCTCGTCTTATTGCTTATGAAGAAGAGCAGAATGCTAGAGAGCTCCGAACGAATCTGGACTTGATCGATGAGCTCCGTGAAAGAGCTGCCATTCGCCAACAAAGCTACCGAAGAAGGATAGAACTGGCCTATAATAAGAGAGTCCGTCCTACCGACCTCAAAGAAGAGGACTTAGTCCTCAAAAAGTTAGCTATCTCCTTCCCCAGTAAGAAGAGTAAGCTAGCTCCAAATTGGGAAGGACCCTATAAGATCACCAAAGTAGTTCGGCCAGGAGCCTACCGTCTAGAAGACCATGAAGGCAGAGAGATTCCCAGGACTTGGAATGCCGCCCATCTCTTGAAGTACCAAGAAGGCGCATGAATGCCTCTCCAAGTACCGTCAGATGTCGAACCGTTCCTTTCCCTTCACTTGTTTTTACTTTTGCTTTTCTATTTCTCCCATGTAATAACGGCTCGCAACTTAGAAGCAGCCGAGTATTAGTTTTCAATAAAGAACATTTTCTTACTTGTGAATTGCTTGTATCTCTCTGTTTTTACCTTCTTTATACTCTAACGACGAGTTCGGAGTCCAACACTTGGCTCGACTCCGCTTCGCAAGCTCGCTCTTAAGCGAGCTAGAAGTGGTTTGCCATTTGGAATTGCTCCCACAACAATTGAAACATGCTTAAACGACGAGTTCGGAGTCCAACACTTGGCTCGATTCCGCTTCGCAAGCTCGCTCTAAAGCGAGCTAGAAGTGGTTCGCTATTCGGAATTACTCCCACAACCGTTGAAACAAACTCTAATGACGAGTTCGGAGTCCAACACTTGGCTCGACTCCGCTTCGTAGGCTCGCTCTGAAGCGAGCTAGAAGTGGTTCGCCATTCGGAATTGCTCCCACAACCGTTGAAACAAACTCTAACGACGAGTTCGGAGTCCAACATGTGGCTCGACTCAGCTTCGTAGGCTCGCTCTGAAGCGAGCTAGAAGTGTTTCGCCATTCAGAATTGCTCCCACGACCGTTGAAACAAACTCTAACGATGAGTTCGGAGTCTAACACTTGGCTCGACTCCGCTTCGTAGGCTCACTCTGAAGCGAGCTAGAAGTGGTTCGTCATTCGGAATTGCTCCCACAACCGTTTGTCAAAACTTACATCAACGAACCCACCTCGATGAGCTCCGCCATGGCCATTCTATCGAGCCGAGGTGCCGAGGTACCGACCTCCACATATGGAGAAAAATACTGCCAAGCCAGTTTCACCGTCAGAGTGCTTTCAAAAACATGCTAGAACAGGATGAACGGCTCAGATCGTGCCACGTCTTCACAAAACGACAAGAAAACATTTTCTCGAAATTTGAGTCTCTTGTCTCGTGATTCGCAGCCACGATCGTGATCAACCGTTCAGATGGAGCCACGTAGTTCGGATCTGAAATCCGTACTACTGATCTACCGAACTGCAAAGTGGAGAAAAACGCACCTCAAAACCCGTGCTCGGAATTGCTGAACAGGAAGCAACACACAAACACCACAAAAAAAGGGAACTTTTATTAAGGACAAAAACATCCAAGTTATTACAACAGACAAAAAATCCAAGTTACAAGCCCAAGCTATTACAACAAGGTGCTACAAAAATTCTAAAGTATAATACAACTCTTTCAACGCCTCTTCGGGACAGGGACGTTCCGGTTTAAAGAGACGCGAGGGCGGCGCCGCTTCACCTCCGAGCTCGTCTCTACACCCACGAACCGAGATGCTTCCTTGGCGCTGCCTCTGACAATGGCTCCAACCGAGGCTCCGCTAGACGTGATGGCCACGCCACTCTGGGCATCGGCCGGGCTCCGACGAATGATAGGTGGACGAGTCGCGAGTTCGTAGGAAGAGATCCCCCTCTCACTCTCCTCGCGGGTGCACGAAGTGCTTCAGACGTTAATCCTCACGGGATGAGGTTTAAGGCGAGCGACTTCCTCTTCAAGTTCGACTATTCTATCCTTCAAAGTATCGTCTTTCACTGACATCTTGAACCGAGGAAGTTTTGCCGAGCTCGCGTCCCCGGCACAGTCAGTTATGATTCGGCAAAGGTTGGTCACTTCGATGCTCTTATCGACCATAACCCTCTTTAGCTGCTCAACCTTCGAAGCTAGCTCGTCGCGCTCGGCCAGTGCCAAGGTTAACTCGTCCTCCTTCGCCGAGAGTTCTCCTTCGACTATCTGCAAGTGACGAATCTCAGCCAATAACTCGCTGTTCATCTTCTCCACGTTGAATGGCACCCTCTTGATTAGCTCAACCTCGCCCTTGAGACGAGCTTCGCGTGATCGCTTAAATAATTCTGTTCGCCGCCGAGCCACTGCGGCATCCGAACCAAGTTCGACAATCTGAAAAACCAAAGCATTCTATTGGGAGACGAGTTCCGAGCCAAACACTTAGACAAATTCAAAGAAAGAAATCTTTCATTCATGTCGAAAAGAAGCGGTGGCCAGTCCGCTATAAGGCTTTACAAAAAAGAAGAAAAAGGGATTTATGCAAAGGACGGGGAGATCAAGGATCCACCTGAGGCGACGGGTCGATCACAGGTGCCTCGCCAGATGTTCCCTTGGCCCCGGTCGCCCCGGCATGGGGGTCGGTAGCCACGGTCACGGGATCGGCAGGCACCTCCTCGTCTCGCTGGTCGCCCTCCTCCCCTTCTCCTTCCTCTCCTTCGCCCTCCACCACTTCGCCGGGCCACAGGCGATATCCCACTCTTTCAAAGCCGGGGACACGTGCCTCGACGTGGTCAAGCACTCTCACATAGGACAGCTCCATGTTCCTGGCCATATACTTCTTCGCCTCGGCTTCAACCTCCTTCCTGGCCACCTCCACCGCGGAGTCCCTCTCCGCCTTCGCCGCCTCCAAGGCCTTCGCCGATGCGGCCAGCTCCTCGGCAGCTTTAGCAACCTTGGCCGACCTTTGCGGCGAGCTGCTCATTAGCTCGCTTCAAGGCCGTCTCAAGATCGGTGACCCGAACCTCCAAGTCCCCTGAGCGGCGCCACTCCGCCTCGAGCTGCTTCACCGCCCTTGCCTTCTCCGCCCTGTCCATATCACAGAGGGCTTTCAGCTCTTTCTCCTGCTCGGCGAACTCCTGAACAAGGTGGCCGAAGTGGCAAGTGGCCTGCAATGAATGAGCGTTAAGTGGTTGTAAAATCCGAGCTATGGACTTAAAGAATTTTTTAAAGACAGATGCTTACCAACACGAGCGACCGAGCAATCTCGTAGGTGTCATCCCCGCCTTCAGAGCGGCTCGGTCCTTCGGGGTCGCGAGATGCTTGACGGCCTGCATACACATCTGTGAATCACCAAGAAAGCCGTCGTGGTTCTTCACCCGCCAGTCAGGGACGAACAGCTTCTTGTGGGCCTCGGTCAAGATCTGCTCGGCCTGAGGCGTCAGAGGCGACGCCTGCAGAGCCAGCGCCGCCGAAACCGAAAAGGCCTCGCTGGCTGCGGCAGAAGAGGTCAGAGCAGGTGGGTCTACAAGGATGACCACTGACGGAGATGGCACCTGAAGAGCAGGGGTAGGGTTGGCAACTACCGAGGGGGCCTTGGAAAGTCGTCCGGATGCGAGCCCGGTGCTCGGCTTCTTCCTCTTCCTACCATCGGCGACCTTGCCTTGCTCGGACATCATTGCCGTGAAGTCCATCTTCGGCACCTCTGTTCCAAACAACGAAACCCAAAAAACAACAAGTTAGAAAATCGGAAGAAAAAAAAAAAATCCAGCGAGATGTCAGGAGCGTACTCGGGTCGATCGGACTAAGGCCCTGACCCTGTGTAGCACCTCCTCAGTCATTCCTCTCCAGCTTAACATTGGGAGAGAAATGAGCTTCGCCGCCACCTCCTCCTCGTCTGGACTCAGCACTGGGTCGGCCCTTGAGAACTTCGGCACTTCTTCCTTCCACCGAGTCGGGAAGTCCAGCCTCGAGGGCCCCTTCAGCAGAAAAAACTTCTCCTTCCAACCTTTTATCGAGTCCGGATTCTCAATGAGCTTAACGCCTCTCTGAGGTGACAAGTAGTAGCGAGGCTCGGCCTTCGTCATCCGGTTGATCCGGTACAGATTCCGAAGGATTACCATGTCTGGCTCGACCTCGGCGATGCGTCACTGCAGCAAAAAGGCGAGCACGTGGCGCCTGGTGTTCGGCATAAATTGCACCGGTGCCAGACAATACCAGTGGAGAACCTTCAACACGAAGCGATGCAGAAGGAAGCACAAGCCGGCGCTCAAAGAGTCGAAGTCGAACACGCACGTGTCCGGCGATAGCACGGTGTTCGCCCGCATCCCAGGGTCGGGAAGGATCTAACTGTACTCTAGAGGGATGGCGAACCCCTTTCTGATCCGGAGGAGATCCCTTTCGGATAACACCGAAGCAAGCTCGTCCACCTTGGTGACCTCCCTCGGGGCGTTCTCCTTGTAAACTGCCGACCGACCAACGATCGCCTTCTTCGGCAGATCACCCTCGTACTGCCTAATGCCGGCGTGTTCGGACAGCACACCAGGATACCGACCTGACTCGGGGGCTCGCCTCTACGATCTCCTCGACTATGGACGACCCTACCACTTTCTTCCGCTTTCTCCGACTCGCTACTTGAATTCTCTCCTCGGGGCCACTATCTCCAGAGGACGACGCCTCACATCCCGAGTTTACCCTTGAAATCTCTAAAAAATATCTAAGGCAAAAACGCTGACCGTGATGTGACGTAAACTTGGAAGTGACGTGCACGGTCAGAATTTCTTCGCCGGAAATCGCCTGGCCCACCCGACAGCTAGCACCACCACCTTGGAGCACAAACCACCGCTAGCAGAGCAAAACTGAGAGTAAAAGTAAAAGTTCAAAGTGAAAGAGAGAAATTAGCTAGGGGGTGAGGAGAGTGGGGACTTATAGCCAAGAGAATGACGTTTGGGCTCCCTAAGCGTTTAAGGGCCCACTAAAGGAAGGCAAAACGACAAAACGGAGAGTTGCGACGATTCAAGACAAAAACTCGTCAAAATGCTTAACTCCATCACTCGGCAACCAGCGCCTCGACGTGCCACCGAACCGCCATTCTACCAAGCCGAGGTGCTGAGGAACCGACCTCGATATATGGAGAAAAATACTTCCGAGCCAGAATCACCGTCGGATCGTTCCAAAATTTGTGTCAAAACTTAACGGACGGCTCAGATCGCGACACACCCACAAAACGATAAGATAACGTTTTCTCGTGATCTGAACCATGTCCTCGTGATTCGCATCGAGATGAACGCTCCAGATCAAGCCACGCGCCCCTTCCGAGCTGCCGGCCACCGGGGTGCATAGCCGAGCTACCGAACAGCTTGGCCAAGCAACCAAGCCACTAGGGTCGGAGAGTTGCAACGATTCAAGACAAGAACTCGTCAAAACGCTCAACTCCATCACTCGGCAACCAGTGCCTCGACGTGCCACCGAACCGCCGTTCTACCGAGCCGAGGTGCCGAGAAACCGACCTCCACATATGGAGAAAAATTCTGCCGAGCCAGAATCACCGTCGGATCATTCCAAAATCCGTGTCAAAACTTGATGGACGGTTCAGATCGCGACACGCCCACAAAACGACAAGATAACGTTTTCTCGTGATCTGAACCATGTCCTCGTGATTCGCACCGAGATGAACGCTCCAGATCAAGCCACACGCCCCTTCCGAGCTGCCGACCACCGGGGTGCATAGCCGAGCTACCGAACAGCTTGGCCAAGCAATCGAGCCACTGGGTCGGAGAGTTGCGACGATTCAAGACAAGAACTCGTCAAAATGCTCAACTCCATTACTCGGAAACCAGCACCTCAACATGCCACCGAACCGCCATTCTACCGAGCCGAGGTGCCGAGGTACCGACCTCCACATATGAAGAAAAATTCTGCCGAGCCAGAATCACCGTCGGATCGTTCCAAAATCCGTGTCAAAACTTGATGGACGGCTCAGATCGTGACACGCCCACAAAACGACAAGATAACATTTTCTCGTGATCTGAACCCCGTCCTCGTGATTCGCACCGTGATGGATGCTCAGGATTGTGCCACGTAGCTCGGCAGATCCCAGCGCTCCGAGCAGAGCTGCCGAGGAGCCGAGCCGAGGTGCCTAGGTACCGACCTCCACATATGGAGAAAAATTCTGCCGAACCAGAATCACCGTCAGATCGCTCCAAAATTCGTGTCAAAACTTGATGGACGGCTCAGATCGCGCCATGCCCACAAAACGACAAGATAACATTTTCTCGTGATCTGAACCCCGTCCTCATGATTCGCACCGTGATGGACGCTCAGGATCGTGCCACGTAGCTTGGCAGATCCCAGCGCACCGAGCCGAGCTACCGAGGAGTTGAGCTGAGGTACCGAGGTACCGACCTCCATATACGGAGAAAATACTAGCCGACCCACACAGATCGTCCGATCACCCAGAAAATCGCGCTCGACGACGATAAAGGGTCCAGATCGCGCCACGGCATAATTAGGTATTATAAATTAATTTTTATTTATTAAAATCATTTTATTTATTTAAAAATTGCAAAAAATGATTAAAAATTCGGAAAAATTAATTTAAAATTCTAGGAAATAATTATAAATTCGAGGAAATATTTTCAGCCCATGAGAAAATAATTATTGCCTAGAATGGCTGATTAAGACCCCCGGACGACGAATCAACACTTCGCAAAATTAAATAAGTGATCCGAGAGATAGATAAAAATTAAGGAAAGATGCCAGAAAACCAGAGGTTCTCAAGAACGGCTTAGAGCACGTGACTAACCCGGAACATCACCATACTACCCCATACAAAGGAACGTCACCCCTCGTTTGGACTCCGATACAACTCCAAAAGCCATTAAAATAGTAAAACTACTCCTCAAAGGCTGATCAAATTCAGCCTTCGGGAGTGGGGGGCTCATGATATGGCTAAAAATGGGGTTAACTTGGAACCGTCCAAATCAGGCATGAATCTTAAAATTTGGGGTAAAACAGTAATTTTACCTACAAACGGGTCTGAAATGGGTACTAGGTCCTTTTCCCAAAGGCCCAATAACCTGCGAATGGATCCACCTCAACTGGGTACGGGTCCCAACCCGAAATGAACCCGGTTCAGCAGGATGGAATTAGGGTTTCTGATTCATTCGAATCGACGGCCCTGATTCATATCTATCCGTTCACTGGGAATTAGGGATTACATTCCTTATCTGATCACAGGGATTACATTCCTAATCTGATCCCTAAGGCGACTATAAATACCCTCCATCCACCACCATTAAGAGGTAATCAATCTTTTGCCAATTTACGCTCTCTCATAATCTTCCTGATTACTGACTTGAGCGTTGGAGGGTGCGTCGCCGGGATCAACCCCGGTGTATCGCTCTTTTTGCAGGTGAACGGCGGGAGTCAACGGTCAAACTCCGGTGGGAAGATTCCAGGTCTTCGCTATTTGGTTTTCTTAAGAATCCACAAATACTATCTGTTTGCCCCCACACCATATTCAGCGGTAACAAAAGGATTAACCCAGGCCAATGTCTGTGAAGGAAGTCAGAAGCTTCTTGGGTTTGGCTGGTTACTACAGGAGATTCATCCAGGATTATTCTCATATTGCAGTTCCTTTGACAGGTTTGAACCGGAAGAATGTGGCATTTTCATGGACTAATAAGTGTGAGGCAAGTTTCCTTGAGTTAAAGGAGAGATTGACTACTGCACCTATCTTAGCTTTGCCACAAGCTGGGAAGGATTATGATATCTTCAGTAATGTGTCTCTCAGAGGTTTGGGTTGTGTCTTGATGCAAGAAGGCAAGGTTATTGCTTATGGTTCGAGGCAATTGCGTCCGAATGTGAAGAATTATCCGACGCATGATTTGGAGCTAGCAGCTATTATCTTTGCCTTGAAGAAGTGAAGGCATTATGTTTATGATGAGAAGGTCAATATGTACACTGACCACAAGAGCCTGAAGTACATTTATCAACAGAAGGATCTTAATCTTCGGAAGAGAAGGTGGTTGGAAGTTTTGGAAGACATTCATCCTGAGATCAAGTATCATCCGGGCAAGGCGAATGTGGTAGCTGATGGACTTAGCAGGAAGAGTAGTTTATCAAGTTTGATCACTGCTCGAAGCGAGTTGGCAGCAGAGATTGATCAGGCAGGTATCGAGGTGGTCCTGCAGAGTTTAGGGGCATGTTTGGCTCAGTTGAAACTGCAGCCTTCCTTGAGAGAAAGGATTGTGGAAGGTCAGAGATCAGATTCAGAGATTCAGAAGATGCTGCAACAGGTTTCAGAAGACAAGCTATCAGAGTTTCGTGTCCAAGATGAAGTTCTTTGGATGGGTGAGAGGTTGTGTGTTCCCGATAATGCAGATTTGAGAGAGAGTATCTTGCAGGAAGCACACAGTACCTTGTTGTCAGTACATCCGGGAGGCACGAAGATGTACAAGGACATCAAACAGCACTTTTGGTGGTCTGGTATGAAAAGGGATGTGGCAGATTTCGTGGCACGGTGTCTGACTTGTCAACAGATCAAAGCAGAAAATCAGAGACCTGGAGGTTTGTTACAGCATTTGCCTATTCCGGAGTGGAAATGGGAGAATATCAGTATGGATTTCATCGCAGGTTTGCCAAGGAGTTCGAAGGGCAATGACTCGATTTGGATTATCATGGACCGGTTAACCAAGTCGGCTCACTTTCTAGCAATGAAAATTACTTGGTCGTTGGAGAAATTGGCTAAGTTGTATATTGGTGAAATTATGAGACTTCACAGAGTTCCTGTGTCGACTGTTTCCGACAAGAATGCAAGGTTCACTTCAGGGTTTTGGAAGAGCCTACAAGCAGCTTTGGGGACCAGAACTGATTTTAGTACCGCATTTCATCCACAGACCGATGGTCAGACCGAGAGGGTGAATCGAGTGCTGGAAGATATGCTGAGGGCTTGTGTTATGGATTTCGGGGATAGCTGGGAAAGATACTTGGCATTGGTTGAGTTTGCTTATAACAACAGTTACCATGCGAGTATCGGGATGGCGCCGTATGAGGCTTTGTACGGGCGGAGGTGCAGGACACCTGTTTGTTGGTACGAGGTTGGCGAGAGGTAGATATTTGGTTCTGAGATCGTACAGCAGACGTCAGAGCAGATTGAACTGATTTGCAAAAGGTTGGTTGAGGCTCAGAGTCGGCAGAAGAGTTATGCTGATACTCGACGAAGGGGCTTGGAGTTTGAGGTTGGGGATGCAGTTTTCCTCAAGGTGTCTCCGACCAGAGGAGTGATCAGGTTTGGTAAGGGAGGCAAATTGGCGCCAAAGTATATTGGGCCACACAGGATCGTGGAGCGAATTGGCAAGACAGCATATAGATTGAAGCTTCCAGAGGATTTAGCACAGGTGCATGATGTATTCCATGTGTCATTATTGAGGAAGTATGTGCCAGATCAGAATCATCAGTTAGTAGAGATTCCTGAAGGTCTACAGGTGAACTTGAGTTACAAGAAATAACCTGTTGAAATCATTGACCGTAGGGAGAAAGTTCTTAGGAGCAAAGTGATACCTATGGTCAAGGTGCAGTGGAGGAATCAGCAGTTCGAGGAGGCTACTTGGGAGCCAGAGGATCGCATGCAGAAGGATTTTCCTGAGCTTTTTGTATGATTGTATCTTATTTATGTGATGGTATTTCTTTGGATGATTGTACTATTGGATTGAGTTTCATTTCCTTTTTTTCATTATGTCCTTCTATGTGAATGTTTGAATTATGGTTTATTTATGAGATTTCAATTTCTTTGTTTATTCTTGTTTGGACCTCATTAGTAGTAGTTCTGAGGACAGAACTCTTCTAAGGAGAGAGTGATGTAGTACCCCGTATTTTTAAATATTATTTTAAAGGTTTATAAATGAATTCAAATGAATTTTTGGAGATTTAATAAATATTTTTTTGGAAATCTATCTTTTTACACGTGCAAAACACGTGCAAATATTTCTTGAGAAGTTCAAAAGCCAAAATTTCTTCATGAAAAATCAGCATTTATTATTTGGGATTTATTTGTAATTTTTCTAGATTTTTCTGATATTTATTGGATCTATTTGCAAATATTAAGAAAAGAAGGATCTTTTTGCAGAATTGTCATTTTGACGGGTGAAAGTGCAAAACTATTTTATGGACTTTTAAAATAGTGCCAACTGGAAATACGGAGGTTATTTTGCTTTTAAATCTCAATTTAATCGATTTTATCAAGTTTCCAAGTGTAGGAATCTATTTATGTAAAGTTATATTTTAAAGGGGTTATTTTGCAAATGTGTCTAAAACCCCTAAATCCTCTATTTCCGGCCTATTTAAAAGAAACACAACCATCATTTGCTGCACAACATAAAGTTTTATTATTTTTTTGTTGGAATTAAGAAGAGGATCTTGGATTTTGCAAAAGAGAAGTTTTCTTAAGGGATTTCTTCATTCGAGGTGAGTGACATGTTTGTTTTGCTTTGTATTTTGTATGTAATTGTTTTGTTGATTTGTTTATGCATGTGATTGGTACAATTTGGTTGTTTTATCTATGAATGTTTAATGGATCTTGGATGTTGAATCTTATTGCTAGAAAGCATGTTTAGGGTTTGAAAATGAATATGCACATTATGAATTGGATGGAAAATTGGATCTTGTGAAACCCTAGTTGTGGTAAATAAGATTGTATGTGGGTAGTCTATTTCTTTTGGATTAGATTGATTGAATATGGGGGATTTCATACATAAATCTCATAAAAAATGAGATTTTTAGTACTTTGAGTATTGGTTGAACACAAATTTGATATGGTTATGTTATCCATTGATTGAGGTTGTAAGTTGTAATGGTAATTCAGTTTTGATAAATGTGAAAGGAAAAGTATGAATCAAGAGATCTTGACATGAAAATCGAGATTTGAGAAATTAGTTGAGTTGAGGAAATATACCCAAATTGGGGATTCTCTTGAGATTTTGATATTTAGATGGTTTGGATCTGAATACGAACTATTTCAGTGATCAATAAATTTTAAGAAAAACTCTGTATTTGACTATATGCACAATTCATGTTTTAATCGAAAGAAATCAACAAAATCTCTATTTTTATAAATTCAAGTAGCTTTGATTTAGTTTTATGGACCATTATATGTCCTACAAGTTGTATTTGATCATATAAGAAATAAGCTTTTCGAAGAAATCATTTTCATAAAGTAAAACTACGTATCGGTTGAAATGTGCACAACCAAAAGTATGCAGACTGTAGGTCGACAGTCGACTGGTATGACTTCTCAGTCGACCGATACGACCCGGCTGCTTTGTTCTCTAGTTTTCTTGAAATTCTCGTCTGGACAGTCGACTGAAGACTTTTACAGTCGACTGTGCACAACCAAAAGTATGCAGACTGTAGGTCGACAGTCGACTGGTATGACTTCTCAGTCGACCGATACGACTCGGCTGCTATGTTCTCTAGTTTTCTTGAAATTCTCGTCTGGACAGTCGACTGAAGACTTTTACAGTCGACTGGTGCCACTTAGAATTATTTTTTAAAGTTATTGTAATTTTTCTCTCTGGACAGTCGACCTATACCCTTTACAGTCGACTGCTACACTTAGAATTTTTTCTTAAAGATTATTGGATTTTCATTCTGGACAGTCGACCGATAGTTTTTATAAGTCGACTTATAACACTTAGATTATTTTCTTAAAACCATGGAATTCTCTTTCTGGACAGTCGACTTACGTTTGTTATTAGTCGACTAGTACTGATGTATTTTTATATTTTTGAATGTTCTTTCAACTGATTTATTCTCTAAATGTTTTAATCTATAATTTACTATTCTATACTTTATCTTCTATTGAACATACGTTTTCAAGTGGTTTAACTGAGCAATTTATATTGGAACATTAGTTTGGATATTGGGTGTGAGTCTCTAGAGGGTGTGTGTGACCCTAGTATACCGGCAGTTGAGATATTTATGTTTGGGCCTATTGAGGCATTTTAGTTGATCAGTTGTTGAGTTAAGTCCGGTAGGGTACACCAACTCTAGGAGATTCGTTAGGTAATTAAACAACCAAAATGATAAGGACAGGCACTAGTGGTGATATGATGAACGAGAACATGAGTTATGGACCTCAGCATGGCTTTCGGTGTGAGATAATCCTCGGAATTATCCAGGTGTGAGTGAAATAGTCTCCGGAATTACCTGTGGTGTGGGATTGATCTCCGGAATTATCGGGGTCGAGGCGATGCACATGTGGTATTCATGTCATGAGGTGTCATTGCTTGCGGTGTGGGATATTCTCAAAGATTCCCAGGTGTGAGTGAAATAGTCTCCGGAATTATCTGTGGATAGAGATTGACCTCCGGAATTATCGGGGCATGGGCTAATACTCACAGTTTATCTTATCTCGCAGTAGTCATCGTGTTAGGATTAGTTGCATAGAGGGGGATCAAACCCTATAATGTGGAGACGTTAAGGGCTTGCACCGAACCTATGTAGAGTGGGATGCATAGACTCCAACAAGTACGCATTAGAGAGTCAGCTTATAGACTTGATGTTTTCTTGATTTGGTTTCACGCATGTGTTTTCCTGTTTTCTACACTTGACACTTAGTTTAGCTTCACTTGAGGTTTACATGTTTCCTTGCTACGTCATAATTTATGTATTCTTGTTTATTACATGTTGTTTATGAATCCATGCTTAATATTTATTTATGTTGTTTATTTTTTTTATGTCACTCACTCCTTTATGGCTGACCCCTTTAGTTTTGGGGGTTAAGGTTATCTCTAGCCTCATATTTTACAGGTGATTTCTTAAGGCTCGAATTTGGATGCTTGATGTTCAATTGATGTAGTGACTCATGTAATTTGTAAAATAAATTGTTGTAAAGAAAAGAGAATTGTGATTTAAGATGTATTCTATTCCGCTGTGCTATGTAAACGATTATTGTAATGAAAATTTTTTTTACTGGTGTTTGGTTGTGTTTAATATTACATTGAAGTTGATGCTGGGAATTGTGCCACATATTTTCTAAGATATTATATTAGAAATTCGGGGCGCTATAGCCCTAGTGACGCTGGTGCTGGTGGCCCCCTTACCAAGGCTGTAATTCCGGTGGACACTTAACCAAATCCCCGTGATTTGGGGAGGGAGATTCCAACGGCCACAAAATCTCCACAAGGTGACGGAAATTTTGAAATGTTTCTGAATATACCAAATATGGCGGATTCTAGCTTTAATGCAGGGATCCTACCAAATCCGGAGGCTATTCCGCAATCTAAGGAGGCCCCCGCTCTGATTTCAAATTCTGCCAAGTTGGCAACCCAAGTTGTTCAGATCACAGAATCCTCGGATAGTAGCAATAAAGCAACCTCACATGGTCCTACCAAATCTCCTTTTACCCAGGCTGGTTCAACTGATAATGAAACTCAAGAAGAAGTTCGTGAAATGCTCTGGAAAGGCAAGCTTGTCACCCTCCCGCTGTCACTTTTCGCGAAGATCCAACCGGCAGTTGAGGGAGCCCTAAGAGAGTCTGTTCAAGAAGATCTCAATCAATTAAATGCTGTTGAGAAGGTGGTTTTCAAAGCAGGCACCACTAATGTCAGAGGTGAAAGCTTCTGCACTCGCTCCCTTCTTCGAAGGCCAGTTCCAAAAGCTGCAAGTTCCCTCGTCTCAGCTCCGCCAGGTTTAGATGAAGGACCATCCAAGAGGCTCAAGCGATCAAGGTCGACTGGCAAGCTCAAGAGCACGAGACCTTTCATGAAGCACCTCTCCACCACCATAAAGAAGAAGACCTTGGGTACCTCTTCTTTAGTTGCTTCAGTTACGAATGCTCATCTTAACCTGTTTGAACTGCTTTCAAATGAGGATATTTTAGAAGTAGCTGAATCTATTGGAGTGGAGGCTAAAGGGCCACGCTCGATGCACATTCTTAAGGACAACCAGAAGGTTTTAGTTGATCAACCTGATCAACTAGAACATTCTGTCTAACTGCATTGGCTCTCTGATCCTGAGGATTGTATCTTTTTTTTTCTTCTGTTATAATAGAAAAATGTGGAAATAGCCTTATATATACATATATCTGAGTAGTAGAATTTTTATAGAGGAGTTTTAGTGAAAGACAACATTTTACTTGGAAAATTGAATATATGTGTTTTTATGGATTTTTGAAGAAAGATCTTATTATATTGCAAAATCAGAAACTTATGAAATTGGAGAACGTGTATGATACTGTTTCTTCAAAGAAACACATTTCAGGAGAATTATTTATATTTTTGTAGAAGTACAAATTGATTAAAAGATTGAGTTTATTAAAAGAAAGTAATAAAACATCCTTTGTGGAAAGTGTGCTGTCAAATTGTGAAGAAATCATCATTGCATTTCAATGTCGAAAATAAATTCATGAGCCACTTTAAACTGTATCCTGGTGTAATCGACAGTCGACCGAACTAGAGTCGACAGTCGACTGTCAGGTATTAATTTTCGTATTTTTGCCTGAAGGACAATTGACTGTTACTGTCTTGGCTATTGGTCCTTGAGTTTTGAAGTTTCGCTGGACAGTCGACCGACTCATTGTCAACAGTCGACTAAACTGACTGTGTTCTTGAGTTTCAAAGTTTCGTAGGACGGTCGACTGGACATTTTTCCACAGTCGACTGAACTGGCTTTTGGTTCTTGAGTTTTGAAGTCTCGCAGAACAGCTGACTTGCCACTTTTTAACAGTCGACTGCCACTGTCTTGGATGATGGATTTTCTTGAGTTTGAATTTTATTTTTGACATGTGAAAGTTGAGTAAGATTAAATATGAGATTTTATGATTATTAATATTTGATTAAGATTACTTGATTTGAACACAATGTGATAAGAGATTAAATTGATAAAGAGGTTGAATTGACTTATATCGTCTGATGAGATTATAAGAGAAATGTTTTGAGAAAGAGTTCGTGAATAAAAGAAAGGAAATATTATTTTGAGATTGAATATGAAATATTGTTGATCTCTAGAAAGAGATAGTTGTTGGAATCTAGAGGCTAAGCGAGACCCTAGTGACCGGCAATTTTTATTTATGATTTTGAGAGCTAACCAGTGTGGGTTGATCATCTCTTGAGAAGTATCTAGGTAGGCTGACTGTCTCTTTTGTTTTGGTTTAAGTCCGATAGGGTAAGCTAGTTCTAGGTTGTGATGATTTTCTTTTAAAACAAACTGAAATTGTAAGGAGTACACTATATTGGGGATGTGATGAAAGTAAGATAGAAACACGGGTATGACGGCCATCGGATTGGCAGTGTGAGTGATTCATAGGTTGCCTGCTTGATGCGTCATGTCATGGCGTGAACACTACTCCAGAATTATCGTCCCTGTGGCAATGCTTGTGGGGTGTTTGGTGACTACGAGTGGTGCATCATTCCATGACGGAAGCTGAAATGTCCGTAGGCTCTGCATGATGCGTCATGTCACGACGTGGGATTCCCCTCCAGGCTGTCTGGACATGGGCTCGTAACTCATAAAACATCTAGGATACTTACCGTAGTAGTTTAAGAGTTGGCGAGGGATTGAACCCTACAAGATGAAGAACTATTAAGGGCTTGCCCTCTGACCTATGTAGTATGGGATGCATAGAATCCGAACAAGTGCGCATTAGTGTCATGTAATATAAATAACTGCATTTAGGATTAAGTGCACAGCACCCACGACATCAATAGGATAGTCCCTTGGTAGCTTTTGTTTGTGATCAAGTTTGTGTTTGTTAAAGTATTTAAGAATCGTTATACTGTTCGGCATAGCGAGGATGGCCGTGTATAATATTTCGTCGGTTGTAAGCAACTGATGAGCCCACAGCTTTATATGCAGGACTTGGAGTTTACAAGAAGATATAATGATGAATTTGTTGCTCATGATTACTTAAATGTTAAAGTTGTTACAATTGTACATTATTATTGTTGTATTTTATTTATTCTGTTGCGTGTTCATGTAAAAGACTATGATGTAATTATTGTTGAAATAAAAATTTTAAATTCCTTGTAAAATTGTATGAAATGAAGTGTAAAGATCCTGTGGAATTCGAATTCAGTCTTATTTGGAATTCGGGGTGTGACACTATGAGATATGGAGTGGAAAGAAACCAACTCTTAATCATGTTAAGATTTGGGGTTGTCTTTTTTATGTGAAGAAATTAGACGCAGATGAACCTGATGCAAACTCTAAAAAAAGTAGATTCATGGGGTATCCTAAAGAAACTATAGGATAATATTTCTACTGCCCAACTGAACAAAAGGTATTTGTTAGTAACTTGCCACCTTCTTGAAAAAGAAGTTTATCCAAGAAAGGGTCAGCGAGAAAAATATTGAACTTAGTGAAGTTCAAGACTCACAATAAGAGTCTTAAAGAGTTGTGGAAAGTTCACAAAATATTCTTGAAATAGTTGCACCCCATCAAATACATGAAAATCATTGAAAGTCTACAAGAATGCAAAATGCACTAAATAGATTGAATATAGTCATTGAGAATGACACAAATAATCTTGAAATTGAGGATCCACAGACTTATCTAGAAGTAATCAAAGACATGAAATCATAAACTCTATGCATTCCAAGAAAGTATGGAGTTTGATAGAAGCACCTAAAGAATAATACCCATTGGGTGCAAATGGATCTTTAATAGAAAGATCGAAGTTGATGACAATGTGGAGACCTATAAGGCCATATAAGTATTGAAAGGTTTTAGACAAACTCAAGTTGTTGACTATGATGAAACCTTCTCCGGTTAGAACCATGGGAAGATTAGAATGAAGGCCATTTCATCATGATGTGCCGAATACGACTTCTTATGACTCGTAGGAATTGGAATTCCCGAAAGTGTTCTTCAGTGAGGCTGAAACTGCGGCGTCTGTCGCAATGCTTAAGTCCATTAGGATTTTACTAGTCATAGCTACCTATTACGACTATGAGATATGGTAGATGGATGTCAAAACTGCTTTCTTAAATGGCAATTTAGAGAAAGAAGTTTATATGTGTCACGCCCCGCTTCCCAAAAGGAATACAGAATATGAGTACGTGACAAAGCCCAACGAATAATTTTTATCATTCATAAGCTGTAGGATCGACTCAGCATCGAAGCAGGAAATATAACAAAATATACTCAACCACGCATGCATGAATAAATTATTAATGAACAGAAATTATTTGAAACAAATATAAATTTCCTCAAATAAATACAAGATCTGAATCAAAAGTAAAACTTCGGGACAATAAGCTCGTTACAAATTTTAAGTCGCAATAAGAATTAAATAAACTCAAGCACAAAATAACTAAAGCAAGTTTTCCAAGCGAAGCCTAAAATGTTTGCTCACCAACCCCTGCAGGTAGCTCATCTCCAAAACCTGTATATTTATTAATTGACAAAAAATAGAGAAACAAGAAACAATACGCCTGTTAGTGCAAGTTACGGGCCGCAAGTAGTACAAGCAAGGGGTATAGGAACAAGTGCAAGAAAGCATGAAATAAGATTTGGAATCAAGAGTATACAACATGACATGACAAGGATGTAACAAGTAATGAAGTTCAAGAGACTAGCTAGCAAGTAAAACGAATCAAGTAATAGGATCTAGTGACAACTAAGCATGTAATTTGTATCAAGTATCAAGTAATAAGTATCAAGTAGCATGCGAGACAGGTGACAAGTGTGTACAAGTAACATGTTATTCTTATGTCTATTGTTTAATTATATCTAGGTAGAACTTCATGCGTTCCAATTATTTACCACATGCTTTCTACATACAAACAAGTTACGTTTAGATTTCGTAGTGAATTCTATAGGTCATGTACTCGGGTCTTCACAGGACTACAAAACTTGGTCGGTAAACTTGATCGGTAATATGTAATAAACTTGGTCGGTAAACTTGTCACACGGGAAACACGGGTCCCCTTTCGAGTACCGGCTTCTATATTGTCCACTACCAGATCTTTCCCTTAAACCCCGACTTGTTCTTATTATTATTATCAAAACATGCATGAAAGTGCACAAATAGGACAAGTAACATGACATGGGACAGGGAACAAGTTAGGTCGGTTAGGAAACATGTTCGAGTGACAAATCGACTAATAATTATCAAGAACAATGAGAATTCCAATTCTGGACAGTAAGATGTTGCTGCACCAAAACTGATATTCCCGTTGCTACAAGAATGCAAATCTGGATCCGTCAGAAAATCTAGAAACTAGACTCTCTTCCGGTTCCACCGCATATAAACAAGATATGTAAAAGTTGTAGCAACTAGTGTCAAAACAGCAAACTACACAGATTTCATGTTCAGCCAGAATTTGAAAAATTTTGTTTAGAAACATGAAACAGGACCTGAAACTTCATCAAATAATTTTAGGAAAATTAGGAAAGTCCCTCTAGTATGTCTAGTCTCAGCATGCAAAATTTCAAGTAATTCCATTACAGATAGCATAGTCAATTTAAATTGGAAAACAGAGTGATGCAGAAAATTTATGAATCGGAAATTTCAGACACAGCAGCACTAAAACAGTGATAATTTATAAAATACAATTCGAAATTCAATTCCGTCAAAAGGGTTGAAAATAGACACACAAGAATACATTTCATTTTCACAAATTTTTTTATCAAAAATGACTGGAATTATGTTGAAAACAGAGTTCTTTACTAAACAACATGCAGTTTAGCAATTACAAGATTGACTTCACAAGCATGAAATAAGGTATAAAAGTCATTAAACAATTCTACAAAAATTTGGGGTTGCTCATAGTCATGCCTAGTCCTAATTTTACTTTTAACGTCATTTTTAAAATAATAAATCATGCAACGATCTTATAATTCAGAATCTGGAATTTTACGACCCAACTGCAGTAAAACAGCGATAACTCACACATCAAAAATCAGAATTGAGATCCGTCGAAAGTTCTGAAAAATATACACCGAGGCCTACGAATCATGTTCACAAATTAAAATATTTTACTAACATTAACTAGGTCTAAATTTCTGTACCAAATCTGGGCAGCAGCAAAAGGAAAGTTTCTTGCATGCATTTTATCAAATAACTCATCTACGACGGGTTAAAATTAGAATATGATGTAAAACCAGGTATAATGAACATTCAAATCAACATGGCATGGGTATTAACAAGTCCAGAACGAGATAACACATTTAGCACATCAATCATGTAAATAAAAATCCACCACCTGTGATAGATCATGAACAAGTATATACACATCAAGAAATCTATCTATGTCTAATTTATTTCGTGTAGTTTGTGTATGTGACAACTTGTGGTGATTAATCATGATCATGAAATGATGGAAACGGATCAAGCGAATAAGATCATGACTACCAAGAAATTGACATGTGAATGAAATGAAATAAAAGCAAGACTACTTACGGTATTTTGTACTTGTACGAGGAACAAAACAACATACAAGTTACTTGCCTTGATTGGATGATGATCGTGATGATGATCGGGATTAGATGGATCAGATATGATGCGGATCTTGATGATGATCAAGATAAAGATATTGGACGGTTGATATCATGAGCGATGATCAAGGTGATGATCAAGATCTGATGGCGATGATGATGATCAAGATCGATCGGACGGTCACGATACAAGGCTGATGATGATGGTGATCAAAATCACGATCGGGAGGGGATTGGACGGCCCAGATCTGATGCAGATGGAGATGAAACTTGATGATGATGATGATCCCAATCACGAGGGGATCGAAAGGCCAAGATTCAAACGATCCAACTCTTGATCAAACAGTAATGGAAATGGGGCTTTGGCTACGGTGGCATTAGGCGAGGAACGCCGGGGCTGCGGTAACTGCAGCAAGTGCGGCTCTGCAGTGGCATTGGGCGAGGAGTGTCGGGGCTGCGGTGACAGGGATAAGGTGTTGGCGACTCTGTTTTGGAAGAGAAACAGAGGAGATGAGGTGGGTGAAGGCAATGGCGGTCGACGGAGCGGATGTTATGGTGGGGGGATGATGATGAGGAGATGCTCAGGGTTGAGGGGTAATGGGTTTCAGAGGATGACGAGATGAAGAGGAAGGGAATTGAAGGTGGAAGACGATGGGTTTAGGAGCTCGGTGATGGGAGGAGGATGGCTTGAAAGGTATGGTGAAGTCGATGCAGGGATGGAGGTGCTAGCGAGGTTTAGGAGGCAACGAGATGACGAGGGTGGAGGAAGACGATGAGGGATGCAGAGGTGGAGTGGCGGTGGGTGCGAGGAAGGAAATGAGAGGTGGATGGGGTGATGGAGTTATTTTGGAGCTAGGGGATGACAGGGGGTTGAACATATGGCGGCTAGGGTTTCAACAGTGATCTTAGGGTTAGGGTTTCTAGGGTAGAATAGGGTAGGTTATATATATGAATAAGGTTTTGGGTATTGGGTAGAGGATCCAATAAGAGACAAGAGAACCAAATAAAATATGATTTATAACAAAAATATAATTTGTATTGCAATATCGAATTTATTTGAAATTACTACAAATGAAATTAACAAATAGAAATGAGTTTCTAATAAGCATTCAAAAGTAATAATAATAATAATAATAATAATAATAATAACAATAATAATAATGACAATAACAATAATAGTAAAAATAGATATAACAATAATATATACATATATGTCAAAAATGGAATTCAAGTTTAATAGATTTATTGAAATAATCCAAACAGTTATTCGAAGTAAATATAATTTTCGATTCGAAAAGATTTTAATATAAGGTCCAAATCGAATTAAAAACAGAATGAAATTATAAATAATCAAAATATGGAAAAATATTGAGAAAATATATATTTACGGAAACAAGGGTTACAATATGACACAATGAAAGGTTTTGTCTCTTGTGTAGGAAAAAACCAAAGTATGCAAGTTGCTTAAATCCATTTATGGATTAAAGCAAACATCAAGGAGTTGGAATATCGGTTTTGATGAGACAATCAAATTGTTTGATTTTATCAGAAATAATGACGAACCTTGTGTATACAAGAAAGTCAGTAGGAGTGCAGTTACTTTCTCGGTAATGATATCCTGATGTTGCAAATCGGTCAAGGCTTGGAATTCCATAAATTTCTCCATGAAGGACTTGGGAGAAGCATCCTATTTTCTAGGAATAAGGATCTATAGAAATAGGTCTAAAATGATGCTTGGGTTATCTCAGTCCAGGTACATAAACACCGTGTTAAAAAGATTTAGCATGGAAGATAGTAAGAGATGTTACTTACCGGTAAGACATCACATACATATTTTACACAATATGCCTCTAAAACACCTAAAGAAAGAGAGAGGATGAAATTCATCCCTTATGCGTTGGCCATTGGGTCAATCATGTATGTTATGCTATGTACCAGACATGATGTTGCATATGCTTTAGGCATTGTAAGCAAGTTACAGTTAGACCCTATAGAGGAACAATGGAGAGCGGTGAAAAACATTCTGAATTCCTTGAGAAGGATGAGATATATTTTTATGATATATGGCATGTCTAACATAAAATTGGAAGGCCGTACCAATTCTAGTTTTCAGTTAGATTCGGATGATAGTAAATTGATTTCCAAGTATGTGCTTACCCTGAATGGTGGTGAAGTAAGTTGGAAGAGTTCCAAACAGAAAACAATAACTGATTCAATCACTAAAGTAAAATATATTGTTGCAAACGAAGCTGCCAAAGAAGCAGTGTGGATGAAGAAGCTCATCGTTGAGTTGGGAGTGGTTCCAGAGGTAAATCAGCTAATTCCTCATAATTAAAACAACACTGGAGCTATTGCCAAGCTAAGGAACCCATATCTCATCAATGGTCCAAGTAAATCCTTCGACGATATCACCTCTTTAGGGAAATCATTGGGAGGGGTGATGTTAGTATCGAACGAGTCGATACAACAAACAGCACAACATATCCTTTCACTAAGGCAGTGACACAACTATAGTTTGATCGTTACCTTTAATTGCATGGGTGTTAAATATATGGGCGATTGACTTTTGTGCAAGTGGGAGATTGTTAGGAATGTTCCCTACAATCAATCGCATGAGATGTAATTGGAAATTCTCTAGTAAACATTATATCTAAAGTTTTTTGAGGCATTTTATTCATTATATGCTGCCAATTCTTATTTATGTAATTTATTTACTATTATGATGAAGTCCATGGATTAATTAAGTGTGTTTAGGGCCATAATGAGATCATGCCAGTAAGATCTAAACTTAATATAACTAGTCTAAAATGTTTCTAGTTGTAGGATTACCGATATTGGACATCGGTGATTCCGGTAAGACTAGTACACTCGTTATATAATAATTGATTTCACAATTATTTATGTTAAAGACATTAATAAAGATGTGTAGGTGCTAAACAATGTTCACTGAACGGACTCACTAAAAGAAATATCTAATGGAAAGTCTAAATGAATGTCAATAGATAGTTCTTGGGTGATAGTGGGTACAAGTAATTCAAAGACCCAAGATTGTCATTGTATTTTATGTCTGTTAATTTATGCTTTGGTTTATTTCTTAGCAAGACTTTCTAAGGCATGTGTAGGGTATTCTGGATTCTGCGCATAGTGAGGCTTTCATGGAAGTGGGTGTACAATTAATAAAGAATCAATGACTTCTATGTGAAGAAGAGAATGACGTATGTGATTCTATAAAGTGTTGACTCGTGAAGTCTGCGGAAATAGAAAAATGATATTTAGAAAGGAGTTTCTAAGTATTCATTTGAGTCAGTCACTCATGATTAAGTGGTTAAGGTTGTCGTTAATACGTACCCTAATCTTTTTCATGACATTGTAAGATCGAATGATTTAATTGTATGAGAACAAATCACTAAATGGTACAATTAATTTCAGTAATCAAACTTTATCTGGGTAGTCTTGAGACTTTTCTAGACGTCACTCACGACTTGTGGAGAAATAAATAAGTTTAATATCTTCCCCCACAATACAAGCCTTTTACTTGGAAAATTCAATTTGGAATTTTATTTCAAAAAATCCGGAATCGAATAATTTGATATATGAAGATATATTAAATATGATAAATTGTTCTGCTAGCGTGGCAGATCATATGGTTGTCAATTTATTTATGTTATACATAAATTTTGTTAATCATGATTAAATGATGAATACTCTATTTCTAAAATATTTCAATAGTTGGAATATTTGAATTCATAACTAATAAATATTTGATATGATATAATACCTAAACTAAGAGATTTGAAGATATCTCATTATGGTTAATACTTATATGGACAAATATTTTGTGAATATCTTTTTATATGAAAAAGAATTACATACCATACAAAGATATAAAGCCCTTCAACCAGATCGAGGCGGTGAGTACTTAATCCAAGATTTTGATGACCATCTAAAAGAGTGTGGGATAATATCTCAACTCATACCTCCTGGAATACCTCAATGGAATAATGTCTCTGAGAGGAGGAACCGGACCTTGTTAGACATGGTCCGATCCATGATGAGTCATGCAGATCTTCCAAGCTCCTTCTTGGGACGTGCTCTGTTAGCAACTGCTTTCACAGTTAACCCTGTTCCATCTAAAACAGTTCAAGAGGCACCATATGATCTAAGTACTGGGAGACATTCTAGTGTGTCTTTTATAAAAATTTGAGGCTGTGAAGCCTATATAAGGCACCATGTCTCTGATAAACTTGGTCCTATATATGATACATGCTTCTTTGTAGGATATCCCAAGGAAAGAAAAGTATTTATCGCACGAACTACTATGTTCCTAGAGAGAGAATTCGTCTCCAAAAGAACCAGTAAGAGAACGATAGAACTTGAAGAAATTCCAACTTCACAAAGAAGTAGCGAGCCAATGGTGGAAAGATAGCAGGCTCCACAAATTATTGTGGAACAACAACCTGTTCAAGTAGCACAAGGCCTACATAAGTCTAGTAGGATACCTTATCAACTCGAGAGATATGGATTTCTCGTGACTCAACATTGTGATGTATTACTTATAGATCAAGATGAGTCTACGACTTATGAGGAAGTTGTAAAAGGCCCAGTCTCTTAGAAATGGATTGGGGCCATGAAATCTGAGATGAAATCCATGTATGCCAACCAAGTATGGAGCTTGGTAGACTCACCTGAAGGGGTAAAACCTTTTGGGTGCAAATGAGTTTTGAAAAAGAAAAATGACATGGATTGTAATGTGCATACCTTTAAGCGGCGGTTGGTAGCTAAAGGTTTTAAGAAAGTTCATGGTGTAGACTATGATGAGACTTTTTTTTTCCAGTTGCCATGCTTAAATCCATTCGGATATTACTTGCTATTGTAGCATATCATGATTATGAAATCTGGCAAATGGATGTCAAAACTGCTTTCCTAAATAAAATTTTTCTCGAGGTTGTGCAAATGACACGACCTTAGGGTTTTGTCACTCCAAAGGATGCTGGAAAGGTTGTGTAAGCTGCAACGATTCATTTATGGATTAAAGCAAGCTTCTAGAACCTGGAATCTTCATTTTGATGGTGCAATCAAGAGTTTGGTTTCTTCAAGAACGAAGATGAACCTTGTGTCTACTAGAATGTTAGCGGGAGCACGATTGTATTTCTGATATTGTATGTAGATGACTATTACTCATCAGGAATGACATCCCTACCTTACATTCTGCAAAGACTTTGCTAGGAAATTGCTTTTCAATGAAGGACTTGGGTGAAGATACCTATGTATTAGGCATCAAGATCTATAGAGATAAATCTAGAAGATGGATTGGCCCGAGTCAGAGTACATACATAGACAAAGTATTGAAAGGTTTTAATATGCAAGAGTTCAAAAAAGGATTTCTGCCTATGTCGCATGGTGTGAGTCTGTCTAAGGCTCAATGTCCTACAACTCAAGATGAGAGGGACCACATGACTATAATTCCATATGCATCTGCAATTAGATCTATTATGTATGCCATGTTATGGACTCGTCCAGATGTCTCATATGCTTTGAGCATGACAAGCAGGTACTAGTCAGATCCTGGTGAGAGTCACTGGACTGTTGTCAAGAAAATCCTTGAGTACTTAAGAAGGACTAAGGATTCGTTCTTGGTGTATGCAGCCGAGGAATCGCTTGTTGTAAAGGGTTACACTGATGCTAACTTCCAGTCCGATAAGGACGACTCCAAATCACAGGTTTTTTGTTTTGCCTAAATAAGGGAGCTGTAAGCTGGAAGAGCTTGAAGCAAGAGACGATAACCGATTCTACCACAGAGGCTGAGTATATTGCTGCCTCCAATGCAACAAAGGAGGCTGTTTGGATCAGAAATCTCATAAATGAAATTGACATAGTTCCTAGCATTGTAGACCTGGTGGACCTCTATTGCGATAAAAATGGGGCCATTACACAAGCTAAAGTGCCTAGATCTCACCAGCGATCTAAATATATACTTAGGCACTTCCATCTCATTCGATAGATCATCGATAGAGAAAATGTGGAGATATACAGAGTACCGAAAGATGATAACATTGCTGACCCACTGACAAAGCCTCTTGCATAGCAAAAGCATGATGGTCACACTAGGTCTATAGACATTAGATATATATCTGATTGGCTCTAGTGCAAGTGGGAGATTGTTGGTGTATGCCCTAAAGGCCATTTGTGTATTGACATTACTAGTTTACATTGCATCATGAAATTTATTTCATATATGAGGCATTTTATTTATTGTGTTGTTTACTGTGATTGAATGAACACAATAAAGTCCTTAGAATAGTAGGTTTAATACCATGGCACATCAAGTGCATGACCTGATTGTGAGATCCTATTGGTTGTAATCAGAACACTATTCTTAAATGTCCCTTGCATAGACTGATGAACATATTTCACGGATCATGGATATGAGATATCAATTCTTTGTATGAGTAGATATTAGAGTAATAATGTACTAAATTGACCCACAATGATAAACGATGCATAGATCGTTACATCAATGTTATAAGCAGTTCTCACAGTGACCATGGTGTACATAGTCCTTAGACTTGAAGTCACTGCGATTCCCTACTTGAAAAGTTATATGTTTTAATGCTGTCAAACGTTGCCTGTAATAAGTGATTATAAAGTCGACTATTAGATATACTACAAATCATGCGGAGGAATATAAGTAACATAGATAGGATTTGTCCCTCCTACATAGCAAGAGTGATATCTAAGGGTCCCTTGATTGAGTGAGACTGTAAAATGCATGGTCGTGCTCAAATGAATTAATATGAGATATTGAGCTCATTTGGTTAAGTAAGTTTACTCGGACATCAAGAAATCAAAGATTGAACTATACAAGGGTGACACGCTCTATGCCCTATGGTCAATTAAGATATCTGTACAAAATGACTAGACTGCATGATAACATTGATCACAGATAGCTTATGTCAAATTACTGGCATTCCTGTTACTTGAGTAGCAGTATTATATTGTTAGATACCGCTCACTGTTTGTAACACTAAATAGAATTTCAGTACTACTGTCAACGTAATGGGAACGTACAGGATTACACACTTAGAATGGAACAAAATTTGGATTTAAATTCATGAGATGAATTTAATTGGGAATTCTAGTAAGACTTAGACTCCTGACATGGTTGGGTAATTAATTACATTAAATGGGTAAACTAAAGTTAGAAGGGCCACACACGAATCTGACACCCAACTGCCTCACCACTTTCTTAGGGTTGATTTTCTGCACCTATATATACGATATATTTATGTGAAAAAGATACAAGAGAAAACCGTAGCCGTCACATAAATTGTGAGAGAGATATCGTGAGGAACATCCCCTTCCTACAGCTAGCAATGTGGCGTGATGGAGAGCTTGATTTGATCCGTTTGTGCGGTTACAGTCAATGTTCTAAAAGTCGCTAGGCGGTAGTCAGGCGGCCGATGGGTGCCTAGCGCCTAGGCCTTGTAAGCGGAGCTTAAGCGGCTAGGCTCTAGGCAATTTTATTTATATATTATATACTTATTAATTTATGTATATATTTTATTTATATATTTTATCATTTTGTTTTGTTTTGTTGTTACCAATTCTTACACTTGATATTTCTCCTTGCAATTGCAGGATGAGCTTTACAAAATCGAATCGGTGTATTATTATTAGTCTTTTTCCCTTTTTGTATAGTCCTATACTCATCTATTAGACTAGTATTAATCTATAACGAAGATTAGTAGGGGAGATTACGTGTTTGGCTATTCCAGTTCAAGGAGCAAACAGTGTGGGGAAGCGAGAGGCTTGAGTCGGGGGATAGGGGAGGTTGCGTGAGGAGAAGTTTGAGAGAGAAGAGGAGGACGTAGTGTTGACATCAGAGGTGAAGCAAGGCCGGAGGCTGTGTGTGGTTGTGTTGACGACTTGACTTTGAAGCTGAAGAGAGGAGAGAGAGGTTGTGTTAACGTCGGTTGAAGTTAAAGTTGAAGCGATCTGCGACTGCAAGGAGGGAGGTGGAGGATGAGGTTTTGACGACTGAGTGACAAAGTGAGTGAAAGCTGCGACTGTGAGGAGGGAGGCAGAGGAGGTTGTGTTGACGACTGCGAGCAACAACTGTGAGGAGAGAGGAAAAGGAGGAGGGAGGCAGAGGAGGTCAAAATTGAAGCACATTGCGAGCTGCGAGCTGCGAGCCTCCGACTGCGAGGAAGGAGGCGAAGGAGGTGATTTGGGGGTTTTAGAGAAGATGAATTAGGGATTTAGAGAATATAATTGATTTGGGTTTTTTTTTACGGGGGATTTAGAGGAGAAAGAGAAGTTTTAGGGGTTTGAGTGTATTAGAGCGGGTCGGATTGGAATAAGTCGGGTCCCTTTTTTTTAATAATTAAGTCCAAAGCGGATCTAAGCGGATCTGGCCCGCCTAGACCTGCGTACATCGATTACGCGCCGCCTAGACGCGCTTTTAACTGTCTAGAACCGTTAATGGTTTCCTTAAACGCCTAGCCCCTAGGCGAGGCATTGGAGGGCCGCCAAGCACCTAGGCGCCACATAGGCAGCCGCCTAGGCCGCTTTTTAGAACACTGGTTACAGTAGAGGCACCGTAACCTTTGTCGTGCTGTGATTGACATATTTTTTGAGACACCAGATTCATCTTTAATGAATAACTCCTAAACTCGCTTATGGTTTTCGTATGGATTCATTGCTAGGTTTCGATATTTTGTTTGTTTTTTTTTTCGTTGTGTAATTTGTGATTGCCCTCGAAACTTGACAGTGGTATAGAGCCACTTGCGAAACCATAATTCGGTTATGTATGATATGTGATTATTCATGATATGTTCGCACTTTTGGAAGAAAGATTCATATGTGATATAATTTTTGCAACAGTTGCAATATAAGGATTCGTTTATGTTTTGGTTGTTAACACAGATATCACACCAGGGTAGCCCATTTGGAACCATTAAAAACCCTTGTGCAGCAAGATGTGATTTGTAGTGATGTTTGGGTTTCTTAAAGCATGAAGAGTTCGTGCACCTACGTCGTTTGCAGTGGTGTTAGTGTTTCTTAAAACACTAAGAGTTCATGCTCTGGCAGTGGGATTCCCGTTTTAACTCTGCATAGGGTAACAATATTGATTCCCCAAAAACCAATCATTTTTAAATAAACTAAATAAATTCATAACAACATATTTTTTGTTTATTATGTTATGTGATGCATGGTGCATGGTTGTGACCTTAGTTCAGTGATGCATTGTTTAGTTCAATGATTTTAATATGGTCTGTATGTCGTGCCTCTCTCTATATTTAAATTGTAATTTGAATACGGCCTGCGTGTCGTGCCTTTCTCTCTACACTATAATTATACATTCTTTTTTTATATGTAAATGTAATCTCACTGTGGAGGCAAGGAATTGACAACTATACAAGGACATGACTGGGAAGCTGCTTAGAGAAGACGCTATAATCCCTATATTTTATTACTGATACTTTCATTGGCTTGAGAGTATAAATGCGTTAGAGGCCACAACCATGTCACATATATTTTATGCTTTTATGTTTTATGAGATGCATTGTTTTTGTTTTTGTTTTTGTTTTTGTTTTTGTTTTTTTTGTTTTTGCATGCTAATGGATAATAGCTGGTGAGATAAATTAATAAAATAACAAAATTGCTCAACGTAAATATTAAGTCATATAAGATGCCTTCCAATCGTGGCACTTGTCTAGGCTAGGATCGATTAAGTGTAGGCCTGCCAAAGTAGGGTGCCTTTGTATATCTTGGTGAGACGCAATGGGATAAAAGTAATATTCAACTGCCAACCATTGAGTTTAACTTAACTAGGCTATTTTAATATGAATGAAAGTTTAAAGGCATACAGTTGGGTTTTCGTCTATGAGATAGATTAGAATAAGTGTTAATCACCCAACTATCCAAGAGTTGCATACGATGTAATTGGGAAGTGTTCCTTACCTAAATAACTGAATTTTGGGTGATCAGCCAAAACTGACTCAGAACTAGGTAAAATATAAATATTGTCCTACTAGAAAATCATACTATGAGATTTTCCAAGTCAATGATGAGAGGTATATTTAATAAAAGACCTTATTAATATTTCAATGTCATGATATGTATTGTGCATATTTCTGTTGATGGTTACTTTATTGATTTTTGTTATATATTTCAAAGACATGATATTTACGTTGTATATTTTTGTTGATACATTACCATGACATTCAACACATCAAATAACCTATCATTGATCTGTCCTTGAGAAGGAAAAAATATCTGGGACAAATTTTCTAGACTGGTACAGAAATCTGAGGATAGTCCTCAGCAGAAGAAAAAGTTGTGTGTTCTAGAGCAGCCTATTCCTGAGCCACCTGTTGCAAGTGCCCCTCACACAAGAAATGATGCTCATAAGAAGCATCAAGATGAAGCCTTGGGAGTTGGTTGTCTTATGCTAGCACCATGAACTCTGAGCTTCAGAAGCAACATGAGAACATGGATGCCTAAATGTACACCTCAAGAGGCACTATCAAGAGCATGCTGGGCATGAGAGGTTTGAAGTCTCAAATACATTGTTTTAGTGCAAACTGGCAGGAGGAAGCCCTATTGGAACTCATGTGCTCAAGATTATTGGGTACATACAGAACCTTGAACGGATTGGTTTTCCTTTGGGTCAAGAGTTGGCCACTGACTTAGTCCTGCAATCGTTGTCGAAAAGTTAATTCATCATGAACTACAACATGAATGAAATTAACAAACCTCTGCTAAAATTGCTAAGCATGTTGAGAACTCATGAGCAGGACATTACAAAGGGAAAGACCGTTATGATGGTCTAACGGGACAAAGGTAAGGCAAGGGCAAAAAGCATATTAAGAAACCCAAGGGTAAGGGTAAGGGGAAGGGCAAGGGCAATTTCAAGCCCAACACTTTTGCCTTGAAACGTAAGGGAGGGGTGGCCAAGGATGGCACATACTTTCACTGTGGTGAGACCGGACATTGGAAGATGAACTACCATAAGTACCCAGAGGAGCTTAAGAAGAAGAAAGGAAGTGAGACTTCCACTACATGTATTTTTGTTATAGATGTCAATTTATCTACATCTTGGGTATTAGATACTGGATGTGGATCTCACATTTGTGTAAATGTGCAGGATCTCAAAAGGAGTAGACCATTGGCTAAGGGCGAAGTGGACCTACGAGTTGGAAATGGAGCAAAAGTTGCTGCTTTAGCTGTAGAGAATTGTCATTTATCATTGCCCGCTGGAATTATCATTGAGTTAAAGAACTGTTATTTTATGCCTGCTATTAGTAGGAATATTATTTCTATTTATTGTTCGGACAAGAAGGGTTTTCTATTTATAATAAAGAACAAAAGTTATTTTATTTTTTAAAATGATATCTGTTATGGTAGTGCACAATTGAGTAATGGACTTTATATTCTCGACCTCGAAATGCCCCTCTATAATATAAATACTAATAGGTTCAAATCAAATGATATGAACTTAACTTACCTCTGACATTATCGTTTGGGCCACATAAATGAGAACCGCATATCCAAACTCCATAAAGATGGATTCTTGGACTCATTTGATTTTAAATCATATGAGGTATGTGAACCTCGTTTGTTGGGCAAGACGACAAAAGCTTCATTCATTGGGAAAGGTGGAAGGGATAGTGATCTTTTAGGTCTCATACATAGTGATGTCTGTGGAACACATTGGCTAGAGGAGGTTTTCAGTACTTCATTACATTCGCTGATGATTTCAGCAGATATGACTTTATGTATCTGATGAAACACAATTCAGAGTCATTTTCAAAGTTCAAAGAATTCAAGAACGAGGTACAAAACAAACTTGGTAAAATTATTAAAGCCCATTGATCAAATCGAGGTGGTGAGTACTTAAGCCAAGATTTTGATGACAATCTAAAAGAGTGTGGGATAATATCTCAACTCATTCCCCCTAGAACACTGCATTGGAATGGTGTCTCTAAGAGGAGGAACCAGACTTTGTTAGACACGGTCCGATCCATAATGAGTCATGCAGATCTTCCAAGCTTCTTCTGGGGACATGCTTTATTAATAGTTGCTTTCACACTTAACAACGTTCCATCTAAAACAATTTAAGAGACATCATATGACTGTTAGGATTTGACCGCAATCACATATTACACAGCAGGAAAAAAATCACAAATATCGACACCTAGCCATGGATCCATGCAAGAATCGTATATCATGTTTAGGAGTTATACCTAACCTATCACAACACTGGAAAGGTTGCAGTACCTCTACTGTATCCACATCAACAGATCAAATCAAGCTCTCCCTTGCGCCGCGGTGCTAGCTGCGGGAAGGGGATGTTCCTCACGATCTCTCTCTCTCTCACATTTTCTGTGACGGCTAGGCTTTTCTCCTGTATCTTTTCCACAGAAATATATAGTATTTATAGGTGAAGAAAATCAACCCTCGGAGAGTGGTGAGGCGGTTGGGCTCACAATCTGACCTGGGTGAGATTCATGTGCGACCCTTCTAATTTTAGTTGGCCCATTTAATCTAATTAATTATCCAACCATGTCAGGGGTCCAAGTCTTACTAGGATATCCAATTAAATTCATATCAGGAATTTAATATCCCATTTTAATCAATTCTAAGTGTGTGACCCTGTAGGTTCCCATTACATTATTAGTAGTGCTAAAATCCTATTCTAGTGTTACAAACAGTGAGCAGTATCTAGCAATACATCACTGCTACTCAAGTAACGGGAATGCTAGTGATTTGACATAACCTATCTATGACCAATGTTACCATGTAGTCTAGTCCTTTTGTACAGATATCTTAATTTACCACAAGGCATAAAGCATGTCACCCTTTTATAGTGTTATCTGTAGCGCCCCGAATTTCCAGTATAATAAACTCAGAAATACGTGGCACAATTCCCAGCATCTACCTCAATGTAACAGTAAACATAGCCAAACACAAAAAAAAATTCAACTTTTATTACATCAATTCTTTACAAAGAACAGCGGAAAATTAAACACCTTGAATTACAATTTCTTTTCTTTTACAACACATTCTTTTACAATTTGCATAACTCACATTATCATTCTACCATAAGCATCCAAATTCCAAGCTATAGGTACCTACCTGTAAAACATGAGGTTAGAGATAACCCTAACCCCCAAAACTACAGGGGTCAGCCATAACGATGTAAGTAACATCAAAAGAAATATAATATAAATGAAGCATAAAGAATAAATTCCTAATCAACACATTCCCACAGTAGTAACACATGGATAATGAAATAACAATAAATAAAGCTTGAAAACATCAAGTGAAACTAAGCTAAGTGTCAAGTGTAGGAAAACAGAAAACAAACATGCATAAAACCAAGTCAAGAAAACACAAATGCAGTATGATGACTCTCTAATGCATACTTATCGGATTCTATGCATACCATACTACATAGGTCCGGTGCAAGCTTTTATCGTTCTTCACTTTATAGGGTTAAATCCCTCGTTATGCAACTAATCCTACTACGATGATAAAAACAAGATCTAGATTACTCAGTGAATAAGCCTGAGAACCCTCGATGCGCAAGCATCTTGTAAGCATAGCTCAAAAACAAGAGAATCACCTCCCTGCCGTGTACCCCACGAATAGGCCTGCCGACCCTCGACGTGTAGATAGACAGTACATCCAGTGAATATGCCTGCCGACCCTCGACACGTGAATGCACCGTATGTTCCGTGAATAGGCCTGTCGACCCTCGACACGCGAACATAGCAACTATCTTCTCGAGACAACAACACACAGTCCTGGAACGCATCCGTTGGACTAACCCCAGAGCATACCAACACAAAATCTTTCATTAAAACACAATTCCCCACTAGTGCCTGTCCGTAGGTTGATTAATATTAATTAAAACACAATTCCCCACTAGTGCCTGTCCGTAGGTTGATTAATATTAATTAAAACACAATTCCCCTTCTCTAGAGTTGGAGTATCCTACCGAACTTAATTCCACAATAACATCCCCATGACCCAACTCGTCAAAATTCACAAAATCTCATTTGCCGATTCATAGAAATCCCACTCAACTTCTAGAGACTCACAAATCGAATACCAACACAAAATCTTTCATTAAAACTCTTAATCCCCTTATCAAATTGTTTATATCAACGAAAACTTCTTTAATCAACAAAATTCAAATTCACCCAATATACTCACAAATTTCCAGAAATGAAATAAGATATTACATCCACCAAATAACTGATCTTCGTATTTTGAAGTCGTAGAAAAGTCACAAAACATCCATATCTTGAAATCCATATATATTTCGCTTCTTAAAGTCATAGATATACAAATTTAAACTTTATTATAATCAATGTATATTTCTCTGTAAAATATAGTAATCTGTAGCAAAAACATCATCCAAAACAGTAGATCAATAAAAGTTCGAGGAAATAATCGTTCAAGAAAAACGACGAAAACTCAACAAAACAGCACAGACAGCAACTATTGGTCGACTGTCAAAACAATTCAAAATAACGACGGTCGACCGGCATGCTAAAAATCTAAAATCTCACAATTGACAGTCGACTATCATTTTAGTTCAGAAAGTGGACGGTCGACTATCAGTTGATGCTCGGACAACTTTGAAATTCGTACACTTTAACTGATACTTCGATTATAATCTTTTAAAACACAAATTTGTAAATTTAAAACCCTGAGATGATCAAATACAACTTGTTCATAAAACATATCAAAATCTCATCAAGTTCATAAAAGAGCAATTTTTCATTAAGTTTCTTCAAATCAGAAACCCTATGTATATATGTATATATATGTGTTCAAGCATCAGTAGCTTCATCAAAATCCATCAAATATGAGTAGTATGATGTTTCAATTCAATCTCAGTATCAAAACAACTCAAGATCCAAATCAAAAACTTCATAAAACACAAAAAACCAATTTCGGTCTGCATACACCATACCCGAAGCCATCCCCAACTCAATTTCTTCAAAACCTGATTTTTAGATCTCAAAAACTCCTTTGCAACTAATTATACATATCTACAATTAGTTAGATTAATTTGTCCATGATTATAAGCATCCACATCATTCATTTAGTCAAGTGCTTTTTATCAAATATCAAAAACAGATCATACAAACCCTTAATAGTAAAGTGTTCATCCTTATTAAGTTTTTATGCATCTCAATCATGTAATCTCAATATGTATACAAACAAACAGCAAGAATAATAAAGAAACAGCAACCCATGATTTCTATTAGGTTCTTTAACATTCTAAATCATCTATATAAGGATTCTCATCATAACATTTATAGAAAGTCTACTTTTAATCATCCATCTATCAATATATTCATGTAACACCCCGAATTCCAAAACATACTGAAGTCGAAGTTCCACAGGAACTTTACACTTCTCTTCGTACAAGTTTATAAGGAAATAAAAACTTTTTGTTACATCAGAGTTTACATTTACATTGCATTTTTACAGCGAAAGCAATTTATAACAATTTACATATTGAAATGTACAACACTTGAATCAATCAGTATGCATTCTTTAGTCTTGTTAACCACTTTATCCTGCATAGAAACTGTGGGCGCGTCAGTTCCTTACAACTGACAAAATATTATACACGGCTATCCTCTCTATGCCGAAAACAGTATAACAATTCTCAAATACTTAAACAAAACACAAACTTGATCACAAACAGAACTACAATGGCCTATCCTATTGATGTCGTGTTGTGCGGTGCACTTAGTCCTTGATGCAGTTATTTATATTAGATGACACTAATGCGCACTTGTTCAGATTCTATGCATCCCATACTACATAGGTCTGAGGGCAAGCCCTTAACCATTCTTCATCTTGTAGGGTTCAATCCCTCGCTATGACTTAAACTACTACTGTAACTACGATAAGTATCCTAGATGTTCTGTGAGTTACGAGCTCATGTCCAGACAGCCTGGAGGGGAATCCCACGTCATGTCACGATGCATCATGAAGAACCTATGGACAATTCAGCTTCCGTCATGGGACATGACACCACCTGCAGTCACCAAACATCCCACGAGCATCGCCTGCGATACGGACTCCTGGAGACATGTCCACGTCATGTCACGACGCATCGTGAAGACAGCCTATGAATACTCTCATACCGTAGCTCCGAGGCCCTCATACTCGTGTTTTTCTCTTATTTTCATCACGTCTTCCCTATGTATCTAGTCCTTAGTTATTTGAAACATGAACATAAATCAATTTTCTATAGTTAGCCCTTCCACTATACCGGTCTTAACCATTTATACAACGTGACCCAACCTTGGTCTTTTCATTTCAAATTTCATTTCAACATATTTCTTTTCGATGCCGGTATGAGACTTAGCTACACTCTAGTTCTCAATTTCAATTCATAATCACAAAGATTGAGTTCTCATACTCACTCATACCCATATAGTGTTTTCATAGTTCAAATAAATATCCACCTCCTTTCCATAATTCAATATTCAATTTCAATTTACAACATTCTCATTCAAACAAATAAATCTCAATAATTCCACTTAATTTCTGTACTATTATTTCTTTTTCTCCAAAAATCAAAATCATATTTTTCATTTAACTTTCAATGCATACATTACCCAAGATAATAACAAAATCCCTACTGAACACACTTCAAGTTCTTTTTATACAAAATTCTCTTTTATAAATTTAGTATAACTCAAAAATCACTTTTGTTCTTATATTTATGCAAATATCGATTTTACAAGGTTCTACGCAATTTTTCTTCTCACACTATTTAATTTAAGTCAAAATAGTGTACAAATATTTTTCATGAAGTCTATATATTTTTATAACAATTATCAGGTTTTTCACGATTTTTTTTAAAGTAAAAAATCACAAAAACATTAAAAATCGAAAAGGGGTTTAATCATGCCAATGTCCGGAATCGAACCAGCAACCACAGACAAAGCCAGCGCATGCGCTAACCAGAAGGGACAGGGCGCAGCCGCGTCACAGAGAGGACTCGAATCCAAATGAGTTCGTTTCTAGTGCTCGGTTTTTACTCAAAAAAATTTAAATCAAAACTGAGGCCAAGTTTCGAACCCGAGACCCAAGACCAGACCCCACGCTACAGTAAGCGCACCCAACCGCACCTACTAGCCAATTAGTCCAAGTGACTAAGCTGATTTGGTTTAGGTTGTAAGGGTTTTGATCCGAATTTCGTTCATTCAATTTTTATTTTAAAAAACTAATTTCCACTTCGTTTCTTCTCCAATTACAATCAAAATTTCCAGAATCTAATTTTTTATGTACTTCTAAAATACTAGTAACTGAAAACTTAATTTTTGGCATAAAAATGTGATTTTTCCTCTAAAACGATTATGTCTTGTAATTTCAATAAACACATACAATAGTTTCTTTTGTAAGGATGCATTCAAACTTCTCATATTTCTTTCTTATTATGATTATTATTATTGCTTAATCATTTCAGTAACAAATCCCTCTTTTCTCATTATTAACAATTGAGATAGCAGAATCACCATTAAGCATGATTATTATTTTGATCCAATTAAGCATACAATCATGTCTCTTAGTATAGCACAAATCATCAATTAAAGCATGGTAGCATGGTCAATATTAAACTTACTATCAAAATTTGCAACTAATTATCATTCTTTTCACACACAATCAAGCATTCTTATTTGTCTCATTCTCATAACACATGGCTAGAATAGCTATGTTTCTTTTCAATTGCATCAACCATACTCTAGCATGAACCTAATTATAAGTATAAGAGAATCACCCACCTTTTATGGAGAGAAAAACAAATAAACTCCTAGAGATCTCCTACAACGATTGAGCGAAGCCTTCTTCTCCTAGATCAAGCCACCAAATTAACTCCCCTCCTAGTGATGCAAGCAACCCATCCTTGAAAATGCCGGCCTCCGCCTTGGATGAAGAACACAATAGCACACAATCTTACAACTCCTCAATCTTTTGTCTCACTAAAATTACTTCTCTTTCTTTTCTTTCTATTCTTTTCTTTCAAAAATTTTAAGTGTGAGAATGAAGAGTATAGGGAGGGGTATTTATACAAATTTTTAGGGTGAATGTAGGGCTAGAATGTGATCAAATGGTTAGAGATCAATGGTCTATATAAATTAGGGAGTTATAAAAACTACCAGTGATTAACAACCACCTCTCCACCACTTCCATCTCTCCCACTCCCTCCATCTACAATCCGGCCTATGGGAAAAGTGTGCAATGCACACCCTAGTGCTTGAACGTACCCACTTGTACCCCCTCCTTACAAGTGTACATGTGAATAAAAATTTAATTGTTCAAGAAAAGAGTCTACACTACAAGTTGGATTATTTTTTAAAGAGAAATAAGTTAAATGGGCTCACTAATGGGCCAATTTAACCATGGGTTTAAATAATTAAATTGATTAATTAATAGAGTGGGCTTAAAAAGACAATTAGGCTTAGATTTCAATTAGGCTTTTAAAGAAAATAATTTTTGGAAAATAAAGAGGAACAAATACTATATAAAAAAATATATTTTATATGAGAAATTATACAAATCAAATTATACGTGCAAAGTACGTAAAATCACAAAATCTCATAAATGAAAATCTAGGGTGTTACAATTCATTATATCATAATACAATCATCTAACATACATTCTACTAGACAAATTATCACATACAACATGCATAGAACAGTAAGAAAGCAAACATTTGTCACTCACCTTATTGAAGAATCAACTGAATAATAAGATAATAAGAAAAAGCTCCTCCTTTGGCAAAAATTCAAGTCCCTCGCTTCGAAACTCCAAGAAAACCAATAGTAAAAATAGTCTTTTATTTTGCAGAGGAGGGGGGCGGCTGCTACTACCCTTTTTAATAGTCGAAATTTAGTTTCTAGGGTTTTGAGAAGATTTGACAAAATATTCCTTTTGAAGATATCTTTACATATATAAATATTTATACTAGGAATTTAGATTAACCAATTCAATTGAGATTTAAAATAAAAAATAACCACCTATATCTGGTCGGCACTAGTGATGAACACAATATTATTCACATTTAGGAGCAATAATCTTAATACAATTAGACATTTAAAAGCTCTATATGTGGTATTTAACTCTTATTTTCTCTTTTCCATAGGAAACAGCCTAAAACGGAGAAACGAAGCAGATTCAGGATTTTAAGAATGATACACAGAATACTGCAGACATCAGTCGACTGGTTCTCCCACAACAGGCGACTGGACAGAGGAGTTGATTTCCACAGCTGCTCATGACAGTTGACTTATCTCAAAAACAGTCGACTGGACTGATCAATTATGAATCTCCAGATGTCTCGACACAGTCGACTTACATCCAACACCAGTCGACTGGTATGCAGCGAGTCAGAAGGTAAGAACAGATGCATCCTCATCCAAATTCGAATCAAAAATTAAGTTATCCAAACCCAGGTGTTTTCTAAAAATAACAACTTCTCCAACAATCAAAGCAAGAGCACGTGGTGAGCAGATAAGGAAGAAAAGAAGAAAAGAGAAAGATATAAAAACGCAGATCAAAATAAGGAAAGCAATAATCAAAAGAAGAGGACTTCTCTGCAAAAAGTACAAACCCTAATTCTCTTCCCTTGTTCTATAAATATCAACCAAGAAGCCGAATTTCAGAGACCTCGAGGAGGCCGGATCCATCATCAAGAACCGATCATCGACAGCAAGCATCAAAGGAGGAGAACAAGTCGACTGCTGATTGGGCTGAAGTTCAACATCATACAAATCAGCGTTCTTCTGTTCTTTCTCTTTAGTTTTTATTTCTATTGTAGTCATCAACTCTATTATATTAATCAATAAAGGTTGTATTATGTGCAACTAATTTCATAGTTGGATAGATTGAAACCGAAGTCATGTAATGCTTATATTCTTCTGAATACTACTCTTTTACTTATTGATTAAACCTGATTGAAAGAATAACAATTTGCATGAATCAAACTTGTTCAGATGTTCTAGGGGCAGTCGACTGAAGTGACAGCCAGTCGACTGACATACAGAACTTAAGATTATCAAGTTGTGTAGTGTAGATTTGAAGCTGTTATATGAGCATATTGAGATGACCCGTATCTCGTGCTCATAACTAGTAACACAGGAGTCCTTAGGAGTTCTTGGTTTAATCAACTTAAGGGATCTAGATCTGATACCAATTTCTAGAACCTTGAGTGTTTGTTCGTTTCCACTGTTCTTTTGTTTTCTTTAAGTGCAACTTAGTAGATACCATGCTAAATACTTAATGAAAGAAACGAATTAGAGTAGATACCATGCCTAATTCTTGGCTTAGGGAAACATTACTTTAAGGAGTAGATACCATGCCTTTGAAGAGAACAAACATGAGTAATTGGAGTAGTATATAACTTAGCATTACTGACTATTAGTGGAGATCAAAACCCAACTACTTTAATAGACATTTGTGACTCAATTTGTGATGCTAGTTAATTTAGTTTTAATCTTTTCTTTTCTTTTAGACCTTTAAAACAACTCTTTATCATTCTTATTTCTATTTATTGATTAGTAAGTTAGAATCTACAATCTCTGTGGGATCAACCCTTGCTCGTCACTACGCTTCTCCAAACGATTCGTACACTTGCGAGGTTTTAATTTGTGTCTAGTTTATCTATTTAATTAGGTATCTAGATTGCACAACAAGTTTTTGGCGCCGTTGCTGGGGATTGTTTAGTATTTTAACTTACAAATCAGTAAAATCTTTTTCTTTTTATTTTATTTTATTTCTTCTTTTTCTTTATTTTCTTTCAGGTTAAACCTTGCACAGACTCAGACCAGTCGACTGTCTCCAAGTACCAGTCGACTGTACAGCGAAGAATTCGAAAAGCAACAATGGGTGAAAAAGTATTAAATCGAGTACCAATGCAAGACAAATTCGTTCCAAAGAATATTGGGCAACCGTCTTGCATAGCTTTTCAACCTAATGTCACAGGGAATACGCATCTATCACCTCAATTACTCAGCATGGTTCCCCACTTCAATGGTAGACTAGATGAAGATCCGCACCTACATCTGCAAGACTTCTTTGATCTTTGCATGACACAAAGCATCCAAGGGCTTACCCCCGAACAAATCAGGTTAATCTTGTTTCCATTTTCATTAAAACTTAATGCTAAATTGTGGTATAATTCTTTGGAACCAGGATCAATTCAGTCATGGGAGCAATTGGCAACAAAATTCTTGAAGGAGTTCTTTCCAGCTCAGAAGACCAGATAACTAAAAAGGGAAATTCTACTTTTCCAACAAAAAGATGGCAATTTATTCTTTGAGGCGTGGAAGGACTTCAAAAACAAGCTTCTCAAGTGTCCTACGCACAACATACCTAAGGATGATCAGGTACAATCATTTTATGAGGGTTTATATGATGCTAACAAAGCAATTGTAGATGCAGGTTGCAATGGAATGTTGATGAGGAAGAGTGCTGAGGAGGCCATAGAGCTATTTGAAGAACTCAGCGAGAACTCACAACAATTCTCCACAAGGAGGGGTCTTTCGAAAAAACAGGGAGTATACGAAATTTCTCATAATAATAACATGCAATTAGAAATGGAAACCATGAACAAAAAGATTGATATGCTTGTGAATTCAACGTTGGGAGGCATAAAAAGCCAACCAAAAGAAATTTGTGCAATTTGTTTTCATTCTGATCATACAACTAATTCGTGTCCCATGTTTTCTTTCGCAGATCAGGAGCATGCAAACTACGTAGAACAGGAAATGTACCCGCCCCAGAACAACCTTTTTTCAAACACGTATAACCCAGGGTGGCAAAACCATCAATGCAATCAATTCGCACCAGGGCATACGCAGCAATTCCAGGGTGGGAATGGGTATGATAAGCCAGAACAGGAAAAGAATAAGTTGGATTTCGAAACCACCATTCTTCAACTACTCCAACAGCAATAGCAAACAAGCAATCAACAAGGACAGGCCATTCAAAAATTGAAATTCAAATTTGTCAAATTGCTACGGAATTAAGTGAAAGAAAGGCAGGAGAATTCTCATCACAAACCATACCTAACCCTGGAAGACAAGAACAGCTCCAATCAAGGACAACACTAGAGGAAGAGATTGAGTTTAAAATGTTTGATGCACCACAATTTCCACACGATGATCATGAATGTTATAATGTTGATGTAGTTCAGGAAATTTGTGACCAAACATTTCAGGAGCATAGTGTTGATCCATTACAAGCAACAATTACACACCCTCTAACATTATCTCATGTTGAACAGGAATATGATGATCGGAGGATTGTAGTGACAGTACATCACCTTGAAACTCCAAAGTCATATTCAGGTAAGCTTGCACCTGCATTTGAAAAGTTGGTATCTGATAACACTTGTGTTTTCCAGGATAAGTCGACTGGTGTCCAGAATAAGTCGACTGGTGAACAGGACAAGTCGACTGCTACCAGGATCCCAGACGTGGAGCTGAAGCAAATACATGAATATTTGGGGGAAAACCAGACATTACCTGTGATAGTTGCTGCAAATTTCAGGATCCATGAAGAAGCAAGGCTGCAGGGAGTCTTGCAAGGACACAACGGTGCACTAAGGTGGACCATTGCAGATAGGCTTATGTCAAGATGGTACGGTCCAGACATTGTTGCAGAGGTTTCCCCACATAGAGCGTTGACGAAAAATCAAACGTTCGAGGTGAATGGGCAGAGGGGGGAACCTTATAATAAGATGAGTTGTGAGCCGCGAGCCATTCAATACATTGCATAAACTCATCAAGTCTAGCTGAAGACAAGAAACACAGCGCTTATTGGGAGGCAACCCAATTTTCAGGAGAGTACTTACACTCTCTTCCTTTATTTATATTTCTTAGTCTTTGCTTTATTTATTTACTTTATTTTCTTTCCTTCAAACTAGTTGGTAACACATGCCTACATTTTAAGTTTTGTGCGAACATTGAGGACAATGTTCCATCTAAGTTTGGGGGTATTAGTTAGTTACATTTTGAGTCTTTTGATTTTTTTTAGGGTAAACAATTTCTTATAAAGTAAGAGCAAGGATACTTATTTACTTTAGAACTGTTGAGTTTCATAATTCCCTACAAAATTGTATGAGTCATGCGATTATACATAATAAATAATTGTGATGCTTTTTTCTAGTGATTAGTCCCTTTGATCTAGTCCTAAATTGAGTTTAAGTAAATAGAGTGATAAAATATAAAATATATATATATATATATATTTGAATAAATTCAATCTACTCCAATGTTTTGAGTGCTTAGTAACTAGGGGTATTCATCACCAATGTTTACCTTTACGTCAAACGGCAACTTGAAATATGAGTATGCAAAGCACTCAAAGTTTGTGACTTGTTGAGTAACCGGGTGGATTCATCACAAATGTTTTGCATTCGCGTCAAAAGGCAAGTGACAACTTTAGAGAAGAGACTACAAAAAAAAAAAAAAAAAAAAAAACCCTCTAGTTTGCTACTCGGTTTGTAGTAGAGAAAAGGGATAATCACAGATTGAGTAGTTGCATACTATAACTACATTAATTGCATGGCAAGTATGATTGAGTTGGGGATTATGACTAAACAATTGCACTGGAGAAAGTGGGTATACTTGTGTTTACTTCATTTGCAAATTGTTTATAACTTTGATTGCAAAATTGTGATGCTTGCATAATGAGACATTTTCTTGGTATGAAGGGTGAGTACCATTATTTTCCCCTTGTTCATAATTTTAGTTTGCTTGAGGACAAGCAAAAGCTAAGTTTGGGGGTATTTGATGAACACAATATTATTCACATTTAGGAGCAATAATCTTAATACAATTAGACATTTAAAAGCTCTATATGTGGTATTTAACTCTTATTTTCTCTTTTCCATAGGAAACAGCCTAAAACGGAGAAACGAAGCAGATTCAGTATTTTAAGGATGATACACAGAATACTGCAGACATCAGTCGACTGGTTCCCCCACAACAGGCGACTGGACAGAGGAGTTGATTTCCACAGCTGCTCATGACAGTTGACTTAACTCAAAAACAGTCGACTGGACTGATCAATTATGAATCTCCAGATGTCTCGACACAGTCGACTTACATCCAACACCAGTCGACTGGTATGCAGCGAGTCAGAAGATAAGAACAGATGCATCCTCATCCAAATCCGAATAAAAAATTAAGTTATCCAAACCCTGGTGTTTTCTGCGAATAACAACTTCTCCAACAATCAAAGCAAGAGCACGTGGTGAGCAGATAAGGAAGAAAAAAAGAAAAGAGAAAGATATAAAAACGCAGATCAAAATAAGGAAAGCAATAATCAAAAGAAGAGGACTTCTCTGCAAAAAGTACAAACCCTAATTCTCTTCCCTTGTTCTATAAATATCAACCAAGAAGCCGAATTTCAGAGACCTCGAGGAGGCCGGATCCATCATCAAGAACCGATCATCGACAGCAAGCATCAAAGGAGGAGAACAAGTCGACTGCTGATTGGGCTGAAGTTCAACATCATACAAATCAGCGTTCTTCTGTTCTTTCTCTTTAGTTTTTATTTCTATTCTAGTCATGAACTTTATTATATTAATCAATAAAGGTTGTATTATGTGCAACTAATTTCATAGTTGGGTAGATTGAAACCGAAGTCATGTAATGCTTATATTCTTCTGAATACTACTCTTTTACTTATTGATTAAACCTGATTGAAATAATAACAATTTGCATGAATCAAACTTGTTCAGATGTTCTAGGGGCAGTCGACTGAAGTGACAGCCAGTCGACTGACATACAGAACTTAAGATTATCAAGTTGTGTAGTGTAGATTTGAAGCTGTTATATAAGCATATTGAGACGACCCGTATCTCGTGCTCATAACTAGTAACACAGGAGTCCTTAGGGGTTCTTGGTTTAATCAACTTAAGGGATCTAGATCTGATACCAATTTTTAGAACCTTGAGTGTTTGTTCATTTTCACTGTTCTTTTGTTTTCTTTAAGTGCAACTTAGTAGATACCATGCTAAATACTTAATGAAAGAAACGAATTAGAGTAGATACCATGCCTAATTCTTGGCTTAGGGAAACATTACTTTAAGGAGTAGATACCATGCCCTTGAAGAGAACAAACATGAGTAATTGGAGTAGTATGTAACTTAGCATTACTGACTATTGGTGGAGATCAAAACCCAACTACTTTAATAGACATTTGTGACTCAATTTGTGATGCTAGTTAATTTAGTGTAACTCCTATTTCCCCGTATTTATATTTTGTACTGTTTCGTGCCTCATTGTACTCTCTCGTCTATTTATCATGTAATTTGTTCTGATTGAATAAAATTATTTGACATGTGTCTCAACTCAAATTGTAGGCCCTTTTATCAAATTTAATTGTGTGCCATTTGTATCGTTCTTCATGAACAATGGACCAATTCTTCTCTTTTATCACTCTAATCTCCATTTTGGTGCATTTTGATCACTTCTCCTGTTGGGCTCTTTTTGAAACGGATCCCCAAAACCCACGAACCCGCAAACCCGCCAACCCTACTATATAATCCTACCCTAACCCTAATTCCAACCTAATCTACTGTTAAAACCTTAACACCGCCGCTAATCTCCCTTCCCACCTTCGTCTCATCTCCTTCATCCCGAACCCAATTCCTCCACTCCGATCACCATCGCCCATACCCAAATCGCCTCGCCTTCAGCCACTCCCTCACCGTCATCCTCGTCAACCCCTCGGCGCCACAGCAACCACCACCGCCATCTCCCAATCACCATCGTCCCCATCGCTATTACCAACTACAGAACCCACTTCGCCACCTCCGACCAGATCCCCATCACTTCGCCGCCTCCAGCACACCCCCCTCGACCGCCTCTACCTCTCCGCTGCGTCGCCAGACGCCGCCGAACCCCAACGCCCTTTCCCGCTCTCACCCTCTGTTCGAACCCACGAACAGAGCAGTCCCGCCGTCACCTTCCGTCCACCCTCGTGCCTCCGCCGTGCCACCGTCGCTGCGTCGCTTCCCGACGTAGCACCGCCGTCGAAGAAGCCCGCCGTCGCCGCTCGTCCCCATCTCTCTCTCCCTGTTTCGAAGCAGAGAACGAACGAAAAAGAAGGAGGGAAAGGCGGGGTCGAATTTGGGCCGTTGGATCGCGCCAAGATCCGCGCCGGTGATCGCTGTTTCGTGTTCGGCCACAGCAGATCCGACGCTTGCTGTCCCGTGTTCGGTGCAGATCCGCTGCACTGAAGCGTTCTGATTCGCCGCCGTCACTGTACGCTGTTTTGCCGCATCGGATCCGCTTTTGCTGTCCGCTGTTTTGGGCCGATCGCGTGTGAGGAAAACTCGATCTTCGGTAGATTTTTGCACGCTCTTTTTGAGGACTTCTTCCGGGATTTTTCTACCCAAATTGCTACCACTAGTGGAGTTTTTCATCGTCATCTAAGGCAAGTATCCTTGTACATTTTATTGTTCTAGTACAAGCACCCTTGAAATACTACAAATAGTTAGATTGTGACCCTCTTTGAAATATCATTGTAGATCAATCTTGAACCTCCGGTTTGACAAATCTAAGAGTCACAAAGTTTCCTTGTATTCAATTTATAATTATTGGACTCTTTTATCCTTGGACACATGAAAATATAGACATATGAATTAAGGAGCCCTAAAATTTGTAGATACATATATATCTAGTATTTTGACGAATTTGCGACTATTATGACTTGAAAAACATTTATTAGTTGCTATTTTGACCTCCATGATCATGTATTTATGCTACATAACAACTTAGATGCCAAATGACATTTTCCCATGAAATCTACATTAGTAAATTATCTCTATGTGTTGCTGTCTGAATGTTCTTTTGCGGTTTCGACCCTTTTATCATTTGAATCTGGGCCCGAGCCCTGAATAGAAATTGTAGATCCGGATGTGTAGATATCGATAGACTCCAAAATGTTCGAATTTGGAGTTACAGTCTAGGAGTTATGGCAGTTATACTGCAGCTATGTCAGTAGACGCAGTTTTGCAAAACTGCTGTATATATTTTCTTCGCAAATTAATTTAGCTGTGTAAACAGCGAGCGTTTGACTCCAAATTTTATATGTAGTTGCTGGACACCCTATAGGATATTCCAAATATTTTCTAGAATTAAATCACAACATTTTACATATTTATGCTTGCTTGATAAGAGTTAATAAAAGTAACAAGCCGGGGTTATGGGAAAGACTATAGAATGGACAATATAGATAAGTGTACTCGGAAGGGGGCCCGTGTTTCCCAATACTTGGTTCATGAACTTGTTGTATCTTGTTCGATTCATGGAGTCGGTTACTCGGCTCGTGAACTTGTTGATTCATGAACCCATCGTGCGGTTCTTGAACTTGCTTGTGGATTCGCGAACTTGCTTCGTGAACTTGTTATTTAATTTCCGATTCATGAACCATGGCTTGCTTGATACTTGATACCTGAGTACGCCATCCTATAAAATCCATTACTAGGTCTAAACGAAACTGTTTGACTGTAGCAACCATGTAGTAAAAATATGGATGCATGTCGTGCTACCTAGATAGTAATCACTACTAGACTTGAACTTGATAACTTGAACTAGACTTGAACTTGATAACTTGAACTTGACAACTTGTTACTTGAAACTTGACAACTTGACATTTGAGACCTGACATTTGAAATAACATATGACACTAAACTTGAGATTTGTCGTTTGATATTAAATACCCCTATAGGTGCACCTGACATGTGTTACACCACTAGCAGTTGTTATCCAATCTAGTTATTAAGATGTTTCCTCTTGCTAGCTAGTCCTTGTTTTGTCCACTACTTCTTATAAATTTGTTATATTCTTGATTCCAATTCTTGTTCCCCTTACTTGTACTTGCTTTCACTATTTGTGGCCCTAGCTTGCACTAAGGGCATTTTCTCTTGTTTTCCCTTTGTTTCCCTGTTTATTTTTATTAAACAGACTTTGGAGACGAGCTGCCCGCTGGAATTGGTGAGCAAAGGTTTTAGCTTCCAAGTGGAGAAGGACCTGACTAGAATATTTAATTCTTGCATTATTTGTTTATTTTTGGATTATTATTTCTTGGAATTTGAAAACTTGTAACGGGCTGATGTTTCCGAGTTTAATTTGATTCAGACTTGAAACTACTTGGATGTTTTATCATATTTCAGTTGTTTCTGTTGCTAATAAATTAATCATGCATGCTTGGTTTTATATATCTCTCTTGTTATGTATTCTTGTTGTGATGCTGAGTCGATCCTACAGCTTATGAATGATGTTAAGATCATTCGCTGGGCTTCGTCATGCACTCGTATTCCGTATTTTGGGAAGCGGGGCGTGACAAGGTTTTTAGTGGTATCAGAGCTAAGTTTGGGCTAATATCTTAGTTAACTAATACATTAGACAGGCCTGACTCAGTAAGGGTTAACTCAGCATTTGACATGCCATGAAATTGGATGAAAAATTTTATTATCAACTTGATCTGGATCCTGATTGTTTGGGTTTGTGCAGGATATGGCTCGAAGGAACGCTTCGTCCGCCCAGTCTGGGGGTGATCAGACAGACCATCCCGCCATTATGCAGCTGTTGCAGATGCAGCAAGAGCAAAATGAGCGACACGCTCAGCAGATAATGCAAATGCAGAGAGAGCATGCCGAGATGATGAGGGCAGCCTTAGCAGCTGCCAACAGAGAGCCTATTGCACCTGCGCCCGGGGGATTGCCGCCTAGACCGGGCAATGTAGCTGATTTCATGAGGCTACACCCCGATAAGTTTACAGGTGCTGAAGGTCCATTGGAGGCTGAGCAGTGGCTCATTAGGACTGAGCAGTTGTTGATCGCTGCCAGGATAGCTGATGTGGACCGAGTGGATGTCATAAGCATCCAGCTGGTGGATCTCGCCCACATCTGGTGGCGAGCTGAGATGGAGAGACTTGAGCGCCCCGTCGCCTGGGCTGTTTTCAGGGAGAGCTTCCTCACAAAGTTTTTCCCTGATGTCATCAGGAATGATATGGAGCGGCAGTTTGTCGCGCTCACCCAGGTTCGTCAAATAGTGTTTTATATGCAAAAAAAAATTTCATTTGCCAATTTATGATATATTGATGCATAACTAAGACACTATCTTGAACCAGGGAAATCGGACCGTGGACGAGTATGTCGCGGAGTTTACCCGTTTGAGCCGTTTTGCCACGACTATGGTGGCTGATGATGAGGCCAAAGGCCGTCGCTTTTTGCTGGGCTTAGATATCGATATCCAGGATCGCCTGGCTGCTTTGAGGCTTCGTTCCTACCCCGACATTCTAGAGGCTGCTAGGAGCCAGGAACAGACAAGCAAACGGAAGTGTGCTATCAAGCAGACTGCCTCGCACCCTATTGCTGCTAGGCCCACTGGAGGGCCCATCAGGAGGCCAGTTCCAGCCCACCCTGCCAGGGCTGCTCCTTACCCTGCTGCTCCACAGAGGGGGAACTACTGTGACTTCTGTCAGATTCCCGGGCATGTGCGCAAGGATTGCAGACGGGCTAACCGTCGATGTTTCGAGTGTGGTGCTGGTGATCACACTGTTCGGGACTGTCCGCAGAGGAGGGTTACGCCAGCTCAGGGTCAGGCCAGGCCGCCACTTCTCCCTCAGCATCAGATCGTCGGTCAGAGGACCGCTGCCCCGAGGAGAGGTCAGGCCTTCAACCTGACTACAGAGGAAGCTGAGACCGCGGAGGAAGTCGTTGCAGGTATAATTTTATTTTATTGTGTGTTATTTATTTTATGCTCTATTGTTCATCTTGCATTATACCTTGTGTAGTTCCTTTCACATCAGTATTTACTATCCTTTATTATCCTGCATATTCATCCCTTCCCGTATTTTGACTCCATCATAGGTATTATCCTAGTCCATTCCTTTCCTGCCCATGTCCTATTTGATTCTGGGGCGACCCACTCTTTCGTTTCCTACCGCTTCGCGGATCCGTATCAATTGGAGTGCAGTGATATGCAGACAGCTTGGAACATCACCACAGGTGGCGGTGTTGTCGTTTGCTCCAACGAGTGCAAGCAGAGTCCCCTTGATTATTGGGGACAGGGATTTCAAGGCAGACCTGATAATGATTGGCAATTCAGGTTTCGATGTGATTCTCAGCATGGATTGGCTGGGGGAGTCTCATGCTGTCATCGATTGCCGAGCGAAGAAAGTGGTATTCAGGATTCCGGAGCATGATGAGTTTGAATTCCATGCTGGAGAAATACCTCATGGGCGTGGTAAGAAGGTGGCAAATGATGAAGATTGTGCAATGGAATTGCACACAGGCTGTGAGGCTGCGCCTCTTGTAGTGCGAGAATTCCTGGATGTGTTCCCAGAGGAATTGCCCGGGTTACCTCCAGATCGAGAGGTGGAGTTTGGTGTTGACGTTCTGCCAGGTACAGTGCCCATATCGAAAAGCCCGTACAGAATGGCGCCAGTCGAGCTTGCAGAGTTGAAGGTACAGGTTCAGGGTCTTTTGGATTTGGGTTTCATCAGACCGAGTGAGTCACCGTGGGGAGCTCCTGTGCTATTCGTCAATAAGAAGGACGGAAGCCGCAGGTTGTGCATGGATTACTGAGAACTGAACAATGTCACTGTGAAGAATCGGTATCCACTACCCAGGATCGACGACCTATTTGATCAGTTGGGCAGTGCTGCTGTGTTTTCGAAGTTGGATCTTCGCTCGGGGTACCATCAGGTGAAGGTGAAAGCAGCGGATGTGCCGAAGACTGCGTTCAGGACCAGGTACGGGCATTATGAGTTCTTGGTGATGCCCTTCGGTGTCACGAATGCCCCAGCAGTGTTTATGAGTTTGATGAACAGAGTCTTCTCCCAGTTCCTTGACAGATTCGTGGTGGTCTTTATAGACGATATCTTGGTGTATTCGCGGAATCGAGAAGAGCATGCGGAACATCTGAGAACAGTTTTGCAGACTCTAAGGGAGAACAAGCTCTATGGAAAGCTCAGCAAGTGTGAGTTCTGGCTTGATCGGGTTCCATTCTTGGGACATATTATCTCGGGCGAGGGAGTCTCAGTTGATCCGTCCAAGATTGCTGTAGTGAAGGATTGGCCAGTGCCAAAGACAGTTTCTGAGGTGAGGAGTTTCCTCGGGCTAGCAGGGTATTACAGGAAGTTTGTACAGGACTTCTCGAAGATTGTTGGGCCATTGACTAAGCTGACAGGGAAAGATCAGAGGTTTGTGTGGAATGAGGCTTGCGGTGAAGCTTTCGCCGAGTTGAAGAACAGGTTGACTTCAGCGCCCGTGTTAACTATACCGGATGGTCTGGGTGGCTTCGTTATTCACTGCGATGCTTCAGGCAGAGGTCTAGGTGCAGTGCTGATGCAGAAGAGTCGGGTGGTTGCTTATGCATCCAGGCAGTTGAGGCCGCACGAGAAGAACTACCCTACTCACGACTTGGAGTTGGCAGCAGTGATCTACGCTCTGAAGTTGTGGAGACACTACTTGCTGGGAGACCGAGTGGAAATTTTTACTGACCACAAGAGTCTCAAGTATGTCTTTACTCAGAAGGAGCTAAATATGAGGCAGAGGCGCTAGTTAGAATTGATGGCTGACTACGACATCAACTTGCAGTATCACCCTGGTAAGGTGAACATGGTGCCAGATGCATTGAGCAGGAGACCAGCCGTCATGTGTTTGACTCAACAGAAGGAACTTATCGAGCAGATGAGGAGATTAGACCTGAATGTGATTTCGCCAGGCACCGACCACAGTTGCATGATGCTTCAGTTGCAGTCATCTTTGGTGGAGCAGATCAAGGAAGCTCAGGCAGGTGATGAGCAGTTGCAGAAGTTCAGGACAGAAGTGGAGGCAGGTTTGAGGACCGATATGATCATTCACTCTGATGGATCACTTCGCTTTGGGGCTAGGCTGTGTGTCCCAAAGGGTGAAGTCAGGCAGAAACTGCTCGAGGAGGCCCATCAGTCAGCTTACTCTATTCATCCCGGTGGTACCAAGATGTATCGGGATTTGAAGCTCCACTTCTGGTGGCATGGCATGAAGAGCGCAGTAGCCAGATTTGTGTCCCAGTGCTTGATCTGCCAGCAGGTGAAGGCAGAACATCAGAGGACCGCCGGATTGCTCCAGCCTCTTCCCATTCCGGAGTGGAAGTGGGAGCACATCACCATGGATTTTGTGACCGCCTTGCCAAGGAGTCCTAAGGGACACAACGCCATCTGGGTGATTGTCGACAGACTGACGAAGAGCGCTCATTTTATCCCCTTCAGAGTTGGTCAGTCTACTGAGAGTCTAGCAGAGAGATACATGCAGGAGATTGTCAGACTCCATGGGGTTCCAGTCAGCATCGTATCCGATAGGGATACCCGGTTCCGATCTCAATTTTGGGAAAGCCTGCAAAACAGTCTTGGGAGCAAGCTAAAGTACAGTACAGCATTCCATCTTCAGACAGATGGACAGTCAGAGAGGACCATTCAGACCTTGGAGGATATGTTAAGGTCGTGCGTGCTTCAGTTTGGAGGATCTTGGGAGGATCACCTACACTTAGTTGAGTTCTCGTACAATAACAGCTATCAGGCTAGTCTTAAGGCTGCACCGTACGAGGCATTGTAAGGTCGAAAGTGTAGGTCGCCAGTGTGCTGGGACGACATTGGTGAAAGGAAGTTGTTTGGGCCAGATTTGATTATCAAGACAGTCGACGCAGTGGCTCTGATTAGGAAGCACCTTGTGGCAGCTCAGGACAGGCAGAAGAAGTGGGCAGACGTCCACAGGAGGCCATTGGAATTTGAGGCGGGAGACCATGTGTTCCTCAAGGTATCGCCGTGGAGAGGCGTTATCCGATTTGGAGGTGGAGGCAAGCTAAGCCCCAGGTTCATCGGGCCCTTCGACATTGTGGAGCGAGTAGGCAAGGTGGCCTATCGACTCGCACTGCCACCGGCTCTATCGGGAGTGCATGATGTCTTTCATGTCTCCCAGCTCAGGAGATACATCAGGGATGAGAGTCATGTGATTGACTACTCGGAGTTGTCGGTACAGCCAGATTTGTCTTGTGAGATTCCGCCGGTCACTATCTTGGACAGGCGAGAGAAGGTGTTGAAGAACAAAGTTATAAAACTGGTTCGGGTTGCATGGAATCCTCACTCGCCGGGTGAGTCGACTTGGGAATTGGAAGAAGAGATCCAGAAGAAGTTCCCGCATTTATTTCTGTAGTCTTGTTGTTCTTCTTTTCTTTTAGGGGGTTACCCTATGTACTACTTGTCTGAATTTTGAGGACGAAATTCTGCTTGTTAGGTGGGTAGGATTTGTAACTCCTATTTTACCGTATTTATATTTTGTACTGTTTTGTGCCTCATTGTACTCTCTCGTCTATTTATCATGTAATTTGTTCTGATTGAATAAAATTATTTGACATGTGTCTCAACTCAAATTGTAGGCCCTTTTATCAAATTTAATTGTGTGCCATTTGTATCGTTCTTCATGAACAATGGACCAATTCTTCTCTTTTATCTCTCTAATCTCCATTTTGGTGCATTTTGATCACTTCTCCTGTTGGGCTCTTTTTGAAACGGATCCCCAAAACCCACGAACCCGCAAACCCGCCAACCCTACTATATAACCCTACCCTAACCCTAATTCCAACCTAATCTACTGTTAAAACCTTAACACCGCCGCTAATCTCCCTTCCCACCTTCGTCTCATCTCCTTCATCCCGAACCCAATTCCTCCACTCCGATCACCATCGCCCATACCCAAATCGCCTCGCCTTCAGCCACTCCCTCACCGTCATCCTCGTCAACCCCTCGGCGCCACAGCAACCACCACCGCCATCTCCCAATCACCATCGTCCCCATCACCATTACCAACTACAGAACCCACTTCGCCACCTCCGACCAGATCCCCATCACTTCGCCGCCTCCAGCACACCCCCCTCGACCGCCTCTACCTCTCCGCTGCGTCGCCAAACGCCGCCGAACCCCAACGCCCTCTCCCGCTCTCACCCTCTGTTCGAACCCACGAACAGAGCAGTCCCGCCGTCGCCTTCCGTCCACCCTCGTGCCTCCGCCGTGCCACCGTCGCTGCGTCGCTTCCCGACGTAGCACCGCCGTCGAAGAAGCCCGCCGTCGCCGCTCGTCCCCATCTCTCTCTCCCTGTTTCGAAGCAGAGAACGAACGAAAAAGAAGGAGGGAAAGGCGGGGTCGAATTTGGGCCGTTGGATCGCGCCAAGATCCGCGCCAGTGATCGCTGTTTCGTGTTCGGCCACAGCAGATCCGACGCTTGCTGTCCCGTGTTCGGTCCAGATCCGCTGCACTGAAGCGTTCTGATTTGCCGCCGCCGCTGTACGCTGTTTTGCCGCATCGGATCCGCTTTTGCTGTCCGCTGTTTTGGGCCGATCGCGTGTGAGGAAAACTCGATCTTCGGTAGATTTTTTTAGTACAAGCACCGCTGTTATTGTTCTAGTACAAGCACCCTTGAAATACTACAAATAGTTAGATTGTGACTCCTCTTTGAAATATCATTGTAGATCAATCTTGAACCTCCGGTTTGACAAATCTAAGAGTCACAAAATTTTCTTGTATTCAATTTATAATTATTGGACTCTTTTATCCTTGGACACATGAAAATATAGACATATGAATTAAGGAGCCCTAAAATTTGTAGATACATATATATCTAGTATTTTGACGAATTTGCGACTATTATGACTTGAAAAACATTTATTAGTTACTGTTTTGACCTCCATGATCATGTATTTATGCTACATAACAACTTAGACGCCAAATGACATTTTCCCATGAAATCTACATTAGTAAATTATCTCTATGTGTTGCTGTCTGAATGTTCTTTTGCGGTTTCGACTCTTTTATCATTTGAATCTGGGCTCGAGCCCTGAATAGAAATTGTAGATCCGGATGTGTAGATATTGATAGACTCCAAAATGTTTGAATTTGGAGTTACGGTCTAGGAGTTATGGCAGTTATACTACATCTGTGTCAGTAGACGCAGTTTTGCAAAACTGCTGTATATATTTTCTTCGCAAATTAATTTAGCTGTGTAAACAGCGAGAGTTTGACTCCAAATTTTATATGTAGTTGCTGGACACCCTATAGGATATTCCAAATTTTTCCTAGAATTAAATCACAACATTTTACATATGTATGCTTGCTTGATAAGAGTTAATAAAAGTAACAAGCCGGGGTTATGGGAAAGACTATAGAATGGACAATATAGATAAGTGTACTCGGAAGGGGGCCCGTGTTTCCCAATACTTGGTTCATGAACTTGTTGTATCTTGTTCGATTCATGGAGTCGGTTACTCGGCTCGTGAACTTGTTGATTCATGAACCCATCGTGCGGTTCTTGAACTTGCTTGTGGATTCGCGAACTTGCTTCGTGAACTTGTTATTTAATTTCCGATTCATGAACCATGGCTTGCTTGATACTTGATACCTGAGTACGCCGCCCTATAAAATCCATTTCTAGGTCTAAACAAAACTGTTTGACTGTAGCAACCATGTAGTAAAAATATGGATGCATGTCGTGCTACCTAGATAGTAATCACTACTAGACTTGAACTTGATAACTTGAACTAGACTTGAACTTGATAACTTGAACTTGACAACTTGTTACTTGAAACTTGACAACTTGACATTTGAGACCTGACATTTGAAATAACATATGACACTAAACTTGAGATTTGTCGTTTGATATTAAATACCCCTATAGGTGCACCTGACATGTGTTACACCACTAGCAGTTGTTATCCAATCTAGTTATTAAGATGTTTCCTCTTGCTAGCTAGTCCTTGTTTTGTCCACTACTTCTTATAAATTTGTTATATTCTTGATTCCAATTCTTGTTCCCCTTACTTGTACTTGTTTTCACTATTTGTGGTCCTAGCTTGCACTAAGGGCATTTTCTCTTGTTTTCCCTTTGTTTCCCTGTTTATTTTTATTAAACAGACGTTGGAGACGAGCTGCCCGCTGGAATTGGTGAGCAAAGGTTTTAGCTTCCAAGTGGAGAAGGACCTGACTAGAATATTTAATTCTTGCATTATTTGTTTATTTTTGGATTATTATTTCTTGGAATTTGAAAACTTGTAACAGGATGATGTTCCCGAGTTTAATTTGATTCAGACTTGAAACTACTTGGATGTTTTATCATATTTCAGTTGTTTCTGTTGCTAATAAATTAATCATGCATGCTTGGTTTTATATATCTCTCTTGTTATATATTCTTGTTGTGATGCTGAGTCGATCCTACAGCTTATGAATGATGTTAAGATCATTCGCTGGGCTTCGTCATGCACTCGTATTCCGTATTTTGGGAAGCGGGGCGTGACATTTAGTTTTAATCTTTTCTTTTCTTTTAGACCTTTAAAACAACTCTTTATCATTCTTATTTCTATTTATTGATTAGTAAGTTAGAATCTACAATCTCTGTGGGATCGACCCTTGCTCGTCACTACGCTTCTCCAAACGATTCGTACACTTGCGAGGTTTTAATTTATGTCTAGTTTATCTATTTAATTAGGTATCTAGATTGCACAACAACTGGTTTCAAACCCAGAAAATAAATTTTGTAATTTTGGCCTCCAAGTGGCAATTTTGCAAAAAAGACCCTTCTTTAACAAATTTGCAAAATAAACCAAATCTATTAGCATAAAAATTAAAATCTTTATCTTTGAGTTGGCTAGCCATCATGCTCAGCCCAAAAAACCGAAAATCTAGAGTTTTTACTCCAAATTGTAATTTTGCACAAAAGCTCCGTTTTTTGTAATATTTGTAAATATACCAAATAGATATCAGAAAAGTCCATAAAATTCATAAATAATACCTACTAATAAATATATGTTTCCCCCAAAATAATTTCTGACTTTGAACTTCCCAAAAATATTTGCACGTGTTTTGCACGTGCAAAAAAAGATAAATTTTAGAAAAATGTTTATTGAATCACGAAAAATCATTTTAATTCATTTATTAATCTCAAAAACATTATTTAAAATTCTAGGGCATTACACTATCTTTGGTTTCTTGATATCCGAGTAGACTTACTAAAACAAATGAGCTCAATATCTCATATTGACTCATTTGAGCATGACCATGCATGTTGCGGTCTCACTCAATCAAGGAGCCTGTAGATATCGCTCCCGTTATGTAGGGAGACTAATCCTAGCTAATTCACTTACATCCCTCCGCATGATTTGTAGTATATCCAATAGTCGACTTTGTAATCACCATATTACATGCAACGTTTGATTGCATTAAAACATATAACTTCTCATGTAGGGAACCGTGACCTTCAAGTCAAAGGACTAGGTACACCATAGTCACTGTGAGAACCACTTATGATACTCATATAACGATCCATGCAGCATTCTCATGGTGGGTCGATCCAGTACATTATTACTCTAATACCCACGTGAAGACTAGATATCTCATATCCATGACCCGTGAGATATGGTCATCCATCTACGCACATACTAGTCTCTATGTATTATTGTTATCCTAATTCATAAAAATACTTGAATAGAGACATTTAAGAATAGTGTTCTGATTACAACCAATAGGATCTCATAATCAAGTTAGGCACTTAATGTCATATGGTGTTGAACCTACTATTCTATTGACTTTATTATCTTCTTTTAATCACTATAAACAACACAATAAATAAAATGCCTCATATATGAAATAAACGTCATGATGCAGTATAAACTAGTAATGTCAATACACAACTGACTTCTAGGACATACACCAACAGATATGACCTCCAATGCCCTACAAATACGGAAGAAGAGTTCTTCATCTACAAAGAAGATTAAGACTCATTCTCATACTGATCAAAAGAGTGTTAGAGAGAAAGGACGACAGTATTCCAAGAAAGGTTTGACATGGATTACCGTTGAAGGACAAACACTTTGGTGTCTCATTACTGAAACCACCACAAGAAGTTCTTGGCATCAGTGAAAGCTAATCCAAAACCTTTTATTTTAATCTAATTCATTTTTTATTCATAGTGATTATGGCTATTGAAATATTGATTGCACGATTAGATCGCTTCCATTGTGTGCATTAGATGACTTAATATACCTTAAATTTTACTACAGACCTACATCATCTAGACCCTCCCTTCCCCCTCCCAAATCCACACCTCCCTCCTCTCCCTTTTTTCCACCATCCTCGGTTGCAGTGACGTCCCCCTCTCCAACTTCACCTCTCCGTCCGCCTCACCCTGCCCTCTGCCACCTTCCTCCTTGCCAAATCTCATTCTCGAATCCTAAACTATAATCATTCTCATCTTCAATCTGTACTCATCCCCAAATTCAAATTTCAGGATTTCAAAACAAAAATTAGAAATTGAAAATGAAATCTAGTAATTAAGGTTTCAAAATTAATACATACATCACACATAGGTACGATTGATTTAGTTAGGCATAATTTCTTAGAAACATTTTTACAAACACCTAGGAGGCAGCTCGGAGAAGAGGAGGGCACGGGAGGAGGGTCGGAGGCGAGGAGGGCACGTGAGAGGCAGGCCGGAGGGGGCAACTTATATCTTTATTTTTTAAATGAGATCCCTAATTTTGCTTTCCTTTCTCTATTTCAAAATGGAGAAAGGGAAGAGGGGGTAGACCTATTAGGTTAATATATAATTATAATTATAATTATAATTATAATGCCCATCCATTTATATAATCTCACAACTAAAGAAAGAAACCTGTTGTTCATATTAATGTGAAGCAACTAAAAAATTATGTTATCTAGCCCAAAGCCTTTGAGGAAAACCCAGTGTATGAACATCTCACAAAATTTAAATAATCCATATATTAAGGGAACACAACAATTGCTTTATCCCTATATTGAAGGAACACAATGCTACATAACACCAAATCACAGCTTAATATAACTAATGTTGTATCCATAGAACAAAAATTAGAAAGAATAATTTAAAACTCAACTAACTTTATATACTCAAGTTAAGAAAATAATTAATAAACATATTATGATTTAAATAAAACCTTAACCACTTTTTAAAGTTATATATTATGTATTGATTTGTTTTGTGTTGAGTTTGGAGGGTTGTTTTGGTTTTAGGCGACTACAGAAGAAAAGAAAGAGAATGAATTGGAGTTTTAATTTAAATCGAATTTGTATTTAGTTTCTATTTTGCTTCAACTTTCAAACGTTATCTAAACGACTAGATGATTATCCTTTTCTTTTTCGGAAACTGATATAGGTAAATCACAGCCATACGATCTCAACACGCATCTTAAAGCTTGTCAAGGACCCAACGATAATTTAACAGCAGCTAAAGGCTCGAAAAAAGAACATGGCCCACACACAGGCTCATCAACTCATCCTAGCTTACAATTAAGGTTAACTTATGGCCTAGGTAAGAGGGAATTCTAGTTAATTAAGGCTGTAAATAAAATCCCTTATCTTAATTAGGATTATTAATTAATCATATCCCTTAACTATGGGAATCTATAATTTAAACCTAGAAGATTCTTTTACAAGTTTATCTTTTGAGACTAACTCTAGCCTATAAATACTCTCCACCCTCATTCAGTCAAAGATAATCAATCTTTTGCCACTAAAATCCTAATCTCCTTCCCGAGTTACTGTCATGAGCGCAAGAGTCTTTCGCCGGAGCCAACCGCGGTGTTCAGATTTTGTGCAAGTTTGCTAGTGATCATTTAGTCATCCAATCCAGATCCAAGTGCTCTTACCCGTTCAGACTCACATCATGGAGACTTCAGCCACCACAATTTGGACCTGATTGACGTTCAATATTGTAAGTTTCCTTCTAAAAAAGAACTCATCATCTGAATGCTCTAAAATCATAAAAAAGCAACAACAGATTGGCGTTTGTAGGAAACTACAGATCTACCTTTTTGATTATATCTCACCGGCAAAGACAAACCTTTTCTAGCCTGGCTCCCATAGGAAAGAAGACGACTGCCAGTAGTTATAGCGCCTCAGATCCCACTATCGGAAATCTGTGACACAAACCAGAATCTTCTCCCTTCAAATGCATCTGAACACATTAATAACACGAAAATTTAAAAACTTTTTATTGCCAAATGAAGTCATTACATCATTAGTTACAAATATTATCTTGTCCTTGAATAAAGAATATAAATTACATTAAAGCATTACAAATACTATTAAAACATTTTGCATGCCCTTCAAATCAGTAGTCAACTGATCTTCCACTGGAACTCCACTGAGTGGTCAAACTGTTTCCCTGAGATGCACCCTATAGCTCGAATCTTCTGCTGCGCTACTCTGATCTTTCTGCACTAGCTCTACGGGTGGAAGGTATTCTTGATAATCCCCTTCGATGCTTCGCTGGTCCTGAGTATTCCTACACTCGCAATCCGATATCCAGCACCTAACTGAGTGGGCATGTCAGTACATATACTGATGCAATGCTGATAAGAAAACAACGATCTCCAACTAGCAATTACAACCAGCCTTTGATGAAAACAGAAACATGCATCCTAATTTCCTAGAGTCAGTGTACGCCATGACCTGAAGTCTAATGCATAATACATAATGTACAAAAAATGGATGCACTTAGTCTTAGATCCCACAGACGGCGCCAATCTATTGCTGCTGATTTTGGTGTGGGAGCAAACAGATGAATTTGTGGATTCTTGGAGAAACGAACTAAGCAAACCTATTGACTCTCACCGACGTTTAACTGTTTTCTTACCATTGCCGTGAACCTGCAAAAGGTTCGATACACCAGGATGAATCCCAGAGACGAACCTTCCGATGCTCTTGTCAGTAATCAAGAAGATTATGAAATAGCTTTATGTAGAAAAATATTGATTACCATGTTATGGTGGGGGAGAGGGGTATTTATAGTCACCTTGGAGACCGATTTTGAGATAAGGATTTATCTATATTTCCTGATGTTTATGGATAAGATGGAGAGTTTAAACCAGTTTCGTTATAAGAAGTGATTAAAACCGCCTCTTAGAGTTAATCACAAATTTGAATTACTCTTTAAGTATTTGGGCAGGTTTGTAATGGGTTGCTACCCATACCTAATAGGGCAGATCTGTTCTTGGGTTATTGGGCTTTTAGGAGAGAGACCCAGTTCCCATTTCGGACCCGTTTGTAGGTGAAATTAATGTTTTACCCCTGAGACCTTTAAGATTCGTGCCCGATTTGAACGGTCCTGATTTAGTCCTAATTTTAGCCATATCACGAGCCCCCACTCCCGAAGACTGAGTTTAACAGCCTTTGATGAGTAGTTTTATTGTTCTAATGGCGTACTAAATTTTATCGGAGTTCTTAAGGAGTTTGAATCTTGCTCGAGGTGTACGGTGTCAATCTGAACTTGTAAAGTGCCCAAGATTATTCTCAAAATTTTCTATACTTTTTCCAATTTTTTATTTATTTCTCGAATTATTTATTCAATTTTTGCGAAGTAACAATCTCCTTTCAAAAGGCATTAATCAACCATTCTAATTAATAATTATTTACCTAGGAGTTCCAAAATATTTTTCCTGAATTCATAATTATTTTTTAGAATTTTTGATTAAATTTCTTGAATTTTTAATTACTTTTTCGCAATTTTTAAATAATTAATCCTAACTAGTAAATAGGAAAAAGGAATTAATTAGCAGAATATCGACGTGGCAAAATTTGGAGCGTTGATCAAGCCTTCAACACGATTTTTCAAGTGATCAAACGACTAATCAAAGGCTTGCGTTTTCCCGGTATTTCGTTCGAAACATCGTCTGTTCGGTACGAAGCGGCGAGCGTGGCGAGCGGGCGTCGAACGACAAACGAGAGAATGTCGAACTACAGGCTAGTGAATATAGATCTACAGGAGGGCAACACGTGGCTCTAGACCGTTGACTGGTCAACACCATTTTGCCCGTTTTTCGTTCGGAACATCGTCTGTTCGACATGTAGTGGCAAGCAAATGTCGAACGACAGGTGAGCCAATGTCGAACCATAAGAGGGCGACACGTGGCTCTAGACCATTGACTGGTCAATGCCATTTTGCCTGTTTTTCGTTCGGAACATCGTCTGTTCGGCACGAAGCGGCGAGCGTGGTGAGCGTGGGTCGAACCACAGATGGATGACACATGGATCGAGACCGTTGACTGGTCAACGCCACTTTGCCCATATTTCATTTGGAAACGGCTCTTTTCGACATGAAGAGGCGAGCTTGGTGAGCGTGCGTCGAACTACAGATGAGCGACACGTGGCTCTAGACCGTTGACTGGTCATCACCACTTTGCCTATATTTCGTTCGGAAACGGCTCTGTCCGACACGAAGAGGCGAGCTTGGTGAGCATGCGTCAAACTACAGATGAGTGACACGTGGCTCTAGACCGTTGAGTGGTCAATGCCACTTTGAACGACCGTTTATCTTCATTGTCGGTTTGACTTCCTTGACGGTTTGACTTCTGGCCGCTTAGGATTTTGTGTCTCTTGGGCTTCCTAAGAGGCCCATTACGTTTCGCCCCAAGCCCCCAAGTTTTACTATAAATCCCCCCCCCCCTCTCATTTCGCCTCACTCTCTCTTTTTACCACACCTGAAAATTTTCTTACTCCAGAGCTAAAAGGAGATTCTGGTGATCTCTTTTCTCCGACGAGACTTCCGACTGTGAACGTCACATCAGAAGGTAATTTATTTTTATTTTAAAATATCTCTAGGGTATCCTCCGGTGAGGAGGTGTAGTACCCCGTATTTTTAAATATTATTTTTAAGATTTAGAAATGAATTAAAATGGTTTTTGGTGACTTAATAAATATTTATCTGAAAATTTATCTTTTTACACGTGCAAATATTTTCTTGGAAAGTTCAAAGTCAAAAATTATTTTTTAGAAAATCATTATTTATTATTAGATATTATTTTTGAATTTTCTGGATTTTTTTGATATTTATTGGACCTATTTGCAAATATTACAAAAACAAGGACTTTTGTGCAAAATTACCAATTTGAGTGAAAACTCCAGATTTTTGGATTTTTGGGCTGAATTTGATTTATTTTACAAGTTTTGATAGAAAGTGAACTTTATTGCAAAATTGCTATTTGAAAGGGGTGAAAATGCAAAATAGTTTTCTGGGTTTCTCAAACAGTGTCGGTTGACTTTATGAAGGTTGTTTTTGTTTTTGAATCTCAAATAAATTGGTTTTATTAAGTTTCCAAGTATGGAGATCTATATATGTAAAGATATATTTTAAAAGGAGTATTTCGCAAATATATTCAAAACCCTAATTCTTTTTATTTCCGACCTATTTAAAAGGTGGAGTACAGCCGTCTTTCGCTGCACAACACAAAGGTTTTATTATTATTATTTTCTTGAAGTTTTAAAGAGGAGATCTTGGATTTCTTGCGAATGAGAGATTTTTCCTATTGCTTTATCATATTCGTTTGATTTCTTCAACAAGGTGAGTGATATAATTGTTTTGTTTTGTTCTTTGAATGTTTTATGTGGTGTTTCATCTACTAGAAAGCACACTAGAGTTTGGGTATGGATTTATATGATGGATTGAATGAATTGATGAGTTAAAATTGGATCTTTCATGAAAACCTTGTTATGTGTGTTTGGAATTGCACGTGGAAGATTCAAGATTGATAGGGGACCTAATATAAATCATGAGTAGGCTATTTGTTTTGGATTATTGCTGATTTGATTGGATATGGTGAATGTTATGTATAAATAGATTAAAGATGAGACTTTTGACTATTGGTGAGTTGGATAAATGCGACTTGGTCATGTTAATGTTAAATTTGTTGATGTTCATGAGTCAACTATTGAAAATAAATATGGTTGAGTTTGAGGGAATTGTGAGAATGACTAATGAATTAAAAGATCATGTCTTGAGGATTGGAGTTGGGATAACTAGATTTGGATTTGATGCTTTATGACTAAATTGGAGATTTTGTGATTTTATAAAGTTTTTACTTGGATTTGAATTGCTCAATTATTAAAGATTTAATCTGAACATTTGTCTATTCCTAAATTGATGAATTTGTGAAATTTCTTTGGTGCACAAACTTGCATGAACACTATTACATGAATATCCTATTTTGTTGTTTCGAAGGAATTGAATCTTTAAGTGTTTTTGAAGATTTTGGTTATTTCTCAACATATTTTGGTACTAATATGGGTTGGAACATAATACGAAGGTCTTTTGATGTATTATTGATTCTTAAAAACTTTATTTTGATATATGCACATATTAATGTTTCAATTTGTAGGAATTCATCAAAAAGCTATTTTTATCAATTCAAAGTGGTTTTGATTGGTTTTGTGGACTCTTATATACTCTACAAGTCATATTTGATCATATAAGAAATATACTTTTTACAGATTTCGTTTTTATAAAGTAAATCTTCATATCGGTCGAAACATGCATAACCCAAACTGCAGCCTGTAGGTGTGACAGTTGACTGGTATGTTTCGAAAGTCGACCGTCATGATCCTGGCTGTAGTGTTTTCTGGGAGTTTTGGATTTTCGTGCGGAACAGTCGACTGGCCCATTTTTCCAGTCGACTGTCTCTGATCTGTTTTGATGTTTTCTCAAAGTTTTGGATTTTCACTCTGGACAGTCGACCGATGACCTTTTACAGTCGACTGCCAATACTTCGAATTATTTTCTTGATGTGTTGGATTTTCACTCTGGACAGTCGACCGAAGACTTTTTACAGTCGACTGCCAATACTTAGAATTATTTTCTTGATGTGTTGGATTTTCACTCTGGACAGTCGACCGATGACTTTTTACAGTCGACTGTTACTACTTAGATTTTTATTTCTTGAAGTGCTAGTTTTTTTCGCTCTGAACAATCGACCGACTCCGGTTTACAGTCGACTAGTACTGTTGTTTTCTTGAGTTATCCTGATGTTCTTTAAACGATTGATTCTTTAAAAGTTTTTGGATCTATAACTTACTATTCTAAATATTATCCTTTCTACAGAACATATGTTTACAAGATGTTTTATTGTTGGGTTTGGATTCTGGAATTTTATAATTAAAAAAATGGGTTTTGTTGATTGGAGAAGTTTCTTCATATGATCGTTTTGACGATGGATTGTGAGTTTTGGTCTTGATGATATCTCTAGGAGTTGAGTGAGAGTCCTGTGAACCGGCAGTTGAGATTTGTTGATTTAGACCAGTTGGGTCTTGGGGTTATTGTTGAGTATTTAAGTCGGGTAGGATACATTAACTCTAGAGATAGTAGATGAAGCACCACATACAACGTTCAAAGAACAAAACAAAACAATTATATCACTCACCTTATTGAAGAAATCAAACGAATATGATAAAGCAATAGGAAAAATCGCTCTTTCGTAAGAAATCCAAGATCTACTCTTTAAAATTTCAAGAAAATAATAATAATAAAATCTTAGTGTTTTGCAGTGAAAGACGGCTGCACTCCACCTTTTAAATAGGCCGAAAATCAAGAGAATTAAGGTTTTGAACATATTTGCAAAATTCTCCTTTTAAAATATATCTTTACATATATAGATTCCTATACTTGGAAACTTAATAAAACCAATTTATTTAAGGTTTAAAAGCAAAAAAAAACCTTCATATATTCTGCTGGCACTGTTTGGGAAACCCAGAAAATAATTTTGCATTTTCACCCCCTTCAAATAGCGATTTTGCAAAAAGATCCCCTTTTATCAAAACTTGTAAAATAAGTCAAACTCATCTAGACAAAAAGTAAACTTTTTAACCCTGAGTTGACTAGGCATTATAACTAGCCCAGAAATCCGAAAATATGGAGTTTTCACTCAAATTGGTAATTTTGCACAAAAGTCCTTGTTTTTGTAATATTTGCAAATAGGTCCAACAAATATCAGAAAAATCCAGAAAATTCACAAATAATATATAATAATAAATAATGATTTTCCACAAAATAATTTTTGACTTTGAACTTCCTAAGAAAATATTTACACATGTTTTGCACGTGTAAAAAGATAAATTTTCAGATAAATATTTATTAAATCAACAAAAACCATTTTAATTCATTTATAAATCTTAAAAATAATATTTGAAAATACGGGGTACTACATCACTCCCTCCTTAGAATAGTTCTGTCCTCAGAACTACTACTAATAGGGTACAAACAAAAATAAGCAAAGAAAATTGAAATCTCATAAATGGAAACATAGTTTAAGAAATAAACTCACACAGGAGAATGTAATGTAAAAAAAAGAAGTGCAATTCAACTCAAAGAGCACAATCATACAAAAGAACACAATCATACAAAAGTTTAGGAAAAACCTTCCGTTGCGCAACTCTGATAACTTGCCTTCGGAAACCTGCTGCAATAACCTCTGAATCCCTGCATCTAGCTCTGACCTTCCACAACCTGCTTCTACTTTCCAAGGATCAGCGGCCACTCCTGCCTTTGAAAGAACAAGACCAAGAAAAGCTACCTCAAACTTGCAGCTCAAAAGAGATCAATACCAAATGATCTCTGACCACTCTCGATATCATATTCTTTGTAATATCGATCAGCAATCAATTCTTCCCTTGATGGTGTTGCCACCGTCAAGGCTCCGCCTGGAAACACCTTAAGCTCCACACCTAAGACTAGAAAAATTGGGCGACACAAATGTATGCAAGAAAAACAGTATCAAATAAAACTTTTGTTTTTATTCCATTAACCAAAACAAATTCTGTTACATGAAGTTTGATACTCAAAACTCCAATTTATTCTCAAATAAAGTTTTACTTAATACATAAATGAATGAATTCAAAATTCTTGCACACCCCGGATCACATCCCTAAGTTACCCACATCCTCCTCAGTCAATGCGAACACTCGACCTTGCCTCAGAACTTTGCCTCTTCCTGCACCATCCTTCTTCAGCTGTGGACAGTTTGGTCCGATATGCCCTTCACGACCACATTGATAACAAACATGTGCCCTCCGAGGCTTGGTGCATGTTGCCTGGTAGTGACCTGCCTCTCCACAGTTGAAACAAGTCACGCCTTGAATCATGGACGCCTTCTGCACTGGCCCACTGAACTTGCCCTGCTTCACTGGGAACTCCTTTCCACTCTGACTATCCGCTGGCCTCTTTTTCCTATTCCAGGTCTGGTACTTCTTCTGGAAATTATCCATATCTTCTTATGTCATAGCTGCTATCCTGACCAGCTTATCAAACCCCCTTATTCCCAAAGGAATCATCCTTGACCTTAAATTCGGCCTCAAGCCCTGCTCGAATTTCTTGGCCTTCTTCGCTTCATTCACAATCAGCTCCGGTACATACCTTGACAACTAAGCGAACTTAGTCTCATATTCGCACACTGTCATGCTGCCTTGCTGCAGATTCAAGAATTCTGTTGCCTTCTTCTTCTGAATATCAAGAGGAAAGAAACGATTCCTGAATTCATCCAGAAAAGCCTCCCGAGTCACTTGCTGATCTCCCAAGGTCCTCTTCACTGACTGCCACCAGACGCCAGCATCCTTTTCTAACTGCATTGCAGCCAACTTCACCTTATTGACTGCTAGAGTCTCTAAGACTTTGAAGACCATCTCCATCTGTCTAATCCAATCATCAGCCCTATCTGGATCAGACTGCCCCTCAAACACAGGCAGCTTCATCCACTTGAAGGACTCAACTTGCTTGATCGGGTCAGCATTAACAAACACTGGTCCAGCCCCCTGATTCTGATTCTGATTCTGTGCCTATTAGCTGCCATGAATGTGTTCAAGGTCTGATACACCCTGGCAATCTCAGTCTCAAAATCAAGTCCTACTCCATGGGAACCTTCTGCCCCATCATCATTACCACCATTCCTGGTTCTGGGTCCTGCCATTCTACTGAATACTGCAAAATGATGGTAAAGTTAGAGCATCACAACACAATTCACATCCATATCCAAACCCTATGGCAAAACTCCGACAATACCCCAAACAAAAACACCATGTTCTAACTCTATGTGATACTCACACTCTAATGTACACACCTAGGTACTCACTCTCTAATGTCCACACCTAGGTTTATTTTTACACCATATTTATTATTACTATTGAAGCATGCTCTGATACCAATCTCTGTAGCGCCCCGAATTTCCAATATGATATCTTAGAAATACGTGGCACAATTTCCAGCATCAACTTCAATTGCAATAGTAAATATAGCCAAAACACAGATTATTTATATTTCAACCTGTATTACATTAATTGTTTACAAAACACAGCGGAATACAAAACACCTTGAATTACAATCTTTCTTTACAACACTTTCTTTTACAAATTTACATAAGCTCTATTAACATTCTAGCACAAGCATCCAAGTCCAAGCTATAAGCACCTACCTGTAAAACATGATGCTAGAGATAACCCTAACCCCCAAAACTACAGGAGTCAGCCATAACGATGCGAGTGACATCAAAATAAAACAACATAAATAAAATATAAAGTATAGAGTCATCAACAACATGTATTCTAGAAAGCATGCTAGGGTTTGCATATGAATTTATATGATGGATTGAATGAATTGATAAGTTAAAATTGGATCTTTCATGAAAACCTAGTTATTTATGTTTGGAATTGCATGTGGATGATTCAAGAATGATAGGGGACCTAATATAAATCCTGAGTAGGCTATTTCTTTTTGATTATTACTGATTTGATTGAATATGGTGAATGTTATGCATAAATAGATTAAAGATGAGATTTTTGACTATTGGTGAGTTGGATGAATGCGACTTGGTCATGTTAATGTTAAATTTGTTGATGTTCATGAGTCAACTTTTGAAAATAAATATGGTTGAGTTTGAGGGAATTGTGAGAAGGACTAACGAATTAAAAGATCATGTCTTGAGGATTGGAGTTGGGATAACTAGATTTGAATTTGATGCTTTATGACTAAATTGGAGATTTCGTGATTTTATGAAGTTTTTACTTGGATTTGAATTGCTCAATTATTAAAGATTTAATCTGAACTTTTTTCTATTCCTAAATTGATGAATTTGTGAAATTTCTTTGGTGCACAAACTTGCATAAATACTATTAAATGAATATCCTATTTTGTTGTTTCGAAGGAATTGAATCTTTAAGTGTTTTTGAAGATTTTGGTTATTTCTCAACATATTTTGGTACTAATATGGGTTGGAACATAATACGAAGGTCTTTTGATGTATGATTGATTCTTAAAAACTTTATTTTGATATATGCACATATTCATGTTTCAATTTGAACGAATTCATCAAAAACCTATTTTTATCAATTCAAAGTGGTTTTGATTGGTTTTGTGGACTCATATCAGAAATACACTTTTTATAGATTTCGTTTTTATAAAGTAAATCTTCGTATCGGTTGAAACATGCAGAACCCAAACTACAGCCTGTAGGTGTGACAGTCGACTGGTACGTTTCGACAGTCGACCGTCGTGATCCTGGCTGTAGTGTTTTCTTGGAGTTTTGGATTTTCGTGCGGAACAGTCGACTGACCCATTTTTCCAGTCGATTGTCTCTGCTCTGTTTTGATGTTTTCTTGAAGTTTTGGATTTTCACTCTGGACAGTCGACCGATGACTTTGTACAGTCGACTGCCAGTACTTAGAATTATTTTCTTGATGTGCTGGGTTTTCACTCTGGACAGTCGACTGATGACTTTTTACCGTCGACTGCTACTGCTTAGATTTTTATTTCTTCAAGTGCTGGTTTTTTTCTGCTCTGAACATTCGACCGACTCCGGTTTACAGTCGACTGTTACTGATGTTTTCTTGAATTATCCTAATGTTCTTTAAACGATTGATTCTTTAAAAGTTTTTGGATCTATAACTTACTATTCTAAATATTATCCTTTCTACAGAACATATGTTTTCAAGATGTTTTATTGTTGGGTTTGGATTCTGGAATTTTATAAAAAAAATTGGGTTTTGTTGATTGGAGAAGTTTCTTCATATGATCGTTTTGACGATGGATTGTGAGTTTTGGTCTTGATGATATCTCTAGGAGTTAAGTGTGAGTCCTGTGAACCGGCAGTTGAGATTTGTTGATTTAGACCAGTTGAGTCTTAGGGTTGTTGTTGAGTATTTAAGTCCGGCAGGATACACTAACCCTAGAGATGAGGATTTTGTGTTTTAATAATAACCAACTTAAGGATCGGCACTAGTGGAGATGTTATGGTGCTTGGAAAACGTAAGTATATGCTCTTGATTTTGTTAGTCATTGGATGCATTCCAGGTCTGTTTGTTGTCCTGTCTCGAGATGACATTTGTATGTTCGCGTATCGAAGGTCTGCAGGCCTATTCACGGAGCATGCAGGGTGCATTCGTGTGTCGAGGGTCGGCGAGCCTATTCACGTGATGTACTCGGTATATTTGCACGTCGAGGGCCTCACAAGCCTATTCGTGGGGTACACGGTTGGGAGGTGATTCTTCGATTTTTGAGCTATTCTTACATGATGCTTGCATGTCGAGGGCTGTGGTGCCCATTCGCGGAGTATTCTGGATCTTGTTTTCATCATGTAGTAGGATTAGTTGCACAACGAGGGGTTTAACTCTATAAAGTGAAGATCGTTAAGGGCTTGCACCGGACCTATGTACTATGGAATGCATAGAATTTGACAAGTATGCATTAGAGAGTCAGCATATAGCATTAATGTTTTCTTGACTTGGTTTCATATTTGTGTTTTCCTGTTTTTCCTACACTTGACACTTAGTTTAGATTCACTTGATGTTTTCATGTGTTACTTATTATTATCTTATATTCCTTGATGTTTTCATGCTTTACTTATTTTTATTTCTCATTTCACTTATTCTTGTTGTTAATACATGTTGTAGATGACTCTGTGCTCTATGTTTTATTTATGTTGTTTTTTTTATGTCACTCACACCGTTTTGGCTGACCACTGTAGTTTTGGGGTTAGGGTTATCTCTAGCCTCATATTTTACAGAGAGGTGCTTATAGCTTGGGATTTGGATGCTTGTGCTAGATTGATAGTAGAGCTTGTGTAAATTTGTAAAAGAATGTGTTGTAAAGAAAAGTTTGTAATTCAAAGTGTTTTGTATTCCGCTGTATTTTGTAAATAATTGTTGTAATAAAAGTTGAAATAAAAATTATCTGTGTTTTGTCTATGTTTACTATTGCAGTTGAAGTTGATGCTGGGAATTGTGCCACGTATTTCTAGGATATCATATTGAAAAATCGGGGCGCTACAGGGGGCCTACCCCTCGGGTCGGACCGAAGCGCCCCTCCACCTCCTTCTTCTAGGGTCGACGTGGTTCTGCCTCCACCATTGGAGACAGTTGTGGAGAGAGATTCTAGGGTCGACAAGGGGAAGGGTGTAGCGGCTCTGCCTTCGCTAGTGGTGGAGACGGTCATGGAGAGGGATCAGAGGATGGGCGAGTTCGGAAGGCATTCGATCATGGCATGGGTCGGTTCTATGAGGAAAACGAGCCCCGATAGCTCTCCGAGGTGAACGGCGTGGTCTCCGTACTTATAGAGGCGGACCTGCACACTATTAGGAGGTGCTACATGATTCCTCCGGAGTTCGACCTCATCCTTCCTGGTCCCGGGGTTAGATCTTGCTCTTCATTCTCCACAGATTTATGTTTGTTTTCCTTCGACGCTTTTCACGCGGGGCTTTACCTCCCTCTTCATCCATTCGTATGAGAAGTGTTGTGATGGTACAGTGTAGGTTCGATTCAACTTATGTCGAACATTTTAAGGCACGTTACGGGGTTCGTGCTTCACTACCAGGCTGTAAGGATCGAGCTTCGTCTCAATGTTCTCCGTATGTTATATAAGATTCATCAGAAGATGCGAACGGAGTACCAATTCTATCTCACTGCTCGAAAGGGTGTCAAGTTGGTCTACATCCCCGACTTAGTGAAGTCTTGGAGGGGTAAGTATTTTTTGATTCGGAGCATGGATCTGTGGGACATCCCAACGGTTTGGAGGGAGGACGTGCCAAAGAGGACGAAGGCGGAGCCGTCTCTTAGCCCCGAAGAAGATAGGATGGTTGGAATTCTTTTGGATCGACCGACATTGCACTAGAGAGATATCTCAGAAGATAGTCTCCTTGGGGGCGGGGGGGGGGGGCTTAGCCCGATGAACCCTAGTATGAATTTTCTTTAATCATTATTCCTTAGTTTGCAAAAGCTCTTCAAATTTTCTAATACTTCTCATCTTCTATTTGCAGGAGATGCAGGCATGGACTTTGATGACATCATGAATAAGCATTCGGCTCTGAGTGGTAGGCGAGCCAATGAGAGGAAGAGGAAGCAGACAGTCGTTTGGCCGTCGCCGTCAAAGGCGACTAGGAGCGAGGGCAATTCTACTCCCGTCGTGGATTTAAAGCCCATGCTCGTTGCTTTGACTGTCCCCTTGTCGGGAGATCTCCCTCTTTAGGCGATGCTAGCTCTTGAAGCTCCTCCTCTAACAATGGTAGCCGAGACGATCTTGAACGATGAGCTGAAGAGAATCTTCATACCACTTGGCCACGCCGAAGGACAAGGCCTTGATGGAGCATGGGACTGCGGGTGACTCGGTCTTGGAGATTGCAAAGGCGCAGATGATGGTAAGTTTCTGATGTTATAGTTTTAGTGTAGGCTTTATTTTGTAAACTTCCTTGCTAACTTCTTTCTTTGCATTCCCACAGGCAATCTGCCACTTTAGTTACATGTTGAGGCAAGTGGCGAAGCAGGAGAAGGAGTTGAAGGCCATGCAAGATCGAGAGAAAATTGAGCAGTCGAGGGCTAAGAAGGATTCTGAAGTGGCCGCCCTCTTAGCAGAGTCTCAAGCCACTCAGATCACTCTGCTGGAGGCGGCACTAGCTAAGGCGAAGGAGAGTGCTGAATTGGAGAGGGAGGAAGTCGCTCAAGAGAGGGCTGCAGATAGGGAGAAAGCAGCTCGGGAGAAGGATGTGGTTGTGCGAGAGGTAAAGGCCACGACGGAGAAGAAGGACATCGGATACCTGGAAAAGAATATGTGGAAAGCATATTCCAAGGCCTTGAACAACGTTGGCGAGCGCATCCCTGACTTTGACCGCTCGGGGTATCTCTTGTTTCCTGACAAGGAGGGGGAGGAGATAGATTGTGAGGAGGGAGAGGAAAACGATGTGGCAAACCCCTAGACGGCCATAGTGACAGTGCCAAAGGCGGCCGAGGGGAGCGGTCGCGAGCTATCACCACCTTGGGTTCGTCCGCCGAGGTGAACATCTGACCTCCCACGTAGTTTCTTTTACTCTTTGTTGTTGATTTCTTTCTCGAATTTGGTTGTAGGGAAGCCTAATAGCGGACTGGCCACTGCTTTTGTATCTCTACCTTAGCAATGAAAAACTCTTTTTGTGTTGCAACACAATTTGTGGCTTTTATTCAAACATAGGACTATCTTGTAGTTCTAGCCGAACATAGAATCGTCTTTTTGGATTTGTTTTGACTAAAGAGATTTATGCTTCTCTTCATTAACTTCCCCAGGATAACGAGGTGCAACGTCTCCGCCGTGAGTTAGGCGTCGACAAGTTGGGGCTAGCTCGGTCTCGAGAGATGCTTTATAGAGCAGAGCGGGAGTTGGGCCATTTGAGGCTGACCTTGGCTCGTCGAGACATCGAGATGCAGCCCCTTGAAGAGATAATTTGCGAAGTGCCACCCGAAGGCGAGGAGTCCTGCCCCTCGATGACCGTCAACCAAGGCTTGAGGCTCATGTTCCTTCATCACTCTCTATTCGAGGCGAGATCCGTGAGAGATGAATTAAAGAACGTGGTGCTCGAAAAGAGTCTAGAGTCGGCACACCTTCGAAGGGCTATCTCTGAGGTCTTACGAGGGAGTAGTTCGGGATGATTGCCTCATCTAAATATCAAAGTGACGGATGGCTCTCTGAAAGAGTGGGTCGGTGAGCTAGAGGAGGAGAATTTTTGTCTGCAGCTGCTATCTGAGGGGAGCAACTTTAGAAGCACTTCATGCCCTCAGGGTGAGTATGCTCAAGGGAGGTCGTTCCACGAGTTAGCACTTCGTTCGCCTCCTATTTTGCAGAAACCAGGTGATGCGCAAAGTGGAGTGGCCGACTCGTCGAGTGGGGCATCTGTCGGGGCAACCGTTAGACTCTTGGGTGCCGACGACGCACCTCGGTTCACTAGTTTAGAGACTTTGGTGGAAACAGGGCGAGAGCGACACAGTGCTTGCCGTCCTCGCGTGTCACTTAATAGGAGCATCCCACTCCCTAGAAGGAGCTAGGGCGGAATTTTGTAATCTTGTAGTCTTTGTTTTGTATGAGTCTTGTATCTCAAATCTTGATGAAATAATGTAAGAGTTTCTGGTCTAGAATTAGACTTGTATCTCAAATCTTGATGAAATAATGTATGAGTTTTTGGTCTAGAATTAGACTTGTATCTCAAATCTTGATGAAATAATATATCGCATCTTTTGAGTTTCTTTTAAGAGTTTGCATTTTGCTAATGTCCGCTAAAAAGTTTCAACAGTTCTAGGAGCAATTTCGAATAGTGAGCTACTTCGTACACGTTTGTTTGCAAGTATCTAAAGTAGCATCGAACCAAGTGTTCGGCTCCGAACTTGTCATTAAGAGGGGTTCAACAGTTGTAGGAGCAATTTCGAGCGGTGAGTTACTTTGCTCGTTCGCAAGTAGCTAAAGTGGCATCGAACCGAGTGTTAGACTCCGAACTTGTCGTTAAGAGAGTTTCAATAGTTGCGAGAGCAATTTCAAACTGGTGAGCTACTTTTTACTCGCTCGTTCACAAGTAGCTAAAGTGGCATCAAACCGAGTGTTGGACTTTGAACTTGTCATTAAGAGAGTTCCAACAGTTGTGGGAGCAATTTCGAACGGTGAGATACTTTGTACTCGCTCGTTCGCAAGTAGCTAAAGTGGCATCGAACCGAGTATTGGATTCCGAACTTGTCGTTAAGAGAGTTTCAACAGTTGCGAGAGCAATTTTGAACGGTGAGCTACTTTTTACTCGCTCGTTTGCAAGTAACTAAAACGGCATCGAACTGAGTGTTGGACTTTGAACTTGTCGTTAAGAGAGTTTCAATAGTTGCGAGAGCAATTTTGAACGGTGAGCTACTTTGTACTCGCTCATTCGCAAGTAGCTAAAGCGGCTACTTTGTACTCGCTCGTTCGCAAGTAGCTAAAGCAGCATCGAACCGAGTGTTGGACTCCGAACTTGTCGTTAAAGAGAGTTTTCTGTATTTAGTGTACGTTTCGTGGTGAGACGACCAGAACATCAAGACAATGGACTTTCTGAGAAAGGAAATTGCTTTTATTAAAACAACCAAGTGGTTGCTTCTAAGTTGCAAGCCATTATTACACTTCAAAAAATCAACTAAATAAAAAGATAACTTTAGAAATGCTTCAAGAACGCTCTAGAAATTGAAGTTGCTTGGAGTGATGTTTAAACACCCTCTTGGTACTTCAACAAGTGTTATGCGTTCCATGTTCTTGGTACTCTTTTGTCCCTCGGGTCTTCAAGTTGATAAGCGCCAAGCCGGACAACTTTGGAGACCCTATATGGTCCCTCCCATTTGGGCGCCAGCTTGCCTTTCTTGCTTGGAAAAGAAATTGATAGCTTTCTGAGCACCAGATCTCCTTCTTTAAGATTAGTAGGGTAGACTATCTTGTTTTAGGACTGATCAATCCTACGTCGATAGACTTTTTGCCGGATGGAGGATCTCTCGGGGATCTCATCGATGAGGTCCAAGTTACCGCGAAGCTCATTCGCGTTTTGCTCTTCGTTGTAAGCAATCAAGCGGAGGGAAGGCAGACCAACTTCTAGTGGGATGACGGCTTCGAAGCCGTAAGTGAGGTTGAAGGGAGATTCTCCTGTGGGGGTCCTCTTAGTAGTCTGATAGCTCCAGAGCACATTAGGGAGTTGTTCGACCCACAAACCCTTAGCAGACTTGTCCAGCATTTTTTTCAGGCCGGAGAGAATTTGTCGATTGGTAGTCTCTGCTTGACCATTGGACTGCAGGTGGGAGATCGAGGAGAATCGTTGCTGGATACCAAGGTCTGTACAAAAATTGCGAAAGGTTGCCCCGTAAATTGAGTCCCATTGTTCGTTACCAAGATTCGAGGCACACCGAATCTACAGACAACATCCTCCAGAAGAAACGCTGGACTCTGTTTTTAGTGATCGTTGCTAGAGGCTCGGCTTCGATCCATTTAGAAAAGTAGTCGATTGCCACGACAAGGAATTTCAACTGGCTCAGCGCTGGAGGGAAAGGCCCGAGTAGGTCCATTCCCTACATTGCAAAAGGGGTTGGACAGGATAAAGAGGAGAGCTGGGCTTGTGGTAAGCGGCGAATTGTTGAGAATTTTTGGCAGGGGCCGCATTGGCGAACGTGTTGTTCGCCATCAATAAGGAGAGTGGGCCAGAATTATCCGTAATTCAGGATTTTGCAGGCGAGGGACCTTGCTCCCAAGTGAGCGCCACACATCCTTTCATGGACCTCCTTCAAAGTATATTGGGCTTCCTCAGGGGAGAGACATCTCAATTAGGGTCTGCCGTCTACTTGAGTGTAAGAGCGTTTGTACATGACCCCCTCGATGAGTGTGTACCGCTCGGCACTAGTTCTGATCTTTCGAGCTTGTTTAGGGTCTAAAGGGAGGATCCTATCTTTGAGGAACTCGAACAGGGGCCTCATCCAATTCTCCCCGAGTTCCAGGGGCAACTTCTCCATCGGTTCGGGATCTTCTTCATCAATACTAGTTCTCATGAGAAATTCTATTAACACGGTTTGTTCGAGTTCCTGGAGGGAAGAGGAAGCTAGCTTTGAGAGGGCATCCATCTGCGCATTCTCTTCTCAGGGGATTCGCTGGAGTTGTGCATCTTCGAAAGATGCCAGCAGTTCTTTGACCTTGGTCAAGTATTAAAGTAAAGTGTAATATAAGATGTAAGTGAAAATGAAAGTAAGATATATTACCAATAAGAATGAGAAGTAACTTAAATAGCATGATGAGATGAGAATAAATTATAAGCAACGTATATGATAAAATGAGAGTGACCATTAAAATAATTTGTATGATGAAATCAGAATGAAGAGAAGATAAATTGTAAAATAATGAGAATGAAGGTTATTGTATTACGAGATGTTATGATATGTGTCATAAGATATGAATGAATGTGATATTATGAGATTGAATGCATGTGATGATATGCGATGAAAACGAATGAATGTGATGATATACAATAGAATAAATATATGTGATAAGATGCGATGAAAATGAATGTGATAATATATGATTGAATAAATATGAAGTTATGCGATGAGTATATATATGAAGATATTATAAGATTTAATGAGTGTGATGTTATGCAATGAAAATGAATGGTGAATGAAGTATGTGGTTAAATAAGTATGAAAAAATGAGGTAATTACATTATGTGATTATATATAAAAATAAAGAAATGGTGATATGAAGATATTTATGAAAAGATGAACATTTGTGTTATGTAATTAAATATGAAAAGGGAAAAAATTATATATATGAATTAATATAGTGTTATGTATCTGAATATAAACTGAAGGAATTATCTATGTGAATTAATATGATGTGGTGTATATGGGTATAACCATGAAAGAACCGTGTATGCAAAATTAATGTGAATAACTTGAAGAAATTGTGGTATGGAAAAGTGTATGAGAAGTAAAGAAAGTGTGTGTGTATGATATAAGAGTATATGAATGCAAAGTAAAGAAAAGTGTGATATTAGTATGAAGCACAAAGTGAAGTGTATTATGTGATAATAGTGAAGTGTATTATGTGATGAATATGGGAATGATTTCAAAGCTAAAGATAAATTGTGATATGAGTTGATATAAGTTGATATGCCTTGGAATTGTGTCGAGGAACTACACGCCCGCTATTTCCCTGGAAATGGTGGGAACTATCCACTAAGGCACAATTTCAAGGTAGTGAGAGTAGATATGGATAGGTAGATGGGTGCAGATTCAAAAAGATACTTTGGTGCAAAGTCACTTTTATGATGTTTTATATTCAAATTTCATGTTAACTTAATTATCAGGATATTTGTAAGTTCTTTAAATTTTCTTTATACAGCTTAATTTATTTGTCTAACTAGTAAATTATACTCATACGAGACATGGCTAACCCATATTGTTTTCTGGGGGTTAGGGGATTCCCTCCCTGAGGGTGAATGACCTAACTCTCCTGCAGGTTTGATAGCAACGGGGTGAGATAGTTGTTGAGGTTTGGTAGTTATACTTTACTAGTTGTAGATGGGATATATATATGTGTATATATTATATATAGAAATGGGGGTAGAATGATGTATTATTTTGCACTATGGAAGATTATGTGTATAACTGTAAGGAATAATGATATATATAGTGTTGTGATGAAGTGTGAAAGCCCGGACCCACCTCGCTGTGAAGTACTGGGTTCTGTGGTTGGTTTTTGAAAGGTTTTACTAAAGTTTTTCTAAAAATCATATATGTTTTCAAAAGAATTTTTGGTTTTTAAATTGTATCTTGCATATTATGAGGAATTATGCCCCCAGAGCCTTATATATTATTTCCTGTGAAATGTTGAATGACTTGGCATGGGGAGGATTTATATACATTATAGGTTACCTTGATTTATGTGATTGTTTGCAGAATTTCGTAAGGAATATCTGTAAAAAGCCTAATATTTTAGGGGAAACTCTGCCGAATTTTTTAATAAAAATCTAAGAATATTTTTCTAAGTAAGAAATGGTGTAGATAGGTAAAAGATTAAGTTAGTGAACATTTGAATAAGGAATAGTTAAAAAAAATTGGGTGTTATAATTGATCTCCAGTATTCCGGAACGAGAGCGACGTTCATGGGATATTTGTGCAATGAGGGCTCAAGAATGACCTGCAGAGAGAGACAATTCCCAGTATTCCAGGATGATGGATGATAAGGCCACAGAATGATCCACAGAGTAGGATTGGTCTCCAGTATTCCAAAGGCGAGAACCAATACTTGCAAAATGTATAAATCTCGTAGTAGTCATGGTAGTAGGTTGCATAACGAGGGATTGATCCCTATAAAGTGGAGAACGATAAGGGCTTGCACCAAACCTAAGTAGAATGGGATACATAGAATCCGACAAGTATGCATTAGAAATCATCGTGTGCATTGTGTTTTCTTGAACATTATTTTAATGCATTTCTCTTTTTTTTTCTTTGACACACACTTACTTAGTATATGTTCACTCTATGTGATACGCACACTCTGATATCCACACCTAGGTTTATTTTTATACTATGCTTATTATTACTATTGAAGCATGCTCTGATACCAATCTCTGTAGCACCCCGAATTTTCAATTTGATATCTCAGAAATACGTGGCACAATTCCCAGCATCAACTTCAATTGCAATAGTAAACATAGCCAAAACACAGATTATTTTTATTTCAACCTTTATTACATTAATTGTTTACAAAACACAGCAGAATACAAAACACCTTGAATTACAATCTTTCTTTACAGCACTTTCTTTTACAAATTTACATAAGCTCTATTAACATTCTAGCACAAGCATCCAAGTCCAAGCTATAAGCACCTACCTATAAAATATGAGGCTAGAGATAACCCTAACCCCCAAAACTACAGGGGTTATCCATAACGGTGCGAGTGACATCAAAAGAAAACAACATAAATAAAACATAAAGCATAGAGTCATCAACAACATGTATTAACAGCAAGAATAAATGAAATGAGGAACAACAATAAGCAAAGCATGAAAACATCAAGGAATATAAGATAGTAAATAGTAGAGCATGAAAGCAACAAGTGAAACTAGACTAAGTGTCAAGTGCAAAAAACAGAAAACAACATGCATAAAACCAAGTCAAGAAAACATCAAGGCTATATGCTGACTCTCTGATGCATACTTGTCGGATTCTATGCATTCCATACTACATAGGTCCGGTGCAAGCCCTTAACGATCTTCACTTTATAGGGTTAAGTCCCACATTATGCAACTAATCCTACTATGGTGATGGAAACAAGATCCAGAATACTCTGCGAATATGCATTACAGCCCTCGATGCGCAAGCATCATGTAAAAATAGTTAAAAAACTGGAGAATCACCTTCCAACCGTGTACCCCACGAATAGGCTTGCGAGGCCCTCGACGTGCAGATACACCGAGTACATCCCGTGAATAGGCCCACCGATCCTCGACACGCGAATACACCCTGCATGCTCCGTGAATAGGCCTGTAGACCCTCGACACGGGAACATACAAATGCCCTCCCGAGACAGAACACAAACAGTCCTGTAACGCATCCGTTAGACTAACAGACCAAGAGCATATACTTATATTTTCCAAGTTCCATCACATCTCCACTAGTGCCTGTCCTTAAGTTGGTTATTATTAAAACACAAAAATACTCATCTCTAGAGTTAGTGAATCCTGCTGGACTTAATTCTACAAAACAAACCCAAAACCCTGCAGGTCTAAATCCACAAATCTCATCTGCCGGTTCATTGGACTCCCACTCAACTCCTAGAGAAATCACAACTCATCCATCAGGACCAAAACTTTCAATAAAACTCACAAATTCATCGTCAAAACGATTTTATGAAGAAACTTCTTAAACTAGCAAAAATCCAAATCTTATATAAAATTCCAAAATCCAAATAAATATTAAATCTATTAAATAACTGAAAATCATATTTTCAAGTTGTAGAATATCACAAAATATCAATTCCATTGAAAACATGTATAACTCAAATAAGGTCTAAAAGAATACATTTAAAGCTTCAATATAAATCTCTGTAAAACATTTTTAATCTGTAGCAAAACATCTTTTAAAACAATATAATATTGAAGGAACAATTGTTCAAAAGAGCATCAGAAAACTCAAGAAAACATCAGTTAGAGCAGTAGCAGTCGACTTCATAGGGTGGTCAGTCGACTGTCCAGCGTAAAATCCAAACTCAAGAAATCCATCAATCAGATAAGTGACAGTCGACTGTGTAAAGTGGTCAGTCAACTGTCCCGCATGAAAATCCAATACATCAAGAACACAAATCTGAGCATTGACAATCGACTGTCTCGCCTAAAAATCCAAAACCTCGAGAAAACATTGCAGCCAGGATCGCGACGGTCGACTGTCAAAACTTACCAGTCGGCTATCGTACCCACAGACTGCAGTTTTAGCTTGTGCACATTTCAACCGATACGAAATTTTACTTTATAAAAACGAAATATGTAAAAAGTACATTTTTGATATGGTCAAATATGACTTGTAGGGTATATAAGAGTCCACAAAAACACATCAAAACCACTTCAAATTAATAAAACTATCTATTTGTTGAATTTCTTCAAAAATAAGACATGAACATATACATATTCAAAAATAAAGTTTTTAAGAATCAATTTTGTATCGAAATAACTTCGTATTATGTTCCAAACCATATCAATGCCAAAATAAGTTAAGATATAATAAAAATCCATAAAACACACAAAGATTCAATTTCTTCAAAACCACAAAATAGGATATTCATATAAAAATGTTTGTGCATGTTTGTGCACCAAGAAAACTCTGCAAATCCATCAATTAAAAATAAAAAAATATTCAGATTAAAACTTAGTATTTGAGCAAATTCAATTTCAAGTAAAAACTTCACAAAATTACGAAATCCCCAAATTGATCATAATACATAGATCCAAATCTAAACCCCTTTCTCAAAACTCCAAGACTTGATTCTTAGATTCAGTAGCCATTAAACTCATCCACAATCATTCACAATAATTTGTCCATGCATAGGAGCAATTATAACAATCACTAATCAAGTTTCTACTCAATGAAAAGCCCCCAAATAGAGTTTATGCATTCATACACAAGTAAAGGTAATCTTTTTATCCACTTTTATGCAATATCATCCTACAACACATCATGATAAGTTAAAACAGCATGTATATGAAGGAAAGCATCCTACTCATGATTTCTATTCAGTTCTCTAACAATCTCAAGTCAACAAATTAGGGTTCCAATCATCAATAATATAGTTTCATGAAAGGATTCACTTTTAGTTCATCTACTCATCAAAACTTCACATATCATCATACAAAATCCAAGCATGTTTCTAATCGATAGATCATCACGTATAACATACATAAAACAAAATAAAACAAAATATGTCACTGACCTCTATGAAAATCAACTGAAAAGAAATAAAGAATAAAAGAAATCCTCCTTCGCAAGAAAACCAAGAATCCTCGCTTGAAAACCCCAAGAAAATAGTATGATAAAAATCTTTTGTGTAGCACAGCAAGAGACAGCTGTACCCATTCTTTTATAGGCCGGAAATAATAGGTTTAGGGTTTTGTAAATAGATTTGTAAAATACCTCTTTTAAATATACATTTACATATATAAATCCCAATACTTGGAAATTAAATAAAAACAACATAATTGAGTGTTAAAAACAAAAACAAATAACCTAATAGTCATCCGGCACTGTTTTGAATACCCAAGAAATGAATTTACACTTCTACCCCCTCCAAATGGCAAATTCGCAAAAAGATCTTTTTTTTATCAAAACTTGCAAAATAAACCAAATTTATTAAAACAAAAAGTAACCGCTTTACCTTTGAGTTTACTAGGCATCATTCCCAGTCAAAAAACCCAAAAATCTGGAGCTTTTACTCCAAGTGACAATTTTGCACAAAAGTCCCTCTTTTTGTAATATTTGCAAATAGGTCTAATAATTATCAGAAAAGTCTAGAAAATGCACAAATAATATCTAATAATAAATAATGAGTTTTCCCAAAATAATTTTTGACTTTGCACTTCCCAAGAAAATATTTGCACGTGTTTTGCACGTGTAAAAAGATAAATTTTCGGAAAAATATTTATTAAATCATCTAATTACATCACTGCCTTCTTAGAATAGTTTTGTTCTCAGAACTACTACTAATGGGGTTCAAACAAAAATATGCAAAGAAATTGAAATCTCATAAATGAAAACATAGTTTAAGAAATACAAGTACACAAGAGAATGGAATCTAATAAAAGAAATACAATTCAACTAAAAGAGAACAATCATACAAAAGAATACAATCATACAAAAGTTCAGGAAAAACCTTCCGCATGCAATCCTCAGACTCCCAAGTAGCTCCTGCTGCACACTCTGATAACTTGCCATCGGAAACCTGCTACAACAACCTCTGAATCTCTGCATCTAGTTTCTGACCTTCCACCATCTGCTTCAACCTTCCGAGGATCAGTGGTCACTCCCTTCTTAGAAAGGACCTGACCAAGAAAAGCTACCTCAAACTTGCAGCTCAATGGAGATCAATACCAAATGATCACCCACCACTCTCGATATCACATTCTTCGTAATATCGATCAGCAATCAATTCTTCCCTTGATGGTGTTGCCACCGTCAAGGCTCTACCTAGAAACACCTTAGGTACCACACCTAAGACTTAAGCAAAGATTGGGCGACACAAATGCAGGCAAGAACCAATGTCAAATAAAATTTTTGTTTTTATTCCATTAACCATAACAAATTCTGTTACATGGAGAACGATACTCAAATCTCCAATTTATTCTCAAACAAAGTTTTACTTAATACATAAATGAATGAATTCAAAATTCTTGCACACCCTGAATCACATCCCTAAGTTACACGCATCCTCCTCAGTCAATGCGAACAATTGCCCCTACCTCAGAACTTTGCCTCTGCTTGCACCATCTTTCTTCAACTACGGACAGTTTAGTCTGAGATGCCCTTCACGACCACACTGATAACAAACCTGCACCCTCCGAGGCTTGGTGCATGCTTCCTGATAATGACCTGCCTCCCCATAGTTGAAACAAGTCATGCCTTGAATTGCGGGTGCCTTCTGCACTGGCCTACTGAACTTGGCCTACTTTGCTGGAAACTCCTTCTCACTCTGACTATCTGTTGGCCTCTTGTTCTTGTTCCAGGTCTCCTACTTCTTCTGAAATTGGTCCATATCCTCTTTTGTCATAGCTGCTCACCTGACCAGCTTATCAAACCTCCTTATGCCCAAAGGAATCATTCTCGACCTTAAGCCCCGCTCGAATTTCTTGTCCTTCTTCACTTCATCCACAATCAGCTCCGGTGCATACCTTGACACTGAGCAAAATTAGTCTCATATTTGCGTACGGTCATGCTGCCTTGCTATAGATTCAAGAATTCTATTGCCTTCTTCTTCTAAATATATAGAGAAAAGAAACGGTCCCTGAACTCATCCAGAAAAGCCTCCCAAGTCACTTGTTGATCCCTAAACGTCCTCTTCACTAACTGCCACCAAATGCCAGCATCCTTCTCTAACTGCATCGTAGGCAACTTCACCTTATTGACTGCTGGAGTTTCCGAGACTTCGAAGACCATATCCATTTGTCTAATCCAATCCTCGGCCCTATTTGGATCAGACTGCCCTTCAAACACAGGCAGCTTCATCCACTTGAAAGACTCGACCTGCATGATTGGATCAGCATTAACAAACACTAGTCCAGCCCCTTGATTCTGATTATAATTCTGCGCCATATTAGCTTCCATGAATGTGTTCAAGGTCTGATACACCCTGACAATCTCAGTCTCAAGATCAAGTCCTGCCCTATGGAACCATCTGCCCCATCACCAGTACCACCATTCCTAGTCCCGGGTCCTGCTATTCTACTGAATACTACAAAATGAGGGTAAAGTTAGAGCATCAGGACAAAATTCACATCCATATCCCTATCCCATGGCAAAACTGTTGATTCTTGATTTTGATGATCACAACACAGTGCAACATGTGTCTATGTTTTACAGCTAACAATTCAGGTTGTACATACAAAAGACTATTTCAGCTGAACAAATGAACAAGCTCAAAGGATACAGATAAAGACTTCACTCAGACAAGATTCAAGACTTCACTCAAGACAAGACTCAAGACTCAAGACCTTAGCTCAATTATGTCAAATTGTAGTGTCTTGTAAAAACATTGTATCTTATTTTTTGTTGAGTCTTAGTCTGATGTAAAGCCTTGTCACACACACACACACTCAAAATTTCATAATGTGTGTCTCTTAAAACCCCCAAAAAGAGTCAAAACAGTTTGAAGTAATTTAACTTTTGAGTACCAGTCAACTTAAGCCTCTGCCAGTCGACTGACAGTACAAAAATGTTTAAATTTATTCAAACTCTGATCAGTCGACTCATATGGCAACCCAGTCGACTGTTCGAGAGCTTTTGACCGTTTTCTGTTTTTCAAAATCGAATTTTTCAAAATCAAAAGCTTAGATCAGTTGGTTGACAGTTGGAGTAACTATCTCCCAACGTCCAGGAGATCAAACTCTTTAAGTAGAGTTCAGATCTCACTGAACAGATCTACAGAACTTACTTTGAAATCCGAGCAATCCTTGTGAAAAATTCTAAGTGATATTTTTAAGAAATAAAGCTTTCAAGTTCATACTCTTTGGTTCTCTACATTCAGTCCAGTATAGCAACGAATTCGCTCTGGACTGAGTATAGAAGTCAACCTTGTTTTTAGCCACGTGCATCAACACTTACACCAACAAGGCTATAAGTTGACTGTAAAGTATTTCTTGTTCTTTTGCTCTCAGTTGGAGAGTGTTTTTGACTCTAGATTGTAGAGTCGGTTTTGTTTCACTCTTGGTAGTAGAGTGGGTCTGCTTTCTCTGGTTGAGAGAAAGGATTACGGGTTAGACAAGGTTGTTGTCGTAACGCCGTAGGGTATTCTTGTAATCTTTTTCAAGAATAGTGGAAATCTCAAGTGGGTTGCTTGGGGACTGGATGTAGGTCTGGAGGACCGAACCAGGATATATCTTGTGTACTCTGTGATTGGTTGTCTTGATTTTGCATTTACTCTTGTTTATTTAAGTTCTGCAAAAAGTGTCTGAACAGTCGACTCCTTGCACTATCAGTCGACTGGTCAGTGTCGTTTTAGTTGTAGTTTCATTGTGTCTTCAGTCGCCTATCTTATCCATCAGTCGACTGCACAGAGTTATTATTTTTGTTATATCAGTCGACTGGTTCATAACCAAGTCGACTGCACCGAGAAAATTTTTGCAGTTTTTTATTAACACTATTCACCCCCCCTCTAGTGTTTATTGTCTCGCCTACAGGATCCAACATTTGGTATCAAAGCAAGGTTACAGGCTATGGCAACTACTTCAAATACAAATCAGTACCATGAAGGCCAATCTACACAACGGCCACCGCTATTTGATGGAACGAACTACAATTATTGGAAGTGCCGGATGAGAATCTACCTCCAATCAATCAACTATGAGATATGGCAAATGACAGAGATGGAATACACTGCCCCTACCATTCCATATGCACAATGGAATGATGATCAAAAGAATCAGACTATGAACAATGCCAAAGCAATGAATGCCTTATTTTGTGCACTCACAAAGGAAGAATTCAATCGTGTATCCAATGCTACAACCGCACATCAAATTTGGCATACACTCGAGGTAACACATGAAGGAACGAATAAAGTAAAAGAGTCTAAAATTTCTGTTCTTGTCCACAGGTTTGAGATGTTCAGAATGAAGGACAATGAGACTGTGTCCGAGATGATTACCAGATTCACAGACATCACAAACTCTCTTGTGGCGCTTGGAAAGACTTACACTCAAGCAGAGATGGTTAGGAAAGTCTTACGTGCACTCACTCCAGAATGGGAGAAGAAGACCACAGCAATAGAGGAAGCGAATGACTTGTCACAACTTTCTCTCGAGAATCTTGTTGGCAATCTCATGGCATATGAGGTCCAACTTGAAGATCGAAAGAAGGATATAGAATCACACCAAGCAGAGAAGAAATTATTGGCTTTCAAAGCCATGACAGACTCAGAAGATGAGGAAGAAGATGAAGAAGAAATAGCAATGTTCACTCTAAGATTCAAGAAGTTTCTAAAGAAGGGTAAGTTTAATTCTAAAGTTAGAGATTCTAATGACCCTCCTACATGTTTCAGGTGCAACAAAATAGGTCACATGAAGAAGGATTGTCCCTTAGAATTCAAAGAACAAGGGAAAATCATCCAACTTCAAGAAGGACAAATATTCAAAGAACAAATTTGCCAAGAACAAGAAGGCCTATCAAGCTACATGGGATGATAGTGATTCATCTTCCGAAGAAGAAACGGATGAAAATAACGAAGTGGCAAATGTGTGTTTCATGGCTGCACAAGAACATGTAAGTAATGATTATGATTCAGAAGATCTTCTTGATGCTTTTAATGAAATATTCCAGGAGTTAAAGAAGGAAAAGATTAGAGTTAAGAATCTTGAAAAAGTGAATCAAACACTTAATCAAGAAAATCTTAACCTTGATAAGGAAGTAAAATCCTTAAATTCTCACATTGCAAGTTTAGATACTGATCTTGAAACTCTTAAAAAGAATTATGAAGAGATTTCAAAGAACGTATCTAAGTTTAACAAAGGCAAAGAGAATTTAAATGATATGCTTCATCATCAAGTAAAATCTAGTCAAAAATATGGACTTGGTTTTAAAAAATCTTCTGTAAAAGAATCTCCTGTTGTAAACACTAGTAAAAATAAATCAGCATCTATTTCTAGTGTTACACACAAGTTGTATGATTTCTTTGAAAAGCCTAAGGTTGTTAATTTTAGTGATAAAAGCAAGACTACCGTTCGGTTAAGTCGACTGAACCATACAACCAGTCGTCTGTCCAGAGGAATTGGATCTTATTCAACGAGATCAAAACCTTTTATAAGTCGACCTAGTGTTTCAGCCAGTCGACTGATGTACACTAACAGTCGACTGAAGGACACTGTTAAGTCGACTGGACAGAACAAGTTAGTATGGGTTCCAGTCAGTCTAAATCAGAATGATAGAATTGCTTATATTAACTCATATATATTAAATGTGTGTAATTCTACTTATTATATTCCTGCTTATGGAGGAAGATCAAACTCTTCATGGGTTTGGTTTCCCCCAAACTAATGTGTTTTGGACCCAATAAAAAGGGTATCATATTTACCTTAAACTTTTTATAGGTACCCAAGAAAGAACGTTGGATATTAGACAGCGGATGTTCAACAAAGCATAGATGGAGGAACCGTCACCTTTGGAGATAACAACAAAGGCAAAGTCATAGGTATTGGCATGGTCGGTAAAACTTCTAACCCAACTATAGAAAATGTATTATTAGTTAGTGGTTTAAAGCATAATCTTTTAAGCATTAGTTAATTGTGTGATAAAGGATATAAAATAGTTTTTGAAAAAGATGCATGCTTGATTTATGATTTCACTACGCAAAATGTTGTTTTTCAAGGTTTTCGTAAAAATAATATTTATGAATTGTGTTTGAATGCAATTGATTTTTCAAATGACTTTTGTTTAATAGCCTCTAACAATGAATCTTGGCTATGGCATAGAAGATTTGGACATGTGAACATGAAAAATCTCTCAAAATTATCTAAATATAACCTAGTTAAAGGACTGCCAAAACTATCCTTTAAAAAGGATAAGTTATGTGATGCATGTCAACTAGGAAAACAAATCAAATCCACTTTTAAAACAAAAGAAGTAATTTCTACTAGTAGGCCGCTCGAATTAATTCATATGGATTTATTTGGCCCTACTAGAGTTGCTTCTTTAAATAAAAGTAGATATGTGTTTGTTTTAGTAGATGATTTTTCAAGATTCACTTGGACATTCTTTTTAAAACATAAAAATGATGCTTTTGATAAATTTGCACATTTTTGTAAACGCATTCAAAATCAAAGATCTCTAACCATAGTCACTATTAGAAGTGATCATGGTGGAGAATTTGAAAATGAAACATTTACAGAATATTGCAACAAGAATGGTATAACACAGTCATTTGCATTTCCTAGAGCTTCACCACAAAATGGAGTGGTTGAAAGGAAAAATAGGACTTTGCAAGAATGCGCACGTACTATGCTTGTTTAAAGCAATCTACCAAAGCACTTTTGTGCTGAAGCTGTTGCTACAGCTTGTTATGTTTTAAATAGAATTCTTCTAAGACCTAAGCTAAAGAAGACTTGTTATGAGTTATTTTTTAATAAAATTCCTAAAGTCTCTTACTTTAAGACATTTGGTTGTAAGTGTTTTATTTTAAACACAAAAGATAATTTAGACAAATTTGATCCTAGATCTAATGAGGGTATCTTTTTAGGATACTCAAATAGGAGTAAAGCATATAGAATTTTCAATAAGTCTACAATGACTATTGAAGAATCAATGCATGTTACATTCGATGAATCTTTACCTTCATCAACCTTAAATAAAGATGATGAAACTGATTCATCACCTTTAGATAATGTGATTAAATCCTTAGAACAAACTAATCTAACTGATAAGTCGACTGATAAGGACTACCAGTCGACTGAAGTGAAGCAGTCGACTGAAGAACAAGTCAAGTCGACTGATCCTATTGTGATATCTTCAACTTTACCAAAGTCATTTGTTGAAGTTAAAGATCATCCTCATGACTTAATAATTGGTGACATCTCCCATGGTATTCAGACACGTTCTCATGTTAATATGATCTCTCATACAGTATTCTTGTCGGATTTTGAACTGAAAAATATACAAGAAGCTTGTGAGAATGAATATTGGATGAATGCCATGCAAGATGAACTAAACCAATTTATAAGGAATGATGTATGGGATTTAGTTCCTAGACCTCCTGATCAGACTATTATTGGTACCAAATGGGTATTTAAAAATAAGTTAGATGAATCAGGACAAGTTGTAAGGAACAAGGCTAGATTAGTTGCTCAAGGGTATAATCAAGAAGAAGGTATAGATTTTGATGAAACATATGCTCCTGTTGCTAGACTAGAATCTATTCGTATCTTAATATCTTTTGCTTGTTTTATGAATTTTATACTTTATCAAATGGATGTGAAAAGTGCTTTTCTTAATGGGTTTATTAAGGAAAATATTTATGTTAAACAACCACCAGGTTTTGAACATGAACAATTTCCAGATCATGTTTATAAATTGAAAAAGGCTTTATACGGTCTTAAACAAGCACCTCGTGCTCGGTATGATCGTCTGAAAACTTTTCTTTTAGAAACAGAATTTGAAATAGGTAAAGTAGACACTACATTGTTTTTCAAAAGAGTTAAGAATGATATCTTAATCATACAAATATATGTTGATGATATAATTTTTGGTTCTACTAATAATAATCTATGTCAAGAATTTGCTAATATCATGAAAAATGAATTTGAGATGAGTCACATGGGTGAACTCAATTATTTCCTTGGACTTCAAATTAAACAGTTCTCAAATGGCATATTTATCAATCAAGGCAAATATGCAAAGGAACTACTCAAACGTTTTAACATGGATAGTACTAGTAGTAAATCCACACCTATGGCTACTACTACTACTCTTGACAAAGATTTATTAGGTAAGAATGTTGATCAAAAACTCTATCGAGGTATGATTGGTTCACTCTTATATATTACTGCAAGTAGACCAGATATTATGTTCAGCGTATGTTTATGTGCTAGATATCAATCTAGTCCTAAAGAGTCTCATTTAAAAGCAGTCAAACGAATTTTAAGATATATTAAAGGCACATCTGAATATGGTTTATTTTATCCACGCACCGATAATCTTCAACTTCTGTCATATAGCAATGCTGATTTTGCTGGAAACAAAATTGATCGCAAGAGTACTAGTGGTACATATCACTTTTTGGGACATTTCCTGGTCTCTTGGTGCAGTAAAAAGCAAAATTCCGTATCCCTATCAACCACAGAAGCTGAGTATATCGCTGCAAGTTTGGCATGTGCACAAATTTTGTGGATGAAACAAACTTTATTAGATTATGGTATTTCATTTGAGAAACCCTCAATTATGTGTGATAATACCAGTGCAATTAATTTATCTAAAAATCCGATTCAACATTCACGTACGAAACATATTGATATTCGACATCATTTTCTACGTGATCATGTTTTAAAAGGAGATATATCTTTAGACTTTATCTCTACTGATAAGCAAGTAGCAGATATATTTACCAAGCCCCTTAAAGAAGATACTTTCATTAAATTAAGGAGAGAACTTGGAATTTGTGATTTTATTGATATTTGCTTAAAATTGTTTCTGTTAAGTCGACTGTATTCTTGAGTAAGTCTGGTCTTTAAACATATCAATTTTTTTTTATCGGACCAGTCGCCTGGTTCCTATACCAGTCGATTGATTAGTAGACAATTTTTTTAGTCTCTTCTCGACTCAGTCGACTGATATACCCTACCAGTCGACTATCGCGAGTTCAATCGTCTTCAGCGACTATTCATTGCGTCTTTTGAGATAAAATTTACTTCTTCTCACCCGTGATCTCTTATCTCTACCGTCGATTTCTTCCCTCTTTGATCTCAGCCGTTTATTTTCAGTTAAAACCCCTTTACCAGCCCCTTTTTCTCACCCTTACCGATTTCAAATTTTTTACCCAAAATCTCAAACCCTAGTTTGTGAAGAAGAAGGTAGTCGACTCCCCAAACTGCTTCTGGTGTTCGCATCTTGCCTGATCTTTCGTCTTTTCTTTGGTAAAATCCTTTCCCCTCTCTTTTCATGGCACCTAAAAGATCCAAGAGATCTCATGAGGGTAGTTCTTCATCTCAAGACTACACTCAATTTCTCTTAAGTTCCGATCTCATTGATCAATGGTACCTTATCTGTACCATTACAATCTTCCCTGGAAGATTTGTTAACTTCAATGATCTTGATCGTTTTTATCTTATTCCCTTGTTCCAAAATAGTAGTCTTTATGATTTTCTCTCTTTATCTAATCAACCCAACTATTATCCCCAACTCATCTATTTGTTTTACACAAATATGAGAGTTGTAAAAAAACACGATGGGGATGTAGTAATCCGTTCGTCTGTGAAGAATGTCAAAATGACACTCACACCGACTGGAATCAATCAAATACTTGGTATAGATGACGGAGGATTATATCTTGATGAAGTCTTATTAGATGATGCCTCTATTTTATCTAAAATCTTTTTACCCAATCATGGCCCTCCAATGACAAGCAAAAATATTAAACCTATTGCTAAGCTTGTAGCTAGAATACTAGCCTATAACATCCTTCCAAAAAGGGGTAGTTATGACCAGTATTCTCTAGAATTACAAAAAGCTGTGTATGCAATTTTTGGTAAAATTGCTGTCAATTGGGGTCGTGTCATCTTTTCTAAATTTAATCAAGACTACACTCACTTTCTACATTTTGGAGGACTTCTTACTAGAGTCTTTATAGCTTTTGGTATTGATCTCGATTCCGAGATCAATGTTGTTACTCATTATGAGTGTTTCGATCGTGCTAGTTTGGCACGAATGAAACTTCTTGATCCTCCTTCTAGATCACCCCCTAGGTCTCCTCCACTGTCTCAAGCTCCTTTAGGTTCTACTTCTAGACCCTCTGGACCTTCTACCTCTACTGATCCACCTATTCTTCAAGCCAACTATGATGATCCTCGTACTCTATATGACTGTGTCTCCTATCTTATGAAGCATTCAGCCACTGTGGATACCCATCTTCATAACCTTGATTCCAAATTAGACCACATTGATACCAAACTTGACAACCTCACTGATCTCTTCAATTCTCAATTTCATCCTCCTTCTCATGGTGACGATGAAGACTCCGATGAAGAAGATTGAAGACTTTTTATTTTATTTTTCTATTATGTAATTTTCCTTTTTCATGCACTTCTTTATGTATGTGACTTTATCTTAGTTTATTTTCTATGCAAAAGATTGTTATTTTGTGTTTTTGATGATGCTAAAGGGGGAGAGATATCTGTGTTATTTATGTTTTGATATCCACTTATTTGTTAACTTTGTTCTATTTCTGGGTATTGGAAAATTCTCTGGTCAGTCGACTGTCCAAAGGCATATAAGTCGACTGCTGCTGCTGCATCTGTACTTATTTTCTGCTTATGATTTTTTATGTGTTTCCTGATCAGTCACCTGCCATTTTGATAAGTCGACTGATACATGCTACATTTTTTATGACAATGCATTTTGTGTTTTTAATAGGGGGAGCATGTCTTTACTATGCTTATATATTATCTGTTATTATCAGCTATTGTGTTGTCATCATCAAAAAAGGGGAGAATGTTGATTCTTGATTTTGATGATCACAACACAGTGCAACATGTGTCTATGTTTTACAGCTAACATTTCAGGTTGTACATACAAAAGACTATTTCAGCTGAACAAATGAACAAGCTCAAAGGATACAGATAAAGACTTCACTCAGACAAGATTCAAGACTTCACTCAAGACAAGACTCAAGACTCAAGACCTTAGCTCAATTATGTCAAATTGTAGTGTCTTGTAAAAACATTGTATCTTATTTTTTGTTGAGTCTTAGTCTGATGTAAAGCCTTGTCACACACACACACACTCAAAATTTCATAATGTCTCTCTTAAAACCCCCAAAAAGAGTCAAAACAGTTTGAAGTAATTTAACTTTTGAGTACCAGTCGACTTAAGCCTCTGCCAGTCGACTGACAGTACAAAAATGTTTAAATTTATTCAAACTCTGATCAGTCGACTCATATGGCAACCCAGTCGACTGTTCGAGAGCTTTTGACCGTTTTCTGTTTTTCAAAATCGAATTTTTCAAAATCAAAAGCTTAGATCCGTTGGTTGAAAGTTGGAGTAACTGTCTCCCAACATCCAGGAGATCAAACTCTTTAAGTAGAGTTCAGATCTCACTGAACAGATCTACAGAACTTACTTTGAAATCCGAGCAATCCTTGTGAAAAATTCTAAGTGATATTTTTGAGAAATAAAGCTTTCAAGTTCATACTCTTTGGTTCTCTACATTCAGTCCAGTATAGCAACGAATTCGCTCTGGACTGAGTATAGAAGTCAACCTTGTTTTTAGCCACGTGCATCAACACTTACACCAACAAGGCTATAGGTTGACTGTAAAGTATTTCTTGTTCTTTTGCTCTCGGTTGGAGAGTGTTTTTGACTCTAGGTTGTAGAGTCGGTTTTGTTTCACTCTTGGTAGTAGAGTGGGTCTGCTTTCTCTGGTTGAGAGAAAGGACTACGGGTTAGACAAGGTTATTATCGTAACACCGTAGGGTATTCTTGTAATCTTTTTCAAGAATAGTGGAAATCTCAAGTGGGTTGCTTGGGGACTGGATGTAGGTCGGGAGGACCGAACCAGGATATATCTTGTGTACTATGTGATTGGTTGTCTTGATTTTGCATTTACTCTTGTTTATTTAAGTTCTGCAAAAAGTGTCTGGACAGTCGACTCCTTGCACTATCAGTCGACTGGTCAGTGTCGTTTTAGTTGTAGTTTCATTGTGTCTTCAGTCGCCTATCTTATCCATCAGTCGACTGCACAGAGTTAATATTTTTGTTATATCAGTCGACTGGTTCATAACCAAGTCGACTGCACCGAGAAAATTTCCGCAATTTTTTATTAACACTATTCACCCCCCCTCTAGTGTTTGTTGTCTCGCCTACAGGATCCAACAAAAACCCCAACCATACCCCAAACCAAAACACTATGTTCTAACTCTATTGATACTCACACTCTAACGTCCACACTTAAGTTTATTTTTATACTATTCTTATTATTACTATTGAAGCATGCTCTGATACCAATCTCTGTAGCGCCCCGAATTTTTAATATGATATCTCAGAAATACGTGGCACAATTTCCAGTATTAACTTCAATTGCAATAGTAAACATAGCCAAAACACAGATGATTTTTATTTCAACCTTTATTACATTAATTTTTTATAAAACACAGTGGAATACAAAACACCTTGAATTACAATCTTTCTTTACAATACTTTCTTTTACAAATTTACATAAGCTTTATTAACATTCTAGCACAAGCATCAAAGTCCAAGCTATAAGCACTTACCTATAAAACATGAGGCTAGAGATAACCCTAACCCCCAAAACTACAGGGGTCAGCCATAACGGTGCAGGTAACATCAAAAGAAAACAACATAAATACAATATAAAGTATAGAGTCATCAACAACATGTATTAACAGCAAGAATAAATAAAATGAGGAATAACAATAAGCAAAGCATGAAAACATCAAGGAATATAAGATAGTAAATAGTAGAGCATGAAAACAACAAGTGAAACTAGACTAAGTGTCAAGTGTAGAAAACAGAAAACAACATGCATAAAACCAAGTCAAGAAAACATCAAGGCTATATGCTGACTCTCTGATGCATACTTGTCGGATTCTATGCATTCCATACTACATAGGTCCGGTGCAAGCCCTTAACGATCTTCACTTTATAGGGTTAAGTCCCACATTATGCAACTAATCCTACTATGGTGATGGAAACAAGATCCAGAATACTCTGCGAATAGGCATTATAGCCCTCGACAAGCAAGCATCATGTAAGAATAGATCAAAAACTGGAGAATCACCTTCCAATCGTGTACCCCACGAATAGGCTTGCGAGGCCCTCAACGTGGAGATACACCGAGTACTTCGCGTGAATAGGCCCGCCGACCCTCGACATGCGAATGCACCCTGCATGCTCCATGAATAGGCCTGCAGACCCTCCGACATGCGAAACTACAAATGTCCTCTCGAAACAGAACACAAACAGTCCTGGAACACATCCGTTGGACTAACAGACCAAGAGCATATACTTACATTTCCCAAGTTCCATCACATCTCCACTAGTGCCTATCCTTAAGTTGGTTATTATTAAAACACAAAAATACTCATCTCTAGAGTTAGTGTATCATGCCGGACTTAATTCTACAAAACAAACCCAAAACCCTGCAGGTCTAAATCCACAAATCTCATCTGCCGGTTCACAGGACACCCACTCAACTCCTAAAGAAATCATAACTCATCCATCAAGACCAAAACTTTCAATAAAACTCACAAATTCATCATCAAAACGATTATATGAAGAAACTTCTTAAATCAACAAAAATTCAAATCTTATATAAAATTCCAGAATCCAAATAAATATTAAATCTATTAAATAACTAAAAGTCATATTTTCAAGTTGTAGAATATCACAAAACATCAATTCCTTTGAAAACAAGTATTACTCAAATAAGGTCCAAAAGAATACATTTAAAGCTTCAATATAAATCTCTGTAAAACATTTTTAATCTGTAGCAAAACATCTTTTAAAATAATATAATATTGAAGGAACAATTGTTCAAAAGAAGCATCAGAAAACTCAAGAAAACATCAATTGGAGCAGTAGCAGTCGACTTCATAGGGTGGTCGGTCGATTGTCCCGCGTAAAATCCAAACTCAAGAAATCCATCAATCAGAGCAGTGACAGTCGATTGTGTAAAGTGGTCAGTCGACTGTCCCGCATGAAAATCCAATACATCAAGAACACAAATCTGAGCAGTGACAATCGACTGTCTCGCCTAAAAATCCAAAACCTCGAGAAAACATTGCAGCCAGGATCGCGACGGTTGACTGTCGAAACTTACCAGTCGGCTGTCGTACCTACAGACTGCAATTTTAGTTTGTGCACATTTCAACCGATACGGAGTTTTACTTTGTAAAAATGAAATATGTAAAAAGTACATTTCTGATATGGTCAAATATGACTTGTAGGGTATATAAAAGTCCACAAAAACAAATCAAAACCACTTCAAATTAATAAAAGTATCTATTTGTTGAATTTCTTCACAAATAAGACATGAACATATACATCTTCAAAAATAGAGTTTTTAAGAATCAATTTTGCATCGAAATAACTTCGTATTATGTTCCAAACCATATCAATGGCAAAATAAGTTAAGATATAATAAAAATCCATAAAACATACAAGGATTCAATTTCTTCAAAACCACAAAATAGGATATTCATATAAAAATGTTTGTGCATCTTTGTGCACCAAGAAAACTTCACAAATCCATCAATTAAAAATAACAAAATATTCAGATTAAAACTTAGTATTTGAGCAAATTCAATTTCAAGTAAAAACTTTACAAAATCACGAAATCCCCAAATTGATCATAATACATAGATCCAAATCTAAACCCCCTTCTCAAAACTCCAAGACTTGATTCTTAGATTCAGTAGCCATTAAACTCATCCACAATCATTCACAATAATTTGTCCATGCATAGGAGCAATTATAACAATCACTAATCAAGTTTCTACTCAACGAAAAGCCCCCAAATAGAGTTTATGCATTCATACACAAGTAAAGGTAATCTTTTTATCCACTTTTATGCAATAGCATCATACAACACATCATGATAAGTTAAAACAGCAAGTATATGAAGGAAAGCATCCTACTCATGATTTCTATTCAGTTCTCTAACAATTTCAAGTCAACAAATTAGGGTTCCAATCATCAATAATATAGTTCCATGAAAGGATTCACTTTTAATTTATCTACTCATCAAAACTTCACATATCATCATACAAACTCCTAGCATACTTTCTAATCGATAGATCATCATGTATAACATACATAAGCCAAAATAAAACAAAATATGTCACTCACCTCTATGAAGATCAACCGAAAAGAAATAAAGAATAAGAGAAATCCTCCTTCGCAAGAAAACCAAGAATCCTCGCTTGAAAACCCCAAGAAAATAGTATGATAAAAATCATTTATGTAGCACGGCTAGAGACGGCTGCACCCACTCTTTTATAGGCAGGAAATAATAGGTTTGGGGTTTTGTAAATAGATTTGTAAAATACCTCTTTTAAATATACCTTTACATATATAGATCACTATACTTGAAAATTAAATAAAACCAACTTAATTGAGTTTTAAAAACAAAAAAAATAACCTAATAGTCAGTTGGCACTGTTTTGAAAATCCAAAAAATGAATTTACACTTTTACCCCTCTAAATGGCAAATTTGCAAAAAGATTCTTTTTTATCCAAACTTGCAAAATAAACCAAATTTATTAAAACAAAAAGTAACCTCTTTACCTCTGATTTGACTAGGCATCATACCCAGCCAAAAAATCCAAAAATCTGGAGTTTTTACTCCAAGTGGCAATTTTGCACAGAAGTCTCTCTTTTTGTAACATTTGCAAATAGGTCCAATAATTATCAGAAAAACCCAAAAAATTCAAAAATAATATCTAATAATAAATAATGGTTTTTCCCAAAATAATTTTTACTTTGCATTACCCAAGAAAATATTTGCACGTGTTTTGCACGTGTAAAAAGAAAAATTTTCAGAAAAATATTTATTAAATCATCAAAAATCATTTTGATTCATTTATTAATCTTAAAAATATTATTTAAAAATATGGGGTATTAGACAAAGTCTTCATCCAAAAAGAAGACATGCATCCCTGGTCTTTTGGAAGGAGGGCAGTTGTGCATCGAGTTCACCTCTCGAACAAATGCCTTCTTAAAGGACTTAACTCTCCCCCCATGGGTCCTCCATATAGAGAATGGAAGACTGCCATCTGTCCTGACTCCTAGAACTCTGACTCCTTCTTCGAACTCTTATTGGGTCCTTGAGCGGTGGGAGGAGATGCTTTATCCTTTTGAATGAATCTAGGACATTTGTATGTTTGCATGTCAGAGTTCGCATGTCCTAGGTTGAGGTCCTGTATGCTTTAGTTCGGCAGATCATGGGAGGACCATTTGCATCTTGTAAAGTTCTCGTACAATAACAGCTTTCAGGCCAGTCACTTTATAGGCGGAAGTGCAGATCACCAGTGTGCTGGGATGACAATGGTGAGAGGAAGTTGTTGGGTCCAGAGTTGATCACCAGGATAGTTGATGTTATGGTTCAGATCAGGAAGCATTTGCATGCAGCTCAGGATAGGCAGAGGTGATGGGCTGATGTCCATCGGAGAGCTTTGGAGTTTGAGGATGGTGACCATGTTTTCCTAAAGGTATCGCCTTGGCGGGGTGTTATTCGGTTTGGTAGTGGGGGCAAGCTTAGCCCTAGGTTTATTGGATCGTTTGATATTGTGGAGCGAGTAGGCAAGGTGGCCTATCGTCTTGAATTGCCGCCAGCTTTATCAGGAGTGCACGATGTTTTCCATGTCTTACAACTCAGAAGATATATCCGAAATGAAAGCCACGTGATCGACTATTATAAGTTGACCATTCGGCCGGATTTGACTTGTGAGATTCCGCCAATTGCTATTGTGGATCAGCGGGTGAAAGTGCTTAAGAACAAGGTCATCAAGCTGGTTAGTGTTTCTTGGAATCCTCACTCGCTCGGTGAGTCGACTTGGGAGCTGGAGGAGGAGATTCAGCAAAAGTTTCCTCATTTGTTTGAGTATTTTTGTTTCGTTCCTTCTTTTCTTTGGGGGGTTACCCTATGTATTTTCTTGTTGAATTTCGAGAACGAAATTCTTCTTGTTAGGTGGGTAGGACTTGTAACCCCTGTTTTCTATTTTGTGTATTTTCCTCTTGTATTCTTCTTGTATCTTTTTCTTGGACCGTATATTGGATTTTTGTCTTCAATATATTCATTTGTATTTTATTTATCTTTTTGTATCCATTTTTCTTTCTTTTGTTTCTTTTTCGTGTGGACTGTCATTTTTGCTCTCTATATTCGTTGTTGCTCCATTTGTTTTGGCTCTTGTCCCTTGGGTGCTCGTGATATTGCCATTCCCTATTTTAAAAACCCAAATCCTAAATTATAACCTAAACCAAATGTCCAATTAAATACACCTAATACTCTTAATACTTTATTTTACCATTCCCCTAATACAACTTCTACTACCTATTCGTTAACCCCAAGACCCCAAACCCAAAACCCAACTCCTGTTTCCCTACCCGCAAGCCCAAACCCTAATCCTCCACCTATAAAACCCATTTAATGTGCACCGCAACCCCCACCAAAAACCTAGCCTCCACTTCACCAAAGCTCTTCCTTGCGCCTGCACCACCCCATCGATCACCCTCCTTACATCCCGAGCCTTCCCTCTAGCCGCTGCACACCATCGTTACCCCCTGCTCACACCCTGATCCCCCTGAACCCACTCCTGAACACCCCTAATCTTCAGCCCGAGCACTCTAGCTCCCTGCACTGTCTCTCTCTCTTTCAATTCCCTGCTCTATCCCTGTCTCTCTGTTGCGCATCAGCCGTAGGCCAGCACAGTCGCCGTGTCCCTGAGCACCATTGCTCTTGTCGTTGCTATTGCCATTGCTCTTGCCATTGCTATTGCCGTTGCTCTCGCCGTTTGCCTTACCGTCACTTTGATTGTTTTGGTTGTTCGTTCGTTCATTCTTGGTTAGTTGATTCTCGTTCTTGGTTCGTGGTTGTTCGATCGTGCTTGTGTCTTGGAAATCTGTTCCCGTTATTCTTGCTTGTTGGATCGTCGTTTCGTCATCTCGCAGGCAAGTAACTTGTATTCTTTTCTTTGTGTGATACAAGTACTAAATACCGCATGTAGTGTAGTTGGGTTCTAGAGACAATTCGTGAGTGAATTCTCTGTTATCTACTGTCTCTTTAGTGTGTATTTGACCATAGTTGTCTTACGACATACATGACATGAATTAACCTAGGGTTGACTACTTTTGATGTGTATGTTCATACTACTTGTGATATCTGTGCTTGATGTGTTATTTGTGATATACTTGTCGAATACATGTAAAATACCTTATACCCTGTTGTTTGGACATCTAGTACACCGTGTTTCATGTTTGGGTTGATTTGGATGAGTTTCGTATGATCTATGTTGATTCGTGTGTGAAGAACAAATCTGTATTTTTCTGTTTTCCTGATGTTGAATAGTATTTTAGACCCTATTAGGGTCAGGATATGAAAATATTTTGTGAACATGATTTGAAGAGAATTCTGTCTATTTTCCAACCCTTTTGACGAATCTCAGATTCGATTTACGAGTTGTGAGTTATGTCTATTTTACTACAGTAGTGTCGAAAAATTTCCATATTGGGTTTTCTATGAATTTTGAAGAGTAATCAATTTTTATTCTGGTATTAAAATTATTATTTTGATCTGAAGTTTTGCTCAGTACTTCTTGACTTGATTGGGGTTTATCCGAAATTTTGGTGGATTTATTTGAGGAGTTTTACAAACCTTTTTATGCTTGTAAATAAAAATTTTATATGCAGAATTTTACTACTATTCAGTAAAGAACCTGATTTTCGACCTAATTCTACTTGTTTTTTTTAAAATATTTCTGAAAATGAAAGTTAGATTACTGTATCTATTTTATCATCCTTTTAGCGGATTTGGATTTCGGTTTATGGTTTATGAGCTATTGCTGTTTTTGTACTGCAGTGTTTGAGATTTCAGATTTATAAAACCGTTGTGTCTTGTTGTTTTCTGATTTTACTTGGCTACTCTATTCTTGTTGGAAAATTATAAAACTTATTTTTCTGTTACTAAACATATAGGGTAATACTCTAGATTTGTCGTGGATTTAATTAATGAGTTTTCATGCTGTTATTCTGACTTTGAGTACAACCTACTGATATCTGGCTGAACATGTTATCTGGATTCAATTCAGTTTTGAGACTTGATTTTGTGAAATACTATATGACTTATATATATTCGCTGGATTCGGCTGGGAGTCTATTTTCTAAATTATTTGATGGATTTAGATTTTCATTTTTTTAGCAACGGAAATCTCAGTTTTAGTGCAGTACTGTCTTGCTGTCCTGAACTAGAGTTTTCATTGTATCATCCTGTTATGAGTTATCTTTCACCTGTACATGTTTATTCTTCATCCTGAACCTGTTACTTATTCATGTCATGTTATTCTTGACCTTTTTGTGACACGTATATGCCTGTTTGCTAATAATAACAAAATAACCAAGCCGAGGTTAAGGGAAAGATCTAGTAGTGGAAAATATAGAAACGTGTACTGAGAAGGGGACCTGTGTCCTGCCTGTTATGTGTTCATGAATACATGATTCACGATCCTGTTTACCTGTACCTGACTACATGCTTCCCTATAGGAAGGTGTACTCGAAAGAGAACCACTAGGTTCTACCTGTTCCTGCACCTGACTGCATACTTTCCTATAGGGAGGTGCACTCGGAAGAGAACCACTAGGTTCTACCTATTCCTGTTTCCTGTTTTTCCTGATCCCTGAGTACACTGCCCTATGGACTCCATTATGAAATCTAAACGTAACTTGTTTTAATGTAGAAACCATGTGATAAAAACCGGGGCGCATGAAGTGCTACCTAGATAGTAATAATACAAGACTTGACATAACCTGATACCTGTTACATGATTACCTGTACCTAATTACCTGATTACATGTATACCTGATTACCTGTTTACCTGTATACCTGATTACCTGACACCTGTTACATGCTTTCCTGTTACCAGTTTACCTGCTTGCTTGACACTTGATACATGTTACCTGTACCTGTTAGTATATTCTGTTACTTAATTCTGTTTATGATTTATGTTAATTGTTCTATTTTGTTGCCATGCTTATTCCATGCAATTTGTTTACCTTTTCCCATGTACTTGTATCCTGCACTACAAGCGGCCCGTAACTTGCATTGACGAGAGTTTGTTTTTCTCTTTTTCTTTTTCCTACAATTTATTAATTGCAGATCAGGTTGACCAGCTGCCAGATGGAGTTTGTGATCTGAGATATTAGTGCTGGAGTTTATATTATTATTTCCTGTTGCTGCTTGAACAATTGTATTTGATACTTGGATTTATTTTTTTGTATTTGGGCAATCTGACCCAGGATGCTATTAACTTGTCTAGACTTGATTTATTTGAGATTATTATATTTTGGTTTCAAGTAAATTTCTGTTGGTACAGTTGATTCGATTGTGCATACTTGGTTGATCTCTTTTGCTTCCGACTCTGATTATTCCTGTGAGTTGTTGTAAAGATTCTGAACAGCTTATGGATGATGAAAATTATTCGCTGGATTTAGTCATGTATCTGTATTCCGTATTTTCTTTTTGGTAAGCGGGGCGTGACAGCATAAGTAGCAAAAGCATCAGCCTAGGCAAAAACTTGTATAAAAGCTTGTATGTATGAACAATGGCAAAAGCTTGTATGTATGATCACCAGTATAAGCTTGTATGTATGAACAGTAGCAAAAAAAGTTGTAAAAAAAACAACATATGAATTGTACATCAGAAGCAACAAAAGTATGTACTACACTTTGTATGTTTGTTGGTGTATGTGTGAACTTGTCAAAATGGCAAATAAAAATTGTAACCAAATTTGTGTATCTTGTTTTTTGGAATTACTACACACTTTACCAACAATGATTCATCTGCATATATTTACTTTGTTCTTCAAATGCACAATCAATATTATGTTCTTCAATATTACATAAGAGCAAGCACATACTTCAACAGAAAACTTTTATTTACATAAAAGCAAGCAAATAGTTCATTATACAAATTTTAATTTCTTCAATTTCTTCACTCTGCTTGCTACTACTTCTTCATAAGCTTCTTCTATTTTTGTATCTCACAATTTTGTTCATCATCTCAAAACAAGCAAGTTGTTGCTTCTTCTTCTTCTTCTTCTGCCAACCACAAAAAACCCCCAAATTAACACTTTAATCATGTATCTGTATGTAATTCATAACTAAACAATACATTAAACAATTACTAGTAGGCTCTAAACTCAACTACAGTAGCATCACTTTTTCAAAATAATTCAAAGTCACTAGGGTGCATTGTAATGCCATGCTAACTAGGTCAAATGCAAAAACACTTTCCCATAAGCAGCAGAAGCATAAGCAGCAGCAAAAGATAAGCATAAACTTTACAATAACATTAAAAAAAGTAGCAGGAAAAGATAATTTCCAAAAATACTTTCAGAATATAGAATATTTCCCAAAATACTCAGAATCAATAAAATCAAACATCATAAACAACCAACAATTCTGATTATAAAATAATTCCCAAAATAATTCTCAAATTTAAGCAAATTATAACTGTGCATAATACCAAGCAAGCTCTTGTCACTTCTTCTCGTCATTTGTTTGGGTGAAGAATATTATACTTCCATATAAAATCAAGAACAACCAAGTATCATACAGAAAACCAGCAATACACATCATGTTCATCTCATCATTGCCTGTTGATGATCCAAAATAATTTCCAACAAATTGAACATTATTGTACTTCAAAATTGCGACCGAGAATCAAACACTTCCCTCCAGTATCATATTGTCAAATGGAAAGGATATTTTATGAGATGATAGTTATGATTTAGAAAATATAAGAAGAAATACACAGTAAGAAGAAAATGCAATTGAATCATCAGTCACTAGGGCTACATTGCAATGCCAAGCCAACTAGTTCAAATGCATACATAATCCATGTTTACCATGCCAACTAGTTCAATTTCTTCAAAACATATATGAATGATGGACAAAATGAATGTTTTAGTTTGAAACAAAATCCACCAGAAAATTGATCAAGTGTCGGTAGCACCAAAGAATGTATATTGTATTGTTCAAGTGTTAACACTCATCAATGCAGCCATATTAGCTACTACAACTTCACCTCACTATCAATATTTCTCATCATTAACTACACACACAACCAAAAATGCTTCAAAATTATTTCTGAAGTCAACTGCCTTGAACAAACATACAATGCATACCTTAATGTAACACCCCGTACTTAAGAGTATATTTATATATAATATTATATAGAAATAATATATATATATATATATATATATATATATATAAGTGGATTAAAATATTAGATGAGCCTATAGCAGTGTATTATGGGCTTGTGTGTGTATGGAATGTTTAATATTGGGCCATGTATGGATTTGGTGGCTAATTTGAAGTGTGTGGGCATTTGGCTTCACGTGAGTGAAGTGTGGTGGTGTGGGATCAAAAATCCCACAACGGACCATGATTAAGGATATATAACAGTTATATAGAAATGCCCGTGATCAAGGGGTACCTGAAAGCTATAGCACTTTTTGTGAAGTAAACCTGTGGTGGGTCATTATTAAGATTTGTTTTGTTCGCATGCACGCACGTGTAGTCGTGTGCGCAGCTGAGTTGGGCTCGGGGCGTTACACTTAACTAATTCAATTGCTATTACAAAATAATTTTTGACACTTTAACTAGACATTAGTAGAGGCAGCAATTACTTTAGTATACAATTACATGTTGAGTTTCAACAAGCATTGCCAACTTATATCCAGTATCAAATTATCACAGCCAACTCATTATATAAATAAGCAAATTATTTCCAAGTGTGACTCATGATTGCCTACACAAACAACCAAAAGAAAATACAAGAAATTGAACAAAATTCTTAAAAGAATGTATGAGAATCAAACACTTCCCTCCCAAATATTGTGAACAGGTACTTTGGAGATGAAGAACCCAAATTCGTAAATGAAATGGCAGTTTCGAGATGAAAAACCCAAAATCGGAGACTAGGGTTATGACATGGAGATGGAGGGGCTGAATCGGGGTCCAGTGTTGAATTTCGACATTGAGATGGAGAGGACTAGGGTCGAAATTGAAAAGACACTTCACTAAAATCTGCACCTCATTTGGGGATTCAATTTAAAGGGACGAAGAAGATGAAGAAGCTAGGGTTAGGGGATTTGGAGAGATTTCGAAAGCGCGATAGAGATGGAGTTGTAGATTTGTGGTGGCAGTGGTGAGAGCAGCGCTGAGGTGGAGCTTCGGGTGCTAGGGTTTCGAAGAGAGAGCAGCAAGACAAAATTGTAGTTGGATTGGGTGAAAGGAGAGAAGGAGGGAGGGGGTGTCAAAATAGAGGATATTTTGGCTATTTCACATGCTTTTTAACGTGTTTATACCCGTTAAGAGATATATTCTTGAAATATTCTACTAACTTAACTGAGAAATAGACGCAGGTGCATTTACGTCCAAATGATAATAGTTGAGTGCTATTGGAGTATTATTTTCAATTTAGATGTGTAGGTAATTTCGATAAATTCTAGGTGTCAATAGATCATTAACCCTTTATTTTTCTATTTTTGTAGGAGACACAACTATTTGTATAATTTATACTCCCTTCTTCCCATAACACAAGTTATTCTAGATTTCTATACTCATATTAAGGAAGAACATACGTCAAAGTAAAATAATAAAAATCCTTGGTTGTTGAAACTCTTAAAAAAGCTAACTATTGCAAAATATCAAATTTGCCCTCCATTTAATTGAACTAGTAAATTTTCCAGATGAAAATTTAACTCGCTACACAAGGATAAAATTAGAAATATCATATAAAAAATACTAATATACCTTTAAAAAAAATAAAATCTCCCTAAAAGGCTAGAGCGACACATTGTTGAACAAAAAAAAGGCAAAAATGACTGATATGATGGACGGAGGGATTACAAAAAAAAAGGCAAAAATGACTGATATGATAGGACAGAGGGAGTACTGGTTAGTCTCTGCACGCTTACAAAAATATTTAGGAGAAATGAAGAAGAAAAGACCCCACGTAAAGGAAGTAGGAAATTAGTTTCACTTAAACTAATGAAATTTAATTTTACTTTAAGCCTGAACTTAATTCCTTTTCTACTTCTGAAGTGTTTTCATATAAATTTTTGCGTTTGGTTAGTTGTTTTGAAAACTGTTTTCTGAAAATGAGAGTGTAAAAGCAGTTTGATAAACAATTTTTTTTGAACAGTTTTTTGAAAATGAGAGTATTATGTATGTATAGGTTTGGTTGTATGTATATACTGTAGAACCCCGTATTTTCAAATATTATTTTAATTATTTAAAAATGAATTTAAATAATTTTTGAGGATTTAAATAAATATTTTCTAAGAAATTTATCTTTTGTACACGTGCAAAACACGTGCAAATGACTTTTGAGAAGTTTGAAAAATTGAGTTTTCTTTATGAAAAATCATTATTTATTTTTTTAGAATTATTTAGTATTTTTCCAGATTTTTCAGAAATTAATTATGCCTATTTGCAATTTTTGAGAAAAGAAGGACTTATTTGCAAAATTGACAATTTTGAGGGTTGAAGTGCAAAACGTGTTTACTGGACACTCCGATCAGTATTTGTTGAGGTTTAGAAATATATTTTCTATTAGATCCTAATTTAAAAGATATTTGATTCAGTTTTCAAGAATACAATTATATATGTAAGATGTACTTTTAAAAGGATTATTTTGCAAAGAGGGAATATAACCCTAATATTCACTCCGGCATATTTAAGGGAATTCTTTTCCCAGCCGTCATTCAGAATATTTAGACTTTTGAGATTTGTTTGAGGAACAAGAAGAGGCTTTTGGATCTAGCAAGGAGAAGAGCTATTTTGTGGATTTTCTTCAAGAACAATGTGAGTTGGTTTGTTTTGTTTTGTTTGCTTTGTTTGATTTGAATGATGAATGAAGTAAGATCTTCGTTATGCCTTGTTTGTGATCGTTACACTATTGATTTGTTAGTCTTATTGTATGTATGACATGGATCTATTATTTGATATGGATGATTAGAACTTTTAATTGATATTTGGACCATGATGAGAAAAGATTTAGATTTGTTGAGGAAATGTTGATTTATGAGACCATGTTGTTAGAAAGCAAATTAAGAACTGATTATGTTGTGATCAGATATTACACATCTGGATCTAGTGATTGCAAACCAATCTTGTTTATGTGTTGAGGATGACATTTAGTTTTGTTGAGAAAACCCTAATCAAAGGATTAAGAGTTTAGATCATGAGGATGTGAAATTCGAATATTTGTTTGATCGAGAAATGTATCCATGATGGAGATTATTGAGAGTCGTTTATTTGCCTGGACACAAGTTAATTTTATGATCAGTGAATCTTTAGAAAACTTCAGTATGATTTTTGTGTTCAGATCTGTAGCCGACAGTCGACTGGTCTACAGAGCAGTCGACTGGTACGAGCCTACTGAGTATTTTTAGTCTTTGAGTTTTTGTTCGGGACAGTCGACCTAGACTGAGGTCAGTCGACTGGTCTGCTGTTTGTTGTTTTGTTCGGTCCTTTCGGGACAGTCGACCTATGACCTTTCAGTCGACTCAAATACTTAGAATATTTTGATGAGAATTATTTGTCTTGTCTCGGGGCAGTCGACTGACCCCTTGGTAAGTCGACTGATTATGCCTTAGTTTATTTTTGAGAAATGTTGGATTATGTCCTCTGGACAGTCGACTGATCTGATATGCAGTCGACTGGTCCTGAAGGACCTTTGTATTTGAATTGAGATATTGTGTTTAGTGTTTGACTTGGAGACATTTGTTCAGTACTTGATTCTGAGATATTGTTCAGTATTCGATGTTGAGATATTTGTTCAGTATTTGATTTTGAGATGTTCAGTTAAGAACATGATTTTGAGATATTTTGTTGAGCCACTTGTTTGGTGAAATTTGTTCAGATATTTGTTTTTTTGAGTCTCTAGAGGTAGGTGACCCTAGTATACCGGTGTTTGTTCAGTTATTTGTTGAGGCCCATCGAGGCGAATTTTCAGTTATTCAGATTTTTAGTCCGGTAGGGTACACTACTCTAGGAGATTTGTTCAGTAACCCAAACTAATAAGGACAGGCATTAGTAGTGTCATGACGAATGAGAACTTGAGTTATGCACCTCAGTATGGCTTTTGATGTAGGATTAGTCTCCTGAATTATCCAAGTAGTTAACTTGAGATGTGTGACTTATCTCCGGAATTATCCAGGTAGTTAACCTGAGATGTGAGGTATTTCTCCGGAATTATCCAAGTAATTATCTTGAGATGTGGGATTGACCTACGGAATGATCGGAGTCGAGGCGACGCTTTTGGGGTATTATTGTGATAAGGAACCTATGTTTAGATGTGGGATGATCTCCTGAATTATCAAGGGAAAATACCTGTGATGTGGGATCAATCTCCGGAATGATCAAGCATGGGCAAATTATCATAGTTTATCTTCATCTCTTAGTAGTCATCGTTGTCAGCATGTAGTCATGATGTTTTTATTGAATCACTTTTATGCATTTGGATTTCCTGATTTTACACACTTGGCTTTTGGTTTTGGTATCACCCGTTATTCTTTTGTCGTATTTCATACTTTAGTGTTTGATCGTTATTCGTTGGATATTATGTTTTAAAATTCATTTATGTTATTTGTTTAATTTGTTACCACTCACACCATTTATGGCTGACCCCGTAGTTTTGGGGTTAGGGTTCAACTCTAGCCTCACATGTTGCAGGTTATTGCTTAGATTGGAGGTTGGAAGCTTGAGTGGGCATTTTGAGATAATTTAAATTATTTAGTGATTGGCGTAAAACTGTAAAGGATATTTGAGATCCTTTGACATGTATATAAAATATTAATACGTGTTGAGATGTTTAGACTTCCGCTGTAATTGTAATAATTGTTGTAATAAAGAGGAAAAATTTTAGCGGTGTTGTTAGTGTTTATTGTTCTATTGAAGTGGATTGCTGGGATTTCGCCACTTATTTTCTAAGCTCTCATATTAGAGATTTGGGGCGCTACAGAGATTGGTATCAGAGCACCGCTTCAATGTAATAATAGACTTAGTATGACAACCAACCTAGGTGTGGACACTAGAGAGTGAGTACCTAGGTGTGGACATCAGAGTGTGAGTATCACATAGAATTAAATTATGATGTTTGGTTTGAAATTATGATTTGGGATATGGTTATGGCTTCGCCATAGGGTAATGATTTGAGTTTGAATTGTATGTGTGCTCTAACTTTACCCTCGTTTTGCAGTAATCACGATGGTTGCACCCAGAGGTAGAAATGGTGGCAACAATGAAGATGGATCGGGTAGTTCTCGAGCAGCGGGAATTGACCTAGAAGCTGAGTTTGCCAAAGTATATCAGACGTTGAATACGCTGATGGCACTCAATGTGGCGCAGCAGCAAGCGCAGCAGCAGAACCCACCGCCGAATCATGGAGCTGGGCATGGATTGGTGAATGCCGACCCCATCAAGCAGATTGAATCCTTTAAGAGGATGAGGCCACCAGTCTTTGAGGGGCAAGCTGATCCAACAGCAGCAGATGATTGGATTCGGAAGATGGAGACGATCTTCGAAGTATCGGAGACTCCAGCAGCCAGTAAGGTGAAGTTAGCTTCTATGCAGCTTGAGAAAGACGCTAGTGTCTGGTGGGAGTCACTGAAGAGGACTCTGGGAGATCAGCCTTTGACATGGGAAGCTTTTCTGGAGGAGTTCAGAGATCGCTTCTTTCCTCTGGATGTTCAGGAGAAGAAGGCGGCTGAGTTCATGAACCTTCAGCAGGGGAGCATGACTGTTCGGGAGTATGAGACGAAATTTGCTCAACTTTCGAGGTATGCACCAGAGTTGGTCATGGATGAAGCAAAGAAGGCCAAAAAGTTTGAGCAGGGCTTGAGGCCGAACTTGAGGTCAAGGATGGTTCCGTTGGGTATCAGGAGATTCGAGAAGCTGGTCAGGAGGGCCGCGATGACTGAAGAAGATATGGAACTGTTTCAGAAGAAGCAGGAATCATGGAACCGGAACAAGAGGCCAGCATCAGGCCAGAGTGGGAAGGGATTCCCCGCGAAGCAGGCGAAGTTCAGTGGACCGGTGCAGAAGGCATCTGGAGCTCAGGGAGTGACCTGCTACTACTGCAAGGAAGTAGGACATTACAGGTCAGCATGTCCGAAGTTGGCAGAGCATGTTTGTTCTCAATGTGGGCAGACTGGACACTCAAAGCCCCATTGTCCGCAACTGAAGAAAGATGGTTCGGGTGGAAGCAAAGTCCCGAAGAGACAAGGGCGAGTATTTGCATTGACCGAGGAGGATGCGAGGAACTCGGAAGATGTAATACAGGGTATGCAGGAATTTTGATTTCTTTCATTTTTGAATCAGTGTAATGAATAAAAGCTTTTATTTCAGAATAATTTAAGATTGAGTATCATTCTTATTGTAACAGGAGTTGTTTTAATAAATGGAATAAAAGCATAGGTTTTGTTTGACACTGGTTCATCGCATACATTTGTATCGCCAAGTTTTGCAAAGATCTTAGGTTTGGAACCTAAGTTATTTCCAGGCAGAGTTTTGTCGGTAGCAACGCCGTCAGGTGAAGAGCTTGTAGCGGATCGATATTACGAGGGCTGTGATATCGAGATTGGTGGAAGGATGTTCGGCATCGACTTGATCGAGCTTCAAGTGTTGGGAGTGGATGTCATCGTAGGCATCGATTGGATGGCTATTTATGATGCCACAATTGATTGCAAGCAGAAGGAGGTGTTGGTGAAAGCACCAGGTGGACCTGCAATAACTTTCCAAGGGAAGAAGAAGATCCCGCAGGTGGCTGCAATGGTATCTAAGAAGTCTATTGCAGATGAAGTCAAGGGCATTCCGGTGGTTCGAAAGTTTCCTCAGGTGTTCTTGGATGATTTTCCAGGATTACCGCCGCAGAGAGATGTGGAGTTTTGCATCAATGTTCAGCCAGGGAGTGCGCCGATTTCCAAGGCTCCGTACAGGATGGCACCTGTAGAGCAAGATGAAGTGAAGAAGCAGATTGAAGAGCTTTTGAGCAAAGGGCTTATCAGATCGAGTTCATCTCCATGGGGAGCGCCAGTGTTGTTGGTCAAGAAGAAGGATGGGTCGATGAGGATGTGCATTGACTACAGGGAGTTGAATAGGGTGACTATTCAGAACAAGTATCCGTTGCCGCGGATTGATGATTTGTTCGACAGGCTTCGAGGAGCAGCGGTATTTTCTAAGATTGACTTGAGGTCAGGATATCATCAGGTGCGAGTCAAGGAGGAAGATGTGAGCAAGACAGCTTTCAGGACTCGTCATGGGTTGTATGAGTTCTTGGTGATGCCATTCGGGTTGATGAATGCGCCAGCAGTGTTCATGGATATGATGAATCGGGTGTTGAGGCCATTCATTGATTCCTTCGTGGTGGTCTTCATCGATGATATCTTGGTGTATTCGAAGTCGGAGGAGGATCATTCTAAGCACTTGACAGCGGTATTACAGACATTGCAGGAGCACAGTTTGTATGCCAAATTGTCGAAGTGTGAATTCTGGAAGTCTGAGGTAGCTTTTCTTGGTCACATTCTTTCTAAGGAGGGAGTGGCTACTGATCCTCAGAAAGTGGAAGCAGTGAAGGATTGGCCCAGGCCGACGTCAGTGAAGGAAGTCAGAAGCTTCTTGGGATTAGCTGGTTACTACAGGAGGTTTATTCAGGGGTATTCTCAGATTGCAGTTCCATTGACAGGTTTGACCCGGAAGAGTGTGGCATTTGTGTGGACAGATAAGTGCGAGGAGAGTTTCCTTGAGTTAAAGGAAAGGTTGACTACTGCACCCATACTAGCATTGCCGCAAGCAGGGAAGGATTATGACATCTACAGTGATGCATCTCTCAGAGGTTTGGGATGTGTCTTGATGCAAGAAGGCAAGGTCATTGCTTATGGTTCGAGGCAGTTGCGTCCGCATGAGAAGAATTATCCGACGCATGACTTGGAGTTAGCAGCTATCATTTATGCCTTGAAACTGTGGAGGCATTATGTTTATGGTGAGAAGGTCAATATGTACACTGACCACAAGAGCCTGAAGTATATCTATCAGCAGAGGGATTTGAATCTTCGTCAGAGAAGATGGTTGGAGGTATTGGAAGACATTCGTCCTGAGATCAAGTATCATCCGGGCAAGGCGAATGTAGTGGCTGATGGACTTAGCAGGAAGAGTAGTTTGTCAAGGTTGATCACTACTCGAAGGGAGTTGGCAGCAGAGATCGATCAGGCAGGTATCGAGGTGGTACTGCGAGGTTTAGAGGCATCTTTGGCTCAGTTGAGACTGCAGCCGTCCTTGAGAGAGAAGATTGTGGAAGGTCAGAGATCAGATTCAGAGATCTAGAAGATGTTGCAGCAGGTTGCAGAAGGCAAGTTATCAGAATTTCGTGTCCAAGATGGAGTTCTTTGGTTGGGTGAGAGGTTGTGTGTTCCAGATGATGCAGAGTTGAGAGAGAGTATCTTGCAGGAGGCACACAGCACATTGTTATCAGTTCATCCAGGAGGTACGAAGATGTACAGGGACATCAAACCACATTTTTGGTGGTCTGGTATGAAGCGGGATGTAGCAGATTTTGTGGCAAGGTGTCTGACTTGTCAGCAGATCAAGGCAGAGAATCAGAGACCTGGAGGTTTGTTACAGCCTTTACCCATTCCGGAGTGGAAGTGGGAGAATGTCAGCATGGACTTTATCACGGGTTTGCCTAGGAGTTCGAAGGGCAATGACTCGATTTGGGTTGTTGTGGACCGATTGACTAAGTTGGCACATTTTCTAGCCATGAAGATTACTTGGTCGATGGAGAAATTGGCTGAGTTGTACATTGGAGAGATTGTGAGACTTCATGGAGTTCCAGTTTCGATTGTGTCTGACAGAGACGCAAGATTTACTTCGAGGTTTTGGAAGAGTTTACAAGCAGCTTTGGGCACCAGGACTGATTTCAGTACATCATTTCATCCGCAGACAGATGGTCAGACGGAGAGGGTGAATCGAGTGCTGGAAGATATGTTGAGAGCTTGTGTTATGGACTTTGGTGGTAGTTGGGAGAGATACTTGGCATTGGTTGAGTTTGCTTATAACAATAGTTACTATGCAAGTATTGGGATGGCACCGTATGAGGCTTTGTATGGGCGGAGGTGCAGGACACCTGTTTGTTGGTATGAGGTTGGCGAGAGGCAGATGTATGGTCCTGAGATCGTGCAGCAGACGTCAGAGCAGATTGAGTTGATTCGCAAGAGGTTAGTTGAAGCTCAGAGTCGGCAGAAGAGTTATGCTGACACTCGACGAAGAGACTTGGAGTTTGAGGTTGGGGATGCAGTTTTTCTCAAGGTTTCTCCGACCAAAGGAGTGATCAGATTTGGCAAGGGTGGCAAGTTGGCGCCGAGGTACATTGGTCCGTACAGGATCGTGGAGAGGATTGGTAAGACCGCATACAGATTGAAACTTCCTGAGGAGTTAGCGCAAGTACATGATGTGTTTCATGTGTCGCTATTAAGGAAGTATGTGGCCGATCAGAAGCATCAGTTGGTAGAAGTTCCCGAAGATCTACAGGTGAACTTGAGTTACAAGGAACAGCCTGTTGAGATCGTTGATCGTACGGAGAAAGTCCTTAGAAGCAAGGTGATACCTATGGTCAAGGTATTGTGGAGGAATCAACAGTTCGAGGAGGCTACTTGGGAGCCAGAGGATCGCATGCTGAATGATTTTCCTGAATTGTTTGAATGAGTGTATTTCTTGTATGTGAATGGAATTCTTTGAATGATTGAACTATTGATTGATACATGATGTAATCTTTAATTTGATTGTGATGTTATATGAAATTGTTTGGATTATGATCTATTTATGAAGTATTGTTTCCTTTTGTTGGTATGTGTTTGAACTCATTAGTAGTAGTTCTGAGGACAGAACTCTTCTAAGGAGGGAGTGATGTAGAACCCCGTATTTTCAAATATTATTTTAATTATTTGAAAATGAATTTAAATAATTTTTGAGGATTTAAATAAATATTTTCTAAGAAATTTATCTTTTGTACACGTGCAAAACACGTGCAAATGACTTTTGAGAAGTTTGAAAATTTGAGTTTTCTTTATGAAAAATCATTATTTATTTTTTTAGAATTATTTAGTATTTTTCCAGATTTTTCAGAAATTAATTATGCCTATTTGCAATTTTTGAGAAAAGAAGGACTTATTTGCAAAATTGACAATTTTGAGGGTTGAAGTGCAAAACGTGTTTACTGGACACTCCGATCAGTATTTGTTGAGGTTTAGAAATATATTTTCTATTAGATCCTAATTTAAAAGATATTTGATTCAGTTTTCAAGAATACAATTATATATGTAAGATGTACTTTTAAAAGGATTATTTTGCAAAGAGGGAATATAACCCTAATATTCACTCCGGCATATTTAAGGGAATTCTTTTCCCAGCCGTCATTCAGAATATTTAGACTTTTGAGATTTGTTTGAGGAACAAGAAGAGGCTTTTGGATCTAGCAAGGAGAAGAGCTATTTTGTGGATTTTCTTCAAGAACAATGTGAGTTGGTTTGTTTTGTTTTGTTTGCTTTGTTTGATTTGAATGATGAATGAAGTAAGATCTTCGTTATGCCTTGTTTGTGATCGTTACACTATTGATTTGTTAGTCTTATTGTATGTATGACATGGATCTATTATTTGATATGGATGATTAGAACTTTTAATTGATATTTGGACCATGATGAGAAAAGATTTAGATTTGTTGAGGAAATGTTGATTTATGAGACCATGTTGTTAGAAAGCAAATTAAGAAATGATTATGTTGTGATCAGATATTACACATCTGGATCTAGTGATTGCAAACCAATCTTGTTTATGTGTTGAGGATGACATTTAGTTTTGTTGAGAAAACCCTAATCAAAGGATTAAGAGTTTAGATCATGAGGATGTGAAATTCGAATATTTGTTTGATCGAGAAATGTATCCATGATGGAGATTATTGAGAGTCGTTTATTTGCCTGGACACAAGTTAATTTTATGATCAGTGAATCTTTAGAAAACTTCAGTATGATTTTTGTGTTCAGATCTGTAGCCGACAGTCGACTGGTCTACAGAGCAGTCGACTGGTACGAGCCTACTGAGTATTTTTAGTCTTTGAGTTTTTGTTCGGGACAGTCGACCTAGACTGAGGTCAGTCGACTGGTCTGCTGTTTGTTGTTTTGTTCGGTCCTTTCGGGACAGTCGACCTATGACCTTTCAGTCGACTCAAATACTTAGAATATTTTGATGAGAATTATTTGTCTTGTCTCGGGGCAGTCGACTGACCCCTTGGTAAGTCGACTGATTATGCCTTAGTTTATTTTTGAGAAATGTTGGATTATGTCCTCTGGACAGTCGACTGATCTGATATGCAGTCGACTGGTCCTGAAGGACCTTTGTATTTGAATTGAGATATTGTGTTTAGTGTTTGACTTGGAGACATTTGTTCAGTACTTGATTCTGAGATATTGTTCAGTATTCGATGTTGAGATATTTGTTCAGTATTTGATTTTGAGATGTTCAGTTAAGAACATGATTTTGAGATATTTTGTTGAGCCACTTGTTTGGTGAAATTTGTTCAGATATTTTTTTTTTTGAGTCTCTAGAGGTAGGTGACCCTAGTATACCGGTGTTTGTTCAGTTATTTGTTGAGGCCCATCGAGGCGAATTTTCAGTTATTCAGATTTTTAGTCCGGTAGGGTACACTGCTCTAGGAGATTTGTTCAGTAACCCAAACTAATAAGGACAGGCATTAGTAGTGTCATGACGAATGAGAACTTGAGTTATGCACCTCAGTATGGCTTTTGATGTAGGATTAGTCTCCTGAATTATCCAAGTAGTTAACTTGAGATGTGTGACTTATCTCCGGAATTATCCAGGTAGTTAACCTGAGATGTGAGGTATTTCTCCGGAATTATCCAAGTAATTATCTTGAGATGTGGGATTGACCTACGGAATGATCGGAGTCGAGGCGACGCTTTTGGGGTATTATTGTGATAAGGAACCTATGTTTAGATGTGGGATGATCTCCTGAATTATCCAAGGAAAATACCTGTGATGTGGGATCAATCTCCGGAATGATCAAGCATGGGCAAATTATCATAGTTTATCTTCATCTCTTAGTAGTCATCGTTGTCAGCATGTAGTCATGATGTTTTTATTGAATCACTTTTATGCATTTGGATTTCCTGATTTTACACACTTGGCTTTTGGTTTTGGTATCACCCGTTATTCTTTTGTCGTATTTCATACTTTAGTGTTTGATCGTTATTCGTAGGATATTATGTTTTAAAATTCATTTATGTTATTTGTTTAATTTGTTACCACTCACACCATTTATGGCTGACCCCGTAGTTTTGGGGTTAGGGTTCAACTCTAGCCTCACATGTTGCAGGTTATTGCTTAGATTGGAGGTTGGAAGCTTGAGTGGGCATTTTGAGATAATTTAAATTATTTAGTGATTGGCGTAAAACTGTAAAGGATATTTGAGATCCTTTGAGATGTATATAAAATATTAATACGTGTTGAGATGTTTAGACTTCCGCTGTAATTGTAATAATTGTTGTAATAAAGAGGAAAAATTTTAGTGGTGTTGTTGGTGTTTATTGTTCTATTGAAGTGGATTGCTGGGATTTCGCCACTTATTTTCTAAGCTCTCATATTAGAGATTTGGGGCGCTACATATACTGTATATAGTATATATGCTCTGATACATACATGTTGTATACATATACATACATACTGATATATAATAATATAAAATATTTTATTATAATAAACATATTTAATAATATATAATAATTATAAGAGAAAAGTGGGCCTCATATAGAGTATGAGGAAATTTTCCTCATACAAAGTGATTATACTCACTTTGTGGGGCCTTTATGGAAGATCCACTTCGTCCATCATGTTTATCATGCTAATGGATGTATGTGTAAAAAAAATCAAGTGGTTTGGAGGTCATTCACCCATGCAACATGTGGTTGAAAAATGAACGATTTCAACAGTACTATAAATCGAACCACAAATTAGACCCACATGATGCTCGGGTGAATGACCTCCAAATAACTTGATTTTTTCTACACTTATATCTATTAGCATGATAAACATGATGGACGGAGTGGATCTTCCATAATAGCCATACCAAGTGAGTATAATCACTTTGTATGAGAAAAAATTCCTCATACAAATATGAGGCTCACATTACTCTAATTATAATAATATATATGTAATAATAATATATTCAAATTATATATTAAACAATTTATTATAATAATAATAATAAATTATATAATAATATATAAAATAATATATAATAGTAATATATAATAATAATAATACATATTACAATAATAATAGATTATTATAATAGTATATATAAAATAGTATATATGAAATAACAATATATATAAAATAGTAATATAAAATAATAATAAAATATAATATATATATATAATAATAATATAATATAGTAAAAGTATATATAATTATAATATATTCTAATAACTGTATATATAATAATAGTATATATAAAATAGTACATATAAACTAATAATATATTATAATAATTGTAAATTATATAATAATATGAAATAATTTAGTATAATAAACATATTTAATTATATACATATATATAATAACATATAATAATTATAACAATATATATGTAATAATAATCCATTATAATTATATATTAAACAATTTATTACAATAATAAATTATATAATAATATATATAATAATATATAATAGTAATATATAATAATAATAATATATATTATAATAATAATAGAATATTATAATAGTATATATAAAATAGTATATATCAAATAATAATTTATATTATAATAATAGTATATATATATATATATATTAAAAAATAATAATAATATAATAATAATAACAATAATATAATATATAATAATAATAATAATAATAATAATAATAATAATAATAATAATAATATATAACAATAATATATAATAATAATATATATAAAAATAATATAATATAATAATAGTATATATAAAATAGTGTATATAAAATAATAATATATATAATAAAAATATAATATAATAATAGTATATATAAAATAGTATATATAAAATAGTATAAATAAAATAATAATATATTTAATAATATAATAATAATATAATAATAATCATAATAGTATATATATAAAATAGTATATATAAAATAATAATATAGTATAATAATTGTATATTATATAATAATATAAAATAATTTATTATAATAAACATATTTAATAATATACATATATATAATATAATAATATATATGTAATAATAATATATTCAAATTATATATTAAACAATTTATTATAACAATAATAAATTATATAATAATATATATATAATAATATATAATAATAATATATATTATAATAATAATAGATTATTATAATAGTATATATAAAATAGTATATATAAAATAATAATATAATATAATATATATATAATAATAATAATATATTAAAAATAATATTAATAATAATAATAATAATAATATAAATATAAATGTAGCAATAATATATTACAAATATATATATATATAAATATATTATAATAATAGTATATTATATAATAATATTTATAATAATATATAATAGTAATATATTATATATTACTATATATAATAATATATAATTGTAATATAAAATAATAATAATATATGTAATAATAATATAATATAATATTAGTATTTATAAAATAGTATATATAAAATAATAATATATATATTAGTAATATAATATAATAATAGTGTATATAAAATAGTATAAATAAAATCATAATATATATAATAATAATAAAAATAATAATAATAATATAATAATAATAGTATATATAAAATAGTATCTATAAAATAAAAATATAATATAATAATTGTATATTATTTAATAATATGAAATAATTTATTATAATAAACATATTTAATTATATACATATATATAATAACATATAATAATTATAATAATTATATATTATAATAATATATTAAATAATTTAATATAATAATAATAAATTATATAATAAATTATATAATAATATATAATAGTAATATATAATAATAATAGTATATATTATAATAATAATATAATATTATAATAGTGTATATAAACAGTATATATGAAATAATAATATTTATTATAATAATAGTATATATATTATAATAATAGTATATCAAAAAAGAGAGAGGAAGGGTTAAGAAATGACCCCTTTGGATTTTTCTGAAAAGAGAAGCAAAAAATCGCTTCAAAAAGAGGGTAACCAAACACTTTTTTGGTTTTAGAAAACAAAAAAAGGTTCAAAACAACTATCCAAACACACCTCTAGTGTTTCCAAGTTAAAAGGCAACTTTGGCAAATGGGAATCATCTGAATTATTCTTGTCATTGTACTTTATATAATAGCAAAGATAATATTGTCACCATCCTTACAAATGTGGGTGGCAATCGGGTTGGGTCGACTCGCGACCCACTCACCTCGACCTAACCCGCCTAGACCCAGTTCAGGTTTGGGTCGACCCCGAATTCTTTACCGGGTCGACCCGGGTTGAGAAAATAGTGATAACGACCCAAAAAACTTGGCCTGCGAACCCGTTGACTAAGTCAAACTCGCTTGCCAACCGGCGGATCGACCAGCGGATTTCGATCCATTGGACCCGTGGTCGACCAGCGCAGGTCCAACGGCCGAAACCCGCGGGTCGACCATTGGGTTGGCAGCAGCAACTCTTAGTTTTTTTTTTAGGGGGGGGGGGGTGTTTGGCCTATAAAATTCTCCTAACTTCAATCTAATTTTTTTCACCCCTTACTCTCCTGCTCTCTAATACTACTACTCAATTCAATCAAAAAATTTCAACAAAGAAGCAAGCAAGAAACAATTTCGATATTATCGAATTCATGTTGATTCAACAATCTCAACTCCGTCTACTACAAACTTTCTCATCGAAGAAATTCTATTTCTACAACTACATGACTATGTCTACTACACTTCCCAATCGACTACGTCTACTTCTACTATTATTTTCTCTTTCATTTATATATACGATTATTCCAAAGTACGGTAACAAAATTCACAACCTTCTCAACTCTTTATTTTTTTTGTAGATCTAAGTTTTTGTTACGAATTGTTTGTTGGTTTTTTGCATTTCTCTCTCTCAACCCTCCTATTATTTTTTAGATTTTATTTTGACATCTCTCTCCTAAATAGTTTTTTTTTTTTCACATACACTATTAGAGCATCCACAGTCGTTTGCTTGTTTGCCATTTTTCCCATTTTTTGAATACTGTAGCGCACACTGTCGTCAGTTATTTTGCCATTTATTTGCCATTTGGCAACAGTAGAAAGGTAAAAATAGAACTCGAAATAGCAAAATGCATATTATAGCAGACAAAACATTTCGCCTGGATTATTTAATTATATTTTTAATTAATCGGACGAAACATCACAAACCATCACATGATGTTTCTTCCGAAGTAAAAAAAATTAAAAAACAAAGAAAAAAAGAAATCAAAGAACAAAAAATTAAAAAAAAGGAAAGCAAAGAAACAGAATGGATCATGTTTCGTCCCATTCCATTTATAAAAAAAAACTAATTTTTAAATCACATTTTGCAAATTTTTACATTGTTTTTGCAATTGTTTAAATTGTTTTTGCAAAGTATTTTTTAAAATTGTTTTTGCAATTTTTTTTGTAAAAAAACTTCCTTACAACCCGGACGAAACATCAGTTATTTTGAATTTTTTTCTCCTTTTTGAGACGAAACAACGACGACGAAACATGATGTTTCGTCCCATATTTTTAATTAATATTTTCTACGTTTCGGCCTGTATAATTTATTTTTAAATCACAGAGTGTTTCTTTTTTAACGAATTTATGCATTTTTTTGCCATTTAATGACTGCAGCATTCTGTCGAAATGGATTGGCAAAATATGCATTTTGCCATTTTTTACATCGAACGCCTGTGGATGCTCTTAGAACACTATAAATTGTTATTTTTCACATATACTATATTCAGGTACACTTTTGTCATGTCTAGATCACGAGATAGAGTTCGTAGCCACAGTAGACAAGATTCCACCGAAACTTCACGTCGGCCTCCAATAATCCCACAAATAGAGCCTGAATTTACACTGAATCATATGGTAGGACCTCACGATATCCCTCCGTACGACATAGAAGAAGAGTCACGTCCAGCTTCCTAAAAATACGGAACACAAGTATGTGATATTGGCCTGGCGAATGACTTGCATCACCCATAAGCTGTTTACCCATTCAACTCAATAATAATAACAACACAAAATAAATGCGCAGACAATAATAATAACCACATGAACAATAATACTTGGAATAAGACAATATAAAATATCCAAATACAATAATCTAACATCTGGAAACAAATAATAATATCTGGGTCATAAGCCCAATATAATAATAAATCCAAACACAATAATCATTAGTCTCAATACAATAAGTTTAATGAAATAATAAACAACTAAAAAACAATAAATCTTTAGAAAGTTTGTTCTCCAATTCTAGCAGGTAATTCTCCATGATCACCTATGAACACTTCATTTAAAAAAAGGAGAAAAACTATCCTTAGAGCAAGTCATGGACAATAAGTAGAGAAAGTAAGGAACAATGGAATAACAATATAACAATGAATTCAATGAATCAATAGGAATCAATAACATGAGATGATAGCAATAATCAATATCAATAGTAATCGATGCAATGGTTATAAATAATAGTTCAATATTTGATGTCAATGTTCAATGGTCGATGTCAATAATACTTAGACAATAGTTGATATCAATAGAAATAATGATGTACAATATGCAATGTTGATGTTGTATCAATTTTTAAGTCTATTTATCATTTTAATCTTAACTAATGCACATACTACTGTGTGCCATATGTTTCATGCCACAGGTTTGATGCATATAATCAATTTCGTTTAGACTTAAGTGGAAGATTTTATAGATCATGTACACGACATGATAACATTATTTGCAGTATTGGTGCACACTGATCGGCATAATAACAATAAAATAATACATGATGAATTGGGATACAGTAGTCAGTAATCCAACAATAAATCGATAACGATAACACTAGCCGACACACATTATTTTGAGAAACATTGGCCCACACTTCTGAGTACAGTCACTATATCATCAACTACTCCAGTCAATCCCTTAAATCCCGGCTTGTTAATTATTTAATCGATGCAATAATACATTATGCAATTTAGAGACATTAGATGAACAGTAGAAATAATAGATGAACAATAGGATGATAACTTTGGATAAAACAAATAGAATGATGACAATACCACATTAGGATAATGCAATGCAACAGATATACTTCAATTCATGCAATACAATGATATATATATACTTATATTAAGAAAATCTGAAAAACGAATTTCTGGACAGCAAGAGGTCACTGTACAAAAATCAGTTTTCCCACTGCTACAGAAATCGAAAACTGAAACCGTCAGAAATTCTAAAAACTAGACTTCCATATGATTCCAACGCATATTTAAAATACAAAATCCGAGAACAGTAGCTAGGTTAAATACATTATTCTTTACAGGTTATATGCTCTGACAGAAAATCGACATCAAGTTGTTATATCTTTAGAATCAGCGAAAACTCAACTATAAAATCATCAAAAAAATATTCTTCAGATTCCTGAACATGTTAACTAACATTCTGGAAGTTATCATTATTCTAATATTAACTTAGCCTTTTAATAGTTTAAACATGAAAACATACATGAATCTGAAATTCTGAAAATAAAACACAGCAGTAGTAAAATCATCATAACTTTTGCAATACAACTCGGAATTTAAAGATCTTAGATTTTTCGGAAACTAGAAACATAGGGCTACAACTCTTATTCAGAAAGTTATTTATTTTGAGATCAAATACTGGGTCGAAAACGTCATCCAATTTTCAGACAGCAAGTAACCATACAGATTTTTGATATTTTTCATGAAATAAAGTGATTAAACATGATGGGTTTCACTTCAATTAATCAATAAACTTCAAAACCAGCATGGTAGGTATAATAACATGGTAAATATGATTAAGAATACACACATACACTATTCTAACAACAACCAAACATCAATCGATCAATCAAATATACCACCTATCAATTATTTCTACAATAGATTAATTGTGTTATGATTGTATGAATAACCCTATTATGAATATTACATGAATGCTTGAAAGATTCGATCTTTAGAGTCAACAAAGGCACGAAGTCGAGAATATTTGGGTTAACTCGTGTAAACCCTCAATATACTCAACGAAAGAGAAGAACAATATACGATATGAAGAACAATTGGATGTACTTGCAAGAATTTCAATAAAAAAACTTGAATTTGATACAAGAATCAATTCAAGAGAAAAAGTGACTTGCCTTTGGACGATTAATTCGAATACAAAAGAATAACGGGATGAGAATCCCGGAGCAACGAACCCACGAACTCACAACCACACACGTGCACACTACGTACACGAGAGATCAACACAGCAATAACAGCAAAAGAGCAACGAGAGTAAAGAGCAACGACAGCAGGCTAACATCGATGGTGTCGACGAACGGGGTCGACAGTCTAGGCAGCGACGGAACTTGGCTTAACGGTGTTAAGAGGTGTCGGGGTCTGTTGTCGTCGAGGAAACAGGGAGCAGCAGGGGTTTGGGGGTCTGCTGGTGTTGGGTCTGGGCGGTGCTCGACGGGAGGAGGCTGGGTAAGGTCGCCGGAGATGGAGACAGGGTGGACGCCGAAGATGTGTGGTCGGATGGGTCCTGACGGTTTGGGCGAGAAAACAGGGGTCGACGGCTGAACGGAAGAGAGAGCGAGGAGAGAGGAAAGAGGAGAGAGAGATGGCTAGGTTTAGGGTTTGTATTAGGATTGTATTTATAGAGTGCAGTTAGGTTGTTGAGTTAATGGGTTAACATCCAATATAATTGGTTTGGGTCTAGAAATAATTGCAATTGGGTTTTAGGTTCAAAAAGAGATGGATTTAAAGACAATATGATTCAAATTAAATACTCACAATCAAATAAAAATGGGATCAACAAGAAAATAGCTGGACAAGAAGAACAAGAGTAATTCATGAACAAAATTTAATTAAGATGATCAAGGAAAATAGAGTATTTTATTCAAATACAAAATAAAATATTACAATGAAGGAGAAAAAATAAAAAGAACGAAAACGGTAGTTATAAAAAGAAATGCATGATGTTGACACATAAACTAAACAAACCGAACCACTAGTGGTAGAAAAACTATAAAAAACTAGTGATTGACACAAATATTATGACTATATCTCCGATGAGAATAATCCTGGTGTAGGACATAAGATTTGTAAAACTTATTTTAAGAGTAACAAATACAGAAAGTGTGCGGGAACGGGTACAATTAAACGACACATTCAAAATCTACACAAGGATCTATCACAAGACCAATCCGGCCAACAAAAAATCCACCCTAGGACCGAACATGTAGATAGCCACCCATATGATCCCGAAAATGTTCGACGAAAAATGGCCCGACTAGTTATTAATGAAGAACTCCTTTTTCTTATTCCAAGAGTAGGAATGTAGATTCTTTTAACAAAAATGCACAAAATCATCATTTTAGAAGAATCCATAGAAACACACTCAAGACCGATTGTTTTAAACCCCGAAATGAGAGATACTTTAATTGCACTCTTGTATTCTTTGTCTTATAGAGTATCGTTAACTTTCGATTGTTGAAAAAGTTGTAACGATATTGTAATACCCCGCAAAATAAAATGATTTATTTTGCATTATTGAATAATATTAAATTTTTAAAGTTGACTATTTTAACTACTTTCTTGAAATTGCAATTTTGCACGTGCAACACACGTGCAAAGTTATGAATTTTGAATTCTTAAAATTTTATGGTTAATGCTTGATTTTCCTCATTTGATTATGATATTTCAATTTTCAGATTTATTTAAATTAGTTTAACTATTTTACGAATTTGTCAATTTTATACGTGCAAAGCACGTGCAAATATTTTTGGAGCAAATATCCCATTTTTAAATTTTTAATAAATTCTCCTACTTTTAATGGATTATATCCTAAATTTTGGGATTTTTTCTGAGTAAAGAAACTATTTTTATAAATACTTCGAAAGAGAGGGGCTTTTATGTAAAAAGTCGTTTGTATCTCAAACAAATAATGAAAATTAATTTTTTCTTATTTTTCGACTTTGCATGGTCATCATTGAAAATAAAATCTATTTAAATTTTATTTAGTGTTGATTTGGTAAAGATTTAAACAAATATGTTGCTTTTGCAAATATGGAATTTAAGTGGATCTTGTGCAAATATTTTCTTGGAAAGTAAAAGTCAGAAATTTTAATTGGAAAATTTAATATGTATTAGTAAATATTATTTCTGATTTTTCTAAATTTTTACGAATATTTTATGACATTTTTGAAATTATTACAAAAAGAGACTTTTGTGCAAAATTGCCACTATGAGTACAAATCCGATTTTTTTTTTAAATTCTGGGCAGTGCTGGATGGCTAGACGACTCAGTAGTAAGAAGATTTGATTTTGTTTTAATTTATTTAACTTATTTTAACTACTTTATAAGGGATGTTTCCATAAACTTGTAAAACCCTAGAAACTCCAGATTTTAGCCTATATTATGGCCACTACAGCCATCCCTCTCCTCTGCAAAAAAAAATATATTTTTACTATTAATTTCTTGTAGTTTCAAAGCGATGATCTTGGATTTTGCAAAAGAAGGGCTTTTTCTCATTCTTTATTAATTCGGTTGATTTCTTCAATGAGGTGAGTGATATACGTTTGTTTTTGTATTGTTCTTGAATGTTGTATGTGAAATTTTATCTATTTAGAAAGCATGTTAAGGATCGTATAGAGATATAATGGATTTGATGAGTAGATGAGTTAAAAATTGGATCTTTTATGAAAATCTTGTTATTTATGATTGTGATTACACATGGATGATTTGAGATTGTTAGAGAACCTAATAGAAATCATGAGTAGGTTATTTCTTTCAGATTATTGCTGATTTGATTGAGTATGATGAATGTTATGCACAAATGGATCAAAATGTATGAATACCCTGTTAATGAGTTTGGATGAATGCAAATTTGACTATAACATGTTACAATCACATATATTCATGGGTTAACTGTTGTGAATGATGGTATATGAGTTGAATGAATTATAAGAAAGGGTAATGAATTAAAAGATCAAGTTTTGAAGTTTTGAGAAAAGGGGTTTGGTTTCGGAACTGATACATTATGACCCAAAATTTGGTTTTGTGATTACGTGAAGTCTTCAATTGGATTTGAGTTGTTTTCAATTATTGAAATGAATTAGAAAATTATATTGTGTAATTACAATTGTTTCTTGATGATTTAGATATACCACGTACATATATATGCCTACGCTCCTTTTCATTGTTTTTGAAGTAAATGAATTTTTGCAAGATTTATAGAGATTTGATTTAATCCTGATTATTTTGGCACTGAGATAGTTTGAACAATGTATCCCCTATTTACAAAGTTATTTTGGCACATTACTGATTCTTATATACCCTATTATGAATAATGCACATATTTTGAAGGAATTCATCAAATTGCTATTTTATTAATTCGAAGAAGTTTTAATTCGTTTTTATTTACTCCTATATACTCTACAAGTCACATTTGATCATCTCAGGAACGTACTTTTTACAGATTTCGTTTTTATAAAGTAAAACACCATATCGGTTAAAACATGCACAAACTCAACTGCAGTCTGCAGGTACGACAGTCGACCGGTTAATTTCGACAATCGACCATCACGATCCTGGCTGCAGTGTTTTCTCGAAGTTTTGGATTGTCATGCGGGATAGTCGACTGACCACTTTATACACTCGACGACCACTGCTCTAATTAGTGTTTTCTCGAAGTTTTGGATTTTCATGCGGGACAGTCGACTGACCACTTTATACAGTCGACTGTCATTGCTCTGATTAATGTTTTCTCGAGGTTTTGGACTTTTACGCGGGACAGTCAACCGACTACAGTATGAAGTCGACTGCCACTGCTCTGACTGACGTTTTCTTGAGTTTTTCTTATGTTCTTTTAAACAATTGATTCTTTAATATTTTTGGATTAATAACCTACTGTTCTAAATATCATTTTGCTATAGATTATAGTATTTTCGAAACGTTTTCTAAATTTAAAAGAAGTATGAGTTGTAATAAAAGTTTGGCCTTGATGTCTCTAGAGGGTGTGTAGGACCCTAGTAAACCGGCAGCTGAGAGTTTGTGTCTTCGCCTGTTGAGGCTTGTTGTTGATCAGTTGAGTTAAGTCCGGTAGGGTACACCAACTCTAGGGGATTCGTAATTAATTAATTATCTTAAATAAATAAGGATAGGCACTAGATGGTGATATGATGAAATGAGAACATGGGTTATGAACCTCAGTATGGCTTGCAGTGTTCAATAATCCCCGGAATTATCGAGGTGTGAGTGAAATAGTCTCCGAAATTACCTGCGGTGTGGGATTGATCTCCAGAATTATCGGGGTCGAGGCGACGCTCATGTGGTACTCGTGTGATGAGGCGTCATAGCTTGCGGTGTGGGGTATTCTCGAAGATTCCCAGGTGTGAGTGAAATAGTCTCCGGAATTATCGGTGGATAGAGGTTGACCTCCGGAATTATCGGGGTGTGAGCTAATACTCACAGTTTATCTATATCTCGTAGTAGTCATCGTAGTAGGATTAGTTACATAGCAAGGGATTAAGCCCTATTAAGTGGAGAACGTTAAGGGCTTGCACCGGACCTATGTAGAGTGGGATGCATAGAATCCGACACGTATGCATTAGAGAGTCAGCATATAGCATTGACATTTTCTTGACTTGATTTTATGCATATTGTTTCCTGTTTTTTTACACTTGACACTTAGTCTAGTTTCACTTGAAGTTTTCATGTTTTACTTATTGTTATTTCTTATTTCTTTTATTTCTTGCTGTTGATACATGTTGTTTATGATTCTATGTCTTATATTTTATTTATGTTGCATTTATTTTTATGTCACTCACACCGTTATGGCTGACCCCTGTAGTTTTAGGAGTTAGGGTTATCTCTAGCCTCATGTTTTACAGGTAGGTGCCTATAGCTTGGGATTTGGATGCATGGGGTAGAATGATATATGACTTATGTAAATTGTAAAAGAATGTGTTGTAAAGGAAAGAAAATGTAATTCAAGGTGTTTATTTTTTTGTTGTGCTTTGTAAACAATTGCTGTAATAAAAAGTTTTAATTTTCACTGTATTTGGTTGCTATGTTTATGATTACATTGAAGTTGATTCTGGAATTGTGCCATGTATTTCTGAGATATTATATTGAAAATTCGAGGCGCTACAGAGTTGGTATCAGAGCATGCTTCAATTAGTAATTTTAAACATAGTACGAGGAATAAACATAAATGGACATTTAATGTGTGAGGACCTAGGTGGACATTAGAAGTGTGAGTACCTTGGTGGATATCTGATGTGTGTGACCTGATTGTTTGGTCATGAAGACCTGTAATGAGAATTAGACTGTTTGTATGCTTAGACTTAAATGAAATTTCTTTATCGCAAGTGCATTGGTTATTTTTGCATAAAGCATATACTTTTCTCACTAACTTTTTTGACCTCTTTTGTCCGCTTTATGCATTTGATATTTTATTATTACCCCCTCAACTTGTATATTATCTATCTTACTTACTAATGTTCACTATATCTTTTTCTATTTTACTCATTGTGTATAATTTTTGGATTCTATGATTTTTGCCAGTATTAATTTATATTTATTATTTATTTTCAGTTATTAAATTTAATTATTTTCCACTACATTCTTTTAATTATTTATTTTCTCATATTTTTCCTTAGTTTTGTAGTTCTCACTCATGTATCCTATCACTTTTACTGTTTTACATTTGTTTGCTTACTAGATAACTTTTGTGTAATTAACTTATTTCTACTTTTATTCGGTTTCTTTTATTGTGATTGATTGATTTTATTTTAGTTTCTAACCGAGTTTATATTCTTTGTATTCATTAGTACAATCGTTAAGCTTTCACCAATCGTCTTACTTTCTTTTAAAACTGTTTCTATGACTTCTTACTTTTTATTTCTTTTGTCAAAACTATTATTTTTATTTTTTGACAACTTTTGCTGTAATTCAACAGGGCATCATTTAGCATTTCACAGGCTCATTCTTATTTTTGCAACTCTTACTCATTTCTTTCTTGACGTTTTCGTCCTTCTTACTTTCATGTGCTTTTTCGTTACTCGTATATTTTGCTATTACTTTTACATATTACACTAAGTTTTGAATTACTACAAGATAAGTTATTATTGCAACTCCCATTTCCTTTCATTACTGTTTTTGCTATATTATAAAATTTGTTTTTGCATATTTACTTTCGTTTTATATATACTTGGATTTTTCAATACTATATTTTCCATTATTTTGTGTTGTCTTATTTATTTTGGAGCATTTAAACTTGATTATAATATTTTACTCATATAAATACATCTCTGCACATTTATATTTTTATTATTAATTATGTTTTGCACCTTATATACAATATCTTTATTATTACTTACTGTTTACTGCTTTTCTTATAATTACTTTTAACTATTATAGCTACTTATTAATTTTTGTTACTTTATGCTTCTCGAATGTACTATATGCACTCACTACTTATATTTTACCTTATTTCAATTTTTATTGTCATTACATTCTTGATTTCTACGTGTACTTCCTACTAATTACTATATATATGTACCATGTATTTCAACATACTTACTATGCCTATCATTTTATACTTGTTTAATTCCTACATTACTGTATATTTTTATGATATATTTATTGTGTAAATTTGCTAGACTGCATAGTTGTTTTCTCATTTACATTTGCATTTATGCTTATGCATGTATTTATTTTCGTTTTCTCCCCACTTTATAAATCATTTTCACTACTACTAATTTATCCTATTTGTGTTTGATATTTATAATCTATACTTCTATTTAAATATTCCGTCGGGTGATTTTCAACTCCATTTCTTACTTTTGCTACTATTTTATATCATAAATTTCAAAACGTAACTTCATACTTGATATGGCTAAAAATGGGGTTAAACCGGAACCGTCCAGATGGATCACGAATCTTGAGGCACAGGGGTAGAACGGTAATTTCACCTTCTGACAGGTCTGAAGCGGGTACTGGTTATCTTCCCCGAAGATCCACTTACCCGCGAACGGATCCACCTCAATCGGGTACGGGTTTCAACCCGCAGCAAATCCAGCTCAGAAGGGATAGAATTAGGGTTTCTGATTCATATTAATCAACGGCCCTGATTCGTGCCTATCCTTTCACCGGGATTTGGGATTAAATTCCTTATCTGATTACAGGGAATACACCTTATCAGATTACATTCCTAATCTGTTCACAGGAAGAATATTCCATATCAGATCACGAGGATTACATTCCTAATCCGTTCCCTAAGGCGCCTATAAATACCCCCCACCCATCTCCATTAAGAGGTAATCAATCTTTCACCAGTTTTTACGCTCTTTCATAGTCTGCCAGATTACTGACTTGAGCGTCGGAGGGTGCATCGCCGGGAACAACCCCGGTGTCTCGCACTTTTTGCAGGAGCACGGCGGGAACGACGATCGACGCCCGACGGAACAGGTACACAGGTTTTCTATTCAGTTTCCCTAAGAATCCACAAGTTCTATCTGTTTGCCCCCACACCAAATTTAGCGGCAACAGATTGGCGCCGTCTGTGGGAAACTAACGAATAGAGACCTCTCCTCTTCCCGGTGAACAGGTTTTCTCCAGCCATGCCACCTCGCAAAGTTAGGTCAAGAGGGTCCAACCGAGTGCCCAACCCTGACCAGCAAGAAGTCCTTCCTGATCCCGCTCAGCAACCAGGGCAACTCCCCCTACCATGGAAGAGCCGCTCCAACGGAACCCTCCACCTCCTGATCCAAAGGGTCCTAACCCTCAGAAACAGCCTCTTCAGCAAGAGAACCTCTCCATCCACAACGCCTTCAGTGCCTCCATGGCCTCCCATCATCCCCGAGCCTCTGGTCGCCACAATGCCCCTCCCAAACGCCCGGAAGATGATGACCTTCGTCGTCATCTGGATGAAAAGCGGGCTCGGGGGGAAGCCTCCCGCCAGCAAGAGCGATCCCCTCGTCACCGAGAGCACAGGAGGTCCCCCATCCGAAGAGGGAGAAAGGACTCCCCCGATCATTACCGAAGGAGGCACTCTCCCGCAGGTCGGCAGCAGCCTAGGAACAATGAGGCACCCATCACCCGTGCCGAGTTCCAGCAATTCCAAGCAATGGTACAACAGGCCCTCAACCTCCGTCAAAATCCCAATGAGCCGAGGGCCCCATCCCCTCCTCCGGTCCGAAGCCCTCGCCGACGGTCCCCTTCTCCTCGACCCGCTCCAACCAATTCCAGGCGCACCCCAAGTCCTCGTCGTTCTCGAAGTTACCATCGCCGCAGCCCTCGCTCCCCCTCATACGAAGACGAGTCCCGTGGCTCGGCAGATTACCGTCGGAGAGATGACACCATGAACCGCCGTCTAAACGAGGTGGAAAAACTCTTGGGACAGATAAACCGAGAAGAGGAGCTTAGGGGGAGGACCCTACGTCCTAGCCGATCCCCGTTCTCTCGGACCACAGTAGATGCCCCTGTCCCGTTCGGTTTCAAACCTCCCCAGTTCGAGAACTACACTGGGGAGACCGATCCAGTTGACCACATCGAAAGCTTTAAGACCTTGATGCTCCTCCATCAAGCTTCCGATGCCCTCCACTGCAAAACATTCCCTGCAACTCTCAAAGGCCCAGCTCGGGAATGGTACTCTCGCCTCGCCCCAGCGTCGATATTCTCCTTCGAACAGTTCGAAACCCTGTTCATCACCCATTTTGTCAACAGCCGAAGGGCCGAGAAGACCAGCATCTCACTATTGCACCTCCGTCAACAGAAGGGGGAGAAATTGAGGGACTACGTCAAGAGGTTCACAGCTGAAGCCAGAACCATTGCATCCCTCGACCAATCGGTCGCTACCGCGGCGTTCCAATCCAATATCCTCAATTCCAACCTCCGCTCCTCCCTCGCCAAGAAACCGCCGCATGACTTTTCTGACCTCCTCCTCCGCACTGAAAAGTACATCCGAGCTGAAGAGGCCGAGGAACAGCCCAACTGGGAAGGAACTGCCTCCGGGTCTAAGAGGAAGGGAACGGAAGATGAGGGAGAAAAGAAGTTCCAGAAGGATAATGCTGGCCAGCGCCGGCTTCCCCCTAGATTTGAGAAGTTTACTCCCCTCACCACAAACATCTCCGCCATCTTCGTGGAAGTCGAGAAAGAAGGGGTTTTACCTCCTGCTCCGAAGATGAACACCCCTGCCAAGAGAAGAGATAGAGAAAAATGGTGCCGCTATCACCGGGACCACGGGCACGACACCAACGATTGTCGTGCACTAAGAAACGAGATCGAGGCCCTTATCCAGAGGGGGCAGTTGGCAAAATTCGTGAGAAAGGACCAACCCGAGCTTCCTCCCCAGCCTCGGGGGGCTAACAAACGTCCGAAACGAGAAGAGACACCAGAGTTTGAGGAGGAACGAGTCCTCCACCTCATCCATGGGGGTCCAATGGGGGGCTCCTCGAACTCTTCTCAGAAAGCTTTTATTAGAGAAGTGAACTCGGTCCGAACCACCCCTCATCCCAAAGGCCTCGGAGTGCCCGTCACCTTCTCTGACGAAGATCTCGAGGGTGTCCGCACCCCTCATTGTGACGCACTTGTCATCAGTCTTTACATGGCCAATTTCAAAGTCGAGAGAATCTTAGTGGATAACGGTAGCTCCGTCAACATCCTCTTCCTCGATGCCTTCAAGGGGCTGAAGCTCTCCCGAGACAGACTCAAGCCCGCCGGTTACACGCTCCATGGGTTCACGGGAGTGCCGGTGACGATTGAAGGGGTAATCACCCTCGATGTCACGGCCGGCAAAACTCCTACTACCCGCACGGAGTCGATGGATTTCATGGTCGTAGATGTCCCAGCAGCCTACAACATCATTTTGGGTCGGCCCGGCCTAGCCGCCCTCGAAGCCGTCCCTTCTGCCTATCATCTCAAAATGAAATTTCCCACTCGGGCTGGAGTAGGGGAAGTAAGGGGCAATCAGGAGCAGGCCCGCAAGTGTTATATGACCTCCACCCTCGGACCCGTCCTCTCCTTAGAAACACTCGAGATCCCCCAAGATGCTGCTCGGCCAACTTCCGAGCCGGTAGACGAGTTGGAGGAGGTACTCTTCTCGGAGCAGGAGCCGACCCGCAGGTTCTTTGTCAGCAAGACCCTCCCATCCGCCCTATGCGCGGATATTGTGAAATGCATCCGAGCCAACCAAGACCTATTCGCATGGTCAGCTGCAGACATGCCCGGTATCTCCGAAGAACTCTTGGTCCACCGCCTCAGTGTTGATCCGGGGTCCAAACCGGTCCAGCAGAAGAGGCGCAAGTTCGCTCCCGAGCGTCAGCTCGCTATCAAAGAGGAGGTAGATAAATTGTTGAAGGCCCGATTCATACAGGAAGTGAATTATCCTGAGTGGTTGTCAAACGTAGTGATGGTGAAGAAGTCCAACGGAACATGGAGAATCTGTATTGATTTCACTGACCTCAACAAGGCCTGCCCTAAAGATCCCTTCCCACTGCCGAGCATCGACACTCTGATTGACGCAACCTCGGGACATGAGCTCCTCAGCTTCATGGACGCTTTCTCGGGTTACAATCAGATAAGGATGTTCCCCCCGGATATTCCGAAGACATCTTTTGTGACCGACCAAGGACTCTACTGCTACAGAGTCATGCCGTTCGGCCTAAAGAATGCAGGGGCAACATACCAGCGCCTCGTCAACAAGGTATTCCAGGCCCAGATTGGCCGAAACATAGAAGTGTACGTGGATGACATGCTTGTGAAAAGCATCCGAGGCGTTGATCATGTCGCCGACCTCCAAGAAGCGTTTGATGTTTTGAGAAAACACAATATGAGACTCAACCCGAACAAGTGTGCATTCGGCGTCTCATCAGGCAAGTTCCTCGGCTTCACAGTTAGCCAACGAGGAATAGAGGCAAATCCGGAGAAGATCAAGGCCATACTGGACATGGCCCCGCCTAGAAATGTCAAAGAAGTTCAGAGATTGACTGGTCGCCTAGCCGCCATTGGGCGCTTTCTGTCGAAGTCTGGGGAGAAGTGCCTCCCGTTCTTCAAAGCCCTCAGGGGGGCTAAGGGATTCGAGTGGGGGCAGCAACAACAAGACTCCTTCGACCAGCTTAAGGCTTACCTCGTCAATCCACCTCTCCTCAGCAAACCCATACCGGGCGAACCACTCTACCTCTACTTGGCAGCCTCCGAACAGACGCTTAGTGCGGTCTTAGTCAGAGAAGAAGAAAGAACTCAGAAGCCCATTTACTACGTCAGCAAAGTGCTCCGGGACGCCGAGCTCCGGTACCCGAAAATTGAGAAAATAGCCTACGCCCTGATAATGGCTGCGAGAAAGCTTCGGCCCTACTTCCAGTCCCATTCGATGGTTGTTCTTACCGACCAGCCGCTGAAACAGATCCTTCACAAGCCAAAGACTTCCGGCCGCCTCATGAAGTGGTCGATCGAGCTGAGCCAACATGATATTACTTATCAGCCTCGGACCGCAATCAAGGCGCAGGCGCTGGCCGAATTCATAGTTGAAACAACTATCCCCGACTCCGAACAAACAATGAAGGGACCGCCTGTCTGGTCGGTCTATGTCGATGGATCCTCTTGCAACGAGGGGAGCGGGGCAGAGGTCATCCTCGCGGGCCCAGACGACTTTGTCCTCCAATATTCCTTCCGTATAAACTTCAAAGCCTCGAACAACGAAGCCGAATACGAGGCGCTCATAGCCGGCCTTGGGATGGCCCGAAACGCAGGGGCACGATGCCTGCAGATCTTCAGCGACTCTCAGTTGGTCGTCAACCAGGTTCTCGGCGAATACGAAGCCCGCGATGACAGGATGGTAAAGTACTTGGCTAAAGTAAAGAGCCTCATGGCGCTCTTCGAGGAGGCCCTCATCCGAAGAATCCCCAGAGAATAAAATGCCCAGGCCGACGCCCTGTCCAAATTAGCTTCCTCGTCCCTTCAAGGCCTCGAACAAACTGTTCTGATAGAAGTCCTCCTAAAGCCAAGCATAGAGGACGAGGCTCTCAACTCCGTCGAAACACTGCCAGTAATCCTCGAAGACAATTGGATGAAGCCCCTCGTCGAGTTCATAAGAGACGGACTCCTCCCCCAGGATCCGAAGGAAGCCCGAAGGGTAAGGACCCGAGCCGAGCGTTACATATTGATCGAAGGCATTCTGTATAAGCGCTCCTTCACCCAGGTGGATGGTCGACCCTACCTAAGGTGCCTCTCCCCTGGACAAGCCGACTACACCCTGCAAGAGCTCCATGAGGGCATCGGCGGGGCCCACTTCGGCTCCAGAGCCTTGGCGCGCAAAGTGTTGAACTACGGGTATTACTGGCCCACTCTCCTACGGGACGCCGAACAACACGTTCGGCAATGCACCTCCTGCCAGAAGCATTCCGACATCAGACGCCTTCCACAAGCACCGCTCTCCTCCCTATCCAGTCTGATCCCCTTCGCAATGTGGGGGATGGATTTACTGGGGCCATTTCCACCGGCCCCCGGGCAATTAAAGTTCCTAGTCGTGACAGTCGACTATTTCTCGAAATGGATAGAGGTCGAGCCCCTGGCTACGATCACCGAACATAGAGTTGTTCAATTCTTCTGGAAAAATATAATCTGCCGATTCGGTGTTCCTCGGGTCGTAGTTAGAGATAACGGTACGCAGTTCGCCGGAGCTGCCTTCCGAGCCTTATGTGAAGACCTGGCCATACAACACCGCTTCTCCTCTGTTTCTCATCCCCAGTCAAATGGCCAGGCCGAGAATGCCAACCGACAGATCCTCTCCGGCATCAAGAAGAGACTGGACAAGTGCTCCAAGGGATTGTGGGTCGATCAGCTGCCCAATGTGTTGTGGAATTACCGCACCACGAAGCGGATCCCAACAGGCGAGAGTCCGTTTAATCTCACCTATGGGTCCGAGGCCCTCATCCCACTAGAAGTTGGCATACCCTCTCCTCGTTTGATAGCTTTTGAAGAAGAACAGAATGTCCGAGACCTCAGAGCAAGCCTAGACTTGATAGACGAAATCCGGGAAAGAGCAGCCATATGGCAACAAAGTTACCGGAGAAGAATCGAACTCGCCTACAACAAACGGGTCCGCCCAACAGACCTCAAAGAAGGGGATCTGGTCCTCCGAAAATTGGCCATCTCGTTCCCCGGACAGAAAAGCAAACTGGCCCCGAATTGGGAGGGACCATACAAGATCTCCAAAGTGATCCGCCCCGGTGCATACAAGCTAGAAGATCCTGAAGGCAGAGAAATTCCCAGGACTTGGAACGCCGACCATCTTTTGAAATACCAAGAGAAGGAAACTACGCCTATCTAAGTAACTCGAGATGTCAGACCACTCCTCTCCTGCTACTAGTAGTAATTTTTCCTTTGTTCTTTTTTCATTGTAATAACGGCTAGCAACTTTAGAAGCAGCCGACCATTAGATATTAATAAATAAAGTTTTTCATTATTTTTGATACTATCGCATACCTCAGCCTTTAATTTTCTAACCCCCACGATGGTTCGGAGTCCAGCACTCGGCTCGACTCTTCCTCCCCGGCTCGTCTATAGACGAGCCGGGAGCAGATCGCCGTTCGAAATTGCTCCTGCAGCCGTTGAATGGATCGGAGTCCAACACTTGGCTCGATTTTGCTTCGCAAGTTCGCTCCTAAGCGGACTAGAAGTAGCTTGCCATTCGAAACTGCTCCTGCATCCCTTAAACTACCCACACAATGGTTCGGAGTCAGCACTCGGCTCGACTCTTCCTCCCCGGCTCGTCTATAGACGAGCCGGGAGCAGATCGCCGTTCGAAATTGCTCCTGCAGCCGTTGAATGGATCGGAGTCCAACACTTGGCTCGATTTTGCTTCGCAAGTTCGCTCCTAAGCGGACTAGAAGTAGCTCGCCATTCGAAACTGCTCCTGCCTCCCTCAAACTAATCTAACGATCGGATCTCTCCGATGACTCGACCCGATCTTTCCGACTCACCCTCGGTCGGGCCAGAATTAGGTACAAATCACAGCCCTCAGGCACCGAGCCGAGGTACCGGGGTACCGACCCTCGTATATGGCAAAAAACCACTCCGAGGCGAAGCCACCGTCAGATCGTCTCAGAAAGTGCACTAGGGTGTGATGAGCGGATCTCATTCAGCCACGTGTCCACAAAACGACAAGATAGTGTTTTCTTGGGAACTGGACACGCCTCGAGATCCGTGCAAACATCGGACGTCCCTGGTTAGGCCACGTGGGCGCAGTCGGGAAGCAACTACGCGCCGAGCCGAGGTACCGGGGTACCGACCCTCGTATATGGCAAAAAACCACTCCGAGGCGAAGCCACCGTCAGATCGTCTCAGAAAGTGCGCTAGGGCGTGATGAGCGGATCTCATTCAGCCACGTGTCCACAAAACGACAAGATAGTGTTTTCTTGGGAACTGGATCCGCCTCGAGATCCGTGCAAACATCAGACGTCCCTGATCAAGCCACGTGGGCACAGTCGAGAAGCAACTACGCCTTAATAGCCAAACCAAGCCTATGGCTCATAAGCGCAGCGAAAAAGGAAAATTCGAGGCCAAGGAGTTCGGCGAAGCGAACACCAGCCTCGTGGTTCGTCTCAAGCCTACTCTAGTTGACACAACCATAGCACAGATAAGAAGACAGCCGAGGACAGTTCGGATAAAACAACTCCAATTCCATTAATAAGTTGGATAAAAGTTACAAAGCAGATTACAACAGCAAAAACTCGCAAGTAGGTTACAACACAAGGACACGACCAGCCCGTTACTTCCGAGGAAGGGGAATGCTCCGCTTTATAGACACTTTGGGACGACGCTTCTTGACCTCCGAGCTCGAATCTAGGCCGACGAACCGAGACGCCTCCTCGCCACTAACCCTGACGGTTGCTCCTACCGAAGCACCGCTTGAAGACACCGCCACACTGCTTTGGGCATCGGCGGCTGACCTCCCTACGAGAGGAGTCCGGCTCGCCGCTTGGTAAAACGTGATCCCTCGCTCGATCTCTTCGGGGGTGCACGAGGTGCTCCGGACGTTAGCCCTCACCGGCTGAGGCTTGAGCCGAGCAACTTCTTCCTCCAGTTCGACGATGCGATCCTTCAAAGTGTCATCCTTCACTATCACCTTAAACCGAGGAAGTTTCGCTGAACCGGGGTATTCAGCACTGTCGGAGATAACGCGACGCAAGTGGGTCACTTCGATACTCTTGTCGACAGTTACCCTCTGCAACTCTTCCACCTTCTTCGCTAAGCCATCCCGTTCGGCTGAGATTCGAGCCAGTTCCTCTTCCCTAGCAGATAGCTCAGCCTCGACTATCCGTAGGTGGTGCAGTTCAACTAAAGCATCGCTATGCCTAATCTCCAAGTTATGAAGTATTCTCCTCGTCAGGTGAACCTCACCTTCGAGACGATCCTCCCGAGATCGTTTAAACAACTCGGCTCGGCGCTGTTCAGCCGAGGTGTTACAAGTCGGTTCAGCAGTCTGAAATGAGAAAGAGATAGCATTGAAATACCACACTACCGAGCCAAACACTTAGACAAATTCTGGAGTCAAAATACTTTTCATTCATTGAAAGGCGGTGGCCAGTCCGCAAAAGGCATTACAACGATCAAAAAAAAAACAAAAAAACAAAAAAAACAAAAACTTAGTGAGGGGATCAAGGGACCACCTTCGTCGCCGCGTCGGCCACGGGTGCATCGGCGGAGGGTCCCTTGACCTGGACGTCCGCCACAGTCTCTCCTTCCCGTCCTCCCTCGCCTTCGCCTTCGGCCTCGTCATCTTCGCCTTCCTCCCCTTCATCGTCCGAGGTCGGCGTTGGAAACAATTGATAGCCGACCCGCTCGAAGCCGGGGACACGTTCCTGAACGTGGTCGAGGGCCATCTGATAGGACTTCTCCATATTTTCGGCCATGTGCTTCTTCGCCTCTTCCTCGACCTCCTTCTCCACTTCGGCCCGGATCTTCGTCGCCAGGGCCTCCTTCTCCGCTCTCTCTTCGGCCAAGGACTTCAGCGCCGCCGCTAAGTCCTCGGCGGCCTTGGCGGCCTTGGCAGACTCCGCGTCGAGCCGCTCCTTGGCCTTCTCTAAGTCCGACCCAAGATCTGCGACCCGGACTTCCAAGGCCTCAGCCTCCTCTGCTCGGCCTCAAGTTCTTTGACCGCCCTGACCTTCGCCAACCTGTCCTTGTCGCTGGCGGACCTCAGCTCCTTCTCCTGCTCGGCGAATGTCTTGAGGAGGTGGCCGAAGTGGCAAGTGGCCTACAGAAACAACAATCAGTAATACACATGCCGAGTTGCAGACTTAAAGAAATCTGCAATACACTTACCGAAACGAGTGACCGGGCGACTTCATAGGTGTCGTCACCAACCGTCCCCGCCCTCAGCGCAGCCCTGTCCTTCGGGGTCGCCAAGTGTTTGACGACATGCACTGACATCTGCGAATTGCCGAGGAACCCGTCATGGTTCTTCACTCGCCAATTCGGCACGAACAGCTGCTTGTGCTGCTCTGTCAGAATCTCTTCGGCGGCCTGGGTTAGCGGTGGTGCCTCGATCGACAGCGCCGCGTTCACGTCGAAGATCCCCTCGATCACGCCAGGGACCGAAGAAGACGGGGGCTCCTCAGTGACGATAACTTCCGAGGGCACCTCCACAGCCGGGGGAGGCGGAGAGATGGTCGAGGCAACGGCAGGTGCCGGGGTCGACGAAACAGTCGCGGCCGCCCTCTTCCTCTTCTTCCCCCCGGCCAACTTAGACCTGTCCGCCATCATGGAGTTGAAGTCAATCTTCATTGCTTCTGCAACGAGCCAAAAAAAAGAAAGGGGACGAGTTAGCAGCCCGAACCGAAAACTTAGAAGAAAAATAATTAAAAAAAACGAGGTGTCAGGAGCATACTCGGGTCGATGGGGCTTAGGCCGCACCCGAACAACACCTCCTCCGTCAAATCCCTCCAACTCAGTATCGGAAGGGCCATTATCCTCCTCGCCACCTCTTCCTCGGCATCAGACAAAACAGGGTCGGCGCGTGCGAAATTCGGCACCTCCACCTTCCAACGGGTCGGAATGGGCCTGATCGCCTCGCCCCTCACTATAAAATACTTTTCCTTCCAACCCTTAATCGAGTCAGGGTTTTCTACAATCTTGACGCCCTTCCTCGGCCCCAAGTAGTATCGGTACTCCGTCTTGTGCTGCCGGTTTACTCGATACATTCCTCGGAAGACCGTGAGATCCGGCTGCACCTCGGCTCGGTAGCACTGAAGCATAAAGGCGTTCACATGACGCCATGTGTTCGGCATGAACTGGGTTGGCGGGAGGCAATACCAGCCGAGGATCTCGAGGATGAATGGGTGCAGAGGGAAACGCAACCCGGCATGAAAGGAGTCAACGTCGAACATGCACATGTCCGAAGACGGCAACTTAGAATTCGCTCGTATCCCAGGACCTGGAAGAATCAGTTTGTACTCCGGAGGGATAGCGAAAGCCCTTCTAACCCGGAGCAGGTCCTCCTCGGATACCAACGTGATGAGCTCATCTGCTTCGGTGGCAAGGGCCGGGTTAGGTTCTTCGACGATCTTGGACTTCCCATAGATCGCCTTCTCCAGCAAGTCGCCCTGGTACTGCCTGACCCCCGAATGACCGGACAGGACGGAAGGATACCGTCCTATCTCGGGTGCCTGCTTCAGATTCTCCACAATCACCTCCACAATGGGGGATTGGGTCTCCACCCTCCTCTTCTTCTTCCCCTTCTTCGTCTCGACTACAGACGGTTCAGCAGCTTGCTTACCCTTCCTCCTAATCTCCGACCTCCTCCTCTCCTCGGCACTCTCGTCGCCCGAAGACGAGGCCCCACTCCCCAAGTCTACTCGAGACATCTCTAGGAAAATTATTCAGACTAAGTAAACTGACCTTTTGAAGTGACGTCCACGGTCGGAGTGCTCTCGCCGGAAATCGCCTGGCCCACACGACAGCTAACGGAAACGCCTTAGAGAGAAAATCGCCGCTAGCAGAGGACTAAGAGATCGAAAGTAAAAAACTTGAGTAAAAAGTGAGAAATGAGCTTTGAGAGTAAGGGTGAGAGCTTTTAACCCCTCGCAAGTTGGGCCTCCTTGGGAAACGCAAAAAGCCCAACAGGGAGCCAAAGCGACAGGCAGAAGCGGAAAAGATACGAAGCCTACTCAGAGCAAGAGACTCTTAAAAATACTAAGTCAGCGTCTCGGCCACCTACAAGAAAGCCATGGGACGCCCCTGCTACACAACTTTGTGCCTCGGCCAATCAGCCCCGATGCGCCGAGCCGAGATACCGGGGTACCGACCCTCGTATATGGCAAAAAATCGCTCTGAGGCGAAGTCACCGTCGGATCTCCTTAAAGTTCGCGACAGAATCTGATGGACGGTTCAGATCGTGCCACGCCCACAAAACGACAAGATAGCATTTTTTCGTGATCTGAACCCCATCCTCGAGATGCGCGCCATGATGGACTGCCCAGATCCAGCCACGCGTCCCTCCTTGCTGCCTGCCATCGGTTCGCCCAGCCGAGCTACCGAACAGCTCAGCCGAGCCACCGAGCCACTAAGCGCCGAGGAGGGGACCCCTCAGGAAGTACCTCCTCCAAAACACAACTTAGTGCCTCGGCCAATCAGCACCGACCAAACGAGCCGAAGCACCGACCCAACGAGCCGAAGCTCCCACCCTCCGAGCCGGGGTACCGGGGTACCGACCCTCGTATATGGCAAAAAATCACTCCGACCCATATCAGCCGTTGGATCTTGTGAAAAAACGCGCTCGTCATGATGGACGGTCCAGATTTGGCCACGTCCACAAAACGACAAGATAACGTTTTATGGGGATCCGCGCTGAGATGGACGGCTCAGATGATGCCACGTACCTCGGAACCGTCGAGCCGAAGCCCGACCCAACGAGCCGAAGCACCGACCCAACGAGCCGAGGCACCGACCCTCCGAGCCGGGGTACCGGGGTACCGACCCCCGTATATGGCAAAAAATCACTCCGACCCATATCAGCCATTGGATCTTGTGAAAAAGCGCGCTCGTCATGATGGACGGTCCCGATTTGGCCACGTCCACAAAACGACAAGATAACGTTTTATGGGGATCCGCGCTGAGATGGACGGCTCAGATGATGCCACGTACCTCGGAACAGTCGAGCCGAAGCACCGACCCAACGAGCCGAAGCACCGACCCAACGAGCCGAGGCACCGACCCTCCGAGCCGGGGTACCGGGGTACCGACCCTCGTATATGGCAAAAAATCACTCCGACCCATATCAGCCATTGGATCTTGTGAAAAAGTGCGCTCGTCATGATGGACGGTCCCGATTTGGCCACGTCCACAAAACGACAAGATAACGTTTTATGGGGATCTGCGCTGAGATGGACGGCTCAGATGATGCCACGTACCTCAGAACTGTCGAGCCGAAGCACCGACCCAACGAGCCGAAGCACCGACCCAACGAGCCGAAGCACCGACCCAACGAGCCGAGGCACCGACCCTCCGAGCCGGGGTACCGGGGTACCGACCCTCGTATATGGAAAAAAATCGCTCCGACCAATATCAGCCGTTGGATCTTGTCAAAAAGCGCGCTCGTCATGATGAACGGTCCAGATTTGGCCACGTCCACTAAACGACAAGATAGCGCTTTACAGGGATCCGCGCTGAAATAGACGGCTCAGATGATGCCACGTACCTCGGAACCGTCGAGCCGAGGCACTGGTCATCCGAACCGAGGTGCCGAGACGCCGAGCCGGGGTACCGGGGTACCAAACCTCACATGCGGCGAAAAAGGCAAGTCGAAGAACAGGGACCGCTCGATCTCTTCGAAAATCGCGCTCCGCTCTGATCAAGGGCTCTGATGACGCCACGTCATAAATGAGTATTTAAAATCAGTTTTAATTTATTTTAATCGTTTTATTTATTTAAAAATTGCGAAAAAATTACCAAAAATTCGGGAAAATTCACTAGAAATTCTAGAAAATAATTATAAATTCGGGGTAATATTTTCGAACCCCTGGATGAACAATTATTGCCTAGAATGTATTGTGAGGACCCCCGGACGATTGGTTAACGCATCGCAAAATTAAATAAATAATCCGAAAAAGTAGATAAAGACCGTCGGACATTCAGAGATGCTTAAGAACAGATTGTAGCTTCAAAAAACACATTACTACCCCCTTCAAGATTCAAAACCCTCCATTCGGACTCCGATACAACTCCGCTAGCCATTAAAACAGTTAAACTGCTCCTCAAAGGCTGATCAAACTCAGTCTTTAGGAGTGGGGGGCTCGTGATATGGCTAAAAATGGGGTTAAACCGGAACTGTCCAGATGGATCACGAATCTTGAGGCACAGGGGTAGAACGGTAATTTCACCTTCTGACAGGTCTGAAGCGGGTACTGGTTATCTTCCCTGAAGATCCACTTACCCGCGAACGGATCCACCTCAATCGGGTACGGGTTTCAACCCGCAGCAAATCCAGCTCAGAAGGGATAGAATTAGGGTTTCTGATTCATATTAATCAACGGCCCTGATTCGTGCCTATCCTTTCACCGGGATTTGGGATTAAATTCCTTATCTGATTACAGGGAATACACCTTATCAGATTACATTCCTAATCTGTTCACAGGAAGAATATTCCATATCAGATCACGAGGATTACATTCCTAATCCGTTCCCTAAGGCGCCTATAAATACCCCCCACCCATCTCCATTAAGAGGTAATCAATCTTTCACCAGTTTTTACGCTCTTTCATAGTCTGCCAGATTACTGACTTGAGCGTCGGAGGGTGCGTCGCCGGGAACAACCCCGGTGTCTCGCACTTTTTGCAGGAGCACGGCGGGAACGACGATCGACGCCCGACAGAACAGGTACACAGGTTTTCTATTCAGTTTCCCTAAGAATCCACAAGTTCTATCTGTTTGCCCCCACACCAAATTTAGCGGCAACAATACTTAAATTAAGCAATCAATATCTAAGTGCGTGTGGAAGATTGCATCATCATGTTCATCGTTTTGTTACAACTGGAAGTCGAGAAGGCAAACATGCAACTAGACGTCAATGGAGGCAAATTGCAACTGGATATCGGGGAGGCAAAATGTGCAACCGAATATCCAGATGGCAACCTGCAACCTGATGTCGTAGAGCCAAACCTGCAACTTGATGTCGAGAAGGCAAGTCTACGGTTGGACATCAATGAGGCAAACCCACATTAAAGAATTTCTACTATGATAGCCCCACTAGTGTTTTATTTATATGTTACTTATGTAATACCCCATATTTTCTAAATAAATTTTTTAAGATTTATAAATGAATTAAAATGATTTTTGGATATTTAATGAACATTTTCTAAAAATTTATCTTTTTACACGTGCGAAACACGTACAAATATCTTCTTGAGGAGTTCAAAGTCAAAATTTATTTTGGGGAAACCCATTATTTATTATTAGATATTATTTGTGAATTTTTTCTGATGATTATTGGAGCTATTTGCAAATATTACAAAAGAGGGACTTTTGTGCAAAATTACCACTTGGAGTGAAAATTCCAGATTTTCGGATTTTTGGGCTAAGTATGATGCCTAGTCAACTCAGGAGAAAAGAGTTTACTTTTTTTTAAAAAATTTGATTTATTTTATAAGTTTTGATAAAAGATGATCTTTTTGCAAAATTGCCTTTTAGAGGGGTAAAAATGCAAATTCGTAATTCTGGATTTTTCAACAGTGCCGGCTGATATTAGAAAAGGCCATTTTGATTTTTAGTCTCAATTAAATTAGTTTTATCTAATTTCCTAGTATGGGGATCTATATATGTAAAGATGTACTTAAAAGGAGTATTTTGCAAATGCCTTAAAAAACCTTAGATCCCTATCCCGGCCTATTTAGGGTGAAGTGCAGCCGTCTCTTTGCTGCACAACATAATAAATCTTTTATATTTTATTTTATTGGAATTCTAAAGCGAGGATTTTGGATTTCTTGCGAAGTAGGGATATTTCTTATTTTCTATTTATCTTCGTTCGATTTCTTCAACAAAGTAAGTAATATATTTGTTTTGTTTTGTTCCTTGAATTTTGTATGTGGTGGTTCATCTACTAGAAAGCGTGCTAGGGTTCAGGTATGAATATATATATGATGGATTGGATGAATTGATGAATTAAAATTTGATCTTTTATGAAAACCTAGTTATTTATGAGTAGAATTGCATGCGGATGATTTGAGATTGTTAAATAACCTAATATAAATCATGAGTAAGCTATTTCTTTTAGGTTAATGCTGATTTGATTGAGTATGGTGAATGTTATGCCTAAATTGATTAAAGAGAGATTTTGACTATTAATGAGTTTGGATGAGTGCAACTTGATTATGGTAATGTTAAATTTGTTTATGTTCATGAGTTAAAAATGGTGATTGAGTTTGAGAAATTTTGACAATGACTAATGAATTAAGAGACCATGTCTTGAGAATTGGATTTGTGATAATTGAATTGGGTTTGATGCAATATGATAAATTTGGGGATTTGTGATTTTGTGAAAGATTTTACTTAAATTTGGATTTCTCAAATACTAAGATTAAATCTGAATATTTTGTTATTTCTAATTGATGGATTTGTGAAGTTTCTTTGGTGCACAAACATGCACGAACATTTTACATGAATATCGTATTTCATTGCTTTCGAAAAAATTGAGTCTTTGTGTGTTTTCGGAGGATTTGACTATATCTCAACTTATTATTGTATTGATATGGTTTGGAACATAATATGAAGTTATTTTGATGTATGATCGATTCTTAAAAACTCTATTTTTGGATATGTGCACAAATTCATGTTCTAATTGGAGTAAATCAACAAATTGTGAATTTTATTAATTTAAAGTGGTTTTGATTATTTTTATGAACTCTTATATATCCTACAAGTCGTATTTGATCATATCAAAAAAATGCTTTTCACAGAATTCTTTTTTATAAAGTAAAACTCCGTATTGGTTGAAATGTGCACAACTAAAAATTACAGTCTGCAAGTCGACAGTCGACCAGTTAATTTGTACAGTCGACCGTTGCTACCTAGCTGCTATATTTTCTTGAAGTTTTAAATTTTCATGCAGAACAGTCGACTGACCCATTTTTACAGTCGACTGACTCTGCTCTGTTTTGATATTTTCTCGAAGTTTTGGATTTTCGCTCTGGACAGTAGACCAATGACTTTTACAGTCAACTGCCATTATTTAGAATTATTTTTCTTGAAGTGTTGGGTTTTCGCTCTGGACAGTCGACCGATTATTATTTATAGTCGACTATTACAGCTCTGACTGATGTTTCTTGAGTTATTCTGATGTTCTTTTAAAATGGTTGATTCTTTAAATATTTTGGGATCTATAATTTACTATTCTAAACACTATTTTCTACAGAACATATGTTTTCAACTTATTTTATTAAAGTTTTGATTAATGAATGTTTAGTTTGGATGGTTGAGTGTGAGTCTCTAGAGGGTGTGTGAGACCCTAGTATACCGGTAGTTGAGAGTTTGTGGTTTGGCCTGTTGAGGCTTGTTGTTGATCAGTTGAGTTAAGTCCGGTATGGTACACCAACTCTAGGAGATTCGTAAATTAATTAATTATCTTAAAAAGATAAGGACAGGCACTAGATGGTGATATGATGAAATGAGAACATGGGTTATGGACCTCAGTATGGCTTGCGGTGTGAGATAATCCTCGAAATTATTGAGGTGTGAGTGAAATAGTCTCCGGAATTACCTGTGGTGTGGAATTGATCTCCGAATTATCAGGGTCGAGGCGACACTCATGTGGTATTCGTGTGATGAGGTGGCATAGCTTGCGGTGTGGGGTATTCTCGAAGATTTCCAGGTGTGAGTAAAATAGTCTCCGAAATTATCTGTGGATAGAAATTGACGTCCGAATATCGGGACATGGGCTAATACTCACAGTTTATATATATCTCATAGTAGTCATCGTGGTATGATTAGTTGCATAGCGGGGGTTTAAACCCTATCAAGTGGAGAACCTTAAGGGCTTGCACCGGACCTATATAGAGTGGGATGCATAGAATCCGACAAGTATGCATTAGAGAGTCAGCATATAGCATTAATGTTTTCTTAACTTGGTTTTATGCATGATGTTTCCTGTTTTCTACATTTGACACTTAGTCTAGTTCACTTGATGTTTTAATTATTGTTGTTTCCTATTTCATTTTATTCTTACTGTTGATACATGTTGTTTACGATACTATGTTTCATGTTTTGCTTATGTTGTATTTATTTATTTTTATGTCACTCACACCGTTATGGCTGACCCCTATAGTTTTGGGGGTTAGGATTATCTCTAGCCTCATGTTTTACAGGTGATTACTTATACCTTGGGATTTGGATGCTTGAGTTAAAGTGATGTAATGGCTTATGTAAATTGTAAAGAATGTTTTGTAAAAGAAAGACTGTAATTCAAGGTGTTTGTATTTTCACTGTGTTTTGTAATGAACTAATGTAATAAAGGTTGAGAAAAATTTTATCTGTATTTTTGGTTATGTTTACTATTATAATTGAAGCTGATGTTGGGAATTGTGCAACGTATTTCTGAGATATCATATTGGAAATTCGGGGCGCTACAACTTATCGCTACCATATTCTTTGTACTGATTCATACCATTTTATCAGAATTTAAAACTTAACTTATTACTGATTTGTTTTACTCAATTTTCTTTAATCATTGTTACTTTATATTTCTTTAAATCTGTTTGATACACTCTCGTATCTTATCTTGCTCACTTGTTTTATTTTTGGACTTTGGTCCTTCTGATTTCATGGTACGATTTCTGCTCTCCTTCGCATTTCCTCTATTCATAACAATATTTTATTTTTCACTTAATTTTGTTCGCTAGTTATAATTGCTTGTTACTGTATGAAAATTTCGTTAGTTTCTCTAAATCTGCATACTACATAAATTATTTTATACGTCTTTATTTTTTTTCTTAATATCGTCCTTTTGGGATTTTTCCTTCGTTACGTACATTTTTATTCAAGCCTTCTGTGTTAAACAAGTTTGCTGATCGATCAATTTTTTTTACTTTTGACTATTTCTTCTACTTATTTGCTAATTGATATTTCAAGACTTTTTACTTATATAATGAAACTAATGAAAAAAAAAATTATGAATTTTGTTTATACAATTACACCTTATATTCCCATATAATTTGAACTAATATAGTTGGTTTTACTTTATTTTGTGTTTACAAATTTTTCATTTATGATAAGATTGAGTACATCAACTATGGTCTAAGTTTTCGTTCTCTGTAATTACTTTTTATTGCTACCGTTTTCAAATTCTGTAACCTTCTAGATTTCTCACTTACTTTTGTTTTCACGTCCTAATTAATGATTTGACGCTTACTTTTGTAATATTCAATGAGCTTCTTTTAAGTCTGTTTGTATATATATTTTGGTCTATTTTTGCTCGTTACCCTTTAATGTGTTTTTAGAGTATTGATTATAATGTCAACATTCACTAATATACTAATTATTCTTTGTCTTGTACATTCATTGTTATTAATATTTCATTACTTAGCAAAATTTGTTCGTATTTCTATGTATCATGACTGGTTATTTTTCCAAAACTATTTTTTTATAACCTTTAAGTATGTGTTCCTTCGTTGTTTGTATGGTTATCAACCTTTTTATATTTGGGTTTATCTCTTCACTTTTGATTTCTTATTTTATAAGAATAGTCTTGCTATTTTCTTACGTTTTGTGATTTATTGTGTATTATTCTATTGGGTTTCTTATACTTTTGCCATGTAAATTTTCACCTTTTACTTTTTGAGCTATAATTATATGTTATTTTAGTTTTGCTTAGTAATTAAATCCAACTATAAAAATAATGATAGAGTAAATTTTTGAAACTATCCTTTAAGTTTTCTATTTTTTTTTCTTGTGCTTAGAGTAGTTCTGAGGACGGAACTATTCAAAGGGGGGAGTGATGTAATACCCCGCAAAATAAAATGATTTATTTTGCATTATTGAATAATATTAAAATTTTAAAAATGACTATTTTGACTATTTTCTTGAAATTGTAATTTTTGCACGTGCAACACACGTGCAAAGTTATGAATTTTGAATTCTTAAAATTTTATGGTTAATGCTTGATTTTTCTCATTTATTTATGACATTTTAATTTTCATATTTATTTAAATTAGTTTAACTATATTACGAATTTGTCAATTTTACACGTGCAATACACGTGTAAATATTTTTGGAGCAAATATCCAATTTTTAAATTTTTAATAAATTCTCCTACTTATAATGGAGTATATCCTAAATTTTGGGATTTTTCTGAGTAAAGAAACTATTTTTATAAATACTTCGAAAGAGGTGGGATTTTATGTAAAAAGTTGTTTGTATCTCAAACAAATAATGAAAATTCGTTTTTACTGATTTTTGGACTTTGCATGGTCATCATTGAAAATAAAATCTATTTAAATTTTATTTAGAGTTGATTTGGAAAAGATTTAAACAAATATGGTGTTTTTTGCAAATAAGAAATTTAAGTGGATCTTGTGCAAATGTTTTCTTGGAACGTAAAAGTCAGAAATTTTAATTGGAAAATCTAATATGCATTAGTAAATATTATTTCATGTTTTTCTAGATTTTTACGAATATTTTATGACATATTTGCAAATATTACAAAAAGAGAGAATTTTGTGGAAAATTGCCACTCTGATTACAAATCCGAATTTTTTAAAATTCTGGGCTGTGTAGGATGGCTGAACAACTCAGTAGTAAGAAGATTTGATTTGATTTTAATTTATTTAAATTATTTTAACTACTTTATTAAAGAAATGTTTATATATGTAAAGTAATAATTTGTTAAGGGATGTTTCTATAAACTTGTAAAACCCTAGAAACTCCAAATTTATGCCTATATTATGGCCACTATAGCCGTCCCTCTCCTCTGCAAAAATAAAATATATTTTTACTATTAATTTCTTTGAGTTTCAAAGCGATGATCTTGGATTTTGCAAAAGAGGGGCTTTTTCTCATTCTTTATTAATTTGGTTGATTTCTTCAATGAGGTGAGTGATATACGTTTGTTTTTGTATTGTTCTTGAATATTGTATGTGAAATTTTATCTATTTAGAAAGCATGTTAAGGATCGTATAGAGATATAATGGATTTGATGAGTAGATGAGTTAAAAATTGGATCTTTTATGAAAATCTTGTTATTTATGATTGTGATTACGCATGGATGATTTGAGATTGTTAGAGAACCTAATAGAAATCATGAGTAGGTTATTTCTTTCAGATTATTGCTGATTTGATTGAGTATGATGAATGTTATGCACAAATGGATCAAAATGTATGAATACCCTGTTAATGAGTTTGGATGAATGCACAAATGGATCAAAATGTATGAATACCCTGTTAATGAGTTTGGATGAATGCAAATTTGACTATAACATGTTACAATCACATATATTCATGGGTTAACTGTTGTGAATGATGGTATATGAGTTGAATGAATTATAAGAAAGGGTAATGAATTAAAAGATCAAGTTTTGAAGTTTTGAGAAAAGGGGTTTGGTTTCGGAACTGATACATTATGACCCAAAATTTGGTTTTGTGATTACGTGAAGTCTTCAATTGGATTTGAGTTGTTTTCAATTATTGAAATGAATTAGAAAATTATATTGTGTAATTACAATTGTTTCTTGGTGATTTAGATATACCACGTACATATATATGCCTACGCTCCTTTTCATTGTTTTTGAAGGAATTGAATTTTTGCAAGATTTATAGAGATTTGATTTAATCCTGATTATTTTTTCACTGAGATAGTTTGAACAATGTATCCCCTATTTACAAAGTTATTTTGGCACATTACTGATTCTTATATACCCTATTATGATATATGCACATATTTTGAAGGAATTCGTAAATTGCTATTTTATTAATTCGAAGAAGTTTTGATTCGTTTTTATGTACTCCTATATACTCTACAAGTCACATTTGATCATCTCAGGAACGTACTTCTTACAGATTCCATTTTTATAAAGTAAAACACCATATCGGTTAAAACATGCATAAACTCAACTGCAGTCTGCAGGTACGACAGTCGACCGGTTAATTTCGACAATCGACCGTCGCGATCCTGGCTGCAATGTTTTCTCGAAGTTTTGGATTGTCAAGCGGGACAATCGACTGACCACTTTATACAGTCGACGGCCACTGCTCTGATTAGTATTTTCTCCAAGTTTTGGATTTTCATGTGGGACAGTCGACTGACCTTTATACAGTCGACTGTCACTGCTCTGATTAATATTTTCTCGAGGTTTTGGATTTTTACGCGGGACAGTCGACCGACTACAATATGAAGTCGACTGCCACTGCTCTGACTAACGTTTTCTTAAGTTTTTCTTATGTTCTTTTAAACGATTGATTCTTTAATATTTTTGGATTAATAACCTACTGTTCTAAATATCATTTTGCTACAGATTATAGTTGTAACGCCCCGAATTTACATATAAGGATAAATTCGAGATTTCACAGGATCTTTACTTCACTTCGTACAATTTTACAAGGAATTTAAAACTTTTTATTCACAATACATCAGAGTTCCTTTACACTTAGTTTTTACACAGCGGAAGACTAAAAGATTACAATAATGAAAAACAACTTGTATAACTTTAACATCATTTGCAACATCTTTAACTTCTAAACAGCAACAGCATATCCACTTTATAACTCCATGAATGGTCCTTTACCTGCATGTCAATCTGTGGGCACGTCAGTTACTTACAACTGACGAAATGTTATACACAGCTATCCTCTCTATGCCGGGAATAGTATAACGATCTCATACTTTAACAAATCACAAAAAGATTGAATGAACAAGTAAAGTGTCAAAAGTGATTATTCTAAACATAAGTGTATGTCATGCCTTAATGCCTAATGCACACATTTCTATACTAGGATGACACTAATGCACACTTGTTCAGATTCTATGCATCCCATACTACATAGGTACGAGGGCAAGCGCCTACGTACTCCACATTGAAGGGTTCGATCCCTCGCCATGAGACTACCCAGTAATAAAACAAGTTTTAGAGTTATTTCACAAATACGGATCTCAGCATCCCTGGCTAGCCTCCCTGGCTATAATAACAGATCCCAGCCTCCCTGGCTATTATATCGTGAGAATAATCCCGTAAATGCCCCTCTAGCCCCGATATATACATATTCTTTGGAGTATGGTAAACATCCGCCGACTACCCTAAGTCCCGGATAAAATACAGTCCATCTCCTACGGAGCAACCACAGTCCACCAACTGGGTCTATAGCCACGGAGATCCACCGCTGACTATATAGAAGCACCCATTTACGTTTGCACAAGTCTATTACATCTTCACCTAGGTGCCTAATTATTTTTAGTTCAAGACATGAATATGTTATCACCCTAGAATCAGTTTTACCTCATACCGGTTTTATTCACAAAATACGAGATTGCCCGACGGCATTATCTCAAAATCAAGTCTCAAAACCTTTATTTCAAAATTACTGGTAACCGAGGTCTTACTAATTCTAAATCATAAACCTTTCATGTACAAGAAACATGGGTACACATACCCTTTAATAATCATGTTTTAACTCAAAGTATTCTTAAACAATTATCCATGTTTCATCTTAGAACCTATTCATGCATTTCACTCTAACATAGAACAAATAGTTCCTTTCTTGACAAAAGATTCAACATTATAAATTTCTACTGGCAAGTTATATAAATCCACATTACCCAAATAATACTTTTTGGGGTTAAAACTCATGTACTAATTTATATTTCATTTTCCTCAAAATATGCAATAAAGTTATGATTAACTTTAATATTTATCACTTCATTTTATATGAAGAAAGTATGAGTTTTAATCAAAAGCCCCCTTTTTAAAGTCTCATTTTTACTTTCTTAAAATAGACAATAAAATTTCCATAACAATCTCTAATAGCTTCCATTTTATCTTATAACCATAATAGGAATTTATTCATACTAAAAAAAAACATCTTATTCTATTAAAACCAATCAAAAAAATATATATAAAAGATGGCTATCAAGATTTGAACCCAAGATCTCTTATAAGAGGTGCTCACTGACTAACCAGTAAGTCCAAATGTGATTTCTGTTTAGAAGTTGTATACATATACTTTTGTTCATACTTTTCTGAAATTGTTTCTTTTTAACAAAACTTGTTTACCCAATAATCCAATCCTTTAGATATTGGAATAAACTTCTCTTTGGACTAAAAGGAGATCTTAAATAGTAATCAACAAGTCCAAACTTATTTTTAGCATATATCTCATTTAAAAAAAAAGATTTTCCTTTCTTTACAAAATTTACATTTCTTTTCAAACTCGAAAATTAAAATCATGATTTTCTAAAAACTAGTTTATGCCCAACATCTTACAAATAAAAATTTGCATTAAGAATCAAACATATCTTTTAATCGATTATGGGTGTCTCAAAGGAATTCCTTTCATACAAAATTTGTATTTTCGATATATGCCAACATACTTCATAAAAAAAAATTATTTCCTTCTCTTTTCTTTTTCATCATATCTCTAATCATATGTCGAAATATAGCATTCTTTAACAATTTCCCCTACATATCACACATTTGACAAATCACAAATTTGCAAACACTCTAACATGGTTCATAGAATTAATCCTTTAGTTGCACTCTTCTTTTCAACTAGCATGGCAACAATCAAAACAAGTTTATGGTACTCAATTAACTTTACAAAATATTTTTGCAAAAGAATGTATTCCTAACATTTTTCATACAATCAATTATATCTTCATTCATGCATACTAATTCATGACAAAACAAATCAACATTTCTTTTCTCATTACTAATTAACATAAGTTGGGTTTGTTTACTCAATAAAGCAATATTTCATTACATCCAATGCATAGGTTTGTCCTATTTTATCAAATCAAATTCTATATTACTCATTCATTTCTATTAACATGCACATTCAAAAAAATTAGAAAGTAGGAGAATACCCACCTTATTGAAGCTTGAACAATTGAAGGGAAAGATGTGACACTTCTTCTAGCTCTAAAACAACTCCTAGCAATGGCTCCTCCTCCTAACAAAGCTCCCTTTCCCTAGCAATGGCTTCCTCTAGCAATTCTTCCAAGCAAAAGGACCCTCTCTCTCTTTCTTTTCTTTCTTTCTTTCTTTCTTTCTTTCTATAATGTTTTTGGTACAAGAGAAATGTAGGAAATGAGGCTCTATTTATAGGGTATGGTTAGGGTCTGAAGTGCAAAAATTCCACCCTAATAACTTTTCAAATTTATTCTACAACTCTCCACTTTCCTAACTCCTAAAACCCCCATCTCTTCATCTCCCCACTCTCCATAAACTTAACTCTCCACCACTCTTCTCCCCTCACCAAACCGGTCACCCCCTAGCCCACAAAATGGTCCAAATACATTTGTGTGTGCATGCACACATGCACAAACAAATATGAACACATTTCTATAACTCTAAATGTGTACTAATATTTGTAACTTGTCATGTATTAGTACATGTTTAACTAAAAATGTGATTTTAATAATGGGCTAGCTACATGGGCTCATTACTAATTAATTTATTTAATTATCTAGTGGGCTCCTCTCCTAATGGGCCACATTTTAGTTTATAGGTCCATGGATCAAAAAAAAGGCTAAATAAAACTAATGCATGCTAAAAATAGTAAAATGAGAGTAGCAAAATGAGAATAAAAATTTGCACGTGCACCATACGTGCAGAAAAAATTGACAAATGCATTTTAATAAAAATAGGGAGAAATGAATTTCCGTTTTTATAAAATAGATTTAAATATATAAAATAAATAATTTAAACACATAGAAAATATTGTACGTAGCGGTGGAGAATATGTAATTAATACGTGTATTGAAAACACGTAGAAAGCACGTAGAATACAAATATCGAAATACTATATTTTTGTTGACTCAAAATAGGGAAAAATCAATACTGAAAATATATAAATAGTCGGTAATCAAAATACGGGATGAAAACACGTTACAAAATACACGTGCGTAACACACGAGGGCAAAATTGTAATTTCCAATTTTGCGGGGTGTTACAATAGTAATTTCGAAACATTTTCTAAATTTAAAAGTAGTATGAGTTGTAATATAAGTTTGGCCTTGATGTCTCTAGAGGGTGTGTGAGACCCTAGTATATCGGCAGCTGAGAGTTTGTGGCTTGGTCTGTTGAGTCTTCTTGTTGATCAGTTGAGTTAAGTCTGGTAGGGTACACCAACTCTAGGACATTCTTAATTAATTAATTAACTTAAATAAATAAGGACAGGCACTAGATGGTGATATGATGAAATGAGAACATGAGTTATGGACCTCAGTATGGCTTGTGGTCTGAGATAATCTCCGGAATTATCGAGGTGTGAGTGAAATAGTCTCCGGAATTACCTGCGGTGTGGGATTGATCTCCAAAATTATCGGGGTCGAGGTGATGCTCATGTGGTACTCGTGTGATGAGGCATCATAGCTTGCGGTGTGGGGTATTCTCGAAGATTCCCAGGTGTGAGTGAAATAGTCTCCGGAATTATCTATTGATAGATATTGACCTCTGGAATTATCGGGACGTGGGCTAATACTCACAGTTTATCTATATCTCTTAGTAGTCATTGTAGTAGGATTAGTTGCATAGCGAGGGATTAAACCCTATTAAGTGAAGAACGTTAATAGCTTGCACCGAACCTATGTAGAGTGGGATACATAGAATCCGACAAGTATGCATTAGAGAGTCAGCATATAGCATTGATGTTTTCTTGACTTGGTTTTATGTATATTGTTTTCTGTTTTTTTACACTTGACACTTAGTCTGCTTTCACTTGATGTTTTCATGTTTTACATATTGTTATTTCTTATTTTTTTTATTTCTTGCTGTTGATACATGTTGTTTATGATTTTATGTCTTATGTTTTATTTATGTTGCATTTATTTTTATGTCACTCACACCATTATGGCTGACTCCTGTAGTTTTGGGGGTTAGGGTTATCTCTAGCCTCATATTTTACAGGTAGATACCTATAGCTTGATATTTGAATGCATGGGGTAGAATGATATATGGCTTATGTAAATTGTAAAAGAATGTGTTGTAAAGGAAAGAAAATGTAATTCAAGGTGTTTAATTTTTCACTGTACTTTGTAAACAATTGATGTAATAAAAAGTTTTAATTTTTCCTGTATTTGGTTGCTGTGTTTATGATTACTTTGAAGTTGATTCTGAAATTGTGCCACATATTTCTGAGATATTATATTGAAAATTCGGGGTGCTACAGATATTCCAATGATGGGCATAACTTATCATTGGATCGATAGTGATTGGATGATTCAAAAGATGATCATATCACTTACGGCTTTGCCGTATCCTTATAGTGGTTTAGTAATTGCAAATCATATTATCGAAGTTTGTGATTTCTTTCATATTTGTGATAAAATATTTTGTATTAATTTTGATAATACATCTAACAACAATGCATTGATTTGTACAATAAAAACACAATTAGCCCCTCCATGTTTAAAAAATTTTCGTGTTAGATGTGTATGTCATATTTTAAATTTATATGTTCAAGATACATTGAAAATAGCTGAACCATTTGTGCATAACATTAGAAATTGTGTACATTTTATTCCTTTACGTGGCACTATGCTTCAATAATTTAAAGAATGGTGTAAGCTTAAGGGTGTACATTTTAGAAAATTCTCTAAGGATGTTATATACCGATGGAACTCTACTTTTGATTTATTAAATGTTGTTACTCAATATAAATCGTGTATAAATGATTTTTTTATTGCAAAAAAAAGTATGAAAAATTTTCAAATGAATGAACAATCATGATATTATGTCGAATCTTTGTTGATTTTTAGAAACTTTTAAAACTGCAACTTTGAATTTATCAAAATCTTATCATTCTACTTCTAATAGGTTTTTTTTTCATTAATTACTATGATGCAAAGTTTTCAAGAAATGATTGATAACATTTACATTGGCCATATTGTTAAACCTGCATACACTATATTTTTAAAGTATTTTTGTTCTCCACCTATGTTGTATCTACTTGCTGCTGTTATGGATTCTCGTATCAAATTATCGGGTACAAAAAGTTTGATTGAAATGTAATTTGATTTACTTGGAGATGAATCTGAAATTAATTGTAAAACATTTTTAGTTTTCTTTGAAACGACATTGAACAACTTGTATGATAATTATGATAGAATTTTTGCATCGAGTACTAGTTCTTATATAGTTACTTCTTCTTCTTTTACTTATATATGTAAGGGTAAGTAAATTAGATGATGCCACTTTTAATTTACTTACTTAAATTCAATCAAAAAAATTTAAGACTAATTAACCTAATGAATTAAATTTGTATAATCAACAAGATAGTGAGAGTTTTAGTGCTAAGATTGATGTGCTACAACAGTAGAAAGAACATGAACATGTTTATAATATTCTTAAACGTATGGCTAAAGATCTACTAACTCCTTCTGTCTCTATAGTTGCTTCAAAAAGTGCATTTTCTACAAGTGGCAGAGTTCTAACAGATTACAAGAAACGCTTGATTAACAACATTCAATACACAATAAGAATTTTATGAATGTAACGTACCACCTTTCGAATATAAAAATAGTATGGGAGTGTTTCAAGAATATGTGGGCAAGATATCTGAAAAATACAATAATTTTATACTAGTATATATATATGATATACTAATAGGAACTGAAAACGAAGAACAACATACAAAGTATTTAATAAAATTCATAGAATAATTAAAATTACAAGAACCATATTATAAAAAAAAGAAAATGGAACTATTCAAAACAGAGATAGAATTCTTAAGAAGAAAACTATTACACTGACAAATAGAACTACAACCACATATAGCAAAAAAGTTAAAAAACATTTTCAAATATTTTAAAAACATTTCCAAGCCACCAAGCCATAATTGGACTATCAAATCAAACAATATGATATATACCAAATTTGTCAAAAAATAAGTTGGCTATAACAAGAACTGAAAAAGTTCAAGAAATGGGAATGAACTACAGAGGATAAAGAAAAACTTATAATATTGAAACAACAAACTTCAGAATTAAATAAACTAAGATTATCTATTTAAGAATGTAAAAGAATAACATAAACAGATGCAAATAAAAAAAATTGGGGAGCAATTTTAAAATTTATAGAAGTGTGAAAAAGAAGAAAGAATGACCAGATACAATAGTAGATCATTCACACAAACACAACAGAATTATCATATAAATGAAAAGAAATTATTAGCAATCTTAAAAGTAATTAAAAAATTTGAATTATTAATAATACATACAAAATTTACAGTAAGAACAGATAATACCCAAGCAAAAAAACTTGATAAACAAATTAATAGATCCAATTGTAGTAAATAAAATATTAATAAGATAGCTGATGGAAACAAAACATTATGATTTTACAATAAAAAATATAAAGAGAAAATATAATATTTTAGCAGACTTCTTATCAAGAAACTAACTATTTTATTTTGCAGGATGGAAAATAGAGTCCAGCAAATAGAAGATAATATTATTTTCCTCAAAGGAAAATGTGGAGCAAATTAATGCAGCATTCAACCAACTACAGTTGTAAATTTACGGACTCCATAAACTGTTCTACTAGCACATAAATCAGCATGTAACTACAGAAAATCTGGTGGATAATGTAAGTAAAAAAATGAGTGAAATGGGTGAACTTACCCAATCACTAAAAGAACCTACAAATGTCTCTTCAAATAAAATATATAAGGAGACATTACTCACTGAGAAATCTCCTACAAAAGTATCAAAGAAAATATTATTTTACAATATACTAAAAAATTATGCTAAGTAACTCAAGTGAACTAGTTCATCAGAACCATATCACAGCAACACATGAACAAGGCAATCATTCTACCATGAGCAAATCCAAGAACAACACGAGCTCTATTTGAATGAGGACTTGTTCACTGTATTTATCCATCCAGAGAATGTGAAGAACTTAGGCAGTTACCAAGAGAAATATACAAAACAGCAAAAAGTTATTTTGGTCTTATGAATGCCTAAAAAATATATGGTATAATGTATTCAGCAATTCCCGAATATCTTGGGGACAATGAAAAACTTCCAGCAAATCATGTTATCAAAATATGAATGACTAACCAAATAATATATGGAACATCTAACATTGTGCAATACAAAACCAAACAATTTGAGAAGTTAATGCCAGATTGAAGAGCATTGAGATTCAGAAATATGTATTGTGAATTATAAGACATAAACTAAGAGATAGCAACATATAGATCTATAACATCCTAGATCCAGAAAAAATAATAACGTATAGCATAATAAAAATAAAGCAACAACAAGATAAGCGTAAACTATTTGATAGTTGGTACCAGATACTATTTGAAGGAGAAACAGCTAGCCACTATTGTAGCTTGATTAAGACAGAATACGAACATAAATGAGGAGCATGTGAAGATGTTGGCCAGGAAGAATCTCTTTATCTAGAGTAATCTTGAATGACGTATGGCATGGAGTACTAGAACCAATTATTGAAGAACGCTTGTAAGTAATTATAGATGTAGACTCAAATAATGCAACTCCTCGGCTCTATATAAGATAGGCAAATCTATTTGTAAGGGATCATCAATCTCAGAAGAGTATCTAAGAGAAAAATTCATATAAGATTGTAATGAGGAAGAGCTTGCTTGTAAATAGTTTGGAAGAAATAAAAGATTCTCTGGCTCAAGTTCTAGTTCTTGTTCAGCTTCTCTTAAAATCTGGAAACAACAAAATCATCTTAACTCTGGTTCAATTTAAGGTATGAATAACTAAACTCATCTCCTCAGGGAGAGCTTTGTAAGGCTCTACCTGAAAGATCTTACAAAAGACCAATTTGAAACATTCGGAGTTAAGTTGTACACCTAGTGATTGAAAACGAGCTAGGTTGTAGTTGTCTATACTGAAGTGTTACTCAGTTATTCCAGACGTATCTCTTGGATAAAGCTCTCAGTCATGAGATGGGAGAAACATAAAAAGAGCACAAAAATCTGGGTGCATACTAATGACATTTTATCCACTGGTAGTATTCGGTACAGAATTACTCAAAAAGGCTCAGCTAGGTCGGAAGCATGTTGAACCATTTTTCTTGATTTTTCATGGTATCCTTAGAAATCTTTTCCTACTCTATAATTTTCTATTACAACCCTTGCACTAATTTTCACTTAGTCTTGCGCTTTTTTCCATGCTTTTCAACTAGTTGGTTAGTAATATGGAAAATCTAGAAAAATTTGAGTTTAAGTTATTTTTCTTTAGTATTGAAAGAGTAGTTGCTATCACAATTAATCAGATTTATCCAGGTGAAACCAATAAATTAGTAATCGAAATTTTTGATGATTTAACATTCCAAGAAATATAATTGTTATACTTTGAAAATGGAGAATTCAATAAATATGTTGACATGGCAATTAAAAAAATATATATATGAATAATTATGAAGATGTATCAATCGATGATAGTGATAGTAATTATTCTGAAATAGAATTTATGAGAGATTTTCAAGATTTAATTGATTATTTAGACATTGTTAAGAATGACAATGCTTGATATGTTCCACAAGATTATTTTGAGTAAAATCAGCTATAAGGAAAATAACAAATCACATTAATATCATAATATAAATTCTTTAACGGCAATAAATCATTATTTTTTACTTGGTCTTGCATTCTTTGCAGTCTTTCACGTTATACCCCAGTTGGTATAAGAGACACTAATAGACATAGCATATAATAGAAGTAAGTAACTCTCACATAATTAGATTAAGAGTCGGTTGTGAATAAAATAAAATAAACATAATTTACTAAAAGACCACACAGCCCATAGAAAAAATTATAGAATAGAAAGAATAGGAGTTGAATTAGAAACAAGCATATATATGCAAATAAGTTAGCATTAGTCTCAATTTTACAAATAATTTCTTAAAAAAGCCTATATCATTAAATAAGAGTGTTACACTTTTGTATTATAATTTTCCTTTTTTAAAACAAGATATGCTTGCTTCATCCCCACTATGTTCATTGGATGTGTCATATTCCAATCACCCACCAAAAAATTGCTTTTGTTCAGTATAAATAGTCTCCCATGAGACTAGTCTAAACCATCCAGCTCTCCCAGATTTGTGAAAAGTTTCACTAGAGGCGTTTTTTTTACAGGTAATTGTGTTCATATATGTTTCAGAATTTTCATTATTTCCATTTTATTTTGTTTTTGTTCTTCTGTTGACTTAATACTATATAATTCTGCAGGATTAACATTTGATAATGGATTCTGTTGCTACTGAAGCCAAATATGAGCGTTTGCTATTTGGTGAGAAGATTTAGTTTGTTTATCTACACAAAATCGCCTTCCTAATTACCTTTAAGAGTATACTTTAATTATTTTAATTATGTTTTTTTTTTACACAATTTTAAATACAACGAGCATCAATAATATACTTATGGTGTGTATTGTGTCCTCAGACACTGATGATACTTTGTATCCTTTGAGCACTGGCATCAACCTAGCTTGTCGCAGGAACATTCAAGGTGAATAAAGAATAAAGTAGCCCTATGAACCATCATTGAAATTAACTTTCCACAATCAATATCACAGTTTTGAATTTTGATCAAACTTTATCGCACTAACAAATCATATATGTTATGATAGTTTAATGAATGAATAACAAACAATTTACTTTGTATATGTTCTATACAGTACAATTTCAATGCTCAAGCTACTAAATTAAGTCAAACTGCAGATTACGTGCAATGTCATCTTAAAATTGAAGAGAGCAAGGGCCCGCAGATGTGTGTAGGTTTGTACAAGGAATATGGAACAACAATGGGCTGTGTTGGAAATCAGTTCCATCGTATTCTACTCATCAAGACGTATAAAATGATGTACTCACATGTCCAAAACGGATTTCAAATGAATGAAATATTTGCCTCCGAATTTAGCTTGTTAAAATGAAGAATTTGACTTTTGCTTTATATGTGACATTGAAAGTTAGTCCCATATCGAAAAGGAGCAAAAAGCAAATGAAGTTATAAGTTAAAAATTGAGCCAAAGGGTTGTGCCCTTAGGGGTACGAATATTTTCTCCGGAGGGAGAACACATCCAACTTGGGCGTCGGTGTGAAACACACGTGCGACTGTCATCACAGTTTTTTGTCTGAATAGTTGCAACAACTACCAAGGGCTTAGCGCTATAAATAGGACTGTTCTGATCAAATCTGTGTGTTTTTCATATCTTCCCTACCACCATGTATCTATATAGACATATCACAAAATGCTGTCGTATCCTTTCTTGACCGAGTCTCCATTATTATAGTGTAAGTTAATGGAGTTCTGACTATTGTATCTTGGGAGACGACTGTTGCATAACCTATATACAACGTAGGAGTGACAGAATTAAACGTCTTAAGGACATTGTTTCAACAAGCCTCAGTCTGTCTTTTTCTTCACCATATTCAAGGTCGGAATTGAAGATAACACATCTTCTTTCTGTCTTTGTGTACAGTGATATACGCTGTTTGTGAAATTGTCCCTTTAATACACGATTATCAAGGTTCGAATTGAAGATACAATATCTTCCTTTTATTCTTTGTTGATAGTGAATTATACTGTTTGCATAACAGTATAATTATTATTAAATTCGAGTAGGAATTTAATTCGTTGTTATTAATTTTTCATTAAAAATTAATTTTGTCTACTTAAGGTATAACAAATTAAGACGTTTACCATTTTTTTTCTTTTGTAGACAACAATATAACTACTAAAACAGAACTCCGGAAAATGGTGAATAGTATGCACAACAAGCCCGAAAATTTCAAAAGGGCTGACTTCAAGACTTGGCAGAGCAAAATGCTCTTCTATCTCACAACTCTCGGATTGGATAGGTTCCTCGAGGAGGAGGAACCTAAGCCCGCTGAGGGGCATACTCCAGAAACTCACAATGAGATGTTTGCAGTAGTGGATGCGTGGAGACATTTGGACTTTCTTTGCCCGAACTACATCCTTCACTGTTTGGATGAAGTTCTGTACAAGATATACAGTCCACTCACTACTGCAAAGACCTTGTGGACTGCTCTGGCCTACAAATACAAGACTGAGAAAGCGGATAAATTTCTACAAAATGGTGGACTCTAAGTCCGTCACTGCTCAGATGCAGGAGCTTCAGATCATTATTCATGAGATTGAAGCCGAATGCCATAAGGTTGGCGAATCCTTTCTAGTGGAAGCAATCATTGGAAAGTTGCCACCATCTTGGAAAGACTTCAGGTATTACCTCAAGCACAAAAAGAAGGAAATATCATTGGAAGATCTTGTTGTCAGGTTGAAGATTGAAGCAGACAATCGAGGAACAATCAAGTTCAAAAGCGAGGAGGCTAAAGTAGATGTTGTGGAAAGCTCCAACAAGCGAAAGGGCAACTCCAACAACAATAAGAAGAATTCCAAGAAGATGACAGCTTCAGATCAAGGATCCAGAGACAAGAAGCCCAACAAGAAGTTCAATAAAAATTGTTGGATTTGTGGGAAGCCTGGTCACTCTGCCAGAGATTGCCGTTTTAAGAAAACTGGCGACACTTCAGAAGCAAATGTCACTGAGAACATCACTTCAGGCATCGATGACCTAAACTTGTCTGTTGTTGTTTCTGAATGTAACCTAGTCCAACATCCCGGACAATGGTGGGCAGACACAGGTACTACTCGGCACATATGTTTCGATAAGTCACTGTTCTCGACTTATCAGAAATTGGATCACGAAGAAAAACATTATATGGGCAATTCTGCTGTGTCGATGGTCGAAGGCTGTGGACATGTCATCTTGAAGTTCACGTCTGGCAAGAACGTCACGCTGAACGATGTGCTTCACGTGCCAGACATCCACAAGAACCTTATTTCTGGATCAGTCTCTCCAAGAAAGGCTTTCCAATTGTGATTGAGTCAGACAAGTTGGTGCTGACCAAGGCTGGGGTTTATGTTGGGAGGGGATATCTGTGTGATGGATTATTCAAAGCTAATGTAGTCGTAATCGGCAAAACCCCAATGTACTCTAATTCTATGATTAATAAAAATTCAGTTTCTTATTTGCTTGAGTCTGAAATAATTTTATGTCATGACAGATTAGGGCACATAAATTTTCGAAAGATGAAAAACTTGCAAATTTAGGTTTGATTCCAAACTTTAAATTTGATAAAAATCACAAGTGTGAGACTTATATAGAAGGGAAAATGGTCAAGAAACCATTCAACACAGTGAACAGGAGTACTGAGCCGTTATGCTTAATTCATACTGATTTATGTGATTTCAAATCCTTACCCACGAGAGGTGGGAAGAAGTATTTTATCACATTTATTGATGACTACACTCGGTATTGCTATGTCTATTTACTAAATAGTAAAGACGAAGCAATTGTAGCATTCACAAAATACAAGGCTGAAATAGAACATCAGCTTAACAAAAAGATCGAAGTACCGAGGTCTGATCGAGGTGGAGAATATGAGTCTCCATTTGCACAATTGTGTGAAGCGTATGGAATTATCCACCAAACAACTGTCCCATACTCTCCTGAGCAAAATGAAATTGTAGAAAGAAAGAACAGAACAATAAAAGATATGATTAATGTATTGCTTATAACTTCTGGACTACCTACAAACTTGTTGGGGGAAGCCTTATATATGTCAAATCACATACTAATTAGAGTCCCACACAAGAAAACTGATTCCATTCCATATGAGTTATGGAAAGGATATATGTCTAATTACAAATACCTCAAAGGGTGAGGGTGTTTGGCTAAAGTCTCGGTTTCCTCTTCCCAAGAGAACCAAACTTGGACCAAAAACTATAGATTGCTATTTTCTAGGCCATGCCGAAAATAGTAGTGCATACAGATTCTTAGTCTTCAAGTCTGAAGTACGTGACATCAATATAAAAATAGTCATTGAGTCAAGAGATGCCATATTCTTTGAAGATGTGTTTCCACACAAAAGAAATAATGGAAACTCTAATCTCAAAAGAACAAGAGAAGTGTCAACTGAGAAACATAATGAAACTTATCATGAAAATGGTGAATCCGAACCAAGAAGAAGTGTAAGACCTAAAACCTCTAAGTCTTTCAGTCTAGATTTTCTAACATACATGTTAGAGGTTGAACCTCAGACTTACAAAGAGGCAGTCTCATCCTCGGAGTCTCCCTATTGGAAAGAAGCTATCATTAGTGAGATTGAATCGATTCTAAGCAATCACACCTGGAAGTTGGTTGACCTTCCACCAGGTCATAAACCAATTGAATGTAAATGGATCTTCAAACGGAAGATGAAACCAGTGGTTCCATTGACAAATACAAAGCTAGAATAGTAGCTAAAGGGTATCGCCATAAGGAGGGATTAAACTTCTTTGATACCTATTCACCGGTTACGCGGATAACCTCTATAAGAATACTAATAGCAATAGCATCTATCTATAATCTTGAAATTCTTCAAATGGATGTCAAGACGACATTTTTAAATGGGGATCTCAAAGAAAAGATCTACATGGAGCAACCGGAAGGGTTTGTTTTAAAGAGAGCTGAAAATAAAGTATGTAGACTTGTTAAATCCCTATATGGACTTAAATAAGCTCCGAAACAATGGCATGAAAAATTCGACAATGTCATGAAGAAAAATGATTTTCGAATTAATGAATGTGATAAATGTGTTTATTACAAACAAATGGGACAGTCATGCGTGATTGTTTTCCTGTATGTGGATGATATGCTTATCTTTGGTCATAACCTGGAAGTCATCAAAACTGTAAAGAAGATGCTAATCAACCACTTTGACATGAAAGACTTAAGTGTGGCAGATGTTATTTTGGGTATCGAAATAATAAAAACACCTAGTGGCATTGAATTATCTCAATCACATTATGTGGAAAAAATACTTGACAGATTCAAGGAACATGGGATTAAAGGAGTATAAAACCTTTTTTCACCATCTATAGTTTTGTGCAAAAAAACTGGTGAAAGTATAATGCAACTGGAGTATTCTCATGTGATAGGCAGTTTAATGTACCTTATGAACTGTACGAGACCAGATATTGCTTTGCCGTGAGCAAACTAAGAAGATACACAAGTAATCCAGTAAAAGGTCATTGGACGTCACTGCTAAAAGTACTTGGGTATTTAAAGAACACCACAAACTTTTCACTACATTATGGTAGATATTCTACCATTCTAGAAGGATACAGTGATGCAAATTGGATATCAGATTCGGAAGAATCAAAATCCACGAGAGGTTATGTCTTTACCCTAGTAGGAGCTGCTGTATAATGGAAATCTTCTAAAAAAACGTGTATTGCTCGATCCACAATGAAATCCGAGTTCATTGCTTTACATAAAGCAGGTGAAGAAGCTGAATGGCTTCGCCACTTTTTAGAAGATATTCTATTTTGGCCTAAACCAATAACGGCCATTTGTATTCATTGCGATAATCAAGTTGCGCTAAGTAGAGCGCACAATTTTGTATATAATGGCAAATCACGACATATTCGTATATGTCATAATACTGTTCGACAATTACTCTCAAATTGAATTATTTCCATTGACTTTGTGAGGTCACAGGACTTAGCAGATCCATTTACTAAGGGATTATTTAGAGAGAAAATTAACTATGCATCGAGGGGAATGAGGTTAAAAGCCTAAAACAATCAAATTACCTTATACGGAAACCTAACCTGTCGACTGGAGATCCCAAGGACCAGGTTCAATAGGACAACCGGTTATGAGTAACTCAAATAGTAATGCATTTGGACTCAGGTCCATCTCATTGCTATGGTGCAAAATAAATACATACCTACTGAAGTATTAAAAGGTTAAGCTATGCTTTTAATGACGTCCATATCTTGAAAATCACAAGTGGAGTATTATAGGGTACTCTTTATGGATGCGGTCACCTATGTAAGTGTGAGCTGGGTCAGCTCTATGAGAACTTTGAAAGGCTGGAGTTCTCTAAAAACACTCACAGAACTAAGATTTGTTCAGGGCCAAAATGAACACAACCGAGAGATTGGATGTGAAGAACACAATGTTGTGTAGAGTTTATTGTTTGTGCATACACTAACGGCTGACGGTTCAAGATGAAATATATCACCTATTGGCCAAGTATGTCCGATAAACTTGACTAGGGAAGGTTCAAAGTGAAATATCTACCTATCCACGATGCGACATTGTTTCAATTGCACTATGTGATATGTACCTGTTGTAAGGTGGGAGACAAAAATTATCATTCATGTGGGAGATTGTTGGAAATCGGTTCCATCGTACTCTACTCATCAAGACATATAAAATGATTTTGCTCACATGCCCAAGACGGATTTCAAATGAATGAAATATTCGCCTCCGAAGTTAGCTTATTAAAATGAAGAATTGGACTTTTGCTTGATATGTGATATTGAAAGTTAGTCCCATATCGGAAAGGAGAAAAAAGCAAATGAAGTTATAAGTTACTGAGCCAAAGGGTTGTGCCCTTAGGGGTACGAATATTTTCTCCTGAGGGAGAACACACCCAACTTGGGCTTCGGTGTGAAACACTCGCGCCCGCCTGCCCGGGCCGGGCTTGGACTTGGGTTTGGGCTTAAAACAGTAAACTTATTTTTTGCAAAATTCAGTTCTGATTTGATACGGGCTGGATACGGGTAGTTGCAGCTGTCATGACAGTTTTTGTCTGAACAGTTGCAACAACTGCCAAGGGCTTAGGGCTATAAATAGGACTGGATTCTGATCAAATCTGTGTGCTATTCATATCTTTCCTACCACCCTGTATCAGTATAGACATATCACAAAATGCTGTCGTATCCTTTCTCGACCGAGTCTCCATTATTCTAGTGTAAGTTAATAGAGTTCTGACTGTTGTATCTTGGGAGACGACTACCGCATAACCTGTATACACCCTAGAAGTGGAAGAATTAAACGTCTTAAGGATATTGTTTCAACATGCCTCGGTTTGTCTTTTTCTTCACCATATTCAAGGTCGGAATTGAAGATAACATATCTTCTTTCTTCACCATATATACGCTATTTGCGAAACAGTTCCTTTAATTCACGATTATCAAGGTTCGAATTGAAGATACAATATCCTCCTTTTGTTCTTTGTTGATAATGAATTATACTGTTTGCGTAACAGTATAATTATTATTAAATTCGAGTAGGAAATTAATTCGCTGTTATTAATTTTTCATTAAAAATTAATTTTGTCTACTAAAGGTATAAGAGGCTGGTCTCAAGGTACAAATCATACACATTTTTGTTTGTTACAAAGAGTAAATTACACGTATCCATACTGTTAGGGGGGGACACAACTGTGCCAAGTTGCCATATTACTGTAAGCCATGTGAAAGCTAATAACTAGATCATGACAGCACAAATTTGGTATATAAATTTCACATCTTTCATGTAAATCTTGAATTTTGCATGGATAAGATTAGACTGAAACCCCTAGTCTTCATACGCAATTAAAAACGTGTAAAAGAGTCGTTTGACTGTTGAATGGTTTTATATATTGCTCTTTTACAGGGTTCAGGTTTTGAACTCGACTACGATGAATTTCATGCCTATGCTCATGGAAGATTGCCAAATGAAATTTTAAAGCCTGACCCTATGCTTAAGATCAACTTCTTTCGATGCCACAATGAAAATTAATGTGTCAATTAAGTATTAAGAATTATGAATAAATTCATCCTTAATGCATTTTCATATAACAATAACATCGTTCATGATATTTTGCAGATATTTACAAATGCTGATAAGCTCATGCAGTGAAAGTCCTCAGTCAGCTAGGCCTAGAAGACTGCTTTGAAGGAATTATGTGCTTTGAAACACTTAACCCACCTACTGATCTAATTCATCACAGGTTTTTCAGCGAAAGTGATTCAGATATTGATGATGTGATGGGTTATGTTTGTGCAAGTAGAATCTGAAGCGCAAGTTTTGTGCAAACCCTCTGTGGAAGGCATGGAAGCTGCTATTCAGATTGCAAATATTGATCTTAAGAAAACAGTAAGGCGTGGACTAATATGATGTTTTGTTCTTTTATAATTATACGTATATGTAATAGATTTTTTTTTATGAAAACGGATAGAGTCTCTCGACTCCAGCCACACCAAAAAGCATATATTAAAATCAAAAGTAAAGTACAGACCACGGTTTTACAAGAGATAAAACCCGCGAAAGACGTATAATTACAATCGGAGACAAGAAAAAATACTATACAATGAGAAAACTCCTAGAGAATGACCGGAGCGATGTAGGCTGTTAGCATCGAGGCATCGAAGAAACCGCTCGAGCCAGCGAGCAAGCAGAGCAGGGAAGGCATCACACTACGATCGATCACTTCATGATCAACAATAGATGCGGAGGTCACGACTGAGTAATACAGGAAAGGACCGCGATGCAAAAGCGCTGTCCGGAGGAACAGAAGGCATCAGCGAGACCTCAGGTCTACCTGATACTCGCTCTGCATCCCTTCACCGGAGTGCCAACAGGAACCAGAAGCAAAGGAGCCCAGAAATAACGTCTAGACCACTACACTTCAGGGCCCACTAAACACCTGCAAGGAGCCATCAGATGACGAAGCCGAGCACCATTGCCAAGCAGAGTCTAGAGCAACAAACGCAACACACCACACAAAGACCAGAGAGATGTTCCAATCTCTACCAAAGGCCTAAGCTCAGAAAAGTAAGCCAACAAGCTCCAGAACAGCAAGAACCAAGAATAAAACGAAGAGCCAAAATAATACAACAATACAGGTGTAGTGCTAACCCGATCAGCCAAGCAAATGAACAATATAAAACAAGGCACAAAGTAAACCACAAAATGATGCATACACAGAAGACAGTAGCACTATAAAAATAAGTCACCAAGGGAACAGCCACAAACTCCCCATGCTCAAAAGGCCAAAGGCCAAAATTAAAGACAATCCCAACAGCAGAAAAGAAGAGAGGGAAGGAAGAAGATAAACAACCAACCAGGCTAAAACCCAGGAGTACAAAAGTAAGTGGGAATTGCAACATCACAACAAAAGGCATCGAAGCCAGGAGCTCCATAATTAGGAGATCATATCTGCAGGGGAAACAGAGAAGAGAAAATTATCAAATCAGGAAAAAGATATAAGAGCTAAACACTAAAAATTAAGAATGCTAAGGAATTAAAGCTTGCAGGTTACTGAGACAGCGAACAGAGTCGTTTAATTTTTGACAGTCCAAAGAAGCTCTGCCTTTGAAAGAAGTGCCTGAGCTCCAGAGATTGAACAAAAATGAGAACGCTTCAATGATAGCCATAGGAGAGGAGCAGCGATGCTCAAACAATCGCTGGTTCCTTTCCTTCCAAATAATCCATATGATAATATGAATAGACAAGATCCACGCACTATTGAACAAAGCGTTCGATGGCTTTAAGGACCAAACATCGGCTAAAGTGGGGGGAGTAGATCCCGTATCCCACGCAAGTGAACAAGTCCTCCACAAGAGGAGGATGACAGGGCACTGAACAAAAAGATGATTAACATCTTCTGAGTGATAAGCACATAGAGGGCAACGTTGCCCCCAAGCTAAATTCCTTCTATTAAGGACATCAACGGTGAGCAGTTTACCATGAAACGCCAGCCACAAATTAATCTTCACTTTAAGGGGGGCGGCAGATCCCCAAATAAGGTTCGCAACTGATGATTGAGTACTCCTAAAGTTAAGAAATTTGTAGAAAGATTTAACAGAAAAGGAGCCAGATTCATTCCAGCGCCAAGCGATACCCTCACTAGGCTTCCAATCGAAGTTATCGAGGAGAGAGATGAGATCATTGAAAATCTCAGAGAGATGTGGAGGTAAATCAATCACAAAGGGAATGAGCAAATGACGCGTGCCGTCAACGAAAGTGAAGGACTCTGCAACCGTTGCAGAGGGGTCGGAAGCCAGATGAAATAAAGAGGGGTACCCAGAAGAGAGTTTGATGTTACCGATCCAAAGATCCGTCCAAAATTTCGCTCTAGACCCGTCTGCGCAGGTACGAAAGATACTACATTGGAAAGCGGCTGAAGCCTTCCAGACACCTTTCCAGAAGGGGGATGCTAGGCAATTTACAGGCGCAGGGAATTCCCACCAACAGCAAGAACGAGAGCGGTAATCCTTGATGCACTGAATCCAAGGTAAGTTATCTCGATAATGGAGGTTCCACAGCCATTTACCTAGGAGGGCGATGTTATGATCTCTGAGATCCAGAATGCCAAGCCCTCCTTCCGATTTGGAAGTGCAAATCATTTTCCACTGGCAAAGATGGGTACCAGGTTTAAAGGAAGAAGATCCTGTCCAGAAGAAGTTGCTTCTGATTTGATCTAACCTTTTAATAACCCAAGAGGGGAGGTAAAAAAAAGACATGTAATAAAGAGGCATGGCAGATAACACCGAATTAATGAGGATCAGTCTACCACCTCGGGAAAGCACTTTGCCTGACCACACACTGAGCCTGGCTTCCACTTTGTCAATAAATGGAAACCAGTCTGATCTATGCAATTTGCCCCATCTAAGGGGAATGCCAAGGTAAGTGATCGGAAAAGACGCTGAGGGGCAATTAAAAAAGTTAGAGATCTCGGCCTGTCGGCTGGGGGATCCTCCCAACCAAAGGACCGACGATTTTTGAAAATTGATCGACAGCCCCGACGCAGATTCAAAGCAGTAAAGGAGAAGTTTGAGATTCCTAAGGGAGTGGGTATTCGGTTTAATGAAAATAATAGTGTCATCTGCATATTGTAAGTTAAGAACCCCTTCAAATAGAGGAGAATGACCGAGTCCCTCAATCATTTGCGTATTCCTAGCATGCCTCAGGAGCCTGCTAAAAACATCAGCAACAAGGAAAAAAAGAAGAGAGGAGAGGGGGTCGCCTTGACGAAGGCCGCATTTGATTTTGAATTTGTGACCTTCTGAGCCATTTATAAATAACGAGGAAGTACCAGAGTACAAGCTGGATCTTACCCATGAAATCCAATTGGGACCAAACCCACGGAATGTGAGAATGTCAAGAAGAAAATCCCAACTAACATTGTCATATACTTTTTGAAAGTCGAGTTTAAGGAGGATGCCTTCCATTTGAGTCCTATGACAAAAAGAGATGATTTCCTGAGCAGATGCCTTCCGTTTGAGTCCTATATGTAATAGATTTGAATTGAAATTTTTCGCTTGCAGCTTTTCATTGATGACAGTGCTCGGAATATAGCTGCAGGAAAGGAAGCAGGACTTAAAACTGTCATCGTACGCCCCTCTATAAAGTTATTCATAAAATAGTACAAGCTCTCTCGATCAAAGATATGCATATCAATTCAAAAGCTTTAAAACTTGGGTAGCTATAATTAATGGAGTATTTTGCATATGCTACCAAAGAAAAATATCAATCACAATATAACTCGTATTACCGTTAACAACAACAATCAAAGTTTTTGTCCTGAATATTAGTTGGCTACATGATCTTTTTCTTGTGGAGATTTGTTAAGGCCCATCTCCGAACATTAACAATTATCATATATCTTAATAACTACTAACAGCCAAGTTGATAAGTCTATCCTATTAATCTTTGCTCCGTTTACTATCATCTTATGACTCCTCACTCCATTTAACAGGAGTAGCTACTAGCGTTGACGGTACATGTCCAAATTATTTTAATCAGTTTTGCTCATTTAATCCTTTGATTGGTGCCACCTATATAGCTGCATGCAATCACATTTCTTATACTAGTTTTTAGATCTGTCACTCATAATCAGCATCCTCTTTGCCTATGTTCATTTTCTAGGCAATTTTTAAGTTGCAAAAGATTCAGACCCATAAAGCATTGTTGACGTATAGCTACCTTATATTTCCCTTCATTTTTTATGGAATTTTCACATCACATGATACTCACCGAGCAATTATTTTCACCTCAACCATGTTCAAAATTCTCTTCAGTCTCACCATCATCATAAATCATCGATCTTAAATAGAGAAAATTACGGACTATAAACAGATATTTCTTTCTCGCAGGTGTAAACTGCATTACTCGTCAATTACACTTGCTAAAGTAATATTCATCTATTGTAGTCATGTTCCAACTGATTCTAAAGAATTTCTCAATCTTCACTCTTATAATCAATAATCAAAACAACTAAAAAGTTTTCCTAAGTGATATGGGTCAGATGACGTGGCCCCTCCTGGACTACCCGATCCCCTCAAAACTCGCTCTCTCCTGATCATCGAGTCAACAGAGGTCAAACGGGCCGTTACCGCCTCAAGCCCACAGGCAAACGGGTGCGACCCGGTCCGCTCAGGCCCCAGACCCGTTTGCACTGTCTATAAATACCAGGCCCTCCCCTTCATTAAAAGGTAATCAATCTTTCTCCTCTGAAATCTTAGCTACTGTTGCTCTTCAGTAACTGACTAGATCGTTGGAGGGCCCGCCACCAACATCTCTCCCGGTGTTTTTAGGCATAGTGCAGGTACACGACAAGAGACCGAGCCAAGCCTCCAGATCCGAGCCGGGCTTGCTGAATCCGAGCCGAGTATCCGACCTCCACCTCACTCCTGCTCCCGAGCCGCTCCCTCAGCCGAGGGTCAGGCGTATAGCCAGTACCGCGACTTTCACTTTATAAATTGAGAGAACTCACACCTGGTGCAGCCACCCCCCAAAAAACAAACCGCATCAGGTTGGTGCCGTCTGTGGGAACCCTCAGTACGGACCTCAGTCCGACCCAGACCATTCACGTCATCCCTTCAGTCCGAGCTCTTACATGGCACCCAAGGCCAGAAGAGTTGTCACCTCTGCACGTCGTCTGGATGCTCCTCCCTAGGACGTCCCCGTCGACACTCATGGATCTAACCATCCGAGGGTCAACGGCGAACCCGGACCAGGTGCGTCTCGCTCGGTCGTGACCGACCTGCATCAGGTCATCCAGAATCGACAAGCCAGCCGAACTAGGGGAGGGGTCGCTTCCAACTGGCCTTGAACCATCCCAGGCATCCATCCCGAGAGCGGGAGACGGAGCTCAGTCGCGCCGACCGGAGACCGCCACCCCAACGTGACCCGACCGGACGAGCTCCAGTCACCCGTCGTGAGTTCCAAAACTTCCGGAACGAGATCCTGGAAGCCATCTTAGGGACCCCGTCAACGAGACACTCCACCGCTCTCACTCGCAGTCGGATGCCGGAGCCGGCGCGTCTCGCGGCCTAACTTGCCCGCTAGAACATGACGATGATGGCCTGCGACGCCTACAAGAAATGGAGAACCGCCTCGACCACTTCGGTGAGGGCGACCCGAGGCCGATCCAGGGTCACAGGTCGACCCGACCTCTTTTCTCCGCCGCAATCCTACAAGCAGAAATACCCCGAAATTTCCGGCCTCTCCAGTTCGAGACCTATGACGGCGAGGGTGATCTTGCTGATCACATGGAGGGGTTCAAGACCCTCATGATGATTCCCAGCGCTTCGGATCCCCTCCTATGTCGTCGACCTCTTCGCATGGAAGCCCTCTGACATGCCCAGGATCTCCGAAGACCTGATCATGCACAAACTAAGCGTGATCCCTGGCTCGAAGCCGATCGTCCAGAAGCAGCGTAAGTTCGCCCTGGAGAGGCAGCAGACTGTGAATGCGGAGGTAGACAAACTGTTGTCTGCCCAGTTCATCCAGGAGGTCAGCTACCCCAAGTGGTTGGCGAACGTCGTGATGGTAAGAAAGGCGAGCGGGAGCTGGAGGATATGCATAGACTTTACCGACCTCAACAAGGTGTGCCCCAAAGATCCGTTCCCTCTCCCCAGCATCGATGCCCTGATCGACGCAACGTCGGGTCACGAGCTCTTGTCCTTCATGGACGCCTTCTCTGGCTACAACCAAGTCCGAATATTCCCCCCTGATATAGCCAAGACATCCTTCGTTACTGACCAAGGTCTCTACTGCTACCAGGTTATACCCTTTGGGCTGAAGAACGCTGGTGCTACCTATCAGAGGCTCGTCAACCGAGTCTTCAAGGACCAGATTGGTCGCAACATGGAAGTGTACATCGACGACATGCTCGTCAAAAGCCAACAGGGACAGGACCACGTCGCTGACCTGGAAGAAGCCTTTGGCGTTCCTCGGACCCACAATATGAGGCTCAATCCGGCCAAGTGTGCATTCGGCGTATCCTCGGGAAAATTCCTCGGGTTCGTCGTCAGCCAGCGTGGCATCGAGGCGAACCCCGAGAAGATCCAAGCCATAATAGACATGGCCCCTCCGAGAAACATCAAGAAGGTCCAGTGGCTCACGGGAAGACCGGCGGCCATCGACCGTTTCCTCTCCAAGTCCAGAGAGAAGTCCCTCCCGTTCTTCAAAGCCCTGCGCAGAACCGGAGGCTTCGAATGGGGCACTCAGCAGCAGGAGGCATTCGCCTAATTAAAAGAGTACCTCGCCAATCCTCCGCTCCTCAACAAACCCGAGCCGAACGAGCCTCTCTGGCTATATCTCTCGGCTTCGAAAAACGTGCTCAGTGCTGTTCTCGTTCAAGAAGAAGATGGGGTCCAAAAGCCACTGTATTATGTGAGCAAGGTTCTGCTCTCGACCGAGACCAAATACGTAAAAATGGAGAAGGGATGGCATATGCCCTGGTCATGGCCGCGCGCAAGCTCCGTCCTTACTTCCAACCGCACTCTATCCAAGTCCTCACGGACCAGCCTCTGAAGGCCGTCCTTCACAAGCCCGAGAGCTTTGGTCGCCTGGTCAAGTGAAGATCGAGCTCAGTCAATACGACATCGGCTATCAACCAAGGACAACAATTAAGGGACAGGCCCTCGCCGAGTTTATCACGGAATGCACCATCTCCGAGCAACTCGAAAGTGGGGAAGCCGACCAGCCTTGGGAATTTTACATCTACGGCTCTTCCTACGAATCGGGGAGTGGCACGGGCATCATTTTGCGAGGACCAGACAAATTCCTTCTCCAATATTCCCTCTGCCTCAACTTTTCAATCTCTAACAACGAGGTCGAATATGAAGCCATGATCATGGGGCTCACCCTAGCACACCAAGCAAGCGCCAGGCAGATCAGAGCCTTCAGCGACTCTCAGCTCGTGGTCAATCAGATCACCGAAGAGTACGAGACCCGTGACGATCGGATGATCCGGTATTTGGCCGTGGTCCAGCGGCTCTTGACATCCTTTGATGATTCCATAGTCTTAAGGATCACAAGAGAGCAGAACGCCCGGGCCGATGCCCTGTCAAAGTTAGCATCATCGTCCTTCGAAGGTCTCGACCGCACTGTTCTGATCGAAGTACTCCTGAAGCCGAGTATCGACCTTTCCGAGACCCTCTGTATAGACGACAGAGCTCAGCCTAACGATTGGACCACTCCCATCTGAAAGTTTCCGATCAAAGGAGAGCTTCCCAAAGACCGAGCCGAGGCAAGGCAGATCAGGGTCTGCTCGGAAAGGTTCGCCATGATCAGCGAAACCCTCTTCAAATGCTCATACACCACGACGGACGGAAGACCCTACCTCCTCTGCTTAACCCCTGATGAAGCAAAGTACGCTCTCAAGGAGCTCTACGAAGGAATTGGCAGGCGCCATATGGGGAGCCGATCGCTTGCCCAAAAGGCTCTAAACCACGGGTATTACTAGCCCACGATGTTGCAAGATGCCCTGGCCCTGGTCAAAAGGTGTGGTCCTTGCCAAAGATTCCCCTCGGTGAGAAGGGTTCCACAAGCAAACCTCCGATCCCTGGCTAGTCCGACCTCCTTCGCTCTGTGGGGGATGGACCTGGTAGGCCCCTTCCCGAAAGCGACGGGCCAAAGGAAGTTCCTGATAGTAGCGTCGACTACTTCACAAAGTGGATCGAGGCCGAGCCCCTGGCCACGATCACCGAGCAGCAGACTCGGCAATTCTTCTGGAAACACATCGTCTGCCAATTCGGAATTCCGTGCATACTCATCACGGATAATGGGACTAAGTTTGTGGGTAAGAATTTCCGAAAGTTCTACGAGGATCTCAGAATCCAGCAACGCTTCTCTTCGGTATGCCACTCGCAGTCGAACGGTCAGGTCAAGAACGCGAACTGCCAAATCCTTAACGGTCTAAAGAAACGGCTTGATAATTCTTCCAAGGGATTATGGGTCGATGAGTTGCCGAGCGTTCTTTGGGCCCATCGAACGACGAAGAGGATCCCCATGGGAGAATCGCCATTCAATCTGACTTACGGCGCAGAAGCAGTAATTCCCCTCGAGATCGGGCTCTCTTTGCCCCGAATCATGGCCTTTGATGAAGCAAGCAACTCGGCGCAACTACGTGCCAATCTGGACCTTATAGACGAGGTCAGGAGAAAATCCACCATCAGAAGGAGCACATACCAGCAGAGGATCGAGAGGTTCTACAACAAAAGGCTGTGTCCCACCAACATCAAGCTAGGGGACCTCGTCCTCCGAAAGCTGGCGGTAGTTAACCCTGGCTAAAAGAGGAAGCTGGCTCCAAACTGGGAGGGCCCATACAAAGTGTCTGAAGTTGTGCGCCCCGGCACATATCGCCTCACCGACCCGGAGGGCAAAGCCGTCAAAAGACCCTGGAACGCGGAGCACCTTATCAAATTCCTCGAAGGGAAGGATTAGCCCTTGTAGATACCTCCATGTAAATTATAAGATGTAATCGGCACGCCGTGCCTTGTTTTGTAAAGTCAATATCATGTAATCGTTTACCCCCCTTGGGCTCGTGCTAGCTTTCTTAAAACAAGTTTTGGGCTCGGCGTTCCGATGGAACCGCGAGCCATAAAAACTTCTCTTACAAGCTTGGGGCTCGGCGTTCGGATGGGACTGCGAGCCACAAAAAGCTTCTCTTACAAGCTTGGGGCTCGGCGCTCGAATGAAACCGCGAGCCACAAAAAGCTTCTCTTACAAGCTTGGGGCTCGGCATTCAGATGGAACCGTGAGCGACAAAAAGCTTCTCTTACAAGCTTGGGGCTTGGCGTTCGGATGGAACCGCGAGCCACAAAAAACTTCTCCCACAAGCTTGGGGCTCAGCACTCGGATGTCACTACGAGCCATTAGAAGTCATAGAGTATGGGGGCTCGGCATCGACCTCGAGACGAGCCTGGGCTTTTTCAAGCCCTGCGACCTATGCGCTCGGCGATTACCTCAAGCTACACTCGTATTATCTACCCGAGAACAGGTATGGGGGCTCGGCATCGACCTCGAGCAAGGCCTTGGCTTTTTCAAGCCATACGACCTTTATGCTCAGCGATGACCTCCAGCTACACTCATAACAGCTTCTCTTAAAGTATGGGGGCTCGGCATCGACCTCAAGCAAGACCTTGGCTTTTTTGAGCCCTGTGACCTATGCGCTCGGCGATGACCTCCAGCAACACTCATACTATCTACCCGAGAATAGATTTGGGGGATCGGCATCGACCTTAAGCAAGGCCTTGGCTTTTTCAAGCCATGCGACCTTTACGCTCGGCAATGACCTCCAGCTACACTCATACCAGCTTCTTCTAGGGTATGGGGGCTTAGATCGACCTCGAGCAGGGCCCTGATTTTTTCAAGCTCGGCGACCTTTATGCTCGGCGATGACCTTCAGCCACACCCAACACAAAAGTTTTCATTAAAGATTTAGGGCGCTCGCCTTCGGCAAACGCCCCGAGCCCCAGACTGTCGGTTGACCCACCTCTCACCTGCAAACAACTCCGGGTTAACGGCCCTCAGAGCCAAAACCCTGAATTGTTCGAGGGTGGCAGGGGAGCCACCGACCTAGGACTCCCGCCCAAAAAACTCCCCGAGCTCCCGGACCTTGGTCGGCACACCTCTCACTCGCTAGCAACTCGGGGCAAACTGCCCTCAGAGCCGTCTACCCAAAATTGCTAGAGGATGGCAGGAGAGCCACCGATCCGGAACTCTCGGCCAAGAATTCTAACTTGTGGGCGCCCGCCTTCGGCAGGCACCCCGGATCTCCCCCCTGGGGTCGACCCACCTCTCACCCGCAGACAACTCGGGGTTAACGAACCTTGGAGATGAAACCCCAAATTGTCAGAGGGTGGCAGGTGAGTCACCGCCAATTCCCGGTGAAAAAGTGATAAGGGGGTGAAGATTATATAGCCCCCCAGAGAGGCGCATTTATGACATCGGGGAGTCCAAACGACGGAAGATGAAGCGTCTCCATTAATTTTTATTGGAAGGCAAAACGTCCCTTATTAAATGCTACCTGCGAGGAGTAACGGTTCAGCTCCCGAACGAAGCCACAGCCCGACGTCTCTTTCTCCCTCGGCGGCGACCTCAAGCGAAGCCATGCTCGGCAATGGTCTCGAGCTACGTCCCTATCGGTCTCGCTTAATCAATTATCAAAGCAAAGAAATCGAAGTTTTTATTACTCATGGAGCACTAGAAATGGCCACACAATACAATAAAGATATTACAAATCACTCGGCTTAAAACGCAAACTCAGTGCTTCCCACGGGACCCTCTGCATGCTCCGCCTGTACAGCTAATAAGGACGTCTCGGCAACAGAATTGTAACCCTTGTTTTTCAAAAATGTATTTTTGTGTATTTCCTGTATTTTTAAAAAAAAAAAAATTGCAAATTATTTTTCCTGTTTTCAAATTCTTTTGTCAAGATGTATTATCGACTCTTCTATTAAAAATCTAATTTTTCGATCAATAATTTTATTGTAACTATTTTATGTGAATTTTACATTTTTAATACAAATCTTATTTTTGTTATTATTACTCTGATTTTTGTATTAGTAGTACTAATATTATTTTATCAGCCTCTATTATTATAATTGTTCTTATTAATATTTTTGACTAGTTATTAAAAATCCATTTTATCTACTAGTTGTATAAATTATATTTTTGTAATGCAAATTACATTTTATCAGAGACAATATTTTTTATTTGTTATTAATTTTATATACCCTATAATTTTTCCTTATTGGATATCCTATTAACCCTATAACCCATTTAGTTCTTATTGGATATTTTTCTATACCCATTTAAAATAAACCCATTACCCTATTATCCTAAACTAACCCATTAGCCTAATACACCCAATTACATTTAATCCAAATACCCATCCTAATTTACCATTACCATCAGAACTATCCTAATCTAAAACACCATACCAACCCATTTCCTAATACTACACCTACTACTTTATAATCCTAATACCTATTACCATATATACCTTCCTATACTACATCCTATTCCCGTGAGCTACATTCCCCCCTAGCCACCCGGTTTGCATCCCAGGATAACACCCGGCCCATCTCAATAATTGTTTTTTTCTCTTTTCCTTGTAGCCGTCAGCCACACCCTCCCTTTATTTCAAACCCTAATCCATGCATATCATATCCGATATATATATATATATTTACAATCCCAAACTGCATATTCTTTTTCTCCAACCAATGCACCCTTATTCCGTGCTCTCTCTCCCGTTTTCTCTTCATCCGTCGTGTCGCGCTCTCTTGCTCTTGGAATTTTATTGCACGTGCTCGATTGCGCATGTGGATCGTTCGTGAGTTCGTGGATTTTCGTTCGTGAGATTTGCTCCCACTTTTGATTTGCATCGTTCATCATCTCCAAATTAAGGCAAGTAACTTGTACTCCAATTTATTTGTTTGATACAAATCAAAAAGTTCAACTATAGTGTAGTTAGGGCCTAGAGACGACCAAAGATTGTATTTTCCTTGATGGATTTTGTCTCTATTGTGATAATTTGACCATAGATGACTCATGACACAAATCTTGATATGTGATAACCTAGAAATTGCCCAATTTTTTATTTTTAGTCATATATGTGAATAATGGTGTGAAATTGTGTTTGGATTGAGACCCATGTGAAATAATAGGTGTGGACATGTTAATAACCCTAAATCATGATGTTTAGATGCTTGGTAGGTTATATTTCAAGTTTGGAGGTGTTAGGATCAATATTCTTGAAGTTATGATGTTTTAGATTTGAAGTGTGAAATCTATATTTACTGGGTGTTCTGTTTTGATTGTTGTTTTCGTCCATACTACTGTCCGAATCTTGATTCCAAAATAAAAGATGAATTTTAGATAATTTTGTCTATTTTCAAACTCCATTGGTTTTGCTTGATTTGGATTTCGTATAACTGAGTTCTGACTGTTTTAGTACAGAGGTGTCGATCAATTACAGATTCAGTTTTTGGTTGATTTTGTTAACAAACTATTTTCAAGAACTATTCTATACATATTATCTTGATCTAATATTTTGGTCAGTGTTTCTTTATGAAGTTAGGGAGTACCCAGAGTTTTGATAAATTTTAAAGACAAGTTTTATGTGGTGTTTCATGCTCTTTTCTAAAATCCTCTCATGCCATATTTTGCTTACTCTGCAGTAAAGAATTCTATTTTCACTATGATTCTTTATACTGTATGAAAATTCCTTGTAAAATATGAAAATTAGTAAATTCTATCTATTTTCATATCCATTTGGCGGAATTGGATTTCTTTTCACTGGTTGCACGTTATCCTAGTTTTCATACAACAGTGTTGGGATTTCCAGATTCGCTAAACTATGTTTTCGTGTTGTTTTCCTATTCTTGATGACTTATCTATTCTTCCTGGAAAATTATGAAATTCTATATTTTGATTCTGGACATATAGAGGATTACCCCAAATTTTTCATGGATTTAGTTGATGTGTTTTCATGCTGTTTTCTTGTTCTTGAAGTTGTTTTCCTAATTTCTGACTGAACATATTTTCTGTCTTCGAACCTGTTTTGAATTAAGATGTTGTAAATTATTATATGACTTAATTATACTTGTTGGATTCGTGTGGATGTCTAGTTTCCAGATCCTTCGACGGATCCTGATTTGCATTTCTGTAGAGACCAGAATCACTGTTTTTGTACTGATCTATCATGCTGTCCTGATTATGAACATACACTGTTCTACTTCTTTAGGTGACTGTATATCATCTATACATGCTGATTTGTTTCTCTGAACCTAATACCGATTATACCATGTTAGTATGATACTATTTAGTACACATCCATATCTTTTTGATAACCATAATAAAAGTAACCAAGCCGGAGCTTAGGAGAAAGATCTAGTAGTGGGAAAGCATAGAAATGTGTACTTGAAGGAGGACCAATAGGTTCTGACTGTTACTATTACTGATTACCTGAATGCACACTTCCCTATAGGAAGGTGTACTCGGAGGCGGACCACTAGATTCGGACTGTTACTGCTACTGTTACTGTTACTGATACCTAAGTACACTGCCCTATATGATCCCTTACGAAATCTACAAGTAAAACTGTTTGTTGTAGCAACCATGTGATAAAAGTTGGGGCGCATGAAGTACTACCTAGCTAGTAATATACACAAGACTATAAGAACATAAAAATGATACTGTTAGACTGATACTGTTAGACTGATACTGTTAGACTGAGACTATTAGACTGATACTGTTAGACTAATACTGATGTACTGTTATCCTGATTCACTGATATACTGAGCTTACTGTTACTAGAGACTGTTAGTTACGTTATGACACTGCCTTTGACATAAAATAACTGTACTGTTAGGATACCATGCTAGTTATCACTGTTGATGCATTATGCCATGCTATTAGTTTGTTTTCCCATGTGCTTGTATCCTACATTATTTGTGATCCGTGACTTGCAATTGACGGGTACTTGTTTTTCTCTTTCCCTCTTTCCTGTATTCGTTGAATTGCAGATTTTGGAGAACAGGTTCTAGATGGTATCGGAGACATGAAGTATTAGTACTCCAATTTATTATATTATTTCTTGTATCTTGCTTGACAATAATTGTATTTATGTACTTGGATTTATTCTTGTATTTGGGCAATGTGACCCAAGATTATTTGTTTTATTCAGATCATAATTATTTGAGATTAATATATTTTATTTCAAGTATTCTTGCTGGTATTTGGTTTATATGTGCATGTGGCTGACTTTTCTGGCTTCCAACTCTGATTATATTGTGAAATATTGTAAAAATTCCTGAACAGCTTATGGATGATGAAAATCATTCGCTGGGCTTTTGTTACGTAACCGTATTCCATATTCTTTTTGGGAAGTGGGGCGTGACAAGAACTCTGTGCGTCGGCAGGCCTCGCCGCTTCCAGATAAAAGGTCGGAGAAGGACCCAATACGGAATGGCTCACTCCCTCTTGCAGACCAGTGCCTAGCATGGGCTGCAGCCTCCGAAAATTCAACTCCTCTACAACAGCCTCGCAAAGAAAGGACTCCGAAGCCGGTCGCCCGGTGGAGGCATCCGAGATTGACCAGTTCGTCTCAACTCTCCACCAGTCCCGGTCGGTTATGGCCTTCTTCAAGCGAGCGACCTTTAGGCTGAGCTCCTTAAACTTGTTCATGAAATAATTCACCGCGGCCTCTCGAGCTTGAGCCTGCTTACGATGGCGAGACAGCACACTCTCCTTGGACCCCTGCTCAGTTCGGAGCCAGGAGACCTCGGCAGAATAAAGGTCGGCGCCAGGGGCCTCATGCGTCTATCAATAAGATGGGAAAAATAATGGGTCACAAAACAGATCGGCAAAAAACTACAAGTCATAGAAGATCGGCCAAAAAATCTATTCTCTTATAAATTCAAAAACTTGTTACAAAAGGCGGTGGCCAGTCCGTGTAAGGCAGATACAGAGTCAAAAGAATAAAAATCCAAAACAACTGAATAGGGGGCGACGACACCTCTTCGTCAGCAGGGTCGCCTCCGGCCTCCTCTTGATGAAGGTCCCCCCTCTCTTCCTCCTTGCCGCCGGGCGTCGGCGAATGCATGGGAAGCTGCCAGTTGTAATGGAGGTGGTCAACCCGAGCTTCCGGATAGACCTGTACGAAGTGATCCTTCGCCTTGGCGTAGGCCTCGTCCTGGGCCATGATCAGAGTGTCCGCCATGGTGATCTGCATCTTCGCTATAGCGATCTGCGCCTTCTCGGCCTCTGCCTAAGCCTTAGCCCGGATGTGCGCCAACTCGTTCGCATGATGGTCTTGCAGTGAGGCCATCTAAGCTTGGACGACCGCCTCGGCGTTCCGGGCCTCCTTCAGCTCGTCCTGCAGACGAGTAAGATCACGAAAATACTTGTCAGTGTTCTTCCTCTCGATGAGGATCTCCTTCTCCAAGCACTTGTGGAAGTGCTGCCCATGAAGCAACGCCTGGCCGAGGAAGAACAAGTTAGAGAAATCCCTAAGTTCTATGCACATAGAAAATACCAAACACTTACTGAGAGATGCGCCTGAGCCCACCTCATGTAGGCTGTCTCGGACGTCTCTGTTGCCAGAGCCATCCGATCTCGCTCCGTGGCGAGATGCTCCACTGCCTCCAGCGCCACCGGGCCCTCGAGCAGGGTATCCCCTACCTTGACCCCCCAGTTCGGGATGTGCGGCCTCAAGCCCTGCCTGCCCACCATCTCCGCGGCATCGGGGCGAAGTGGCGGGAGCCTCTGCTCCAGAACCTCGGCTCCCTTCTTACAACCGGAGCTTGCCCCCGGTTCCTTCACCGACCTCGACGTGTGGTGGTGCTTCTTCGTCCTCTTCGGGGACGGTTCCACAGGAACTGGCACCGGCCCTTTACTGAAACCCGCGACCGAGGTGCTCTTCTTCTCCTGATCGGCCCTCCTCTTAGCGACAAGGGCCAGCAGGGTCTGTTGGTTGTCGAGCTGCTTTGCAGACATCTCTACAAAAAGATAGCATTAAAAAATGTCAACACAAAGATAGGAAGATAAACAAATTCAAAACAAAAACATACTAGGGTCGGCTAGGCTCAGTCCGGCTCGGGCCAGGTGCAACTCCGTGATGCGCGACCGCCCTATCCTGTGCCCTCCCACAATCTTTTCCACAGTCGCTCTCAGTTAACTCACTACGCTTCGGAGGCTTGTGGTTCGGCTTACTAAAATTCAAAACAGTTGGAATCTTCCAAGGCTTCTCACTCTGGACAACAAAGTACTTTTCCTTCCATCCTTTGATGGAGTCCGGATGACCGTGCATCACCTTCTTGTGGGGGCATGCGAGTGGTAAAATATCCCCTCTAAGTCGCCGAGCGAGCTCATCCCTAGGATGGCACGGAAATACGTGAGTCTCGGCTTAACACCCTTCTCCTGGCACTTCAGAACAAGGCAAACCAGGTGCTTTCATGAGTTGGGGCCATACTACATGGGGCTCAGCCCCCCCCCCCCCACTTCAGAACCCTCACGATGAACGAATGCAACGGTAGCCTCAACCCCAAGATGAAGGCGTCCTCGGGGAACATGCAGAAGCTCGGCTCTAGCACTGTGGTCGGACGGATTCCGGGGTTCGGCATCAAGAGTTCAAATTCCTTCGGGATGAAGTAGGCCGCCCTTAAGACATGCAAGTAATCCGCCCTCAAGACACATTGGACGCTGTCCATCTTGATCATAGGCGGACTCGTGTCCCGCAGCAATGAAGTGAATGCAAGAAGCCCCTTCATGTCGTCAGGATACATCCTGATCAATCCCGAGTTTCTATGAGACATAGGGCCAAACTCGAACCCCGGCTCGGGTCCGTATTTATCTAGTGAGTCCGGGCTATTGGGGCGAGTCAACTTCCTTTTTCACCTACGTGGGCGAGGCTTCTTCTCCGGAGATGGGGTCGCTAATGGGGGGCAGAGGTGGAAGATCTTCCTCTTCCTCGACTGCCTCTCCCGCGGTTCGTCCTCCCTCTTCTCCCCGACCGTCGCCTCCCTCGGCTCCTCGGGCGGGCCCCTCTTGGTTGTCCTTAATAAAATCTCCCTCCTCGTGCTCCCCCTCCTCAACAATCCCCTCTCCCTCGGGGTCTCCTTCTTCGTGCCCCCCCTCTTCAACAAATCCCTTTCCCTCGGGATCTCCTCCCTTGTGTTCACCCTCCTCCACAGGCTCCTTATTCAGCCTACGAGATCGTAAAGGTTACGCATCATAAACTACGACACCCTTGCCATCCGATCCTAAGTCCGACTGAACCTCCTCCTTCACTCCAAAATCACCTAGAGACCAAGACGTCGACTCCGACTGGACCTCCTTAGAACGACCTGAAGTGCTTGCCTTGAAGCCGGACAGAGAGCGCGACATTGGGAATCAAAAATACTAACCTGGTATACTGAGAAATGTGAAGATCACCGAAGAGACGGTCGTCGACGACTATAAGGGGAATTCTTGTTGCCTTAGAGAAGTGAGCTCAAAGTGAGGAAATGGAGGGGGGGGGGAGATTTATAATAGAGGAAGGGACTCCTCGATTTTCGTGAGAAGATCTAACCGTTGGATCTTGATCCAACGGCCACCAAGGTCTAAAGCACTTCGGTTCTCACGCCTATGACGTCAGCATAGGGCGTGAAATTACCCATTTACCCTCAGCCCTATCGATCGGTACAATAGCTCGGAACACGTGGTCAACTACTCGAGCACTACACCAAGCCACCAAAGCTTTTCCAGCAAGTTTTGGTGGCTCGACGCTTGGATGGCACCGCGAGCCCCAAAAGCTTCCCCAACAAGCTTGAGGCTCGGCGCTCGGATAGCACCGCGAGCCCCAAAAGCTTCTCCAATAAGCTTGAGGCTCGGCGCTCGGATGACACTGCAAACCACAAAAGCTTCCCTAACAAGCTTGAGGCTCGGCGCTCGGATGACACCGCGAGCCATAAAAACTTCTCCCACAAGTTTTCGGCTCGACGCTCGGATGATACCGCGAGCCACAAAAGCTTCCCCAACAAGCTTGAGGTTCGGCGCTCGGATGACACCGCAAGCCATTAAAACTTCTCCCACAAGTTTTCGGCTAGACGCTCGGATGGTACCGCGAGCCCCAAAAGCTTCCCCAACAAGCTTGAGGCTCGACGCTCGGATGGCACCGCGAGCCTCAAAAGCTTCCCCAACAAGCTTGAGGCTCGCCGCTCGGACGGCACCGCGAACCACAAAAGCTTCTCCAATTATGGCTCGGAGATCGGATGTCACCGTGAGCCACAAAACCTTCCCCAATAAGTGAGGGGGCTCGTCTCCCGACCCTTGACGCTCGGCTAAGCGAGCTCCTACTCTTCAGATCTCGACGTCCCCCTACTTTTCCAACAGGTGAGGGGGCTCGTCTCCCGACCCTCGATGCTCGGCTAAGCGAGCTCCTACTCTTCAGATCTCGACGTCCCCCTGCTTCTCCAACAAGTGAAGGGGCTCATCTCCCGACCCTCGACACTCGGCTAAGCTAGCTCCTACTCTTCAGATCTCGACGTTCCCCTGCTTTCCCAACAAGTGAGGGGGCTCGTCTCCCGACCCTCGACGCTCGGCTAAGCGAGCTCCTACTATTCAGATCTCGACGTCCCCCTACTTTTCCAACAAATGAGGAAGCTCGTCTCCCGACCCTCGACACTCGGCTGTGCATGCTTCTGCTCTTCGGCGCTCAATGCTCCTCGTGACTACCAAAGGGGATCCCCTTCATCCTACCCTGCTGACCTCTCCTAGAAGATACGGACCCCGTTCTTCACCATGCACACCACTCCGTCCTTCCTACAGAAGCAAAACCACTCCTAAAGAGCTGGATTATCCAGCCCTCCAGGAGTGGGGGGCTCCTGATATGGGTCAGATGATGTGGCCCCTCCTGGGCCACCCGATTCCCTCAAAAACCGCTCTCTCTTGATCATCGAGTCAACAGAGGTCAAACGGGCCATTACCGCCTCAGGCCCACAGGCAAACGGGTGCGACCCGGCCTGCTCAGGCCTCAGACCCATTTGCACTGCCTATAAATACCAGGCCATCCCCTTCATTAAAGGTAACCAATCTTTTCCCTCTGAAATCCTAGCTACTGTTGCTCTTCAGTAACTGACTAGATCGTCGGAGGGCCTGCCACCGGGATCTCTCCCGGTGTTTCTAGGCATAGTGCAGGTACACGAGATCGAGCCGAGCCTCCAGATCCGAGCAGAGCTTGCTGGATCCGAGCCGAGCATCCGACCTCCACCTCACTCCTGCTCCCGAGCCGCTCCCTCAGTCGAAGGTCGAGCGTATAGCCAGTACCGCGACTTCCACTTTAGAAATTGAGAGAACTCACACCTGGTGCAGCCACCCCCCAAAAACAAACCGCATCAGTAAGCTCCTTTATTATGTCAAGTTAGGACCTAACTACACCTACGGGTTGATGGAACTCAATTCTTTTTTGTCAAAGATCATATAAAAAAAATTTATTGTGAGTACTGAAGAATAAATGGAATAGTAACTATAGCATGCAGACATTGGGGGAGGAAAAAAGAACTAAATATTGGAAGGTATAAATGCAAACTTAGATACAAGTGAGACACAGCAACATTGAGCATTAAAAAATAAAGATATAAATTATGAGTATAAACACAATATAAAACTAAAAACTTTACGCTTACTCAAGTTGAATGCAGGTTGGGAGCTCTGTCCTTGTTGCAGGGGCCAACATAGCACTTGAGAGCATTCACCGTTAGGTTTCAAAGGCAATCACATAATAAATACACAGCGCAAAATTACAAAATTATCGAAACCTAGCCATGGATCCATGTGAAAGCCATAAATCGTGTTTAGGAGTTATTTCTTAAAAATAGATCTGTTGTCTTCACAGTATGCCGATCACAGCACTGCAATATTGTGGTGCCTCTACGGTATCCACACGAACGGAACAAAAAACGGCTCTTCCTCCGACCGCGATGCTAGCTGCGGAAAGGGGATGTTCTTTCTCACGATCTCTCTCTCACACTTTCTGTGACAACTATATTTTTTCACGTGTGTCTTTTCCATAGATACGTATCATATATAGGTGCAGAAAATCAACTCTAAGAGAGTAATGAGGTTGTTGAGCTCACAATCTGACCTGGGTTAGATTCGTATGTGGACCTTTGAACTTTAGTTGGCCCATTTAATCTAATTAAATGTCCAACCAATGTTAAGATTCCAACTCTTACTTGGATCCCTAATTAAATTCATCTTATAAATTTAAATCTTAATTTCGATCAATTCTAAGTGTATGATCATGTAGGTTCCCATTACGTTAACAATAACACTGAAATCATATTCGAGTATTACAAACAGTGAGCGGTATCTAGCAATACATCACTGCTACTCAAGTAATGAGAATGTCAGTGATTTGACATAACCTATTCGTGACCAATGTTACCATGTAGTCTAGTCCCTTTATCCATATATTTTAATTGATCATAAGGCATAGAGCATGTCACCCTTTTATAGTTCAATCTTTGGCTTCTTGATGTTCGAGTAGACTTACTAAAATAAATAAGATCAATATCTCATATTGATTAATTTAAGCATAGTCGTGCATTTTGAAGTCTCACTCAATCAAGGGGCCCATAGATATCTCTCCTGTTATGTAAGAGAGATAAATCCTATCTAAGTTGCACTCATCCTTCTGCATGATTTGTAGTATATCCAATAGTCGACTTTATAATTACTTTATTACAATCAACGTTTGACGGCATTAAAATATATAACTTCTCATGTAGGGACCCGTAGTGACCTCAAGTCAAAGAACTATGTACATCATAGTCACTGTGAGAACCGCTTATGACACTCACGTAACGATCCATACAGTGTTCTTATGATGGGCTAGTCCAGTACATTATTACTCTAATATGTATTCATGTGAAGACTTCATATCTCCTATCCATGACCCGTGAGAATGGTCATCAGTCTAGGCACACACTAGTCTTTATGTATTATCGCTGTCCTAATTCACAATAATACTTGACTAGGGACATTTAAGAACATTGTTCTGATTTCAGTCAATATGATCTCACAATCAAGTCATGCACTTGATATCCCTCAGAATTGAACTTACTATTCGAAGGACTTCATTATGTTCATTTAATTTACAATAAATAACACAGTAAATGAAATGCCTAAATATAAAATAAATAGCATCATACAATGTAAACTAGTAATGTCAATACACAACTGCCCTCTAAGGCATACACCAACATTCACAACATTAAGGATGCAATACCTGAGATTTGTGAAGGTGAAGATGCACAAGACCCAACTCTTCCCACTGCAGTTGAAACAGTAGTCCCAGGGCCAGTTCTGAGGTATTTGATGCCCTGGGCGAGAAAAAAAAATTAGGCCCTTTATAAACACGCATGTATTTTTATATATATTAATAAATTATAATATAATGCGGGGGACATAAAAACAATACCCAGAAAAATAAAGATTATCTTTATTTTGCTTTATGACACCAAATACTTCATATTTTTCATTAGGCATAGTGACAGAGACTCTTGCACCTGCCCAAAAACTTTTTTTTAAAAAAAATCACATCTCATCTAAAATATAAGGCTAGGGACCCAGGAATCAAGCTTATCATATAAATAAGCTTCAAATTTCAGTTGGTCACTAAGCTTGCCTAACAATAAAATCAATCAACAATATTATTGTTAGAGTGATTTTTACCTCAGTACCTCCTAAACCCACAAAAGAGATTCTCAATTCTATTAATTAAAAAAAACGACATGAGAGGGCTGAACTACCAGAGTAGTGCTAAGAAGACCAACAACTCATACATTCCTGCTAAGAAGACCGACAACTCCAACTACGCCTCTGATACCCGAGACACCATGACTACAACTCCAACTACAACTCCTTCTAAAAAAAAACTCTATAAAAGAAACAAACGAAAATTCTCAACTGACAATTTGAAGAAGATCTGGAGATGCCGGAAGAGGAGAGAGAGAGAGAATTTGAAGAAGATGAAGAGCTTGGACAAAGAAAAATGAAGAAGTTGAAGTGACAGTGAAAGTGAGAGAGAGAGAGAGAGATTACTAAACTGGGCCCTCCACTAAAAATTAATTACAAACCCATTAATTCATTATATTAAATATAAGACCATTAATTTATTATAGTTAAAAAATTGGGCCCCTCCCATGAAGTGGGCTCTGGGTGGTCGCCCTGTTGGCCTGGGCCAGGGCCGGCCCTGAGTAGTCCTTGCTTGAATCCACACATGATATCCCCCCCCCCCCCCCCCCCCCCCCCCCCCCCCCCCCCCCCCCCGCATTGTGTGATTTTTCCTATTATGTACTGAAAGTAGATAACAATAATTTATGCATCGACCATTTCTAAGAGCATCCACATTGGTTTGCCATTTTGCCATATTATGGCAAAATACACTCTACAATAGTTTGCTATTTTGCCATTTTTTGAGAAAGCTGGAACAACCGCTTCTCATATTTGAGAAACAATTTGCTCATTCTCAAAATATAGGAGACGGAATATGTTGTTCTGACCCTATATATTTTTTAAATTTTAATAGGTACGGACGAAACAAGTTGTTTCGTCTGTGAATTTTTTTTATTTTTTTTTTAATTTTTAAGTATCGGACAAAACAAGTTGTTCCGTAAAAAAAACGAAAATAAGGATCGGACGGGCGATGTTGTCCTGTCCAAAGCCCACATTTGGCAAACGGGACAACATGTCCTGTTTGTATAAGAGATGTCATTATCACCATTAGTTTAAGGGACTAATCACTATTTATCAATAATTAATTAATAGTTTAGTATTATTTTATTCACTAATTAATTAATTAATTAATGACTATTTAATCACTAACAATATTTTAATTTTATTAAAAATTAAAAAAATACCTTTCGGACGGAACAATATGTTCCATTCCGTCTGATAAAAAGAAATCTTTCTCATAATTTGGCAAATGAACCAGATTTTCAAAATTGTCATTTCTTATTTTGCTATTTTGCTAAAATATAGCAAACACCCATTGTGGATGCTCTAAGAAATATATATATTTAATAGTGGAACTTAACTATCTTCCATGGTTCCACTCAGTTTCTAATTATAAGAAAAAGGTTTAGATAAAAAACTCAGGATATGTAACACACGTGAAACTCATTCTCCGTTGGTCTATATATGTAGATTGAGCATTCTACGAAGAAGTTGAGGTGGATAATGCCTGGCATCAAAATAACTTACCAAAATTTTGAAAAAAGCTAGATATTCGAGGCTGTTCTCAAATGCTTCCATGGTTTCCTTTCTGATAGTTGTAAATCTTGTTTAAGCAAACCCCACAGAAGATCACTCAGTCTTAATCATGGTGCAACACCGTTTGGCATATCTAATAACAATGATTTGCCTTAAAACAGTTTTAAAACAGTTTAATCATGATGATTTTTTATCTGAGTTAAGGTACTCCTTTTTTTATGCTATTCGAACTTTCTTTGTTGCGCAGATCCTGCAACTGATTCTGATCTCCCAAACTTAAAACATTTGAAACGAAATGCTTGCAATCAGAACGTAGTATATTCTCCTAAAACATACTAAAAAGTACCGATGTTCCAATTGGATGAAAAATGATGCTTCATTAAGATTTGGAGTCACAAAATTGTTTTACAGTATAAAATTCATAAGAATAAATTGCTGAATGGCTGATCTGACAAAACATTTATCAATGGCTTAACCTCTTTGTACCCACAAAAGATGAAATAACATATCACAGAGGCCACAGAAAATGGAAGGAGAAACAAATTGAGGAATTACAACAGATTGTGGGCAATTAGGACTGCTTAGCTATCCAATGGAAGCTCACCACAGTTGACAATCCTGCACGGAGATCGTGGGACATCAGATCTGCTTGTTTCTTGAGATTCAAGTTTACGCACTACATCCATTCCCTCCAGAACATGTCCAAATACAACATGATGTTTATCCAACCATGGGGTCTGTTTTAGTATAGCAACGAGAAATTTAGAGCGTGCACAAACTCATAGTTCGAATGAAAAAAGGCATGAATCGAGAAAAACTGACTTTCATTGTACACTTTCTTGCCTATGATTACAAAGAGTACCCATAAGCTCCAATCTTTGTTACAAGAAAGAAGTAAAAGTTTCAGATTGTTGCTTATTAGAAGCAGTTTGGATATACTATGGTCATGGGCCTCGGCACATTTGTTGGGGTTTTCGTCCATTTCAATTGAGTGAAAGGAATAACTATTTACGTACTGGAAATAGGGAATTGGTTTATTTATGAAGTTTTAGATTAATGTTGAGGAGAAATCTCTCGGTATATTATCCCTCCACAATGCTGAATCTTTTGACATGTTATGTGGTACAGTTGAGTATAAGAGTTGGTTTCATCCATATCTGAATCGCTTCTAATCATTTACCTATATAGTTAAAAGGGCTGGGCGTTAAAGTAAGAAGAATTGAACATAAACAAGTGGATAAACTTGCTAACCTTCACTGTGCAAATGAAAAATTGGCTGCCATTTGTATCAAGGCCAGCATTTGCCATGCTCATTACTCCAGGACCAATGTGCTTCACTGGAAAAGATAATGTCAAAAAAAGTAGTTACTAGTAATGTAAGTTATCATACTAACTGCTTGCTCAACTTTAAAAGAAAAGAAATTTTGTTTATGAGAGGTGGAGGGATGGACATTATGAACATGTGCAAAATAATATAGGAGTTGAAAAAATAATTTAATATTATATTATACATAAAAGGATAAATCTGGTCTTCAGTAACACCTTGTACACATTATACACCTTTTGTAGCATGAACAATTATTCTATTCGACAGTTGTGTAATTTTTGACACTGGGCCATGCACTGTGTTTAAAAACTTTCTGTCTATCAGACTGACAAGATCACTACAACAAGTCAGTCCATTTCCTTTCTTGGGTTTCATGACTTCATCATCTAGAAATGAAAAATATAAGGTAGATAGAGAACATACAAGACGGGCCAAATTCTTAAAAAACAAAATTTTTAACAGAACAAAAATTTCAAGCCTGCTGAAGCCCTCAATAAACAACACATCAACTGGATTTGAAGTTGATATAAATGTATGACAATATATAGAATTACTTCTCAAGGAAAAGAGATCTAAATACAAAACCAATACCGTATTTCCATGATCCATGGATATAAGCATGAAATGCCTATAGTTAGGAACCATGAGTAATTAATTGTACTAATGAACTATGTAGAATGCGTAAAACACAGTAGGAAAACAAAATTTAGCAGATGATTTATAAGAAAATCAAGAATGAAGTACCATAAGGGGTGTAGTATCATTTGAACTAACATGAACGCACAAACAAACATAACACCAAGTACAGGCGAATTCTGTCATTCAAAAATCGATTACTTACATGTAAAGCTTTCATCCTGAAATCTATTGCCATAGATACTCTTTCCTCCAGTTCCCTGTACACAAGAAATACAAATATTAAGGCAAACTGCATGCCTATTTTATTTACACTGTGAAACCAGGTTAAACGTAAAGCAATTATCTCTGTTACACAATCACTTTTTTAGTCATTTATCCAATGATTATTTAGGTTCCTCGTAGATATTAATGAACATATCAATTTTCCTTTGATACTATAACCCAATATGAGAAACTTGAAAATTAAGTTACTAGAAAAATGTGAAAGCACAAAAGTCCATCCAAATAATTATATAATTTAAAAGACATTTAAAAGAGAAGAATCTCACATTTCCATACTCGAAATCACCCCCTTGAATCATGAAATCCCTGATAATGCGATGAAAAGAGCATCCCTTATAGCCATACCCTTTCCCCCCTGCTTAACAATCAATACATTTTGATTTCAAAAACAACAAATTAATATATTTCAGCAAACCATCTACACTTGATGAGAATAAGTGTAGAGTGGTGAAGGCTAACCTGTGCACAAAGCACGGAAGTTCTCCACAGTCAAAGGCACATCATTTCCATACAAGCCCATCACAATCCTACCCACCGGCTCTCCCCCAATTTCAACATCAAAGAAGCACTTCGTCGTTACTTCTGCTTGCGGCTCAAGGACCTGAAGATTTCATAACAGAGTCAAAAGGCTAAACCAACATTATACTGGAACTACAAGTGTAAGTGACAAAAGAATACTTTGAAAAACAATGAAATAGAAAAAGATAGCGTACAGGAGGTGGTGGTTAGGACCTATATAAGTCTCATTTTATACGTTTAAGAGCATCCACACTCGTTTGCTATTTTCCCATATTTCCCATATTTTGAGAAAGTGGCGTCTACACTCATTTCTCAAATTGTCATATTTTGAGAGAGTGGAAACAACAACTTCTCATATTTGAGAAACAATTTGCCCATTCTCAAAATATAGGGAGCAGAACATGTTGTTCCATCCCTATATCTATATAATAAAACACAAAGAAAGCTATCAAGTGGCTCTCATTCAATAGGGTTGAAATCAATGGTCCAGATCTAACCACACAAAACATATTTTTCCGCCCAAAAGTTTCCCCCCAAAACTCAAATTCAAATCCCCCAAAACAACTCATTTATTTATTTATTTATTTATCTCTCTCTCTCTCTCTCATTCTCTCTCTATTTACTCAGAAATTATATTTTCATATTTTAGGTTTGTAAATTTTCAGATTTTTTATGCATTTTTTTATTGCTCATGTTACATTGAAAATAGCAAATATTTCATCAACGGTTAAATTTCATCATTTTTCATACTCAAAGTTCTAAGAATTTGGATTTTACACCCCAATTTATAATTATTTTTCAACATATACTAATGGAAATATGGACTTTTATTTACAACTAATTATTGTTTTACTATTCAAACTTGAGCTACATAATTGTTGTTTTACTGTTTACAAGACTTTCATATGATGTATCGTTCCGAAGACGTGCCGTAGGCACGTGCCCACGGGCAAATTTAATATATATATATATATATATATATATATATATATAATTCGATCGGACGATACAAGTTGTATCGTCCAATATTTTAATACTTTTTTTTCGAAAAAAAGGCTCCCATCCGAGCTCAATACTTTCAAAAACGGGACAACATGTCCCGTTTCTTGCCAATGTTGCTTTCAAAAGACACTACTCACTTGGTTAATATGGTTAGTGTTAATTTAATAATTAATTAATTCACTAATGATATTTTAAGAACTAATATGGTTTTAATTGTACTAAAAATTACAAAACAAACCTTGGAACAACATGTTCCGCATGATAAACTTTTATTTTCTTTCTCAAATTTTGGCAAATGACCACTGCAAAGAACACCAATTTTGCAATTTCTCATTTTGTCATTTTGCCATAAAATAGCAACAAGTGTGGATGCTCTAAGGAGCCAGTTTCAATAAAATATGTAGAGACTTTCAAGCTTCCCAAAATCATGTGCTAATACACATGGCAAAGGGCAGGGGACCCACATGTCATGGATAGCTTTGTGTATCCGTTACAAAGACTTGCATAAACAGCTTTGTGTCTCTTTCTATACTTTCAAGGATCTAGTCGTAGTAAAATATATAGACTTTCAATCCTCACTGAATCTTTTATGTTCAAACTAAAACACATGGCAAAGAAGAGAGGACTCGCATATCATAGACAACTTCGTGTCTCTGTTCACAAGCATGTTTAATAGAATAAAAGTTGTTCGTGATACAAGCACAATAGATTATCAACCATTTCGTTGGCATTAACCAATAGACATGGGAAGGAACTAGATACCAAAAGTATCACAACTATTGGTTAAAAACAAATTCTATTCCGCGACATATAGGGTGTTTTGGAACCATAACCTCCCACAAGACAACCCACCCATCCATCAAATATGCCTTCCACAACAACAACAATCTCCTCTATTATGGGGGCACTAGATCCTTCTTACAAACAACTAGGACCACATTCAAGCACTCTCCATATTGAAAACTTCTCACCTAGAACCCCAATGCCTCGCCATTTCAATATTCATATTTCAGGACCCATCCCAAGTCATCATCAAATTGTGATCTCACATGTGGCCTAAATGGTTCCCTACTTTACTTCTATGCTTATTGATAACTGGAATTCATAATATGGACAAAAGTAACACTTTAAGAACCCAAACTATATGTGTGCGCTCATAAGAGTCTGTAAAAGACCATCCCCTTTACAGAAACTCCGGAGCTGTGGTAAGCACTGTTTTTAAATTTCCTCTGATACGGCCAAAATGTCGGCTAAAATTTCGTTTCGACTAGCTTGCCGATACAAAATCACATATTTTATACTCTATATCGTTTTAGACCGAAATGTGTAGATTTCGACCGAAATTACCGAAATATCGGCCGAAATATTGCCAAAATTAGCGAAATATTAGCCGAAATAGACACACAAATGTTTGTGAATATATATATAAAAAATTATTTTACTTTTTGCATATATACCTTTCAATATAGGACCTTAAGTTAAGATAATGTGATGACTTCGTCTCACTATTGTTTGTATATATGCAAAGTCAAGTAAGTTTATTAACTAATATATTTTTTCTAATCAATACAAATTCAATTTAGTTATATACTTATATTACATTTTTTTTATTGTTATTAAATTCTGTGAATATTTTACTGTAATTGATTTATGTCATTAATTACATTATACAGTATTTTATTTAATAAATGACATGTAGGACATATAATATTTTATTAAGTAACAAAAAATATATTTATTGAGTATAGAAAATGAACATCCAATATGATCACATTTCCCCAAGATCTCCTCCGATATCTCCGATCCGAGACGAAACACCTCTTGCCGAGACAAGTCCGAAATATGAGATTTAAAACTATGGTGGTAAGAGTTGAGGGTTTACGCTTATAATGTAACATGCCTCCTTAGATCAAAAGCCTTCTTTACGGGCCAAGACCTGGGGTGTATTCAGCTACATTTTGATTTTAATCCGCAATTTAAGATGTGGGCCTGGTGGAAATTGAACATGGGTTGCTTTCATACTAATGAAAAGACCATGCCACCACCGAAAATCCGAAGTTGTGGCTTTCGTTCGGATTCTGTCTTGAATTTTCATGTCAAGAATCAAGTTGAAATAAAGGTGAACCGATGCAAGAAGAAGCAGCGAAGCGAGGCAATAATCGACCCATTTGCTGCCATCTACAGGGGTGAATCGACCGACCTAGGAGCAGATCGACTGCAACTCTGGCAGTTGTTGCTCCTCGGATGGAAGTGGGTCGACTAACCAAGGACAGATGCAGGTTTCAGGTCGAGTTTTGGCTTAAATAAATCACGGGTTATTTGTGGAAGACTTTTCTCCTATATTTATCATGCAGCTATGGACAAATGGTTATATTTTCAATTTCATTGGACAGTGGAGAATCAAGAGTACAACCGCATGGGTATATTTTCAATTTCATTGGACAGTGGAGAATCAAGAGTACAACCTAGAGATTTGTAGAGAATAAATAGGTATTGTAGCCTCCATTTAGAGGCAGAGCACTTCACTTCATATGAGGGTTCCACTGTAAACAGAATATATTATTCTAGTTACAACATAGATAGATGGATAGTTGGAGAGAGAGTTATCGTAACCTCCTCTATCATCTCTTTTTTAATTAAATCCTCTAATATTTCTCGCCCAGATATAGGTCGACTGAACAGGGCAAAATACATGTGTTTGGAGTGATTGATCAATTTTTCATTTTGATCATTCAACTTGATCGGAATTCATCTTGGTCATTCTACATCGCTAACTCGAATTATCTCTAACATTTTAAAAGTTAAGGGTTTGACACTTATCTTCCAACAGAATCAGTAAGGGCATTGTACAAATTTCTTTCAACATTCAACATAGACACATAGCAATTGTTTCAAAATTGCCTATATTATTAGTTAAATAGTTTATATCCTAATTGGGCTTACTGTATTCCTAACAAATCACTAATACAAAAAGCAAGTACAACAAAATCTATACATTTCAATAACTTTCTAAGTAAAATTCAGGGAAGTAATCACACTAACCACATCAGAGGGCCCATCAAAACACAATAAAGTAAAGCAATGAAATGGGTCTTGTTGAATTAATGCTTACTTCTTTCTCCGTGGAGTTTATCACAGCTGAGAAAACCACTCTGCTGGGATTGACTGGAACTGAAACGGGTTTGAAGGATCGACTTGTGGGTTTCATATTCAAAGGAGGTGGAATGGGTAGATGCAGACATGAAAGAGAGGCATGTGGTGTTAGATATTGAATTTTGTGGGGAGTGAAGAGACTGAGGAAAAGGGTTTTGGGTAGTGTTGATGAAGAGAACGAAATCGCCATAGAGAAGAAGAGCAGGAAGAAGAAGAACAGTGGGGAAGCAAGAGAGAAGGAGTGATTCTCACATTTAGGCTAGAAGAAACTATATGCGTTTTTGGCCACTAGCCCAAGGCAAGTTGAAGAAAATTTTACAAAAACAACCCTATATTTAAAGATATTTATACTGTATAAAAACAGATTAATTGCATAACTCACTACTTCATTTAAAAACTGGATATTTTACAGAAAATAAAAAAATTAAGATTAAGAAATCTCTCAAAATTTAAAATTAGATACATTGATAAAAGATTAACAGAAAGAAAGTATATAACTAATAGGGAAATAACAGAATACTTTTACTAACAAGGAAAATAACTAATAAACTACCTAGAGAAATACAAAAAGAGATAGCATACAAAGTATTAGATCACAGAAACAAAAAAGCAAGTTGGTATTACCAACACCTACTAGCATACAAAATAACAGACTAAGCATGGCCAATGAAGCAGTTGCATTAATTCCTAACATAAGCCCAGAAATTTATATGATAAACATACAAGAGTTGGAAGAACATTACAATGGCCCTAAAATTGTAGGAGATATAAGAAAAGATTTAAAAATCATAAATAAAAATATAAAAGAATTAGGTAGATATATAACTAATTACCCAGAAGAAGAATTAGGCATAACGGAAGAAGGTATGAAGGAGTTAGAAGCCATAATAAAACTCAATATGAATATTTTGGAAATAGAAGATTTAATGGCAAATCATAATTCAGAAGAAGTACAAGAAGCCTTGAAAAATCTAGATATAACAAATGAAGAAATAAAAATGGACCAAGATAAGATTATAGCAAAACCTACAGAAATTCCAAATGACATGCACGAAATCTTAAGGCCACCACCTAACAAAAAACCTTACCAATTACCATGGAAATGGCAAAACAAAAAAAGAAGAATGCAGCTAGGAAGAGACAAAGAAAAGGAAACCCCAAAATATGAACCTACAAAACACTACGAAAAAGGAATAGCAGAAAATGGAGAATGGCTAGACCTAGATTGCGTAAAAGATGTAGATAGGACAATTGAAGAATAGGTAAAGTCCTCACTAATAGTAGGATTTAGGTAAAATCTTACAGGAAATGCATTTGAGAAATTCATAGAAGCTATCTTTATAGGGGTAGTAGCAAAATGGTGGAATGGACTAAATGTAGAAGAAATAAATACTATAAGAAAATCAAAACTAATTGATGATAAAGGAACTGAAGAAACCTCAGCACAACGTACCTTAGGTCTAAAAGAAATAATTATAAATTACGAAATAGCAGTAAGAACAGAATTCAGTGTATACGATAAAGGGTGAAAACACACTATATACAAAAAGAATCAAGCAAGATGGAGGCTAAGAAACTTAGAATTATGCGACATGTGTTATTTTGACAACTATGCTTGTGAATTCCGAGAATATTTTCAAGATAGTTAGTACACAAAAGAAGAACGGAGTCCAATTCTGGACTCATTCTTTCTAAAACTGCCTGATTCATGGAGTATAAACATATATAGTGCATACATAGGTGAGAAAGTAAAATCAGAATTAGACACTTTAGGGTATAGAACACATTCGTAAAATATTATAGGGATAAAGTATGTCAAGATGCTAGAGCAACAATGAAATACTATAGAACATATAAACAAAGTATTTGTTGTGAAGATGCAAAACCGAATCATTGGGGATGTAATAATAACTATAATTATACAAAGAAGAATAAAAACAAATTCCAAAAATATAAACCAAAATATAGAAAAACTTTTAAGAGATTTAAAAAACCTTATTAAAAATACTTTAAAAGAATAAATAAAAATAGACAGTATACGAAAAACCCTAAGAAATGTAATTGTTACATATGCGGAGAGGTATGACATATATCACCAAATTGCTCTAAAAGAATGAAAAAAGAAAATGTAAAATACGTAGAAGAAATTGAAGAAATGAATAACATAAATTATGAACTCATAGATTATGAGGAAGAATGGTCAGAAATAAGTGAAGATGAAGAAATAATGGTAATGGAAGAAGATAGTGAAAATAGTGAAGGTGAAACAGAAGAATGTGAAATAATCATGATGACAGATTTAACAGAAATAGGAGAATCATCAGAAAGAGAAGAAAACAATGAAGAAGTAAGAGAAAGAATGTGATTTGACATACAAAAATACGATAAAATAAGGCGACCAAATTAGATATAAATCCAAAAGAAGTTTTTAAACTACCAATATTCGAAAGGAAGAAAAGTACCATCATAATAGCCAGAAATAATGAACAACCTATAGACATTGAACAAGCACAAGGAAAAATCATAATCCCATTAATAACCGAAAGAATAATAAGGCAAGAGATGGAAAAAATAAATGAGAAAACCAGAAAAACATTAAGACACATACATTTAGGAGTCGTACAAATAATAATAAAAGCCTATTTTAAGGAAGGAATAAATACACCCCTGGAAATATACCTAATGGATAATGGAATAATATCAAGTACACAAGATGCCTTAATAAGAATTGTACAAGGAAACCTAATGTACCAAAAGATAAAATTTACAATAAAACCTAATTTCTTAGTAAGCATGGCAGAAGAAAATAGACAAAAGTCTAGTCATGTACCACAAATTATCAGGAATAGAAATGATAGAAAAAAGCAAAGTTATGAGTATACAAATAAGAAATATTTATGCTTTCACTAGTAAGCATGAAGTAAAAAATAGAAATACAGATAATTTTAAAATAGAGCCGCTATTTAGCGAAATTATAAGATACAAACCAGCTAGAGAAAACCCTGAAATGGCTATACCAAATTATATAGAATTCAACTTTAATAAAGCAAAAGAAATTGCAAAAGAAAAGGCACCACAAATAATGTTCGAAAAGAGATCACTATCATTAAAAAATAAACAACAAGCATTGGAATTAATACCAATAATAAATACATTAGAACACCAAAACAATAACCAATTTAAAATAGAAATAGAATATTATGACGATGTAAAATGGAATAAACAAGTAGTCTTGGTAGATACAGGAGCTACTAATTCACATATTAAACAAACAAATGTAAAAACAACTGAATTAATGCCATTAAAAAATCCATATTTCTACCTAGACTATTACAATAATAGGCATCCAATTGTACATAAAATTATACTACCACTAAGGATAAATGGTAAAAATAAAATGTTATTACACTTATACATAGACCCAGAGCACCATATTAATGAAATGTTATTAAGAGCTGACTTCCTTACATCAGTACAACCTTTCTCAATTCAAGAAGAAAAAATCACAAAAACAGTAAAAATGAAGGTAGGGTAATAAATAGAATATTGGACAGATGAATCCATTAAGAGCAACAAAAAACACGTTATACATACTAACAGAATTTGTTTACGAATGATACAAATCAAGAAACTATCATAGTTTAATAGACACCGGAGCAGGAACTAGCATATGCCGCGAAAATATACTACCAAAATAGAAACAAGATGGGATATAATAAAAAAGTAATAACTGGATTAACTGGACAAACTATCATACATGATAAGTATCAACAAAATGTTAATGTGCAAATAGGAAGTTACATACTAAAAATACCAATAATATACCAGTTTGATGATATGAATAATGATGTGCTCTTAGGAAATGTCTTTTTCCAATAATACTATCCCATAACCATATCACATAAATCAGTTGTATTTACGACACCTTGCCGACACTATGTAACACCCCGCAAATTGAAAATAACAATTTTGTCCTCGTGTGTTATGCACGTGTATTTTGTACCGTTACTGATAATATTTGTAACGTTTTCACTACGTATTGTGATTTCTGATTATTTATACATTTCCCATATATTTTATCATATTTGAGTCAACTAAAATATTACTTTTTCAATCTCTGAGTTTTACGTATTTTTAATGCATGTATAGATTATGCGTTCCCACCACTAGATGTAATATTTTCTATGTGTTTAAATTATTTATTTCAGTTATTCAAATCCATTTTTATAAACCGGAAATTTATTTTCCTTATTTTGATTAAAATACTTTTGTACGTGTAATGCATGTATTTTCCATGTACGTGACGATTATGTCGTAGAATATATAAAAATCAATAAATGTATTTTCTTATATTGTATTTTTATTATCTTTAACATTTTTCTGTTGATAAAAACCGAATTTCGTATTTTTATGTTTTACGTGCGAAGTACGTGTTTTTCGGTACACATATTTGAGCGTATTTGTTTTCAAAATAAATTTTGGAGTGTGTGTATATTTATTTTATTTGTGCATGAGACATTATAATTTTAATTAAACTAATTTTTTACATATATATTATGTATATATATAATTTATGTTTTTTAAAATAATTAAATTGTGAAGTGTGTGCTAGTGCAAGCACGTGCACGTATTTTGGACTTGAAATGAGGGGGGAAACCGGGCTGTTTTGGAGAGGAGGGAAACAGAAATTTTGAATGTGTGAGTGGATTAGAGAATGGAGTGAGTGGTGTTCATGGGAGGTAGTTTTAATAACTACTTTACTACTCTCTTATATAACACCCCTTAACTCGTTCACCTTCTCATTATCCTCTTCACTTCTTCCTCTGCTCATTGTCAAAAGCCCAAACAATCCCCATTCAGCAATTCATTTCTTTGCTTTCTACACTCATTTCCACCATACATATGTATATATGTACTTGTACTTTCACATTTCCCCTCACATTGTCTTTCCCTTTCCTTGCTCTGTCAACATCCGAAAGCATCCAGTCATCTCTCCTTGATTGCTTTCTCCACCTACCCCTATACACACATATATATATATATCCTATAGCTATTCATTATGTATAGGCATATGTATGTGAGATGAGGGATTGCCTGTGCTTTCTTGTCTAGTTGTCCTTACCGAAATCACAATCCCCCAAACCAGCAAGTCCATTTGCTTCTCCACTTATTGCCACCAAACATGTGTATATATAAACATATATATACATAGTTGTATATATATATAAATACATATATATGTTTTTGAAGTGGAGATGCTCTCCTCTGTGCATGCCGAAAAGTTGAAGATCTTGTTGTTTGCTTTGGCCAAAAGTGGAGTTGGAGTTGGGTGAGTTCTCTTGGTGCGCGGAATTCGAGGAGGCAAAGCAAAATTTCTAGGAGCTCTCATTCTAGGAGTGCAATTGCTAGGAATTAAATTTTCTTGGGTGGGTGATTCTAAAATCCTTTCTAAATTAGGAGTAGAATGGCATGGTAGATACTATATAATTTATTTGTTGAATTTGAATTGGTATGATGAGACTACATACTAATTAATGTAGAGTTTAATTGCTAAATCTTAATTGGTGTGGTAGATGTGAAATTGCTTAATTTATTTCTTTAGGATTTGTTATAATGGATGTTAGTATATTTGTATGCTAAAATATTTGCAATTTAATGAATCGTGATTGTATGATGCATGATTTGAATAATAGTTGAAATAATGCAAATATATGAAAAAAGATTTTGATGCTAGTGTGGTAAATAATTGTAGAATAATTTCTACTAATGGGTCTTTCATGAGTATTTATAATTGTTATGAAGAAGTTTAAAATGAAGAACGAGCATTTTATTTATAAATTAATGAAATACGCTTTCTAATACAATTTGGTAGAGAATTGTGTTACTTTGTCAAAGAGAGAATTTTATAGAGTTTAAATAAATATATTATACTATATCTTTATAGAAAAATATTTTGGAAAAAGAACTAGATTTTTGGGTGAGTACAAATCACTTGAAGAATTGAGTTTATTAAAGGAAAGATTAAATACTGTGCCGTATGAGCAAAATCTTGCCCTCTGTTCTCATAACAGTGTGTGGGGTTGGACTTACTCACTAGTCGGAGCTCTTTAAGAGCGTTACTGTAGCGCGTGTTGTGGTCTTGGGTCGCTAGTTCGAAACTCGACAGTGCCCTCAATTTTTTTTGTTTCGGTTTTAATTAACCCGAAGACTGGAACACAGTATGTGAGGATTTCGGCCTGCCTTTAGAACATTAAGTCCACTTGGACTTAGTGGTTCTCGGTGGTGCTATAGGGCGGTATTGTAGCAGTGCGGGCGGGCATGCTTCGTAACCCGTTGCTGCCATTTGATTTTTTTTTTTTGAGATTTTGACATGTTTGAAGAGTTTTTAATACAAATAAAATTTTAGAAAAATATCTAATATTCCTTTAAAATGATATAGAATTTATTAAAAATAGTTTCATAATTTTTCATGTATATTTTGAGAAATTAAACGTGAAATTGAGATAGAAAATGAGTTATTGACTTCAAACTATTTATTTGAGAATATGATTTTTATTTTGGGAAGAAGAGAAAAATATTTTCTATGTTATGGGTTCTCTTGATGAGATCGTATACTTGTTTTGAGTAAGAAATACTTGATGTAGTTTGAGATATGTTATATGTGATTAAGATGCTAATGAGATTTTATGATTTTCTGTACTTGATTGAGATTATTTGAAATGCATACAATGTTATAAGAGATTAAATTGACAAATGAGGTTGAATTGAATCATTTTGTGTCATGAGATTATAAAGAAATATTCTCTTTGAGAGAGAGGTATGAACAAAAAAATTAAAAGATTATTTTGAGATTGATTATGAATTATTGTTGATCTCTAACAAGAGATAGTTGTTGGAATCTAGAGGCTAGGCGAGACCCTAGTGACCGGCAATTTTATTTATGATTTTGCGAGCTAACCAGTGTGAGTTGAGCATCTCTTGAGAAGTAGCCAGGTAGGCTGACTGTTTCTGTTGTTTTGATTTAAGTCCGGTAGGGTAAGCTAGCTCTAGGATGTGATGATTTTCTTTTAAAACAAACAAAATTGTAAAGATTAGATACATAGTGAAGATGTGATGAAAGTAAGAGAAAAACACGAGTATGAGGGCCATCGGATTGGCGGTGTGAGAGTGATTCACAGACTGCCTGCTTGATGCGTCATGTCATGGCATGAACACCACTCCGGAATTATCGTCCCGGTGGCGACGCTTGTGGGGTGTTTGGTGACTACGAGTGGTGCCATCGTTCCGACGGAGGCTGAATTGTCCATAGGCTGCCTGCATGATGCGTCATGTCAATGCGTGGGATTTCCCTCCAGACTGTCTGGACATGGGCTCGTAACTCATAGAACATCTAGGATACTTATCGTAGTTACCTTAGTAGTTTAAGTCATGACGAGGGATTGAACCCTACAAGATGAAAAAGGATTAAGGGCTTGCCCTCAGACCTATATAGTATGGGATGCATAGAATCCGAACAAGTGCGTATTAGTGTCATGTAATATAAATAACTGCATTAAGGATTAAGTGCACAACACCCACGACATCAATAGGATAGTCCATTTATTGCTTTGTTTGTGATCAAGTTTGTGGTTTGCTAAAGTATTTAAGAATCGATATACTATTCGGCATAGCGAAGATGGCCGTGTATAATATTTCGTCAGTTGTAAGCAACTGATGTGCCCACAGTTTTATATGCAGGACTTGGAGTTTACAAGAAGATATAAAGATGATTTGATGCTGTTGATAACTTAAATGTTAATGTTGTTACAATTGTACATCTGTTATTGTTGTATTTTATTTATTCCGTTGCTTGTTGATGTAAAAGACTCTGATGTAATTATTGTTGAAATAAAAGTTTTAAAATCCTTTTAAAATTGTATGAAATGAAGTGTAAAGATCCTGTAGAACTTCGAATTCGGTCTTATTTGGAATTCGGGGTGTTACACACCCAGCAATAGCAATTAGAATAACCCAACCTTATTCCAGAACCGACCTACCACACATCTGAGTTTCTTCAACCCAGCGTGGTGAATATCAATATTTACCAAACAAAACTAGAATACAACAAGTCCAAGAAATAACTATAAAATAAATTTTACAAAAGACAATTAGAAGTTCTGTGTGGAGAAGACCCCTTGGTAAAATGGGACTTAAGTAAACCCACAACACATGTATAGTTAATAGATAAGAACAAAGTAATAAAAATTAGACCTATAAGGCACACTTCGACAGATCTAGAAGAATTCAAAATACATATAAAATAATTAATGGAAAATAATTATATAAGAAAATCACAAAGTCCACATTCGTCACCAGCATTCATAGTAAGAAAACATTAAGAAGAAAAAAGCGGTAAATCTCGAATAGTAGTAAATTATAAGGAACTAAATAAAAATACTAAGAGATTTGGATATCCACAACCAGATATGCAAATATTACTCAACACGGTAAGGACAAGAAAAATATATTCGAAATTTGATTGTAAATCAGAAATTTATCATGTAAAACTAACAGAAGATTCGAAACAGTTAACAGCATTTAGCACACCTCAAGGATTCTATGAATGGAATGTATTACCATTCGGTTATAAAAACAATCCAGGAATATTTCAAAAATATATGGATAAGATATTTGAAAAATAAAACAATTTCATATTAGTATATGTAGATGATATTCTAATAGGATCAGAAAACGGGAAACAACATAAAGAGCATCTACTAAAATTTATAGAAATAGTAAAAAATGCAGGTATTATACTATCAAAAAAGAAAATGGAATTGTTCAAAAATGATATAGAATTCTTAGGAAAAAAATTATCAGATGAAGGAATAGAACTACAGCCACATATAGCAGAAAAAATAAAGACATTTCCTAATGTCCTAAAAGAAAAAAGAGAAGTACAATCTATAATCGGGTTACTAAATCAAACAAAATGATACATACCAAATTTATCAGCAAAAATAAATTGGTTACAACAAAAACTAAAAAAATTTAAGAAATGGGAATGGACCCCAGAGGATAAAGAAAAGCTTAAAATATTAAAGCAACAAACTTCAAAATTAAATAAGCTAAGATTACCTGTTAAAGAATGTTCATGGATAATAGAAACAGATGCATGTGAAAGTAATTGGGGAGCAGTATTAAAATTCATTGAAATAGGACAAGAAGAAGAAAGACTAGCAAGATATACTAGTGGATCATTCATACAGACCCAACAAAATTACCACATAAATGAAAAAGAACTACTAGCAATCTTAAAAGCTATAAAAAAGTTTGAGTTATTCATAATACATACAAAATTTACAGTAAGAACAGACAATACACAAGCAAAGAGTTGGATTAACAAGATAATAGACCCAACTATAGCAAATAAAAGGTTGATAAGGTGGCAAATGTAGTTAGCACATTATGACTTCTCAATAGAAAATATAAAAGGAAAAGATAAATACTTAGCAGATTTCTTATGAAGAAGCTAACAATTTCGTTTTTACAGGATGGAAAATAGAATTCAGCATATAGAATAGGATATAGTCTAACTAAAGGAGACAGTGAAGCAATTAAAAGGAGCATTTAACTAACTACAGCTGCAAATATGTGGTCTTCAAAGTATATTTTACCAACATATAAATACAGATTATATTGAAAAAATGAGCGAAGGGAGTGAACCTATTAACTCACAAAATACAAGTGGGATCACAAAAATAGCCACACAAGAGGAAAACTCCACATCCATACAGCCTACTACCTACAAAGAGAGTTTACTCTCAGATCTCCAAAATACTCCAAGAAGGATTTATTTTTACAATATATTGAGAAATTATGCCAGACCACTCCAATTTATCAAAACTATTTCTCAACAACTTATGAACAAAGCGATCATACTACCAGGAGCAAATCCAAAAATAGTGAGGGTATTGTTCAAAAAAGGACTTATCCAATGCATCTATCCATCTCGAGAATGTGAAGAACTTAGCCAGTTACCAAAAAAAGTATATAAAGCTGCTAAAAGTTATTTTGGTCTTATAAAGGCATCCAAAATATATGTTCGGGTATTTTCAGTTATTCCAGAATTCCTTGAGGATGATGAAGAACTACCAGCTGAACGTATTATAAAGATAGGGATGACTACACAAATCATGTTTGGAGCAACCAGTATTATACCATATAAGAATGAAGAATTTGAAAAACTGATCCCAGAAAGAACAGCTACGGAATTTAGAACAATGTATTGTGAACTGAAGGACATACACAATAGAGACGGTAACATATGGATCTATGATAGTCCTGACCCACAAAAATTAATGATCTACAGCATAGCAAAAATTAAACAACCACTGTCTTTGATAGCTGGTATTGAATCCTGCATAAAGGAGACATGACAATGACAGAAGAGACAGCTGTCCACTACTGTAGATTGATAAGGATGGAACCGCAGCATGAATGCGGACAATGCAGAAAAGAACAAGATAAGGCTGACGAAGAGCTATTTCTGATGTGAAGCACGTGAAGATGTCTTCAACGTAAGCAGTGACGTAATTAGCTCAATTATTTATCTATGATGTAAGCAATGATGTAATGAGAACAATAATTGTATCTGGTGTAAAGCAATCCCTTCTTCTATAAAAGGGGAGGCAGGGTAAGAAAGAGATGAAGACTATCTAGGAGGAAAAAAAATTCATATAAGTTTGTATGAAAAGTCTGTAAGGGGTTGGGAGAAATAAAATTATCATTTTATGAGTTCTACTACAAGGTCTTGTACAAAATAAGGTATGAAAAACTAATTTTTCTTACTTAGGGAGAGTTTTGTAAGGCTCTACCTGAAGGATCTTGCAAAAAGACCCATTTGTAACCTTCTATAGTTATACTATACACCTAGTAGCAGGAAACGAGCTAGGTTGTGGCTGCCTATATCGGAGTGCTACTAGTTGTTCCAGACTCATCTCTCGGATGAAGCTCTCTTGAGAGCATAGTAATCCTGAGATGGGAGGAATGTAAAATGTGCACTGAAATCGGGGTGCATACCAGAGATATTTTATCCACTGGTAGTAACTGGTACAGAGCAGCTCGAAGAAGTTTAACTAGGTCGGAAGCATGATGGGCCATTTTGTTTTGATTTTTAGGGTATCCTTAGAATTCTCTCTCTACTCCTAAGTTTACAATTATTTTCGTTCAATAGAACTAATGGATAATAATAGTTTGAGTATTGCCTCAGAAATTTTTGAATTAATGATTAATTATCAAGGAAGTGATAGAATGCTAGTTTTTGATGTTTATTATCCTCATAGAGTAACAAGCATGAATGATTATTATGAATTCAAATTATTCTTCTTTATTGTACAACGAGTAATAATTATAAAAATAAATCAAATAATTCCTGGAGAAACTAGTAATATCAATGTCGAAATAATTGATGATCTAACTTTTTATGAAAGATCTTCATTATTCTATGAGAATGGTGTATTTAGTAGTTATATCTGGAGCCCTACAACAGTATATAGACAATTTCTAGAATAAAATGAACAGATTGGAGAAGGAATAGAAGAATTCGAAGAACCGTCATATGATAGTAATAGTGAAATATCTGAGACAAAATTAGAATATATGGGAGATATTGAAGACACATTTGATTACTTTTTTGAGATAGACAATATACATTATTTCGAAGAATATTACTTTACAGAAAATTATCATCTTTAAAATTTTCTAATCCTTTAAAATTTTCTGATCCTTCAAAAGTTTTAAAGTTTTTGATACTCTCTTTAATTCTATTTTGCAGGAGAGATTTCACGCTTCGCACCCTCGATTTTGGTATCAGAGCCTCGTTTTTAAGTAAGAAACTCGTACCTGGTTTTCTCAAAATTTTAGTAAAATATTCAATACATTTTAAGCAGTTAAAAAGTCAATTATGTAAGAAAAATAGAAATAATTACAAAAACAAATGTTTAAATTGCAGAAAGGTCACACATCCTATAGAAAATAGTATAGAGAAGGAAGTGTAGAAGTTTATTTAAAAAACTAACCCTTAATCGTAAATACTTTTGGAGGCTAGGCCTTAATCGCAAATACTTTTGAGATTATGCCTTTTTTTGTAAATAATTTCAAAACGAAGCCTAAATATCTAATTAACTCGATCGAGAAGATGAGGGTTTTGATATAATGGGATTATCTTTTCTTGGGTTGTCCGGTGGGTTGTCGATATCACCGCACTCTTTCATCCATGACATCTCAGGACTCAGGAGTAAGACTGGCAACTCAGATTTGGGCCGAACTCATATAAGCCCAAGCCCACGTTCTAAAATTGGGCCCAAAAGCTGTCCAATTTATATTTGGTCAAAAAATCTTGGGCCCCAGCCTGGACCCCATTGGATCTGAGAAAAATGGGTTGGGCCTACAACAACTAATTATTTGCTTTTAATATATAATTTTCTAATATTAACATAACGACATCTAGAATATTTTTTTTAAAATAAAAATATCTTGAGTACTACATGACTAAATTTTTTTTTGATTGATTTTGTAAAATTATATAATTTTGTTTATTTATATTTTAGTATGTATTTATAAGGCATTAACTTTATCAATATAAACTATAATACTAATTTCAACTTATACAAATGAATGTCTATTAGATTTTTTTTTTATCCGAATGAATAAACATGATTTTTAAAAATAATCATGACTATACATAATATTAAAAATAATCATGACTATACATAATATTAATATAAATTTTCTTTTATATATATATATATATATATATATATAGAGAGAGAGAGAGAGAGAGAGAGAGAGAGAGAGAGAGAGAGAGAGAGAGACACCTTCCGTGCTCGCCATTTTGGCCATCGCATGGATGACCCAATTCGTTCACAATGATCTACACATCTAAATTAGTCTAAATACGTAAAATCAAGTCATTTGAAATTTATTTGTCCATCCATCATATCATTAAAAAAAATTGATATTCAGCTATACAATTTTGTAATGCTTCAATGCATAAGCAAATAAATTTCAAATGACTTGATTTTATATATTTAGACTATAGCCGTGTAGATCAATGTGAATGGTTTGGATCATACATGTGATGGCCAGAATGACGAGTGCACAGTGGTGCACAACGAAATATATATATATATATATATATATATATATATATATATATATATATATATAGAGAGAGAGAGAGAGAGAGAGAGAGAGAGAGAGAGAGAGAGAGAGAGAGAGATTCTATTATGAGATGGTGAGATGGGTGAGATGAAATTTTTGAGAGATAAGCAATTTGAATCATCCGAATCTCGATCATACCGTTCACATCACTCTACATGTTATCAAGATGATGTATGCCAAATTTCAAGCAATTCAGACACTTGTAGCCTATGCCTCAAGACGTTCAAATAAATGCATATATATATATTTCGTACCATTTTCATGACATGTTGAATGTTTTGTGGCATAGAGGTCTCCAAATCGCTTGAAATTTTGTACACACCATCTATATGACATGTAGAATGATGTGAACGGTGTGATCGAGATTCGGATGACTCAAATCGCTCATATCTCAAAAAAATATTTTCATCTCACTCATCTCATCATCTCATATTAGCATTATATATATATATATGAAGGGTCTTCTATTGCAACCGGGTATGTGCAAACAAACTTCTGCAAATGGAGAGGATGGCTGTTAGATCATAAATCAAGTTCATCTTGATCCAACGACCACGATCTCATCCGCTCAAACCCCATCATCTTCACTTAAGCTTCGGGGGGGGGGGGGGGGGAATTTTGGGGATTTCACGCCCAAATACCCCTTCACTCTCTCCATGTTCTCTCTCTCTCACTCTCTCTGTTCTCTCTCTCACTCTACTCACCCTCTCTCTCTCTCCCGAAACTGATGAAGCTCACTCCTCCGCCGCACCGCCTCCTTCGCCATGCCTTCTCCTCTTCCCGACCGTCCTCTCCATCTCGAGCCTCCTTCTCCTCCTCCTGAAATCCAACTGCCTGATGCTTATCACTGACGCTCCTCTTCTCCTCAAGCTCCATTCCCACGCCTCCCCAATCGTGAAGCTCCCCACAAAAATTTCCTAACCCGCTCCTCCGCCTCCCCCAATCTTCGAAACCCAATCACAAACTCGAATCCCTATTTCGCCATTAAACTCCGTACACATCACCGACAACATCTACGCCGTTAAACTCCGCATTGTGCAAGATAATTGAAAACCCTAGATTTGTATAATTGGTCATCATTACTTGTTATTCATAATCAATAAAGGCATAAGTTTTTTTAAATTTATTTTTGTGATGTGTAGTTATATACATGTAGCTTTTTAATGTTTATAGAATGTAGTTATTTGTTGTTTTTAGATGATAGAATTATAGATGTAGTTGTTGTTGTTCACTCAATTTGTAAAATTATAGTTGTATTTGTTTGATATTTGTAAAACAGCACAAACGACAACAAAAGATTACGAAGCTTTGTGAGTTGGTCAGTTCACCACACACATGTTAACACAACTTGTAGAAGTGAGTTTTGATTCACAGTCTGCAAGATACAGTAGTGTATCACTTGCATACAAGCCAAAAAAATAATTAAAGTGATACATGACCGTACATTGTAAACCGTGAGTCGAAACCCAGTTCTATAAGTTGCGTTAGTTTGTGTGGTAAATTTGACCTGCTCACAAAATTTCATAATTTTTTGTTGTCGTTTGTGCGTGTTTTCTTTTAGCTCACTTTTTACGTTTTTTTTAATAAATTTTATTAATGTGATGTGTAGTTAGATGTAGTTGTTTGATGTGTATAGAATATAGTTATTTGATATTTGTAGATGAGAGAATTATATATGTAGTTGTTGTTGTTCGCCCAATTTATAAAATTATAGATGTGGTTGTAGTTGTTGTTGTTTGATATATGTAAAACCACACAAATGATAACAAAAAATTATGAAACTTTCTGAGTATATCGGATTCACCATACACAAGCTAACGCAACTTGTAGAAGTGATTTTCAATTCACGGTTTGCAAGATATGACAATGTATCACTTTCATACACGCAATAAAAAAATAAAGTGATACATGGCCATATCTTGCAAACAGTTAGTCTAAACTCATTTCTACAAGTTATGTTAGCTTGTGTATGTTGAATTCGACCTACACAGAGTTTCATAACAACAACTACAACCACATCTATAATTTTGGATATTTTGAGTATGAAAACATAGAAAACCGCACAAACAATAACTAAAATTATAAAACTTTACGAGTAGGTCGGATTCACAACACATAAGGAAACACAACTTATAGAAGTGAGTTTCGACTCACGATTTGCAAGATACGGCAATATATCACTTGCATACAAGCAATAAAAAATAAAGTGATACATTGCTGTATATCGCAAAGCATGAGTCAAAACTCACTTCTCCAAGTTATGTTAGCTTATGTGTGGTGAATACGATCTACTCACAAAGTTTCGTAATTTTTTGTTGTCGCTTGTGCAGTTTTACTTGTTCTAGCTCACTATTTATAATATCAGAATGTTTTTTAGTCATTTTGATAGAATCAACTATAATTTGTAAGTACTAATTGCATTGAATATCATTCAGTTTGATGTTTGATGTTAGATGTTCGGTTTGTGATGTTAGATATGGAGAATGATGAAGAGAACTTTGTTGCCGATGATAATTGCACAAGAAAGTGAATCTAGGCCGCAAGTTGATGAGCACCTCAAACCAGAGATAGGTATGATGTTTCATACTCTAGAGGAAGTGGAATGTTTTTACAAGAGTTATGCTAGATGTGCGGGTTTCATTCTCTATCCACAGAGAATCTTGGAGGTCAATCTCTATCCACAGATCATCCTGGAGACTATTTCACTCTCGTCTTAGAATCTTTGAGAAAACCTTACTCCGCAGGTCATCCTGGAGACTATTTCACTCTCGTCTTAGAATCTTTGAGAATACCTCCTTCCGCAGGTCATCCTGAGCCCTTATCACACCAATGTCCCATGAGCATCGCTCTCGTCCTGGAATACTGGAGATCATTCCTGCTCTGCAGATCATTTTGGAGCCTCTTTCATTCCTCGTCCTAGAATACTGAGGAATATCTCACTCCACGGATCATCCTAGAGCCCTTATACTAACGTTTTCTCTTGCTCTGTCACATCTCCCAGCTTGTGCATGTCCTTATATCCAAATATAAGTAATACTGCCTAGAGCTAGCTCACACTACCAGACTTACATCAACGTCACTGAGAACACTAGCCCACACAGGGCATTTTCTCATCTTTCAATAGTTCACGATCTGCCAGTACTTTGGGTCTTGTTCAACCTCTACAGCCTACACAGTAAAAACAACACCACATTTGCTCTAGGGTTCTTTAGGTTAACGCCTAACTCTTTCAGGTATTCAAAAATTGATTCTTTCATATTCCTAATTTGTCTTTTATTTATTTCCTAAAATAATCATTCTCAAATAACTAAATTTCTCTTTTCTTTAATTAAAAAATCCTCAATCCTAGTTACAATAGGATTCCAAAACTTGTAGTTCTAATCAATGATTTCTAATCAACATTTTAAACTCAATCACTAGATCTAAAATTAATCCTCAATTAAATCTGGAATTTAATCCTAGATTATTACTACCAATTTCCATTTAAATAATCTCCTATAAAACAAAGCTTTGATTCCCAAAATAGCAACAAAAAAAAACTATAAAATCAAATAATTAGACCCCTCGAGATGTAACACCCTAAAATTTTAAATAATATTTTTTAGATTAATAAATAAATTAAAGTGATTTTTTTGTGATTTAATAAACATTTTTTCTAAAATTTTTTAACTTTTTGCACGTGTAAAACACATGCAAATATTTTCTTGAGAAACTCAAAGTCAGAAAATATTTTGGGGAAACCTAATATTTATTAGTAGGTATTATTTATGGATTTTTTGGATTTTTGAATTTTTTTGGCATTTTGCAAATATTACAAAAAGAGGGGTTTTTGTGCAAAATTACTACTTTGAGTAAAGACTCCAGTTTTTTGGATTTCTAGGCTGAGCATGATGGTTTGACAACTCAGAGGTAAATATTTTAATTTTTATTCTAATAGATTTGGTTTATTTTGCTTATTTGTTAATGAAGAGTCTTTTTGCAAAATTACCACTTTGAGGCAAAAAATACAAAATTTATTTTTCTGGAGTTGAAACTCGTGCCGGCCAGATCTGGGAGGGATATTTTGACTTAATCTCAACTAAATTGGTCAATCTAGTTATCTAGTATAAAGGATCTATATATGTAAAGATATATTCTAAAGGAATATTTTGCAAAATCTCCTCAAAACCCTAATGAATGTGTATAATGAGATTATGTGATGTAGGATGCATAAAGGAGGATTCTTTACTGACTGAACATATACGATATGTTAGGGGGTTTGATTTGATTAAAACATGTTGTAGATGCAAGTAATCAAGGGCAAAGCGATATAACTAGTTTGTATGTGTGTTTAACAAATTGCAAGGGAAGTTTTAAGAACAAAAGATCAAGTTTTGAAGGGTTGAATTGAACTTTGGATTTGGGTCTGACGGGGCAGGCCGAAATTGAATTTTTTTTGAGTTTTGTGATGTTTTCAAGTGGATCTTCGAGTATATTGAAACTGAGATTGAATTGAATGATACACCACTCATATACAATGATTTCTTGATGCTTTTGCTGATGCATATACACATAGATACACATGTATATCCATATATTCCTGATTTGAAGGATTTTGATGAAAATTGCTCTTTTGTGATTTTGTTGAAAGTTTGAACTAATTTATGAACTCCAGTATGTTAGACAAGTTGTATTTAGTCCTCTCAGGATTGTTACTTTACTAATTTATGGTTTTAAAGAATTAAAACTAAGTATGTGTTGAAAGGTGCACAATTATTAAAGCTGTTCTCCCTTGGCATGACAGTCGACCACCCTAGATTTCGTACATGAAATGACGGTCGACTGTCAATTATGAAATTTTGGATTTTTAGCATGTCAGTCAACCGCTATTATTTTGAACTATGATGTCGGTCGACTGACAACTTCGTTACTGATTGTTTTGTTGAGTTTTCTTGCTGTTTTCTTGAACGATTATTTGTTCGAACTTATGGATTATTGGACTACTGTTTTAAATGAAGTTTTTGCTACATATTATTGTATTTTACAGAGAGTTATATTTTGATTATAATAGAGTTTAATTGGTATTTCTACGACTTTAGAAAGCGAATTATATACAGTTTTTGACGGATTAATGTTTTGTGATTTTTCTATATCTTCAAAATGTGAAACTCAGTTATTTAATAGATTTAATCTCAAATTTTACTTCTGAAAATTTGTCGGTATTTAGATAAATGTGGATTTATTTGGTTAAAGAAGTTTTCTTAATATGAATGAATTGATGATGGAATCAAGAGAATTTTAATGAAAGATTTGTGTTGATATTTGAGTTGTGAGTCTCTAGAGATTGAGTGAGATTCCTGTAAACCGGTAGATGAGATTTTGTGGATCTTGGCCAGTTGGGGCATTGGGGTTGTTTTGGTGGAATTAAGTTGGGAAGGGTACACCAACTCTAGGGAGGGGGAAGTTGTGTTTTAAATTAATAATAATCAACTTAAGGACATGCACTAGTAGAGATGTGATAGAACTTGGAAAACGTAAGTATGGGCTCTATTGTTTGTCCAACAGATGTATTCCAGGACTGTGTGTTGTTGTGTCCCTAGTATATTCACGTATCGAGGGTCGGCAAGCCTATTCACGGAATGTCTAGAGGACGTATGTTCGCGTGTCGATGGTCGGTAGGCCTATTCACAGAACATACGGTGCATTCGCGTGTCAAGGATTGGCAGGCCTATTCACAGAATGGACTGTGTATCTGCACGTCGAGGGTTAGCAGACCTATTAGTGGGGTACATGACAGGGAGGTGATTCTCCAAAGTTTAGAGCTATACTTACATGATGCTTGCGCATCGAAGGTTGTTAGGCCTATTCGCGGAGTATTCTAGATCTTGTTTCTATTACCGTACTAGGATTAGCTGCATGACAAGGGATTTAACCCTATAAAGTGGAGAACGGTAAGGGCTTGCACTGGACCTATATAGTATGGAATGCATTGAATCCGACAAGTATGCATTAGACAGTCATCATACTGCATTGTGTTTTTTTGACTTGTATTATGCATGCTGTTTTCTGTTTTCCTACACTTGACACTTAGCTTAGTTTCACTTGATATTTTATGCTTTATTTATCGTTATTTCATATTCTGTTTTGTTACTATTGTCGGAATGTGTTGGTTATGAATTTATTCTTTATGTTTCATTTAAATTGTATTTCTTTTGATGTCACTCACACCGTTATGTCTGACCCCTGTAGTTTTGGGGGTTTGGATTATCTCTAGCCTCATGTTTTACATGTAGGTACCATTAGCTTGGGATTGGATGCATGTGGTTGGATGATAATATGGCTTATGCAAATTGTAAAAGAATGTGTTGGAAAAGAAAGAAACAGTAATTTAAGGTGTTTACTTTCCGCTGTGCTATGTAAAGAATTGATGTAATAAAAGTTGAATTTTTTTTCTGTGTTTGGCTATGTTTACTATTACATTGAGGTAGATACTAGGAATTGTGCCACGTATTTATTTATTGAAAATTCGTGGCGCTACAGAGTTTGGTATCAGAACATGCTTCAATAATAATGATAAACATGGTATAAGAATAAACCTAGGTGGACATTAGAGCGTGAGTACCTAGGTGTAGACATTAGAGCGTGAGTATCAAATAGAATTAAAAACAAGATGAAATGGTTTGGGCATGATTGAGACTTTGCCATAAGGTATTGATGTGAATATGAATTATGTTGTGATGCTCTAACTTTTCTTCATTTTGCAGTATTCAGTATAATGGCAGGACCGAGGACCAGGAATGGTGGAAATGGTGATGGGGTTAAAGGTTCCCAAGGGGGCGGACTTGATCTAGAGACGGAAATTGCCAGGGTGTATCAAACCTTGAACACATTCATGGCAGCCAACATGACTTGGAATAAGAATCAAGGGGCTGGACCAGTGCTTGTTAATGTTGATCCAATTAAACAAGTTGAGTCTTTCAAGCAGATGAAGCCGCCTGTTTTTGAAGGGCAGTCTGATCCAAATGAGGCTGATGATTGGATTAGAAAGATGAAGGTAGTCTTCGAGGTTTTGGAAACCCCAGCAGCCAATAAGGTGAAATTGGCTACAATGCAGTTAGAGATGGATGCTGTCGTCTGGTGGTAGTCAGTGAAGATGACTTTTGGGGGTGAACAGGTGACTTGGGAGGCTTTTCTTGAGGAGTTTAGGGATCATTTCTTTCCTTTGGATATTTAGGAGAAGAAGGCAACATAATTCTTGAACCTACAACAAGGTAACATGTCACTGCGCGAATATGAGACTAAGTTTGCCCAGCTGTCAAGGTATGCACCGGAGTTGATAGTTGACTAAGCAAAGAAGGCCAAGAAATTCGAGCAGGGTTTGAGGCCGAATTTGAGGTCTCGGATGATACCGTTAGGCATCAGAAGGTTTGATAAGCTGGTCAGGAGAGCAGCTATGACAGAAGAGGATATGGATCAGTTCCAGAAGAAGCAGGAGACCTGGAACAGGAACAAGAGGCTAGCAGCAAATCAGAGTGGGAAGAAGTTCCCAGTGAAGCAGAGCAGGTTCAGTAGGCCAGACCAGAAGGCACCCGCAATTCAAGGTATGACTTGTTTCAACTATGGATAGGCAGACCACTATCAGTCAGCATGCGCCAAATCACCTAAGGTGCGGTCTTATCAGTGTGGTCGTGAAGGCCATATCAGACCAAACTGTCTGCAGTTAAAGAAGGAAGGTGCAAGCAGAGGCAAATTCCAGAGGCAGGGGCAAGTGTTCGCATTAACTGAGGAGGATGGGGGTAACTCAAAAAATGTGATCCAGGGTATGCAAGAATTTTTAATTTATTTATTTGGTGTATTAAGTAAAATTTTGTTTAAGAATAATTGGAGATTTGAGTATCATTCTTCATGTAACAGGATTTGTCTTGATTAATGGAATAAAAGCAAAAGTTTTATTTGATACTGGTTCTTCGCATACATTTGTGTCGCCCAATTTTGCTAAAGTTTTAGGTGTGGAACTTAAGGTATTTCCAGGCAGTGTCGTGTCAGTGGAAACACCATCAGGAGAAGAATTGATTGAAGATCAGTATTATGAGGGCTATGATATCGAGATTGGTGGGAGATTATTCGGCATTGATCTCATTGAACTAAATGTCTTGGGTGTGGATGTGATCGTGGCATTGATTGGATGGCAATATATGATGTCACAATTGAATGCATGAAGAAAGAGGAGTTGGTGAAGGCACCTGGAGGACCCACAGTGACTTTTCAGGGGAAGAAGAAGAACCCAAACGTGGCTGCAATGGTATCTAAGTTGATAATTCCAGATGAAGTCAAAAGCATTCCAGTTGTCAGGGATTTTCCTACGGTATTCTTGGAAGATATACCAGGGTTACCGCCGCAGCAAGATGTTGAGTTCTGCATCAATATTCAGCCGGAAGTGCTCCGATTTCTAAGGCTCCGTACAGGATGGCACTTGTGGAGCAGGATGAAGTTAAGAAGCAGATTAAGGAATTGCTGAGCAAGGGATTCATTAGGCCGAGTACTTCACCGTGGGGAGCACCAGTGTTGTTAGTGAAGAAGAAGGATGGGTCAATGAGGATGTGCATTGACTACTGGGAGTTGAACAGGGTGACCATTCAGAACAAGTATCCGCTTCCACAGATTGATGATCTGTTTGATAGGCTTCGGGGAGCAGCTGTATTTTTGAAGATTGATCTGCGATAAGGTATCACCAGGTCCGAGTTAAGGAGGAAGATGTGAGTAAGACAGCTTTCAGAACTCGTCATGGACTCTATGAGTTTTTGGTGATGCCATTCGGAGTGACGAATGCGCCAGTAGTGTTCATGGACATGATGAACTAGATTTTGCGGCCGTTTATTGATTCCTTCATGGTGGTATTCATTGATGATATTCTGGTATATTCAAAGTCGGAGGAAGAACACTCTAAGCATTTGGTAGAGGTATTGAAGAAGTTACAGGAGCATAGCTTGTATGCCAAGCTGTCGAAGTGCGAGTTTTGGAAGTTCGAGGTAGCTTTCCTTGGTTATATCCTTTCTAAGGAGGGAGTGGCCACCGATCCTCAGAAGGTTGAAGCAGTGAAGAATTGGCCCATGCTGACGGTAGGGAAGGAGGTCAGGAGTTTCTTAGGATTGGATGGGTACTACAGGAGATTCATTCAGGCTATGCACAGATCATAGTTCCTTTGACAGGATTGACTCGGAAGAACATGGCCTTCACCTGGACTGATAAGTGTGAGGCAAGTTTCCTAGAGCTAAAGGAGAGGTTGACGACTGCACATTGGTGAGATTGTGAGAATTCATGGGATTCCTGTGTTGATTGTTTCTGACAGGGATAAGAGGTTCACATTGAGGTTTTGGAAGGATTTGCAAGCAGCTTTGGGTACCAGAACCGATTTCAGTACTGCTTTCCATCCGCAGACCGATGGTCAGACTGAAAGGGTGAATCGGGTATTAGAAGATATGCTGAGGGCTTGTGTTATAGATTTTGGTGGCAGTTGGGAAAGGTACTTGGCATTGGTTGAGTTTGCCTATAACAATAGTTACCATGCAAGTATCGGGATGACTCTGTATGAAGCTTTGTACGGGAGGAAGTGCAAGACGCCCATATGTTGGTACGAAGTTGGTAAGAGACAGATGTTTGGGCCTAAGATTGTGCAGTAGACATCGGAGAAGATCCAGCTGATTCGTAAGAGGTAATTCGAGGCTTAGAGTAGGCAGAAGAGTTATGCAGACACCCGACGGAGGGAACTTGGAGTTTAAGGTTGGGGATGTAATTTTCCTCAAGGTGTCTCCGGCTAAAGGAGTAATCAGGATCGGGAAGGGAGGCAAGTTGGCGCCAAGGTACATTGGGCCATACAGGATTTTGAGGCGGATTGGTAAGACAACATATAAGTTGGAACTACCGGAAGAATTGGCGCAAGTGCATGACGTGTTCCACGTATTGATGTTGAGGAAGTATGTGCGGATCGGAGTCATCAGTTGGCGGAAGTACCCGAGGCACTGCAGCTGAACTTGAGTTACAAGGAGCAGCCTGTAGAGATTGTTGACCGTCGAGAGAAGGTGTTGAGAAATAAGGTGATACCTATGGTCAAGGTATTGTGGAGGAACTAGCTGTTCAAGAAAGCTACTTGGGAGCCGGAGGATCGCATGCAAAATGATATTTTTGAGCTCTTTGTATGATTGTATTTTTTTGGTTAAATTGTATTGTCTTGTATGATTGTATTCTTTAAACTATATTTCCATTTATGTGATTGCATCTTTTTGCTTTAGTTGTTTGGTCCCTAATAACAGTAGTTCTGAGGACAGAACTATTCTACGGAGGGAGTGATGTAACACCCTAGAATTTTAAATAATGTTTTTGAGATTAATAAATGAATTAAAGTGGTTTTTGGTGATTTAAGAAACATTTTTTTTCCTTCTGAAATTCTTTTTTTTGCACGTGTAAAACACGTGCAAATATTTTTTTTAGAAATTCAAAGTCAGAAAATATTTTGGGAAAACCTAATATTTATTAGTAGGTATTATTTATGAATTTTCTAGATTTTTTATATTTATTTGGCATGTTTGCAAATATTACAAAAAGAGGGACTTTTGTTCAAAATTACCACATGGAGAAAAATCTCCAGTTTTTTGGATTTCTGGGCTGAGCATGATGGTTGGCTAACTTAGAGGTAAAGAGTTTAATTTTTATTCTAATAGATTTGGTTTTTTTTTGCTAATTTTTTAAAGAAGGGTCTTTTTGCAAAATTGCCACATGGAGGCAAAAATTACAAAATTGATTTTTTTGGAGTTGAAACTGGTGCCGGCCAGATCTGGAAGGGATATTTTGATTTAATTTCAACTAAATTGGTCAATTTAGTTACCTAGTATAAATGATCTATATGTAAAGATATATTCTAAAGGAATATTTTGCAAAATCTCCTCAAAACCCTAATACATCGGATTTCAGTTATTAAAAGGGCTGCTACAGCCATCCCTCCTCTGCACAAAATGAAAAGTATATTTTTATTATTGATTTCTTGGAGTTTTGAAGCGAGGATCTTTGATTTTTGCAAAAGGAGGAGCTTTCCTTATTCTTTAATACCTTCGTTGAATCTTCAACAAGGTGAGTGACATATGTTTGATTTCTTGTTGTTTTATACATATCACATATGATGATTTGCCTAGTAGAATGCATGTGAGAAGATTGTGCGATGATATAATGAATAATTCGATGGATGAGTAATTAGAACTTTTATGAGTAATATGCAATGGATGATTAATTCTATTGTATAGATGATCTTAAGAATGTTAAGAACCTAATATAACTCTTGGATGTGCTATTTCTTGCTGATTTGAATGTGTATAATGAGATTATGTGATGTAGGATGCATAAAGGAGGATTCTTTACTGGTTGAACATATACGATATGTTAGAGGGTTTAATTTGATTAAAACATGTTGTAGATGCAAGTAATCAAGAGAAAAGCGATATAAATAGTTTGTATGTGTGTTTAACAAATTGCAAGGGAAGTTTTAAGAACAAAAGATCAAGTTTTGAAGGGTTGAATTGAATTTTGGATATGGGTCTGATGGGGCAGGCCGAAATTGAATTTTTTTGAGTTTTGTGATGTTTTCAAGTGGATCTTCGATGTATATTGAAACTGAGATTGAATTGAACGATACACCACTCATATACAATGATTTCTTGATGCTTTTGCTGATGCATATACACATATATACACATGTATATCCATATATTCCTGATTTGAAGGATTTTGATGAAAAATTGCTCTTTTGTGATTTTGTTGAGAGTTTGAACTAATTTATGAACTCCAGTATGTTAGAAAAGATGTATTTAGTCATCTCAGGGTTGTAACTTTACAAATTTATGCTTTTAAGGAATTAAAACTAAGTATCAGTTGAAAGGTGCAAGAATATTAAACTTGTTCTCCCTTGGCATGACGGTCGACCGCCTAGATTTTGTACATGAAATGACGGTCGACTGTCAATTGTGAAATTTTGGATTTTTAGCATGTCAGTCGACCGGTATTATTTTGAACCGTGATGTCGGTCGACCGACAGTTGCGTTACTGATTGTTTTGTTGAGTTTTCTTGCTGTTTTCTTGAACGATTATTTCTTCGAACTTATGGATTATTAGACTGCTGTTTTAGATGTAGTTTTTGCTAGATTACTATATTTTACAGAGAGTTACATTTTGATAATAATAGAGTTTAATTGGTATTTCTATGACTTTAGAAAGCTAATTATCTACGATTTTTGAAGGATTAATGTTTTGTGATTTTTCTGTAACTTCAAAATGTGAAACTCAGTTATTTAAGAGATTTAATCTCAGACATTACTTCTGGAAATTTGTGGGTATTTGGATAAATGTAGATTTGTTTGGTTAAAGAATTTTTCTTAATATGAATGAATTGATGATGGAATCAAGAGAATTTTAATGAATGATTTGTGTTGATATTTGAGTTGTGAGTCTCTAGAGGTTGAGTGAGATTCCTGTAAACCGACAGATGAGATTTTGTGGATCTTGGCCAATTAGGGCTTTGGGGTTGTTTTGGTGGAATTAAGTCCGGCGGGGTACACAAACTCTAGGGAGGGAGAAGTTGTGTTGTAAATTAATAATAATCAACCTAAGGACAGGCACTAGTGGAGATGTGATAGAACTTGGGAAATGTAAGTATGGGCTCTGTTGTTAGTCCAACAGATGTATTCCAGGACTATGTGCTGTTGTGTTCCTAGTATATTCGTGTGTCGAGGGTCGGCAAGCCTATTCCCAGAATGTCTAGAGGATAGTTGGTATGTTCACGTGTCGAGGGTCGGCAGGCCTATTCACGAAATGTACTATGTATATGCATGTCGAGGGTTAGCAGGCCTATTCGTGGGATACACGACAGGGAGGTGTTTCTCCAGAGTTTAGAGCTATGCTTACATGATGCTTGCGCGTCGAGGGTTGTTAGGCCTATTTGCGGAGTATTCTAGATCTTATTTCTATCACCGTAGTAGGATTAGCTGCATGATGAGGGATTTAACCCTATAAAGTGGAAAACGATAAGGGGTTGCACCGAACCTATATAGTATGGAATGCATAGAATCCGACAAGTATGCATTAGAGAGTCATCATACCGCATTGTTTTTTCTTGACTTCCATTGTGCATGATGTTTTCTGTTTTCCTACACTTAACACTTAGCTTAGTTTCACTTGATGTTTTATGCTTTATTTATCGTTATTTCATATTCCGTTTTGTTACTACTTTGGGAATGTGCTGGTTATGAATTTATTCTTTATGTTTCATTTAAATTGTATTTCTTTTGATGTTACTCACACCGTTATGGCTGACCCCTGTAGTTTTGGGGTTAGGGTTATCTCTAGTCACATGTTTTACAGGTAGGTACCATTAGCTTGGGATTGGATGCATGTGGTAGGATGATAATATGGCTTATGCAAATTGTAAAAGAATGTGTTGTAAAAGAAAGAAAATGTTATTCAAGGTGTTTACTTTCCACTGTGCTATGTAAAGAATTGATGTAATAAAAGCTGAAAAATTTTCTGTGTTTGGCTATGTTTTCTATTACATTGAGGTAGATACTAGGAATTGTGCCACGTATTTTCATATTTATTTATTGGAAGTTCGGGGCACTACATGAGACTTGAACCTGCAACCTCTAGACCACCATGTCATACCCAATATCCAGTCCCGCAAGCCCCCTTTTCTGTCCTCTTATTCTGAAACACAACTTTACCCGAAAGTGAACCCAATCCTAAAAACAATTGGAGTTTCTACAGATTTTAACTTAGGTTTGGATCTCTAAATGATTTCTACTCAAATAAATTTTAATTTAATCCCAGAACTAATCTCAGTTAGATCTAGATTGAATTAATGTCTAAAGATAAATAAATTATAGATTAAAATTAGATCAAGTCTAAATTGAAAACTAAATTAGTCTGAATTAACATTACTTCTTAAATTAAAATTTAATTTACATCTTAATTTAATCTACTCTAATTTAAAAAATCAGTCTTAATTTAATCAAGATCATATCTCATATTTATCTAAATTAATTCTAACCGAAATCTAAATTAAAAGAATCAATTCGAAAGAATGGAAAACTAAATATATTAAAATAAAAATAAAAATATCCTAAATATGAGTCTACCCTGACTCGAACCCGCAACCTACTAAACCCAAGCCGCATCAACTGTCATCTTGGTTCCAATAAATCAATATAACCTAAAACTGACCCCGATTTGATTTACTCTAGATCAAACCTGAATCTAAACCGAGCTCTACAAACTTGTCAACATTGCTAAAACTTACTCACGATTTATAGAGAACAGTTCCCATCGAAACTATGATTTGAATAATCAAAAATCAATATTTTTGCACTTATATCACTTATGAATTTACTAAACCATATGCATTACTCCAACAGAAAACTATTTAGCATAATATACCGAAAGAAGAGTTCTTTTGCATGTTTTATGTCTCTACTATGATATAGTCGTTTATGCATAATCAATCACTTCAAAAATTAAATTCTTATTTCAAACCATTCACTTCATCAATCAAATATACCGAACAACAATTTTTACAGATTTACTCATGGTACTAATTCGATTAAAATATATAACCATACGAATCTAGTATGCTTTCTATCATTGATCTAAAAAAACAATACAACAAAGTAGAGGAACACCCACCTTGATTAGATGTAGAATGAACTCTTAGGTTTGCCTTCTCCTCCTAGATTGGGGCCTCTAAATAGCTCATTACCAAAGCTCCAAAGTAAAATCACTTCAATTGCACCAATGAGAAAATCCTTCTTCTCTCCTTCTCTTGTGTTCTTGGCCGGCCAATGGTGAGGGTATGGGGGGTTTTCAGTGGCAGGATGGGGGAGGGGGGGGGGGGGGGGGGGCGTTACACAATGCTTTAAATTCATAATCTTCCCTTAAGGTGCTCCCATATTTAATGAATTTAAAACAAAAAATTGAATTCAAAACTTTTTCTTCTCCCTACCATGGTAACCGGCCAAACAATGGGCTTCCCTATTTGGGTTGGGCTCGATTTGAGTCGGGCTCAACCAAGTAAAAAAAAGAAAATATCCTTTTATTTTAATTCATAAACTTTAAAATATTATGACCCAAAATAATAGTTCATTTAAAAATAAAAATTTTATAGAATGAAATATAAATAAGTGACTAATTGATAAAGCGAATAATACAAATCAAAACTTTTCAGAATTTCATGCATGTGCCACAGTAGGTGGAATAGTTCCGTCAGTTGTTACAATTCACGCTCTATCATGTACCGTTAAATTTAGATAAGTATCAAGTCTTGCCCCATCACCTGCCTCTTTAAGACTGCGGCGGCATTATTTCAGGATCTCCCACATAATCTCCTTAACACTCTTGGGCACGGTATTTGCTAACATACGAGCAACTATCCCCAGCCATCTCCCATATGTTATCAATCTAAAATGATAATAAATATGTAAAGTAAACAACATTGTTAGGAAATCATATATACATCAAATGTAAATATAACAATACATACATCCCTACGATAAATATATAAATATATAAAGTAGACTAACCATGGCTCGATACGATGACACCTTCGGTTGATATATCGTTTGAGAAGATGAATACGCTGGTGGTGGTTCCTCCTCTATCGCAGGAATCGGTATCTAGATCCCCACTGGTACAATGGTATGCAGAGATACATAAAATCTTGTAATGCGCTTATACCATGTCATATAATCATCTTGCCTCGAGCCATCGTAAGGTATTTGACATCCCACCACCATACGAATCTCTGATTCCAATTTACCACATGTAATCGATGGAAATTCCCCCAATCAAAATTGGACACGCGACCTGTCCCTTTCACTTCATACAATTTCTTGTCGTACGAGCGGGCTTCGGGAATCTTCTGCTGCAAACAAAACTACCAAAGTACTATATCTGGGATAGCAAAACTCAATAAAGACTTGTACAATGAAACTAACACCGCATTTCCCCAATTATACTGGCTGGCCATGCTGAGGTTGCCCAACAATTGTACATACATAAGTGGCACGAGATCACTGGAGGAGTTTGGAAAGAGCACACCTCCAATAAGACTTACAATGTAGGCACATGTGTAGTACTTGATGTCTTTGTCAGTAGAGTCTTCTTTCAAATACCCTGTGAATCTTCTCTTCATCCATGCCAATCAGAGCGATTTACAGTCGAAAACTTCTTTAATTTTTTTTTCTTCTTTAGCTTGACCTACAGTTATAGCTTTAGTTACGACTGTAATACGCCAAATTTCTAAGATAGGTATGTGCATACATGGAATACACACAAGGTGTTTGATAAAATGTCTCAATGAATGTGTATGCATATGAAATGTTTGATGAAATGCCTAAATGAAAGTTAGAAAGTAGTAGATAAGTTTAGTCCCACATAGGTGGTAAAATTGGGTAACTAAGTACATATATTAGGTTTCCCATGATCCAAGAGTACCAACTAAGTTGTAGTACTTTTCGAGAGGCTACGCCCTATGATGGGGCGGTGGTTAGGTGATATATGCACGTGGTTAGATTCTTAGGACCGTGTGGGAAGGCAATTAACAAAACCTAGTCACGTGCGGAGCATAGCACGCTAGTCAAAGTCCTCCAAATCATGCTCACGATCGGTGGACCTTGGGCATTACAAATATGGTATTAGAGTCAAATTTCTACATCGATAGTGAGTAACACATCGGTTAGAAAGAAAAATCTTGGATTAAGCACAGCTTCAATCTTAGCGATGACACTAAGTCTTAAGGGGCGGAGAATGTAATACCCCTGGATTTCTAAGATAGGTAGTGTGCATACATGGAATGCACACAAGGTGTTTGATAAAATGTCAGAATGAATGTGTACGCATATGAAGTGTTTGACAAAATTGCCTAAATAAAAGTTAGAAAGTAGTAGATAAGTTTAGTCCCACATAGGTGGTAAAATAGGGTAACTAAGTGCATATATTAGGTTTCCCATGTTCCAAGAGTACCAACTAAGCTATATCACTTTTGTTGAGGCTATGCTCTTTGGTGGGGCCGTTGTTAGGTAACATATGCACGTGGTTAGATTCTTAGGACCGTGTAGGACCTAGGCATGTGCGGAGCATAGCACGCTAGTTAAAGGCCTCCAAATCATGCTCACGATCGGCGGACCCGGGGCATTACAACGGCTTCATCTTCACATATTGCCCTAACTTCAGTTGCAACTTCATCTTTCTTTGCAGCCCATTCAACTTCTAAATCAACACTAAGGTAATCTGGTACAACTTCTACTCGGTCGAAGTCCATATTTTTTGTCACGACCACCCCATCTATAGGAAGTCCGAAATTCATTACTACATCTTAGAGAGTGACTGCCATCTCTCCTACCGATAGATAGAATGTGTGTGTCTCTGCCCTCCATCGCTCGATAAGAGCTGTAAGTAAGTGCCAATCAAGCTTCGCACCCCACATCAATCCGACTCCATAGAAACCAGCTTGGACCAATAACGTATGGGTACAAGGGTCCATGGGAAGAGTTGCGTGCGTCCGAAAGTTTTGCGGACCCATCCCACACGGCTTGAGATCTATGTATGTGTTGCAACATGAGTATGCTTGGGTCTTCCGGTCCTGGACCAAAGACGAAGCACCGACATCGGCAAAAGAAGAATGGTGGGCACTAACCTACACGAACATATACAAATCTTGTTATTATTAATACAATATTACATATTCATATTCAAAACTAACACTAATAAAAATTCTTGTGCGAACCGTTGACCACTACCGCTACTAGACGGCCCTGACGATCCCTTCGTTCTAGCCATTTCTCCATCAACAATAATACCACAATTCTCAGTAACAAATATTGATTCATATAGATCAAACAAAATTTACATAATGTAATAAACATATATCAACAATAATAAAGAAATTACATCACTAAAAATTCCATTTGTAATGATAATAATCAACATTCACTTAGCCAATTCATGATTCAATCGATATTTTCCAATACGAGTTAAAAATTGCGCTTCAATGCTGTTCATAGCTCACCCAACACTTTAACCATTTTTGGGATTGTATGCTAGCATATATAGTGCAGCTAATATATTTAGATTTCAAGCTTAATTAATAAGAGTTCCAATTTATGTTAAGTCACTGATATTGTAAAAAGTGAGCTAAAACATAGAAAACTACACAATGACAACAAAAAATTACAAAACTTTGTGAGTAGGTTGGATTCACCACACACAACCTAACACAACTTATAGAAGTGAGTTTCGACTCACGGTTTGTAAGATTCGGTCATGTTTCACTTTAAATTTTTTTTTGCTTGTATGCAAGTGATATTTTGCCGTATCATGCAAACTGTGAGTCGGAACTCACTTCTACAAGTTGCGTTAGCTTGTGTGTTGTGAATCCGACCTACTCGCAAAGTTTCGTAATTTTTTGTTGTTGTTTTGCGGTTTTACAAATATCAGTCTAGAAGAATATTTCTAGGTTTTCTTTAGTCATTGTGTACTTAAGAAGATATGTGCACGTGCACGCACACACGAGGACACTTTCAGTTGGGCCCTCTATTATGTTATGTTACTTCCTACAGCAGAGTGTAGAAGGTAAATCGCCAAGTTGATAGATGGCCTTCAAGGATCGCTTCTACAGCTCATGCTAACCCCCCCCCCCCGCTCATGCCTTCAAGGATATGATAAAGATGCTTATATTGAAAATCTCTAAGTTCTTTATAAATTCAATGTCTCATAATTAGTATCTTATAAGTGACATCATTATTAGGATGGTCTTAGCGTTTCTGCATCACAATGAGATTGGTCATAGCACACCGATCTCCATGAAGGTTTAATAAAGTTTTATAACAATCAACTTCTATAAAATTGGAGCCAACTTCATGGCCCAGTTATGAAAAGGAGGAGTAAGGAGGCTCAGTTATAAAATTAGAGCCAACTTCACGGCCCATTTATGAAAAGGAATCACTAGATTTGTCCATTAAGCTATGCAAATTGGTCAAAAGTGCCCACCACGACCAAGACGACTGCATTTGCTAATATAAAGGTATTCTCTTTCTGAAAACGTATTAATCAAACTAAGTTTATGCATCTAAGTTTAGATTTTTTAATGAATGTTATTTTGTCGCAACATTTATCTTACCCTGTCGTTCTAGATACTTGGGTTGACAAATCGGTTTCTAAGAAGTGGAGGAATTATAAAAGCTATCCGAAAAGGATGTTTTATTATCCGAAAGATATCTGAGGTAAAAAATGCAAGGGAAGCTCCACCCCAAGTCGAGACTCAAGATTGGCAATTCCTTGTCAAAATTTTGAAGTCAGAGATAAGAAAGGTGTTCATATGCATATAAGGTTTAATTTTAAAGTGTTTGTTTAATTCATGCTAATTGAGTTTTAATAATTTTAAATTGTACAGAAAACGACAGAAACCGACAAAAGCAGTTGAGATTGTTTGAAACTACTAAACACCTACGGTAGTAGTTGCTTTGTTGTAGTGAGAGAGTAATTGGTATGTTCGTAGTTTCTGTCATTTGAAGTTTTTTTCTTATTTTAAATTTTTTAGTCATTAGGTTTTTCAGGTCTTTAGCACAATAAAATATCACATGACTTGATCACTGCATCTTACTCATCTATAGGAAGAGACATTGGATGGTGCCCCCATCAGCGAGATAGATTTTTTTGTTGCTACCCACAAAAAAAAATGGGAGCTTTGTGGATGATGCATCAACAAATATAATGGAAAATTTTTAAATCTTGTGTGCTTGTTGATATTTAATTTGCTTTCAAATAAATAATTTAATCTTAATATTTTCTTCAGTCATTTTGTAGAAAAAGGCCAGGGAGCTGCATGAAGAGAGGTCTTCAACTGCTTCCTCTGATCCATTAACACTTCAGCATGAAGTTAAGACCGAAGTGAGGGGTAGAGAGGGACATGGTAGTGTGCGTTAATTAGGTTTAGGATAAACCCTCTTAAGTCTATAGTCCTTGTGCATCTACTTCTGAGAGGTCCCACGGCAAAGAGGTGCCTGAGTTGAGGGCAGAGATGCAACAACTTAGAGATTTTGTTGCATATGTACTCAGGCAACAAAATCCTAACGCTGAAATACAATTCTCGACACTGGTTAGTAATATAACTTAACTTGTTTTTTTTTGGAGTAAACAAAAAATTGACATGGGATAAATATATGGCATGATAATAGGAAAAATGTTTTGTGATCATTTGGTTTTATTCTCATGAAATTTTTTTGTGTAAGACAAATTTTGTGATCATTTGGTCTTATTCAAATATACATTATATATATCAATAAATTTTAAAAAATTATAAAACTTGACTGGATTGACGTTTCATATATTGGTGAGAAATTCCAATTTATAGAATATCATTTGAAAATATATGTCAGAGGATATATACTCAGATCAACATCTACTTGAGCAGTTTTCAATCTAATCAAAATGAGAGCGAAACAAGTGAAATCTTAACAAATGAGTTCCAAAAAATACAAAACTTTGCTTAAAGTTATGAAACATCATTTATAGGCTAATTCAACTGGTAAAACTGAGGTTCAACTCACGATTTGAAAGATATGACTCCGTATCACTTTCAACTAATAAAATAACAGATACTCTCGTAATAACAGATACTCTCATACTTGAGAAAATTTATATGCAATGGGAGAGTGAATAAATTCTAAAAAATTATGAAAATTTGCACGCATATGTAAACGCTATTCAAGAGTTAATGCAAGTTTCAAAAGTAATTTTAGATGCATGAAAATCAAGATGAGTCATTTTCGCTAAAAGTCAAGTAAAATATTCAAGTTTAGATCCCACCCATTACTTGATTAGTAACAAGAAACCAAATAAAATAAACAGGCTCACCAATTTTTAGCTCCACGCCTAAATTTGATGGAGAATAATCCTTTTTCTTTGCTCAATACTTCATTTTAGCTTAAAATCACAATTGGCTAAGTGTAACGACATGTTTGTGAGCATTTGGTCTTATTAAAAAATACACTATATATATAATAAAATTTCAAAATTATAAAACTTGATAAGATTGAAGTTTGGTATATTATCAACAAAATTTAAAGAATATCATTTGGATATATGCCAAAAGATATAAACTCGGGATTACAGCTACTTCAGCAGTTTTCGATATAATCAAAATGAGAGTGAAAGAAGTGAAATCTTAATAAATGAGTTCTAAACATTATGAAACTTATCTCAGAGTTGGGAAACATCATTTATGAACTAATCCAACATGTAGACTGAGTTTTGACTCATGGTTTATAAGATAGGGCCCGTATCACTTTCAAATAAAAAAACTGATACTCCGACACTTGAGAAAATTTATATGCAATAGGAGTATGAATAAGTTCTCAAAAATTATGAAAACTTGCCCCACATATGTAAAAGATATTCATGAGCTAATGCAAGTTTTAAAAGTCATTTAGATGCATGGAAATTTAGATGAGTTAATTTTGAGCTCCAAGCTCAATTTTGATAGTATAATTCTTTGTCTTCGCTCGAAACTTCATTAATAAGTTATATATGATACTTATATGCTCACCATAAAGATCAGTTCAATACTGACAATTCATGTAATGTAACTAGTTATGATACATTTTGTACATGTTCATGTTAACTAATTTTTGACAATTTTGTGCATTATATATGTCCAACAGAGAATATCATCAGTTTCAAGTAATGCAAATCCACCAATGCAACATGGAAACCACACTACTTAGGAGCATGGAAGCAACTCGGCTGAAAGAAGGCGTACGCGGTAGTTTGTAACAGATTCTTAGTTCTTCTTAATTTATATTATTTTTTTGTGAAACATATATAATTTGTGAAACTTAAGTTTTTGTGATTTTATGCTCAAATGGGCCAAGTGGGATTTTGATATGTAATTATTGCATTTGTGAATGAATATTGAAATGAATTGCTGGAAATTTTTGTGATTGAATTACAAGTATTTTGATTTGATAAATTAAAAAAAAGAAGAATATATATATATATATATATATATATATATATACTAGGTTTGCCCGTTGACACGTCTTTATATAAAATAGTTTTGGAGGTCTAGCAAATTAATTGAAGTATCAAACATATTATATGAGGAAACAGTATATCTACATTTAAGCACAACCATCGCCTTCTTGATCATTAGCTTGAACTTACCTGGAATGCATATAGTTTGTTAGAAATACTGCATAGAGTTTTTTTTAACTTCAACATCACTTTTAGATGCCTGTAATCGTTATGCAATGACATTTTCATATAGGTTTTATAGAGCTTACTCTAATCCCATAACCACTATGAGCATGTCTAAATACAATGGTAACGCAAGTGCAGGTGTGAAGGTATCTACAATACCAATAATCTAAACATTTGTTTGTCTGAGGCTTAGTTTGTAATTAAAGTACTTCTTATTATTATTTCAACCAAAATGAAATACATGGAGTTCTCAAAACTCTAATCCAAACTAATCATTTCTTTTATCTCCACTTTGTCTCCCTATTGCACCTTTATAAAAAAAAGTCAAAATAGATAAATAACAAATTTACTTTAGCTGTCTTTCTTGAGTAGAGAGTTTGTACCCACTACAAAACATGTGCGATTTACCGGCGTATATTCTCCGGCATTTTACCATTCGCGCCGGGGTAGGGAGTGACCAGGAATGGGGCGTCAGATTGGATGGTTATACACCGGCGGCCTCTATAAAACGCCGGGGAATCATGATATTCACCGGCGTTTTATTTAGAAACGCCGGTGAATGGTATTATTCACCGGCGTTTTAATAACAAACGCCGGGGAATATATATGATACATTCACCGGCGTTCGTAATTTCAAACGCCGGTGAATTAACTGAGATAAATCCCCGCGAACCCTAACATTTCGCTCGCTAATTTCCCAAACCTAATTTTCGCCGCTTTCGTTTTCCCTCCTCCCTCTCTTTATTTCTCGCGCTTCGCCTCCATCCCTTCGTCATCTTCGACAGCCCAATTCGATTTCCCTCCTCCCTCTCTCTATTTCGCGGTGAATTTGCGATCGAAAACCACCGCTCGTCGTCCCGCTCTCTCTCTATCTCCTACGCCACCGCTCGTCGCCCCCCTCTCTCTCTTCGGTAATTTCTCTTGATTTCTCTCATTTTCACTGTCAAAGATGCTGAATTCATGCATCTGATTGGGATCTTAGCATGATTTTTTTACCAAAATGGGTTAACTGTCAACTAAGGATGCTGGCTGTATACCAAAATCCTCCAAATCTGTACAAGAATTGGGCTGAACAAACCTTGTGCAGGTTTATTTTGGAGCCGCAAACATCATGATTTAGTTGGGATGAAGAATTAATAGAGAAACATATATGCTTAGATACTGGAAATTTTCATTTTCTTTTACTGTTAAAGAAACTGATCACATGCATCTGATTGTCATCTTGGCATGATTTTTTTACCAAAATAGGTTCACTGTCAACTAAGGATGCTGTATGTATACCAAAATCCTCCAAATCTGTACAAAAATTGGGCTGAACAAACCTTGTGTAGGTTTCTTTCGGAGCCACAAACATCAATGGTTTAGTTGGAATGAAGAATTAATAGAGAAACATATATGCTTAGATATTGGAAATTTTCATTTTCTTTTACTGTTAAAGAATCTGAGTTCATGCATCTGATTGCCTTCTTAGCATGTTTTTTTTACCAAAATGGGTTAACTGTCAACTAAGGTTGCTGGCTGTATACCAAAATCCTCCAAATCTGTACAAGAATTGGGCTGAACAAACCTTGTGCAGGTTTATTTTGGAGCCACAAACATCAATGGTTTAGTTGGGGTGAAGAATTAATGGAGAAACATATATGCTTAAATACTGGAAATTTTCATTTCCTTTTACTGTTAAAGAAACTGAATTCATGCATCTGATTGCCATCTTAGCATGATTTTTTTACCAAAATGGGTTGACTGTCATCTAAGTATGCTAGCTGTATACCAAAATCCTCCAAATCTGTACAAGAATTGGGCGGAACAAACCTTGTGTAGGTTTCTTTTGGAGGCACAATCATCATGATTTAGTTGGGATGAAGAATTAATAGAGAAACATATATGCTTAGATACTGGAAATTTTCATTTTCTTTTACTATTAAAGTAGCTGAATTCATGCATCTGATTGCCATCTTAGCATGATTTTTTACCAAAATGGGTTCACTGTCAACTAAGGATGCTGTATGTATACCAAAATCCTCTAAATGTGTACAAGAATTGGGTGAGAACAAACCTTGTGCATGTTTCTTTTGTAGCCACAAACATCAATGGTTTAGTTGGGATGAAGAATTAATAGAGAAACATATATACTTATATACTGGAAATTTTCATTTTCTTTCACTGTTAAAGAAACTGAATTCATGCATTTGATTGTCATCTAAGGATGCTAGATGTATACCAAAATTCTCCAAATCTGTACAAGAATTGGGCTGAACAAACCTTGTGCAGGTTTCTTTTGGAGCTACAAACATCAATGATTTAGTTAGGATGAAGAATTAATAGAGCAACATATTAGTAGCCATCTTAGTTTCTTTTGTGCAAGTTTATTATTATTATTATTATTATTATTTTGGGATGAGTAACTGATTATTAGTAGCCATTAACAGAATAGTTCATGAGTCATCAGATCTTCTTGTTACCGTATTTACAGCACGACGCCCTCGTTATTCGTCCGATTCCTCTTCCTCAGCAAATACCCTTTGCTATCATTATCTCCTTGAACGGAAAGCCAAATACAGGGGAGACTATAGTTGAATCGATATTAGACTCGAACACAAGGTGTGCGATAAAATGCCACTAAGGTGGTTGTGATAATTTCCACAAAGGTAGTTTAGGGTTATGTGAATAGAGTAGATTGTATTAAGATTTAATTATTTTTTTATACATTTTTGGAACTACGATTTTTTTATTTTACAGTTAATTGTTATATCGTTTATTTATTTGCAGCTAGGGATGGTTTTAAAAAAGGTGAAATTAAATATACAAAATGCCCTTTACTGTCAATACTATTTAATATGTCAAATTTTAATTTCAGATTGTGTGCTATTGTTATAATGGATAGAAGTTGGATTAGTAAACCACGATTATCCAAGGAGTACCGTGATGGTATTAAAAATTTTATTATATTTGCCAAACGACATTCCCGTGATCCCAACCTAATCCTTTGTCCATGCCTCCGGTGTACAAATTGTAATTTGAGGACATGTGACGTAGTACATACACATTTGGTTGTCAACGATTTTCTTCAAGGGTACACATAGTGGTTTTGTCATGGAGAGGATCATACGTCAGCTCCTGTTCGTCCGGTTGTATTAGAAAATATAGATGAGCCCTTAGTGAACGAAGACTTAAGTGTTCCTGATGAGATGCATGCTTTGTTGCAAGATGCCTTGGGGATTCATAATGTTTCTTTTCACACCAATAATCCAACAAACCAAGTTCATAATGAGTCAACAGAAACATCTCACATTGGTGGTGGAGTGGACGAGGAAATGCCTGACCCCGCCCCTGAAAATAATAAACAGCAAGAATCATTTGCTAAGTTGCTTGAAGATGCTAGTACTCCGCTGTACCGCGATTGCACCAAATTCTCTAAATTCTCATTCATTGTCAGACTATTTCAGATTAAATGTTTAAACGGGTGGTCTGCTAAGTCCTTCAGTATGCTACTTGAACTGTTGAATGAAGAATTTCCAGAAATCTGTATTCCAAACTCAGCCTATAAAATCAAAAAATTCCTAAATTCTTTCGATCTAGGGTATGAGAAGATAGCAGCATGTCCAAATGACTGTATGCTTTTCACGGGAGGTAAGGAAAGTCTGGAGAATTGCGAAGTATGTGGTTCTTCGAAATGGAAAGAAACACCAAATCAAGACGATCAAGCCAGTGAATCTACTAAGCGAAGTAGGAGAAAGAAGCCTGCCAAAATACTGCGTTACTTTCCTCTGATTCCTAGGCTACAAAGATTGTTTATGTCTACGAAAACTTCTTCTGATATGAAATGACATGCTGAAGGTCGCACTAATGATGGGATTCTTAGACATCCTGCTGATTCTCAATCTTGGAAAAAATTTGATGAAAGATATCCCGATTTTGCGGAAGATCCTCGAAATGTGAGACTTGGACTAGCTAGTGATGGTTTCAACCCTTTCAGGCAAATGAGCAATACATACAGCATATGGCCTGTTGTGTTAATACCATACAATTTGTCGCCTTGGAAATGCATGAAGCAGTCCTCATTTGGAGGATTTTGGTATACAGCTAGCATCCTTAGTTGACAGTGAACCCATTTTGGTAAAAAATCATGCCAAGATGACAATCAGATGCATGAATTCAGCTTCTTTAACAGTAAAAGAAAATGAAAATTTGCAGTATCTAAGCATATATGTTTCTAGATCCAGGATCACAAATTTTGATTGGACTGTGATTGGATTTTTTAGTGACTATCAACAAGTGTTCTTAATTAGGTTGTGATTAGAAAGATAGGGCTCGAGTGGAGATCTGGAAACCCATATAGAGACATCTCGTTCATAATAATTTATTATTATTGTTGTTCTTGTCGCTCTTGCTGTTGTTGCTGATGTCTCTTTATGTGCGTTTGCTGAAGAGAAAGCAGGGATGAGAGAGAGATGAGGAAAATGCCGCTATGTTAGCCTGGTGTATCCTCATTCTCTACCATTCCTCTTTCTGGCTTCTATATTTGGTTGCCTTCCACGATGACAGGTCCTTAAAACTACACTTGATATGAGCCCTATTCTTATTTTTCTTCAATAAAAATGGGAGTTTTGGTTATCCAACAAACATTTTTCCGCATACTTCTAAATGGCATTTCCTTTAGAAAGTCAGACTCCGAAGAATCTATGACTAGAATCTCCATTCAAAGCCCAATCAAAATTTGTCATCCTGGATCTAAAATCTTCTTTGAGCCACAAACATCAATGGTTTAGTTGGGATGAAGAATTAATAGAGAAACATATATGCTTAGATACTGGAAATTTTCATTTTCTTTTACTGTTAAAGAATCTGAGGTCATGCATCTGATTGCCTTCTTAGCATGTTTTTTTTACCAAAATGGGTTCACTATCAACTAAGGATGCTGTATGTATACCAAAATCCTCCAAATCTGTACAAGAATTGGGTGAGAACAAACCTTGTGCAGGTTTCTTTTGTAGCCACAAACATCAATGGTTTAGTTGGGATGAAGAATTAATAGAGAAACATATATACTTTTATACTGGAAATTTTCATTTTCTTTCACTATCAAAGATGCTGAATTCATGCATCTGATTGTCATCTTAGCATGATTTTTTTACCAAAATGGGTTGACTGTCAACTAAGGATGCTGTATGTATACCAAAATCCTCCAAATCTGTACAAGAATTGGGTGAGAACAAACCTTGTGCAGGTTTCTTTTGTAGCTACAAACATCATGATTTAGTTGGGATGAAGAATTAATAGAGAAACATATATGCTTATTTACTAGAGATTTTCATTTTCTTTCACTATCAAAGATGCTGAATTCATGCATCTGATTGTCATCATAGCATGATTTTTTTACCAAAATGGGTTGAATGTCAACTAAGGATGCTGTATGTATACCAAAATCCTCCAAATCTGTACAAGAATTGGGTGAGAACAAACCTTGTGCAGGTTTCTTTTGTAGCCATAAACATCAAGATTTAGTTGGGATGAAGAATTAATAGAGAAACATATATGCTTATATACTAGAAATTTTCATTTTCTTTCACTATCAAAGATGCTGAATTCATGCTCTGGTTGTCATCTTAGCATGATTTTTTCACCAAAATGGGTTAACTGTCAACTAAAGATGTTGTCTGTATACCAAAATCCTCCAAATCTGTACAAGAATTGGGTGAGAACAAACCTTGTGCAGGTTTCTTTTGTAGCCACAAACATCATGATTTAGTTGGGATGAAGAATTAATAGAGAAACATATATGCTTATATACTGGAAATTTTCATTTTCTTTCACTATCAAAGATGCTAAATTCATGCATCTGATTGTCATCTTAGCATGATTTTTTTACCAAAATGGGTTGACTGTCAACTAAGGATGCTGTCTGTATACCAAAATCCTCCAAATCTGTACAAGAATTGGGTGAGAACAAACCTTGTGCAGGTTTCTTTTGTAGCCACAAACATCATGATTTAGTTGGGATGAAGAATTAATAGAGAAACATATATGCTTATATACTGGAAATTTTCATTTTCTTTCACTATCAAAGATGCTGAATTCATGCATCTGATTGTCATCTTAGCATGATTTTTTTACCAAAATGGGTTGACTGTCAACTAAGGATGCTGTATATATACCAAAATCCTCCAAATCTGTACAAGAATTGGGTGAGAACAAACCTTGTGCAGGTTTCTTTTGTAGCCACAAACATCATGATTTAGTTGGGATGAAGAATTAATAGAGAAACATATATGCTTATATACTGGAAATTTTCATTTTCTTTTACTGTCAAAGATGCTGAATTCATGCATCTGATTGTCATCTTAGCATGATTTTTTTACCAAAATGGGTTAACTGTCAACTAAGGATGCTGTATGTATACCAAAATCCTCCAAATCTGTACAAGAATTGGGTGAGAACAAACCTTGTGCAGGTTTCTTTTGTAGCCACAAACATCGTGATTTAGTTGGGATGAAGAATTAATAGAAAAACATATATGCTTATATACTGGAAATTTTCATTTTCTTTCACTATTAAAGATGCTGAATTCATGCATCTGATTGTCATCTTAGCATGATTTTTTTACCAAAATGGATTGACTGTCAACTAAGGATGCTGTATATATACCAAAATCCTCCAAATCTGTACAAGAATTGGGTGAGAACAAACCTTGTGCAGGTTTCTTTTGTAGCCACAAACATCATGATTTAGTTGGGATGAAGAATTAATAGAGAAACATATATGCTTATATACTGGAAATTTTCATTTTCTTTTACTGTCAAAGATGCTGAATTCATGCATCTGATTGTCATCTTAGCATGATTTTTTTACCAAAATGGGTTAACTGTCAACTAAGGATGCTGTATGTATACCAAAATCCTCCAAATCTGTACAAGAATTGGGTGAGAACAAACCTTGTGCAGGTTTCTTTTGTAGCCACAAATATCATGATTTAGTTGGGATGAAGAATTAATAGAGAAACATATATGCTTATATACTGGAAATTTTCATTTTCTTTTACTGTGAAAGAAGCTGAATTCATGCAACTGATTGCCTTCTTAGCATGATTTTTTAACCAAAATTTGTTAACTGTCAACTAGAGGATGCTGTATTATTGTTGTTCTTGTCGCTCTTGCTGTTGTTGTTGATGTCTCTTTGTGTGCGTGTGCTGAAGGGAAAGAAGGGATGAGAGAGAGATGAGGAAAATGCCGCTATGTTAGCCTGGTGTATCCTCATTCTCTACCATTCTCTGTTTCCATTTCTGGCTTCTATATATGGTTTCCTTCCACGATGACAGTTCCTTAAAAGTACACTTGATATGAGCCCCTTCTTATTTTACTTATTTTTCTTATATTTGGTTTACTGTTGAACTAAATTATTGTTTTTTTTCATAGAGCGGTCACCCAGATGAAGGAAATTCTGATGATCAGCACTGAAGCTACTCGAGGGGTATGGATCTGTGGTCGGCCTACTCTAGTTGTTGTTGTTATGTTGTTCTTGTTGTTGTTATGTTCTGGATTGTTGTTTTAAGTAGTTGTTGAGATATTTGGGATATTAATTACTGTATTTGTTAATTATGATGTTAATTAAGCGGTGAATTTGGACGATTAATAGACTATGTGTGAAACTTTATTATCTTAATTAATTCTTGTGTTTGGTTGTTATTTGCGCATTAATATGCCTGAAATTGGTTGAATCAGTTGTGAATTAGTTTACAGATTTTTAAAATGAAATTGTCAATTGAAAACGAATGAAAAATTGGAGTAGGAAAAACTAACGGGCATACACCGGCGTTTCATAGAACGCCGGTGTATCTAATTGTTTAGTTGAAAATTTCGTTAGAGAGGCGTTTCCACACAGGCGAGTGTACCCATAAGTTGCAGCACTCCTAAGATACACCGGCGTTTTATAAAATGCCGGTGAATATTTATATAGCAGCGTTTTACGACACGCCGGTGTTTGTAAGTAGGGAAAGAAGGGCGCTTAGAAACAAGCATACACCGGCGTTCTATGACCGCCGGTAAATATTACACATTCACCGGCGTTTGTACAATCGCCGGTGAAAAGATATATACCGGCGGTATGTGACCGCCGGTGAATGTATATTGGGGAAAGAACGGCACCCAGAAATCGCCATATACCGGCATTTGTTTGGCCGCCGGTATATTTTAAAGATATACCGGTGTCCAGTAAAAACGCCGGTGAATGCGCCTATCTTTCCGCGACGCTCGATTCGGCGTCATTTGCACCGACGTTTTTATAAATGCCGATGAATGTTTCACCGGCATAAAAAACTGCCGGTGAAGGTCTAAAAAACCACCGGCGAATAGGTTCTGTGTTGTAGTGACCCTTCACTGGTAAACTCCAGTCATCCCAATCCTGTATATCAAAACATATACTAAAAGTTCTTATATGTTATATTATCCATGGTTTCTAATAACCAGTGAAGGGAACACTTCACGATAGTATTTTCTCTTGTAGTATAAAAATTAATGTTGCATATTTGCCAAGTTTTTTTAGGTTGCTGGTCAGCTTACCTATCCTGCTATGGTTTGGAAGCCCAAATTGAGGCCATCAAATAATCCATCTCTCACTTGCGTACACCTTAAATCAAAACTAATAAAAAACTCATCAAATAAATCACTAAATTAAAAAATTTTAAACCCAAAAATAAAACAATCATACATCTCTGAACTTATTATGCACACACAAAATTTGAGTCAGCAAAAAACTGAGTAATCCCCTACACACACAAAATTAAAAATTAGAATGAAAATTCGGTTAATGAGATGAAATTAGACTCGTCACATCGCATATAAAGGACTGATTCACTGGAGGAGAGTCGCTGATACAGAGTCATTTGATATTAGTGCTCGATTTGGTGGAGGGGATTCACCGATACGGAATCAGTAGCGGATCAGATATCGGCGACAACCTCTTGATTGGAGTTCGATATTGGATTTGCTTTGAGGTTTGTAAAATTTCAAATTTCAAAATTTAAAATTTTTAAAATTTTTAAAATTTTTTTAAATTTTTTAAAAATTTTTTAAAAATTTTTAAAGTTTTCAAATTTTTTTAATATTTGAAATATTTTTAAAATTTTAATTTTTTTTATTTTTAAATTATTTTTTTATAAGTTATCTATATTTTTGATTTTTCGAATTATTTTTAAAGTTTTTAAATTTTTTTAGTTTTTAAGTTTTTAATTTTTTAATTTTTTAATTTTTTAATTTTTAATTTTTTAAAAATTTTTAGTTTCTTAATTTTTTTTAATAGGAGAGAGAGAGAGAGAGAGAGAGAGAGAGAGAGAGAGAGAGAGAGAGATAATTAAATAAATAAAGGAGTTGTTTTGGGTGGGGATTTGATTTGAGTTTTGGCGAGAAAGTTTTGGGGGAAAAATGTGTTTTGTGAAGTTAGATCTGGGCCTTTGATTTTGGGGGGGGGGGGGATTGAAGAAGAGCCACCTGATAGCTTTCTTTGTGTATTATTATTATTATTATTATTATTATTATTATTATATATATATATATATATATATATATATATATATATATATCTAGGCATTTTCTAAAAAACGCTTGGATAGACCTTTTTATTAAAAAAAATTAATTAATTAATTAATTGATTGATCCCAATGGCCAAAAAATGCCAGGATAGACTGACTGGCAAACATTGGGATCGATGTGGTCTGTCCCACTGGCATTTCTAGAAAATGTCGAGATAGACCTTTGATCTATCCCGGCGAGATATACGTCGGCATTTCTGGTAATGTTTCTGGAAACGCCGGTACGATATATCCTGGCATTTAAAAACACTAGGATACATTAAAAAATGTAGGGATAAGCGCTTTGTTTTGTAGTGCCTTTACCTTACTCTACCAGTTGCCATCCCTAGTTCTAGGGTTAGTTTTGGTGTTTTAGTGTTTAGTTTTTTTAAAAAATTAGTTTTATTCGCTGCATTTGTGTTTTACATGTTTTGTGTTATATAGTTGTTGATTATGTCGTTTTTGTATCTTTTTTCATTCTAAGTTAGTTTTGTTTGTGTTTTACATGTTTTTTTTATATTGAAAACAGTGGGCACTAGTCCCCCAGCGCTTCATTAAAGAGATTTTAATCAAACAAACAACCAAGCAGAAGAGATGATATTCATGCATCCCAATAGTGGGCCATGATACTCATTCCCCTACCAAAACGAGAACACCCATCCCGTTGATGTTCCCTCCTAAAAAAATGAAATAATTACAGGTGGTACAAAAAGTTCCTATCATCGAAACATCCTAAAAAATTGTAAAATCCTCCACTCCAACCTGTCACTCACTCCCCCGCTGGTGTCCCACCTTCCTCCTTAGACTCCGCTTCATTGGTAGATGTACTGATATCTGCATACAATTCTTTAATTTTCTTTGTTGCTTCAGTACCTACCGTTTGGGACCAGAACAGAATATTGGCAATAATACTGAATTATAGTTGTCAATGCATGATATGTTTGGGTGTTGGCCTGAAGATTCTATTATTTCGTTCTAACCAAATTCCCCAACAAATCGCCGCTACCCCAATATCCCATATGACTATCTGTTCTTTACGTACATTGGAATCCCTCCACCCTCCCCAGACCTCATTAATCGTCTCCGGAGCCTGGCCCCTGATGCTTAGTCTGACTAAAAGGTCCCCCCAAATTTTCCTAGCATACTGACACTGAAGTAGAAGGTGATAAACTGTTTCGCAATCCATTTGACACATCACACATATTCCTGGGCCCTGCCACTTTTGCTTTGCCAAGTTGTCACAAGTAAGGATTATTTTTCTACTAGCCCGCCAGTTGAAGATATTGACCTTTAGTCGAACTTTAACCCTCCAAATCGGATCATGTGTCCGCACACCCCCATCGTTTAACCATTCGTAAGTGGCTTTGACTGAAAATCCACCTCCCTTCCTTCTCGCCCCGGAGACCTTGTCTTCAATGTCCTCTTCCATTGGCTTCCAATCTTGTAAAAAAAGAATTATCTCCTCCTTTTGTCTTCTAGCTTCCGTGTTCACTCTTCCCCTTATTCTTGGTCTCCATCCTCCATTTCTCCAGTTTCTAGCTACCCAATCGTTTTTGTCCATCGCCATTTTATAAATATATGGAAATATCCTCTTTAGAGTAATTGGGCCGCACTACTTGTCTTTCCAGAAGCAGATAGATTTGCCCTTTCCAATAGCGAATGTAGCCCTCGCCAGAAATATGTCCCTGGTACTCGATACCCCTAGCCAGAATCCGGACATAGACGCCAGATTATTCGGTTTTCTATGCGTGCAGCCTCTCCTGATGTATGCTTTCTCTATCAGAATAGCCCATTTATCTTTCGCCCTAACTTTGAGCTTCCACCACCATTTACGAAGTAGTGCTTGATTCATTTGTCGGAGATTCAGTACCCCCAACCCACCGAATTCTTTTCTTCTACAAACCACCCCCCATTTGATTAACGAGTACCCTTTCCCGTCAGTACCAGACCCATGTCAAAGAAATCGTCTTCTGATCCTGTCAATATGTTTTATCACCCAGGCCGGAATCTCGAAGAATGATAAGAAATATACTGGGATGGAGCTAATGACTGAGTTGAGCAGCACTAGCCTACCTCCGAACGACAGAGTCTTTCTCTTCCATCTCTCTAGCCTAATTGCTATTCTCTCAATCAGCTCGTTCCAATCCGCCCTTTTAGGTTTTCCAGCCGCAATTGGTAGCCCCAAATATTTAATAGGCAAATCTTTAATCGTGCAGTTGAGGATGGTTGCAACTGCACCTCCCGCTGCCCCGTCTCCCCCAATAGAGTGATAGTGTGTTTATGGAAGTTCACTTTCAACCCTGACCACTTTTCAAAGAGATATAGCCCCCACTTGAGAAGTTTTGCATGAGCCATGTCACATTCTCCGAAAATTAGTGTGTCGTCAGTATATTGGACGTTCATCACCGCTGAAACCCCCCTCCTCATACCCAACCCATTAATAAGCCCTTTTTCTCTATATAACTAAAGCATCTTATGTTGCCCGTCTACCACCATGGTGAATAGCAGTGGTGACAATGGGTCCCTCTGTCTAAGACCCCGCCTGCACCTAATCTCCTTACCCGGTTTACCATTTACCGTTACCATAACCTTTGCCGAGCTTAGCCAGGTCTCGATCCATCCGATCCACCTGTCCCCAAACCCTCGCCTACTAAGAATCTCCAGTAAGCATTTTCATTCTATTTTGTGATAAGCCTTCTCGAAGTCTAATGTAAGTATAAACCCTGGTTTGTTAAGCATCTTACAATCTTGGATCACCTCCTGTACTAATGCCACCCCCTCTAGAATGTCCCTACCCATAATAAACCTTGTCTGATAGTCCTCTATGATATCCCCTATCAGGGCTCTTAGCCTATTAGCTAGTGTTTTTGTGATGATCTTAACCGAGCAGTTGATCAAACTTATAGGTCTAAAGTCTCCTATCTTTGTGGCCTCCTTCTTCTTAGGGATTAAATAAACGTTGGCATAGTTCAACCTTCCCAGGTCCAGCATCACCTCATAGAAAGCATTCATGATGTCCATGATAACGTTCTTCAGAATTTCCCAGAATTGCTTGTAGAAGAATACCGGAACACCATCTGGCCCTGGGGCCTTATCCTGACCCATTCCCTAAATTGCCATCTTGACTTCCTCCATGGTAAATGGTTCTTGCAGTGCTGTTAGCGGCCCTGTACCACAGGCATAAGCGGTTCCCAAAGATTATCTGCTGACTCGCGCATGCTTTTCCTGTTTTGCCCAAATATTTCCTTGAAATACTCATGAATATGCATTTCTAATTAACGTTCCTCAGAGATTTTGTTTCCGCCAATATCCTTCAAAATGTGTTCTATAGTTGTTGATGTTAGGAATTGTGGCCTTAAATACACGTAGGCACGGGGTACTTGAAGTTGGAGAAGAAGAGGAGGAGACAAAGAAGCAAGGGAAGACAAGCAGCAAGAAGAAGAAGTGAAGTTTGGAGGGTTGCGGTCGACCAACCCAGTCGACTGGGGGTTCTTCGAATGCAGGCGTCCAACAGAGGAGGGGACGGTCGACCGACACTAGGGGTGCGGTCAACCGGTCAGCCCTCTGGATTGATGTTGCACGATGCGGTCGAGCGGCCTGGGGGGCCGTCGACCGACACTGACGCTGAGACGTCTTTTGGGCTTATGGGAGAAAGACCCAATTTGCTCTATTTGTGTTTATCTTTTAGGGTTTGCTTGGGGGCTATATATATGGCCGTAAACTCTAGGGTTTATTAAAATCCTATGCTGAGATCATTATTCAACTTCAAGAGAGAGATTGTGCCGAGTGTTTCAAATGTGAGGAAGAGAGATTGAGAGTTGTAATCTTTCTTGTAATCTTTGTATTTCTTTGGGAATAAGAAGTATTGGTTATCTCTGTATATTGGTTGTGTTCTTGTGAGATCCATATATTGTGCTGGCTTGTTCTTGGTTCATCTATTTCTTGCGAGTTTCTATTGCTTGTGGTACACTTCCGCTATTAGCACTACGAGTTGGGAGTAGATTTCTCTGACAAGTGGTATCAGAGCTTGACAGTTGATTAGGCCGTTTTTGTAACCTTTTTCATTCTAAGTTAGTTTAGTTGCTTTGCATGTTATGGTTTGGGGTTTTGGGGTGCTTAGGTTGCTGCATGTTGGCTTCTATGACATTGCTTGCCTGTTTACCTTATTTAATCTTGTGGTTGAGTATGCCTTTTAGTTGCTGCACTCAACTTTCTGCTGAGATAACTGTTTGGAGATGTTTCTACGAAATTTTGGTGCCCTCGGCCAGTTGATGGGTAATTGTGTTAATGGTTACTAACTTGCTATTCTCTTTTTCTGGATTGAAGGTTGGCAGTGCTATTACGGAGGCAACGGTTTCGGGGGAAGGTGGTGATCGTCTTCTTTGTTGTTGATACTGTTCTTGCTTCTCTGTTGTGTTTATTCTTTTCTTTCAAAATTAGCAATGTGAGGGTGGTCTGCGACTGTTGTTATTACATGTGTATAAGTGTTTCGTGTTTTCTTATGTTGCCGCTTTACATTTGTTTTCCTATTTTCGTTTAATGAATGGCGATGTTTAAGGGTACAACATCTGTGGTTTGAGGGAGGGATAACAAATTTCAGCCATCAGCGTTTTAATAGTTTTAGCTATCCCACTAAGCTGAAGTACTAATTTTAGAATGCAAAAAGGTGTATGGTTTAAGATTTCGTACATTTACAGGATATCAGTTCATTTATATAATAGTAGATGGTGATAATTGTTACTGTTAAGTTTGTTATAACGATATATTACATGTTATTGGCGTATGTTGAGGCATTATGATATATATTCAGATTTGTTACATTAAAGACATTTTCAATTTTGCAGTCTATTCATTTTCTATAAATGTCCAGTATTTCTTTTGCCTCCAATTTGTGTGCAGGGTAGATCCAAAATTGAAAAAAAAGGGGGTTGGTAAAAAAAATTCACACAAGGCAACATTCAAAATATATGTAAAGTTGTTCTATATAGTAGAGGGGTATACTAAATTCTCTACCTCTCTCAAAATATAAATTCTTGAATTATTTTAGTTGCACCCAGCGATATTTGATAGAGTAAAATTCATTAACGACCACATCAAAATCAAATGTCAAAGGATTAGTGTCTTAAAAGTTAAAACTTTATAACTCAAAGGATTTGTAGGCAACTATTTCACATTATAACAAGCATTAGTATATCAAAATTATATCAAATTTCCAACAATATAAACAACTGAATTATTTGCATGTTTGTATGAAATAAACTACTATTTGCATGTTTGTATGAAATAAACTACTAACTAGACAGCCATCCAAGATATTGTAATCCCTGTTTTTCAAAAAAACGTATTTTTGTGTATTTTCTGTATTTAAAATTTTCGCAATTTATTTTTTTCTGTTTTCAATTTCTTTTGTCAAGTTGTATTTTGGATCTTTTATTAAAATCTATTTTCGATCAAAAATTTTAATTGTAACTATTTCCTATGATTTTATACAAATCTTATTATTATTATTATTACTATCATTATTTTTATCAGTATTATTTTAGTTAGTGTTATTATTTGCATTATTATTTTATTAGTTTTTTTATTATCATACTCTAATTTATCTAATAATGTTATATTAATTTTTTATTGATTTTATTAAACCCATTACCCATTCTAAACCCCAACTACCCATTATATTATCCACAACCCATATTAATAACCCCTACCCGTTTAAACCCACACACCTGTTAAGTCTATATACCTGATTACCCTGCCTAACCCTAATCCATCTGCCTATATCTATACCCGTTCACCTTCTTCTTTAACTCAGCCGCCTTCTTCAACCTCTCCCCCATCTCTCTCTCTCCCGACCATCACACCCATCAACCTTCCCACCCGCTCTTATCTCCCCAACCACCTCCCTGGCCCCCGTCCTTCGCTGCACACCCCTGCCTCCCCTTCTCCCTCTCCTTCGACACAGCCAGCTGCGACTCCGCAGTCCAGCAGTACCCGCCGGAGCTCCCTGTTGCCGGCAGCAACAGCGGTGCTACCCCGAGTCGCGATGCCTGCTGCAGTGCCGCGCAGTGCCCAGTCGTGATGCCTCCAGCGATAGCAGCTGCGTTCTGTCGCACCTCAACAGCACCTGACAGTTTCACCGGCAGCCTCTCGCCGGTGCTGCCCCTGGCCGTAGTCGCAGAGCAGTCCCCATGCTCTATTTTGCTGTGGATTGATCACCTTTGGTTGGAACCGTCGAATTCTTTCTTGATCATCATGATCATCGTGGTTCCTTGATTGCTTTGATTCTAGCCGTCCGTTTTTTTGTTCTTGATCATCACCATCGGGGTGATCTTGGCCGTCCGTTGGATCTTGATCATCATGCTGATTATATGTAGGACGTCGACCTCCTCTTGATCATCCGGTTAGATCTTAGTCGTCCGATATCTTCTTGATCGTCACGATCCTGATGATCATCAATTTCCTTTGATCGCAGCCGTTCGATCGATCGATCTTGATCTTCATTATTATCTACACCATCAGAGAAATCTGGCCGTCTGATATGATCTGATCATCTTGATCTTGATCTTTGATCTCAGCCATCCGATTGTGTTCGTGATCACGATCGTCTTCATCTTGTTCGTGATCGTGTGTTCGTGATTGGTTCGTGATCCGTTCGTTGTGTTCGTGCTCGGGAATTCGTTCTCGTTATTCTTGCTTGGAGTCATTTTCGTCGTCGGTTAAGGCAAGTAACTTGTACTAAAATTCATTTGTATGATACAAGTCATAAATATCGCTTGTAATGTTGTTGGGTTCTAGAGACAATTCGTGTGTGAAACCCCTTATTGATATTGTCTCTATATTGTTTTGACCATAGTTGCCTCACGACACATATGAAATGAATTAACTTAGGTTTTTCCTGTTCTTGATTTGATCATGTATGTACGATTTTTGTGAGAAATTGAGTATTTGTTGAGATCCATGTGATAGACATGTTCTAGATGTATTAATTACCCTATTTCATGATGTTTGGATACTTGGTAGACTCGATTTCATGTTTGGTTGTGTTTGGATCAAGTTTCGTTGGATCTATGTTGATTTTAGTTTTTGAGGAAATTCTGTGTTTTGTCGATAATCTGTCTTGATCAGTAATTTGGACCATATTAAGGTCAGTGTCTTAATTTCGGTTTAAAACATGAGTTTTAGAGAAATTTGTCTGCTTTCCAACCCCTCTGACCTTGCTCGATTTCATTTTCTTATGTGTGAGATATGACTGTTTTACTACAGAGGTGTAGACCTTTTTTCGATTTCGGTTCTTGGTGATTTTGATGATTAAACCATTTTGATGCTTGTGCTACACATATTATTTTGATCTAGAACTTTGGTCAGTTTTTCTATACGTATTTAGGGTTTACCCAGAATTTTGGCAGATTTTATTGATGAGTTTTATATACCGTTCCATGCTTGTTTATAAAGACTGTACTTGCTGTATCTTGCTCGCTGTTTTGTAAAGACTCGTATTTTCACCCTAATTCTTTTAACTGTATGGAAAATATTTGTGAAATATGAAAGTTTATATTTTCTATTTTCATTTTCCTTTGGCGGATTTGGATTTCGCTTCACTGTTTGCGAGATATTATAGTTTTAGTACAGCTGTGTTGGGAATTCCAGATTTGCCAAACTATCGTTTCTTGATATTTTCTGATTTTTGATGACTGATCTAATTTTACTGGAAAGTATGAAACTTTATATTTTGATACTAGACAGATAGGGAAATATCCCAGATTTTTCGTGGATTTATTTATTCAGTTTTGATGCTGTTTTCCTGACTGAGAATTGGTTTTACTGATTTCTGCCTGAACGTGTTTTCTGGATTAAAATCAGTTTTGAGTTATGATTTTGTGAAATACTATATGACTTATTTGTATTCGCTGGATTCGGTTGGGAGTCTATTTTCTGGAAGTTTTGAAAGATTCAGATTTGCATTTTTGTAACACCGGGAATCACTATTTTACTACAGTATGGTCTTATTGTCCTGAACTAGAGATTTGGCTATTTTATTCCTTTATGAGTTATCTTGTACCCGTACATACTTACCTTGCAACTTGAACTTGTTACATGATCGTGCCATGTTATTCTTGATATATTTTGCACACCTACATGCTTGTTTGACATTAATAATAAATATCCAAACCGAGGTTTTAAGGAAAAGATCTAATAGTGGATAATTCAGAAACGTGTACTCAGAAGGGGGCCCATGTTTCTGATTTTGATTCATGTTGATACATGAACTTGTTGATGCATGGACCTGTTGGTTCATGTACCTATTACCTATTGATGCATGATACCTATTAGTTCATGTACCTATTACATGGTTCATGTACCTGTTACTTGTTGATGCATGGACCTGTTGGTTCATGTACATGTTACTTGTTGATGCATGGACCTGTTAGTTCATGTACCTGTTACCTGTTGTTGCACGGACCTGTTGGTCGTGTACCTGTTACTTGTTGATGCACGGACCTGTTGGTCATGTACCTGTTTGATTCATGAACCTGTTGATGCATGAATCAGATGATTCGTGTACCTGTTTGATTCATGAACCTGTTTCTATTTTGATCCCTGAGTACACTGCCCTCTATGGTCCACTATGAAATCTAAAGCAAAACTGTTTATTGTAGCAACCATGTAGTAAAAGCTGGGATGCATGAGTTCTACCTAGATAGCAATAATTATAAGACTTGATACATGATACTTGAACATGATACATACTTGCTTGATACTTGACTACATGATACATGAGACTTAATACATGACTACATGATACTTGACACTTGATGCTTGTTTACATGATACTTATTTACTTGACACTCGATTCATGCCATTTACACTTGATCACCTTGCCATGTTAGTTGTGTATTTTTATATCATGCTTATTCCATGCTATTAGTTAGTTTTTCCCATGTACTTGTATCCTGCATTTCAAGCAGACCGTAACTTGCAATTGACGGGAACTTGTTTTCTCTTTTTCCCTTCCCTGCAATTGTTAAATTGCAGATTTTGGAGAACAGGTTCCAGGTGGTATAGGTGACATGAAGTATTAGTGTTGGATCTTGTTATTATTATTTTTTTGTAGTTGCTTTGAACAATATTGTATTTGATTACTTGGTTTTATTCTTATATTTGGGCAATGTGACCCAGGATATTTGACTTATTAGATCATGACTATTTCAAATTTACATATATTTGATTTCAAGTATTCTTGTTGGTATTTTGGTTCATATGTGCATGTTGGTTGATACTTTTGCTTCCGACTCTGATGATTCTTGTGAGATGTTGTAAAGATTCTTGAACAGCTTATGGATGATGGAAATCATTCGCTGGGCATTTGTCTCGTATCCGTATTCCGTATTCTTTTTGGGAAGCGGGGCGTGACAGATATTGATGAAAGACAATGCACTGAACTTCGGGGATTTTGTAACTCTTGAAATAGCTGCGAGTGGATGGATACAAGATGGTTCCAGTTTTCTTCTTCTTTTTCTTGTGGGTCAAATAGCACGAAACTTAAAGCAAAGTAAATGAAAATGGAGGCATTAAGGTGTTGTCTATCTTTCAGATGAAGAAGGGGAAGAAGAGTGTAACGCCCCGAATTTTCAATAATTAAAAATTAGAAAATACATGGCACAAATCTAGAATCAACCTCAATGTAATAGTAACATTGGCAAAACACAAGAAATTTTCAACTTTTATTACATCAAATCTTTACATAGCACAGCGGAAATTTAACACAATTAATTACATTTTCTTTCTTTTACATTCCATTCTTTTACAATTTGCATAAACCATATTATCATTCTACCACATGCATCCAATCTCAAGCTAACGGTACCTACCTGTAAAACATGAGGCTGGAGAACCCTAATCCCCAAAACTACAGGGATCAGCCATAACGGTGTGAGTGACATTAAAAGAAATACAATGTAATGAAACACAAAGAACAAATTAGAAATCAACACATTACCACAGCAGCAACGAACGGAATATGAAATAACGATAAATAAAGCATAAAAACATCAAGTGAAACTAGGCTAAGTGTCAAGTGTAAAAAAACAGAAAACAAGCATGCATAATACAAGTCAAGAAAAACACAAATGCAGTATGATGACTCTCTGATGCAAACTTGCGGAATCTATGCTCCCCACTCTACATAGATCCGGTGCAAGCCCTTATAGTTCTCCACTTTATAGGGTTTAATCACTCGTTATGCAAGTAATCCTACTGCGGTGATAGGAACAAGATCCAAAATAGTCCGCGAATAGGCCTACGTCCGGGTATCTACCAGATAGACTAGCACCCTCAACGCGCAAGCATCATGTGAGTGTCACCCTGAACATTGCATGCTGAAATTCCACGAATAGGTCCTAGCCTTCGGAATAAAACCGCCCAACTATAGAAGACCCTCAACGTGCGAATTCGAGAGATGGCAATGATAATCGTAGCGTTCGGAATCAAACCGCCCAACCATGACTATAGTCTCGAATCTCATCCGTCCACTATACACGACCCCCTACTCACGTTTTCCAAGCTCTATCACATCTCCACCAGTGCCTGTTCTTTGGTTGATTATTATTAATTAAATCACAATTCCCCATCTAGAGTTAGTGTACCCTTGCCGGACTTAATTAAATGAATTCAGCAACAAGGCCCCCACTGGCCAAAATCCACAAAATCTCATCTGCCGGTAGACAAGGGTCCCACTTAATCTCTAGAGACTCACTTCACAAATCCGACACGAATTCTTTTATCATGATTCTCAATTTCAACGCTAAGTTGTTCATATTACGAATTTCTTCAAATCCAATTCTTTCATGAACTTACAACTCAACATAGTTGATAATAAAAAAATCTAGGACAATTCACCAAATAAACGGAGAATTAAGTTCTCAAATCATAGAAAATCACAAAACAGCAATTACTTGAAATTCTTTAATATTTCACTTTCAAAATCCTGATAATTGGGACTGTCCCCTGTATAGGTTACAAATAGTCTCTTCTTAATCCTCTTTGTTATGTATAGCTTTTATTTTATATACAAAATTGTATGGCTTTAAGAAAACCCCTTTAACTTTTGCTTAGAATTAATGGCAGTGGACATGATATGGTATGGTTTAGATACAGTATTTAAACATTATAGTAGTGTTTTTCTTTCTTTTTTTGGTTCTGTATAGTTTAATTAATGAAGTTGTAGTGGACAGTTTCTTTTTTTTCTTCCTACAACTCAGTTGCAACTTGAGATGCAACAACCACAGCAAATTAGCTGAGGTAACGAAATTCCAAATTGAATTCTAGTACAACTTAGAAAAATATCTCTCTAGAAGTATAGTAATCTGTAGTAAAACTCTTATTTGAAACATAGAATCAATAATTTGTAAGTTTGAAGAAACATCAATTTGAAGAAAAACAATTTCAGTGAAACAAAACCCAGGCATGACAGTGTGGAAAATTTCCAAATTCAAACTGATTTGGTATTCAAGAATATATATATATATATATATATATGTGTGTGTGTGTGTGTGTGTGTGTGTGTGTGTGTGTGTGTGTGTGTGTGTTTACTTCCAGAAAAAATGTTTGGTTGGCACATTGTAAAATTTATTATGTATCCAGAATGCATGGGAACGTGTTTGAGATGTTTTGAGAGGTATCGGATATGAATTGAATACTAAGACATTAGATTAATGATTGAGTGACGCAACCTAATATAGTAAACTACATTTGTATATTTTTTTTCCTTCATTGCACATATGGTCGATTAGACTGGAAATCGGCCAAAAACTGATTGTACATGCTCATGTAGGTAAAAGAACTCTGAAATCAAAGGATTCGATAGTAAGATCAAAAAAAGCATTTATTCTGACAATATATATATATATATATATATATATATATATATATATATATATATATATAAGAAATCGACATCCTCTGTTGCTTTTGTTGGAGATAGAATATGAGTGTATCGACATCCTGTGTTGCTTTTGTTTCAGATAGAATATGAGTGTATGTGCATATCAGTAAAATCCAGGAAGCAAATCATTGTTTATCAGTTGTATATTGATTTATCCATATCAATAAAGTAAATTCAATCAAATTTTCCATTTTCGGCCTGCACATCATCAGACCCAAAAATTATAACTCAAACCTTTGTGTATAGTTCTTGATTTCTTACTATCAAACCCACATCTCATGATTGTTATACACATACCAATCTATTGTCAATCATTGCATCTTGTTTATGTGTTCTTATCCCAACTAGAAATCAAGTTTCATCAAGAGGGAAATCAAACAAAGTGTAGACAGAGGAATTCAATATAAATACCAGTTTCTTATAACTTGACAACGGTCAAACTTTCACACAATCAAACAGATATAGAATGATGTTTTCCTCAGTATCATTAAGTCCTTACAATTCTAAATTTACCGTACTTGAATTCATTCCTTAATCTATATTCTTGAACATATGAGTTTATCTTTATTACACAATCATCCAATTACATCTACTATACCAACACGTAATCTTCTAGCATGCATCTATTATGTGATCATCATAATCAGCATATATACAACAAATCAAGAGAGTAGACACTCACTCACCTCAATGGAGAATCAACCGAAGATTAATAAAGAGAAATAGGAAAGCTCCCTCCTTGCAAAGTCCAAGATCCAATCTTCCAATACACGAGAATATTGAAGAAAATAGATTTTTTTTTTGATTTCACACAGATGGGCTGCTGCTGCCCTTGGTAATTATAGGTCGGGATTATTGATAATAGGGTTTGGATATTGCAAAATATCCTTCCAATCTTCCAATACACGAGAATATTGAAGAAAATAGATTTTTTTTTTGATTTCACACAGATGGGCTGCTGCTGCCCTTGGTAATTATAGGTCGGGATTATTGATAATAGGGTTTGGATATTGCAAAATATCCTTCTTTTAGAAAGTACTCTTTACATATATATATATATATATATATATATATATATATATATATATATTTATTTTGTTACTTTAGAAAATCAAATAACCAAATAGGTTGAGGTTCAATTCCCCCAAATCACTCTTGACTTGGCCTTAAAGCAGCCCCAAAAGTAAAATTTGAAAATATTTGCTCCAAGTGGCATTTTTGCAAAAAGGCCCCCTTCATTTAGCAATTTGCAAAAATACCAATAGCGACTTATAAAAATTCCAAAATATTTTGCAATTATTATTCACCAACAAACATTACATCTTCCAAATAAATTCTTGACTTCTGTGTTTCCCAAACAAAAAAAGTTATATTTGCACGTGTTTTGCACGTGCAAAAAGGCAAAACTCAGAATAGGTTTATTAAATCACCAAAATTCACTTTAATTTATTTATTAATCTCAAAAACATTATTGAAAAATTCTAGGGTGTTACATCACACCCTCCTTAGAATAGTTCTGTCCTCAGAACTACCACTAATATGGACAAAACAAATACTAGACAAAAGAAGAAGAGTTACATAAAAAATTCAGGAAAATCCTTCTGCATGCGATCCTCCGACTCCCAAGTAACTTCCTCGAACAGCCGGTTCCTCCACAATACCTTTACCATAGGTATCACCTTATTCCTCAACACCTTCTCCCGACGGTTAACAATCTCTACAGGCTGCTCCTTGTAACTCAAGTTCAGTTGTAGTCCTTCGGGCACTTCTGCCAACTGATGACTTTGATCTGGCACATACTTCCTCAACATCGACACATGGAACACATCATGCACTTGTGCTAATTCCTCTGGTAACTCCAACTTATATGCTGTCTTACCAATCCGCCTCAAAATCTTGTGTGGCCCAATGTACCTTGGCGCCAACTTGCCTCCCTTCCCAAACCTGATTACTCCTTTAGTCGGAGACACCTTGAGAAAAACTGCATCCCTAACCTCAAATTCCAAGTCCATTCGTTGAGTATTTGCATAACTCTTCTGCCGACTCTGAGCCTCCACCAACCTTTTACGAATCAGCTCGATCTTCTCCGATGTCTGCTGCACAATCTTGAGCTCAAACATCGCCTCTCTCCAACTTTGTACCAACAGACGGGTGTCCTGCACTTCCTCCCGTACAAAGCTTCATACGGAGCCAAACCGATACTTGTATGGTAACTGTTGTTATAAGTAAACTCAACCAATGCCAAGTACCTCTCCCAATTGCCACCAAAATTCATAACACAAGCCCTCAGCATATCCTCCAATACTCGATTTACCCACTTAGTCTGACCATCGGTCTGCAGATGGAAAGCAGTACTAAAGTTGGTTCTGGTACCCAATGCTGCTTGTAAACTCTTCCAAAACCTCGATGTGAACCTCACATCCCTGTTTAGACAATCGACATAGGAACCCCATGAAGTCTCACAATCTCATTAATGTACAGCTTTGCCAGTTTCTCCAACGACCAAGTAATCTTCATAGACAAGAAGTGAGCCGACTTGGTCAAACGATCCACAATAACCCAAATCGAGTCGTTGCCCCACGGACTCTTCGAAAACCCAGTGATGAAGCCCTAACTGATATTCTCCCACTTCCATTCCAGAATGGGCAGTGGCTGTAACAAGCCTCTAGGCCTCTGATTCTGTGCTTTGATCTGCTGGCAAGTCAAATACCTCGCCACAAAGTCTGCCACATCTCTCTTCATACCCGACCATCGAAAGTGTTGTTTGATGTCCTTATACATCTTCATGCCTCGAGGATGTACTGACAACAAGGTACTGCGTGCCTCCTGCAAGATACTCTCCCTCAAATCTGCATTCTCCACTACACACAATCTTTCGCCTATCTATAGAACTCCATCTTGGACGCGGAACTCTGATAACTTGCCATTAGAAATCTGTTGCAACATCTTCTGAATCTCTGCATCCGATTTCTGACCCTCAATAATTTGCTCCTTCAATGAGGGCTGAAGCCTCAACTATTCCAAAGATGCCCCCAAACCTTGTAGTACAACCTCGATACCTGCCTGATCTAACTCTGCTGCCAACTCCCTCTGAGTCGTGATCAAACTCGACAGACTGCTCTTCCGATGGTGGCCACTCCCTCTTAGAAAGGATATGACCAAGGAAAGCTACCTCGAACTTCCAAAACTTACACTTCGACAGCTTGGCATACAAGTTATGCACCTATAACTTCTTTAATATCTCTGCCAAGTGCTTAGAGTGCTCTTCCTCCGACTTCGAATATATCAAAATATCATCAATGAATACCACCATGAAGGAACTGATAAACGACCGTAAGATCCGGTTCATCATGTCCATAAACATTGCCAGCACATTCGTCCCTCCGAATGGCATCACCAAAAATTCATAGAGTCCATGACGAGTTCTGAAAACTGTCTTGCTCATGTCTTCCTCCTTAACCCGGACCTAATGATACCCTGACTGCAGATCAATCATCGAAAATACAGTTGCTCTTCGAAGCCTATCGAACAAATCATCAATCCGTGGAAGCGGATATTTATTATGAATGGTCACCCTGTTCAACTCTTGGTAGTCAATGCACATCCTCATTGACCCATACTTCTTCTTCACTAGCAACACTGGCGCTCCCCTTGGTGAAGTACTCGGTCTGATGAATTCCTTACTCAGTAATTCTTCAATCTGCTTTTTAACTTCATCCTACTCCACAGGTGCCATCCTATATGGAGCCTTAGAAATTGGAGCACTCCCTAGCTGAATATTAAAGCAGAACTCAACATTTCACTGCGGCGGTAACCCCGGTAGTTCCTCCAAGAATACCGTAGGAATATCCCTGACAACCGGAATGTTTCTAACCTCAATCGGAATCATCAACTTAGATATAGCTGCTAACACCTTCGAGCTCTTCTTCTTTCCCTGAAAAGTCACTGCGGGTCCTCTCGGTGCTTTCACTATAACCTCTTTGTTCTTGCATTCAATTGTAGCATCATATATTTTCATCCAATCAATGCCCACGATCGCATTTACACCCAATACCTGCAGCTGAATGAAATCAATGCCGAACAACCTCCCACCAATCTTGATATCGTAGCCTTTGTAATACTGATCAGCAATCAATCCCTCTCAGGATGGTGTTGCCACTGACAAGAATCTTCCTGGAAGAATCTTAGGTTCCATACCTAAAACTTTAGCAAAATTGGGTGACAGAAATATATGCGAAGAACCAGTATCAAATAAAACTTTCGCTTTTATTCCATTAATCAAGACAAATCCTGTTACATGAAGAATGATACTCAAATCTCCAATTTATTCTTAAACAAAGTTTTACTTAATACATCAAATAAATGAAATTTAAAATTCTTGCATACCTTAGATCACATCTTCCGAGTTACCTGCATCCTCCTCCGTTAATGCGAACACTCGCCCCTGCCTCTGGAATTTGCCTCCGCTTACACCACCCTTCTTTAAATGCGGACAGCTCGGCCTGATATGACCCTCTTGACCGCACTGGTAGCAAAACTGAGCCCTTGCTGGTTTGGGGCATGCAGACCTGAAATGACCTGCCTCTCCACAGCTGAAACAAGTCACCCCTTGAATCGCGGGCGCCTTCTGCTCTGGCCTACTAAACCTGCCCTACTTCGCTGGGAATTTCCTCCCACCTTGACTTGCTACTACTGGTCTCTTTTTCCTGTTCCAGGTCTCTTACTTCATCTGGAACTGATTCATGTCTTCTTCTGTCATTGCTGCTCTCCTGACCAGCTTGTCGAACCTTCTATTGCCCAACGGTATCATCTGAGACCTCAAATTCGGTCTCAAGACCTGCTCGAATTTCTTGGCCTTCTTTGCTTCATCAACTTCCAGCTCCGGTGCATATCTCGACAGCTGGGCGAACTTAGTCTCTTATTCGCCCACTGTCATGCTGCCTTGCTGTAGGTTTAAGAATTTTGTTGCCTTCTTCTCCTGAATGTCCAGAGGAAAGAAGAGATCCCTGAACTCCTCAAGGAAAGCCTCTTAGTCACCTGCTCTTCCGAAAGGTCATCTTCACTGACTGCCACTAAACGCCAGCATCCTTCTCCAACTGCATTGTGGCCAATTTCACCTTGTTGACTACTGGGGTTTACAAAACCTCGAAGACTACCTCCATCTGTCTGATCAATCATCAGCCTCATTTGGATCAGATTGCTCTTCAAAAATAGCCGGCTTCGTCCGCTTGAAGGACTCCACCTGCTAAATTGGATCAATATTAACAAACACTGGTCCTGCCCCTTGATTCTGATTTTGGGTCATGCTGGCTGCCATGTGCATTCAAGTTCTGATACACCTTGGCAATTTCCATCTCTAGATCAAGTCGGGACCCTTGGGAACCCTCAACTCCATCATCACCACTGCCATTGCTGGTCCTGGGTCCTGCCATTATACTGAATACTGCAAAATGAGGAAAAAGTTAGAGCATCACAACATAATTCATATTCACTCCAATTTTCTTTTGCAAAAAATTCTACTCATGCACAATCCATTTTACTCATTTTAATTCCATGTGATACTCACACTCTAATGTCCACACCTAGGTACTCACGCTCTAGTGTCCACCTAGGTTTATTCTTATACAATGTTTAACATTACTATTGAAGCATGCTTTGATACCAACTTGTAGCGCCCCGAATTTCCAATAATTAAAAATTAGAAAATATGTGGCATAATTCCAGAATCAACCTCAAGTAATAGTAACATTGGCAAAACACAAGAATTTTTCAACCTTTATTACATTAATTCTTTACATAGCACAGCAGTAATTTAACACCTTGAATTACATTTTCTTTCTTTTACAATTTGCATAAGCCATATTATCATTCTACCACATGCATCTATAAAACATGAGGCTAGAGATAACTCTAACCCCCAAAACTACAGTGGTCAGCCACGGTGTGAGTGATATTAAAAGAAATACAATGTAATGAAACATAAAGAACAAATTTGAAATCAACACATTACCACAGCAGCAACGAATGAAATATGAAATAACGATAAATAAAGCATAAAAACATCAAGTGAAACTAGGCTAAGTATCAAGTGTAGAAAAATAGAAAACAAGCATGCATAATACAGGTCAAGAAAAACACAAATGCGGTATGATGACTCTCTAATACAAACTTGTAGAATCTATGCTCCCCACTCTATATAGATCCGGTGCAAGCCCTCATCGTTCTCCACTTTATAGGGTTTAATCCCTTGTTATGCAACTAATCCTACTATGGTGATAGGAACAAGGTCCAGAATACTGCACAAATAGGCCTACGTCCCGGTATCTACTAGATAGACTAGCACCTTCAATGTGCAAGCATCATGTGAGTGCTGCCCTGAACATTCCATGCCGAAATTCCACGAATAGGTCCTAGCCTTCGGAATAAAACCGCCCAATTGTAGAAGACCCTCAAACGTGCGAACTCGGGAGATGGCAATGATAATCGTAGCCTTCGAAATCAAACTGCCCAACCACGACTATAGTCCCGAATCTCATCCATCCACAATGCATGGGTCCCTACTCACGTTTCCCAAGCTCTATCACATCTCCACTATTGCCTATCCTTAGGTTGATTATTATTAATTAAATCACAATTCCCCATCTAGAGTTAGTGTACCCTTGTCGGACTTAATTATACGAATTCAGCAACAAGGCCCCAATTGGCCAAAATCCACAAAATCTCATCTGCCGGTATACAAGGGTCCCACTCAACCTCTAGAGACTCACTACACAAATCCAACTCAAATTCTTTTATCATGATTCTCAATTTCAATGCTAAGTTATTCATATTACGAATTTCTTCAAATCCAATTCTTTCATGTACTTACAACTCCACATAGTTGAATATAAAAAAAATCTGGGACAATTCGCCAAATAAAAGGAGAATTAAGTTATCAAATCATAGAAAATCGCAAAACAACAATTGCTTGAAATTCTTTAATATTTCACTTTCAAAATCCAAATTCTTTAATATTTCACTTTCAAAATCCTGATAAGTGGGACTATCCCCTGTATAGGTTACAAACAGTCTCTTCTTAATCATTTTTGTTATGTATAGGTTTTATTTTACATACAAAATTGTATGGCTTTAAGAAAACCTCCTTAACTTTTGCTTAGAATTAATGGCAGTGGACATGATATGGTATGGCTTAGATACAATATTTAAACATTATATGAGTGTTTTTTTTCTTTCTGTTCTGTATAGTTTAATTTATGAAGCTGTAGTGGACAGTTTTTTTTTCCTACAACTCAGTTGCAACTTGAGATGCAACAACCACATCAAATTAGCTGAGGTAACGAAATTTCAAATTGAATTCTATTACAACTTAGAAATATATCTCCGGAAGTATGATAATCTGTAGTAAAACTCTTATTTGAAACATAGAATCAATAATTTGTAAGTTTGAAGAAACATCAATTCGAAGAAAAACAATTTCAGTGAAACAAAACCCAGGCATGACGGTCTGGAAAATTTCCTGATTCAAATTGATTTGGTATTCAAGAATATATATATATATATATATGTGTGTGTGTGTGTGTGTGTGTGTGTGTGTGTGTGTGTGTTTACTTCCAGAGAAAGTGTTGAAAGCATGATATGCCTGCATGACGAAAAACCCAGACCCAGTGTTACATTTGCATAGATATGAGGTGGATACTTGGTTGGAGGATATACATCTGAATAGAATGAGCTTTGGTTGGCATATTGTAAAATTTATTATGTATCCAGAATGCATGGGAACATGTTTGTGATGTTTTGAGAGGTATCAGATATGAATTTAATACTAAGACATTACATTAATGATTGAGTGACGCAACCTAATAAAGTCAAATACATTTGTATATTTTTTTTTCCTTCATTGAACAACATATGGTCGATTAGACTGGAAGTCGGCCAAAAACTGATGGTACAAGCTCATGTAGGTAAAAGAAATCTGAAATCATAGGATTCGGTAGTAAGATCAAAAAAAGCTTTTATTCCGATTATATATATATATATATATATATATATATATATATATATATATATATATATATATATATATATATATATATATATATACTAGATTTGCCCATGGGCACGTGCCTACGACACGTCTTCGGAACGATACAAAATACGAAAAGTCTGTAAACAGTAAAACAATAATTATGTAGCTTAAGTTTGAATAGTATGACAATAATTAGTTGTAAATAAAAGTCCACATTTCCATTAGTATATGTTGAAAAATAATTATAAATGAGCGTATAAAATCTAACTTCTTAGAATTTTATGTGTGGAGTTGAAGAAATATTTACTATTTTCAATATAACATGTGCAAAAAAAATATTAAAATTCTGAAAATCTAAATTTCTAATTCAATATAGAAAGAATAGGAGAGAGAGAAAGAGAGAAATATGAAAAAGTCAATAGAGAAGAGAGAGATAGTAATAAAGTAATAAGTTTTTTAGTTTTGGGGGGGAAATTTTGGTTTTGGAGTTTGAAATTTTAGAGGGAAAATATGTTTTGTGAGGTTTGATCTAGGCCTTTGATTATAGGAGGGATTGATTGTAAGCCACTTGATAGCTTTCTTTGTAATTTATTATATATATATATATATATATATACATATAAGAAATCGACATCCTGTGTTGCTTTTGTTTGAGATAGAATATGAGTGTATGTGCATATCAGTAAAATCCAGGAAGCAAATCATTGTTTATCAGTTGTATATTGATCAATCCATATCAATAAAGTAAATTCAATCCAATTCAGTCGAAAACTTCTCAACAATCCAATTTTCCACTTTCGGCCTGCACATTATTAGACCCAAAAATTATAACTCAAACCTTTGTGTATAGTTCTTGATTTCTTACTATCAAACCCACTTCTCATGATCGTTATACACATACCAATCTATTATCAATCATTGCATCTTGTTTATGAGTTCTTATCCCAACTAGAAATCAAGTTTCATTAAGAGGGAAATCAAACAAAATGTAGACAGAGAAATTCAATATAAATGTCAGTTTCTTATAACTTGACAACCATCAAACTTTCACACAATCAAACAGATATAGAATGATGTTTTCCTGAGTATCATTAAGTCCTTACAATTCTAAATGAATCATACATGAAATTCATTACTTAATCTATATTCTTGATCATATGAGTTTATCTTTACTACACAATCATCCAATTACATATACTATACCAACACGTAATCTTCTAGCATGGATCTATTATGTGATCATCATAATCAGCATATATACAACAAATCAAGAGAGTAGACTACCACTCACCTCAATGGAGAATCAACCGAAGATTAATAAAGAGAAATAGGAAGCTCCCTCCGTGAAAAGTCCAAGATCCAATCTTCCAATCAACGAGAATATTGAAGAAAATAGATTTTTTTTTACACAGATGGGCGGCTGCTGCCCTTGATAATTATAGGCCGAGATTATTGTTTTTAGGGTTTTTGGAGATTGCAAAATATCCTTCTTTTAGAAAGTATTCTTTACACACACACACACACAGACAGATATATATATATATATATATATATATATATATATATATATATATATATATATATATATATATATATATTGTTACTTTATGAAATCAAATAACCAAATAGGTTGAGATTCAATTCTCCCAAATCACTCTTGACTTGGTCGGCCTCAAAGCAGCCCTGAAAATAAAATTTGAAAATATTTGCTCCAAGTCGCACTTTTGCAAAAAAGGCCCCCTTCATTTAGCAATTTGCAAACATACGAATAGTGACTTATAAAAAATCCAGAAAATATTGCAATTATTATTCACCAACAAATATTACATCGTCCAAATAAATTCTTGACTTTTGTGTTTCCCAAACAAAAAAATATATATTTGCACGTGCAAAAAGGCAAATATCAGAAAAGGTTTATTAAATCACCAAACATTCACTTTAATTCATTTATTTATCTCAAAAATATTATTTAAAAATTCTAAGGTGTTAGAAAGAGAATGCTAATGGAAGGGAGTTAGGTCGTTTGGGTTTGGATTGGAAAAAGGTGAAGGGGAACTGGGAAGAAGAATGCTAATGGAAGGGAGGTTAGGGTTTGGATTGGAGTCAGGGTGGCAAAGTTGGACTTAGAGTAAATATAGAGTTGGGCTTGGGCCCAAAAGAATAAATAGAATGCCCAAATGTATTGCTTTAAAACATATTGGGGAGGGGGGGGGGGGTGCTGAAGCATACACCCCCCCCCCCCCCCCCCGGCGATTAGTCTGCATAATTAAACTTATTTTTAAGTCTTCTTCCCAATCTTATTATACAATTAGTCTGATTTTAGTGTCCTATGATCCATGTACTAACTATTATTGGTAGTGTGTAGAAATCTATAGCGTTTCTCCTTTTTATATTTGATGAGACGTCATTGCCTCTCTCATAATCTTTTATATTTTTCTCTATTCTAAGCCATTTGTATGTTCTATTCAAGTGAAAATTTTGAATCACTACACAGATAGTGATATAGCATATTGTGCATGTAAATCATGCTCGAAGAAAATTTGCCGTGTGATAATCGGAACTGTAAGAATACGAAGGGGGATGATGCTCAAAGGTAAGTTGAGTTTTATGTAATTTATTGATAATTTTGGTTAATTGGTAAATGGCAAGGAATATCATTTGATATCTATTTTGATCAAACTTTGGGTGTGCCTTGAGTTTGGTTCTTGCTGATGTTATTAATTATTGAGGGTGTGCCTTGAGTTTGGTTTTTTTCTGATGTTATTAATTATTGCACACCGATTTTACCAACAATTATGTTTCTCTTTGTTTCCATTATAGTTATCTTAAGTTTACTTTGAACTACGTGTTTCATAATGTGTTAGTTAACTGGTGCAGCTTAAATTTGATAGCTTGCTTAGGGCTGTTCATACTTTGGTTAAAACCGATTACCGAACCGAACCGAACCGAAATTTATCAATTTGTTTCGGTTTTTCGGTTCGGTTTTGATCCAAACCGTAGTATTGTTAGAGAGTTCGGATCGGTTTTTTGTTGGCTTCTAAAAAAACCGAACCGAAAAAAAAACCGAACTTTTTTTTGGACCAAAATAAATTCTATCTACCCCTTCTCATTAGTCATGACTTCTCATCTTCTTAGTCTTCTCTACTGAGTTGTGAGTTCTGAGAATCTGAGCGACTCAGTCTGCGACCTAGAGTATACGACGAGTCGACGACGTTCTCACTTCTCAATCCTATCTATTAATGACTTCTCCAGAGTTCTCCATTTCTCCTTCTCAGTCTATTAATTCGGCCTCTCTAACTCTCATGGCTCATCTCCAAATCAGACTCTCTCTATTTCACAGATCCATTCCTCTCTCTCAATTCTCAATTCCTTTAACCTTAGATGGTCTCGACTCTCGATCTTGACTCTCTATCAGTCGCGATCTCCATCATCCTCGGCTCTCGACTCCCGATCTCCATCCCTCCTGGACCCTGGTCTGACTCCTCGCACAGTCGCACTCTCGAGTCTCGACTCTCGATCTCCATCCATACTGGCCTCCTCTGGTGCCGTTCCCCCGACCGGCCTCCTCTAGTCCCCTGGTTCTTGCATCGCGATTCGCAGTGCCTCTCTCTTCAGTCCCCAGCTACTCGCAGTACCTCTCCATCTCAAACTAAGCTGCTAAGTGCTAAGGTATAAATTAATCTTGATATTTCTAAGTGTTAAAATCTTAAATTTGTAACGAGAAAATAATAAGTTTTGGTTTATACTTTTGTTTGGTTTAAATTGGTAGATTTGATTCGAAGAATTGCTAGTTGCTGCACTATCACCTGTGAACTTTTCTACTATTAGTATGGATTTTGATATGGATAGACAAGATAGTAGGGGTCGTGAGGATTCAAATTCTATTACCGTTGATATTTTAAGCCATGTAGAAGCAAGTATGCAACCCCAATCCTCACAAAGTACTAGAAAAGCGATTAAATCTAGATCCGAAGTTTGGCTTCATTTTACTAAGATCAATGACTTAGATGGAAGTGTGAAAACGAAGTGCAATTATTGTTCAAAATAGTTTAATGCCAATACTAAAAAAAATGGGACAAAAGCTTTGAAAAATCACATGGGTAGTTGTCGTGATAATCCACACAATAAAGAGACTTCACAAAATCTATTGAGTTTACAACCGGTTCAAAAAGGTGAGAAGAGGGAGGGTGTATTAACTAATTGGATATTTAACCAAGATGAAGCTAGGAAGGGACTTGCATATATGGTCATAGTGGATGAGCTACCATTTAGTCATGTTGAGCATCATGAGTTTCGTAAATTCATGTCTATTTGTTGTCCTATGTTTCATATTCCTTCATGTTCGACAATCACAAGAGACATTTATGAGTTGTATGTTAATGAGAAGGGGTTATTGAAAAAGTTCTTGAAAGAAACATGTCAAAAAGTATCCATCACCACCGATACTTGGACCTCTTTGCAGAGAATAAATTATATGTGCATCACTGCCCACTTCATTGACAATAATTGGAAAATGCACAAAAATATTCTAATTTTTTGTCCAATTTCTACTCATAAGGGTGAGGGGTTAGGCATTGAAGTTGAAAGATGCTTGTTGGAATGGGGTATTGATAAAGTATATTCAATAACAGTTGATAATGCAAGCGCAAATGATGTTATGGTTAATCACTTGAAGAAGAAAATTAACAATTAGGGGCATAGTGTTCTTAATTGCAAGTATCTTCATATGAGGTGTGTTGCACATATAATAAATCTCATAGTGCAGGATGGGGTAAAGGAGATGGGAAAATCAATTTGTCGAGTTCGTTCGGCAGTGAAATATATTAGACAATCTCCCTCTCATGTCAGAAAATTTAAAGAATGTATTGAGATTGAAAAGATTGAGAGTAAGCGCATGTTGTGCCTTGATGTTGCCACTAGGTGGAATTCAACATATCTTATGTTGGATACGGCGGAGAAATTTGAAAGAGCTTTTGAAAGATTTAATCATATGGATCCTTTTTTTAGGAGTGACTTGGAAGAAGGGATTCCCGATGATGATGACTGGACTAATGTTAGGTGACTTGTTCAATTTTCAGAACACTTTTATAATCTCACATTGAAAGTATCAGGGTCTTTGTATGTGACTGCTAATAATTTTTTGCCTGAATTAGATGAAGTTGATTGCCTTTTGAAACAGTGGGAAAGCAGTGTTGATGTGAATTTTGCTTCAATGGCTTTTAAAATGAGAGACAAATATAACAAATATTGGGAAACTTTGGAAAAGGTCAACTACTATCTTTTTCTTGCCGTGATGCTAGATCCTAGGCATAAGATGAGATTTGTGGAGTTTGCTTTTTTAAGACAATATGATGATAACGAAGAATTGGCTGCAATAAAGGTGAACTCTATCAAGGAGGTTGCTGTTGAGTTTTACAATGAGTATAAAAGAAAACTTGATCCAGTCACGACCACTTCATCCTCTTGTAACACTTCTAACTAATATTGTAATTTGTAGACATTGATTAAAATTTATTTATTAACTAATTGCTTGTTTTACTTTAAAACAGAAATAACAAAGATTGGAGGAATAGAACCCGCAATTGTTGATATAACCCGCAATTGTTGATATTTAAGTGAGATTCTTTTCAATTTTTTCTTTCTTATAGTGAAGTTATATTATTTCTAATTATTTTCTTATATTCATTCGTATATTATAATTTCTTTATTTAGGGGTTCATGGTTTGGAGAATTTGATAGTTCGATTGGTGGTGGTTCACATTGTGAGACAAATCAGTATGACATTATCATTCTATTTTATGTTTGGTTTACTGTTAACCATGACTTTATTATGCTAAAGTATTCTACTAGTTTGTTATATTCATGTGATTGTGAGTTTGCTTCTTCGTTGGATAACTTGGATTTCAATTTGTACAAGTGATGATGAGATGGATTATGTTTCTGAAGTTGCAGACTATGAATCATTTATTTAATGATTTGTAGGAGTGACTTGTGATGAATTAATCCTAACTGAGCTTTATTTTTCCTCATTGGTTTTAAGTTATGATGAGATGGATTATGTCTATGAAGTTGCACACTATGAATTAATCATCATTTAGGAGTGACTAGTGATGAAATAATCCTATCTGAGCTTTACGATTGTTACTTCACTGAATTTTGTTAAATTCAAAGCATGATGACTGATGAGATAGATTGTTACTTCACTGAATGTTGTCAGTTTGAGTATCCTTTACTGTTGCATCCCTTCAGCAATATACTAACAATTTTGCAGAGGAAAATTTAATCAGCAAAGCTAAGCTAAGCAAAGTATTTTTGGCTCAGCTTCCAGATGGAAAGGTATATCTGATCTATTGGCTTGTGATTTTAGAATTTTATTGTGAAGTTATCTCAAAATTTTACATGATCTTGAAATCTTCTATTACTTCCTTAGTAATTTTCAGTGATGGGATAAGTAATGTACTTCGTAAGATCTTTTTCTAAAATTCAGAAATCTACTTTGTAGACTTCCATCAAGCCTGAGTAAGGCTTGAAAAAGACTGTAAACTATATTTGGAGCATCTTGTTCTTAGTGTTTTATCAAGTCAATCCACGTTATTTGGAGCATCTTGTTCTTAGTGTTTTATCAGTTTGACTAAAGATATGCAGCATATGATTTTCTTATGTGATTTATAACTTCTACATCCTACATTGCTTAAATCATCTTTTCACAAGTAAGGTTCTAATCATCTTTTATAAAATTTATTTTGGTCACTATTTTAAACCTTATTTTCCTAAATCTGTGGAAATAAACTTGAGTAGGGGTTGTGCATAGATGGAGTTCTTAGGTTTTAATGTAATAGAAGAGAGGAACAGTGTAGTCAATCCTATTAAACAAAGTCAACTGAAACATATTAAGGTTTCTCATATGGTATCTCTCTTTCCCCGCAGAGATACTCTCTTCGTAGGATGATTATGTTAACTACTCTAAGGGTGGAATACCATGAAAAAATATATTGCAGGTAGGGAGTCCTATGAACTATGAGACATTGAAGGAAGCTATTCTGAATATTAGGAATTCCTTCAAGGATGCGAAAGATATACCATTATCAATTGTTGTGATTTCTGATAGAGAGTGGCTTCATGGAGGTAAACCTATAATGTTTAATTAAAATGAAGAACCATTACCACAAAGCCCTAAATGATATACTCAAAATACATAATCATCCCCTTAAAACCCAGCATTGATTGACATGTTTTCTCCACAGAATCGTCTTTAACGGACAAGCATTTAGCATATACTCTTTTTCTTACTGAAAGTATTTGCAATAAGCATGGTATAAAGGTTAGTGATAGAATTGAAAACTAGTTTTTGCAGTAAAAAAACTTAACATGAATGACTTAGAAATTTTTTTGCATAAGAAAAATTGGATTTTATTGTTTGTTGTTTTCTACCTATTGAATATAAGAGGCTTCAAAAGTCTATATCAGAAGAAAATCTGAAGAATTGGTTGTTGTTCTTGAATAGGGGTTATATCTTTGTCCATTCTGACTTATTTGGTTAATATAACTGTTTCAACTATGTGACATTTAATTACTGTCATTACCAGCTTCTCAAAGCGATTTAGTTATAACTCAATTCCTGATGTTTCATTTAAATTCTTCGTTTCATGTCATATTATCTGTTTTACTATATATAATTAAAATCAGTTATTCCAAACTTTTCTCAGCCACTCCATTTTAGAACAATGGCTTTTTTGAATTTAACCCTAGAAAAATTTATAAACAAAATTCACCAATTTCGTAATTAGTTATGAATAATGCAAAAGAAAATTAGCATCATCCGTTTGCAGATCTAATTTTGAAGCACCAATCAATCCTTGACAATGAAATCTTTTTTGTTATAGTTTTTAATTTGAAGTATTATTTTTTGAATTTATATGATAGAACTAAGAAATAGTTTATTCATCATTGGTTAAATTTAGCGTATAAAAAGAATTCTTATTGCATGTTACCAAGCAAGGATAAGAGAGGGTTCAACATAGATCTGATTACAACAAGAAGAACAAAGCCTTTATCACATGTATTTTAACTCAAAGTCTGATATGAAGTACTTGAAGGGTAATAGGAAGTACTGATTAAGATAGTTTGCTCATGTGCATCATGCTGGATTTGAACCAGGTACAATTCATTAGCTCCATTTCCATCCCATATGTTTTTGACTGCTGGTAATTGGTAAGTAAATGCTCAATGTAGAATTCTATCTATTGTCTCTGTTATTATAATATCAATCAGAATTAGAGCTTCATTATATGCATTGAGAATTTGAGATAATATGATTGCTATATCTTCCAGGTGAATACTTCATTGGAGTAGCATATCTTCTCAGGGTCCCTCTCTTTCCCACTGATTGTTGCTTCACTTTGCTATATTTTCATATTTTGCTTCACTTTGCAGTGTCTGGTAAATGCTTAAGTGCTTGAGATGACTCAGATGAGGCCTGCAAACTACAAAAGTGTTACAGAAAGTCAGAAGCTTGTAATTTCAAATTGTAAAATATAAGCTTCTACAGTTGATTAGTTGTAAATTATAATCATTTGTAACTTGTAAATTGTAAGCTTTTTTGCTAGTTATTACTGTAATTTTGTAGTGTAAAAATTATGAGTACAATGCTAATTGGCTGTTGTTTACTTAATGAATATTGAATAATGAGTCTTTAACTCAGAATCTAATATAAACATTCAGAACTGAAATACTTTCTTTAAGTTCGGTTAGTACGGTTATTAACCGAACCGAACCGATATATTTCAGTTCGGTTAATACCGAAATGTCGGTGTTCGGTTTCAATTTTACCAAATCGAAAAGTTCGGTTCGGTTCGGTTCGGTTTTGAACCGATGAACACCCCCTAAGCTTGCTAATCATTTGTATAATAACTTAGACTAGTAATTTACACGTGCGATGCACGTCTTAATAAATATAGTTTTTTAAAATAAAAATTTAGACATAGTCTGGATTTGAACTTAGAACTTCCTTTATAATAGTTATGCACGTGTATTGCACGGGTTGGTAGATTGACAAAACATTTACAAATGACACTAAGGCCTTCTCCCATTATAATATTACTAGTAATTTACACGTGCGATGCACGTTTTAATAATTTGAAAAAATAAAAATAAAAATTCTGACGTAAGGAGGATTTGAACTGGAAACCTCCTTTATATTAGTATGCACGTGTGTTGTACATGTTGGTAGAATGACAAAATGACAAATGACACTAAGGCCTTTTCCCATTATAATATTAGAGATATTAGAGATAGGTTGTTTTACATTCTATATTTGTTGTTTATCATCCGTACCTTGATTTTTTTTCCTTATTCTTTTATTATGGTAAGTGTAACCCCTGTTTTCGCGAATACGTATTTTCTGGGTATTTTTTTATATCTCGATATTTATAAATTCGTTATTTGTTAAATTTCGTTTTGAATTTATTGTTGAAGCTTCTCCTAAACAGTATTTATAATTATTTTGAATAAACTTTGTTTCCATTTTTACTTGATCAACTATTTGCATTTTAACCCTCAGAAATATTATTATTGTTACGACTAATTCAACGAGTTCCTATTTTTATGTATTGATATTATTCTTACGATTTCTATTATTATTATTGTTAGTATTTTGTTCTCATTGTTTTATTCTAACTAATTGTTATTATTAGTATTATTATTATTTTATAGACATGGTTACTTTATTATTCTTATGATTACTGAAATTACTTATTATTATTGATTATCAAAACAAATCAATTCTTCTTTATAATTGTGTTTATAATTATTTCAAATAATTTATGTAATACAAATTGTATTTTTTTATAATCACATTTTATCGGATAACTTATTCTCTTGTATTTGGGTTTATATTAATCCATTATATTCATGTAAATCTATTTATTTATTGGATTTTATACCCAATTACCCAATACCCAATATCCTATTTTCCCCTATATAAATACTAATCATCTCTTAACTAACCCTAAACCCTAATCCTATTTCTTAACCCACAGCCGTCATTAACCTTAATCCCTTTTTAATCCCCCCATTATTGTTCATTTACCACTCCCGCTCTCTCTGTTTCCACCACAAACCCCCTTTTCCGATCGCCCCTTCACCATCGCCATCCCCTCGCCTCCACACCTCGTCACCATCAACCCCCGCCATCGTCCTTGTCCTTGCCCAAGAGTCCACCGAACCCCATCCATTATCGTCCTCATCTCGTCCCCTCGTCACCACCACCTTATCATCGCCCTGCTCCCGTCCTCTCCGACCATCGATCCCTCTCCTCATCATCCCCATCACCTTCCAATCTCCCATCGTCCCCGTCTCCACCTTCCCCCGTTCTCGTCATCAAACTGCTCGAACCAATCCTTCACCGAAACCCATTAATCCACCGAACCCATTTACCCATCCACTTCGTCGCCACCGTGGTCCCCTCGTCAACCTCCCCCCTCCGTGCACCCCCGCAACTTCCGGAGAACCCCCCCCCCCATTGTTCTCGTCTTCACCGTCCAAGCTAAGATCCGTCGTCCATCGTCGTCTCCCCAGTTTTCAGAAGCGAAAGTAGAGTTCGCTTCGCCATCGAAGCCATCGCCACTGTGTCACTTCCCGACCAGCCGCCACCGCCTCGCCGTAGTCACCGCAGTGCTGTGTCGTGCCGTCGCCGCCGAAGTCCCATGCTCTCCGTCTCTCTCTCCCTGTCGGAGGTTGAAGAAGGAGATGTTAGGTGATTGGTTGGTTTTGCCGTTCTGTGTTTTGGCACACCGGATCTGAAGTGCTATTTGGTGTTCGGTAGAAGGGGAGTGGTTGGTTCCCATGTTTGCTGTTCTGTTGGAGTGGATCTGGGTCTGACGTTTGCTGCTCTGGGCCGATCCAGTGTGGGGATTGTTTGCTGTTTTGCTGGTTTTGGTTCGTACGTGATTTGCACGTGGTTTTGGATCGTCGCCCGGAATTCCTATCCCTTTATTCTGAATTATTCAAATTAACCAAGTAACAGGCAAGTCTCTTATTAAACCCTTTTTATTGTTTGTGTTCAAGATTATTTGATCCCCTGCATGTAGATCCGTCCATTTTGCTATCAAAACTGCTTTTGACAATTCCGTTAAGATTATCGAGGATTTACGCGAGCTAACCCGACATACTCTTAACATCGTGCTATCTTTTTGATATTAAACCCAGTCCCCAATGTTTCATGCATATGCACAATTAAATAACTAGATTCGTGCATAGGATTACTTGATAACTTGGACATGATAAATTGAACGTGCTAGATTGAATTTAATTGATGAATTGACACCATGACTGTGATAAATGTATCTTAAACCTTAGAAATTCCTTGTTGACACCTAGGATTGCTTTGATTACCAATTTGTATGCTATATGTGATCGTATGAATTATTCGTTATCTTTTCATGTTAAGTTGATTTCTGGACTGCTGTAAGTTTCACTTTGAATCAGATTGAAACCCTGCTAATGAAATAACTTGAAAGAACTTACTGAACATAAAACATAGCCCTTGATGTCTAGATAATTTTTCCCTGGTCTGGATTTAAATTCCAATTTGTCATCTGTTAGATATCATCACTTTACTGCAACTGTGTTAGTAATTTCAGACTCGTAATTTCTTGCGTATCCTGCTGTTTCTTATTTTATTCGACCCTGTTAACAGTAAAGGAAAAATCTGAAATAAATTAGGCTAGACCTAGACATGTATAGCTACTTCCCTGGATTTTGGGAGATTTTATTAATGGGTTATCTGACCCGAAATAATTAGTAGAACATACCCTACTGCATGCTGACTCAACCTAAAACCTAATTAGAATAGAGTTTTCACCCTAGTTCCTGTGTCTTCTATATGCCTTAATTATACTCGCTGGAACCGTATGGAAGTCTACTTTCCAGATCTTCCGGCGGATTTAGTTTTTCTATTGTATAGTGACCATAATCCATGTTTTAGTACAGCAAGGTTATGCTGTCCTGATTTTGTGAAATGTGTTTATATGATGTGTTTGCTTCATGCCTTGTCTGTAATGCTTAGAATTAGTCACACATAGTAATATACAACATTGACACCCTCTTGCATGCTTACATAGGACAAAAATAAACTATTAACAAGCCAGGATATTATGGGTAGACTTGGTAGTGAACAATCGGGAAATGTACTCGGTAAGGCCTTCTCGCTCGCACGAATACTTGACATAGGAGGAGATTGTCTTGGAAGAAGATTATCACATTATCTTGTTATCTCGTTATCTTTTTATCACGTTATCTAGTTACGCCGAGTACACAAACTGTGAATTCACCATCAGTCTAAAACGATCACTGTGCTTGCGCGGAATCTGAGGAATGGGATGCAGTAGTACGTGCACTAGATAGGCTAATAAAATGACTAATAACCTGCATACTTGATCTTGTATTGAACTTGATTTGACATCACTCATTACATGCGTGATTATTGTACACCTTTGATATTACTGCCTGCTCTTTGCTTTGTTCTTTGACTTTGACCCTGTCCCTTTCCTTTGATATACATGTTTTCTTTATCCTCTGTTTTGTTTACTTGCTGCCCATGACTTGCTCTAAAGGCACTCTTTTCTTTCTTTTTAGATCAAGTATTAACAGGTACCGAAGGAGAAATACAAGAAAAACATGGTGAGCAAACTCTCTGAAGATTGGAGTTGGACTCTAGACTACCTTAGCTATCTTTTGTTATTTGCTTATTGTATTTCTTTTCATCATACTTTGTATTCTTGGGCATTATGATCCGAAATTGTTTTATCTCAGATGTTGGATTATTATTTGATGAATTTATTTCATAATTATCTTTGAGTTTATTAATTATTTATGTGATTATATTCTTTGCCAGCGTGGTTGTTTCTCTTGTATATTTTTGAGTTAGACTGGTACAAATGGTGGATGAAGTATAATCATTCGCTGGGCGTTCGTTACGTGCTCGTTTTCCCGTATTTTGGGAAGCGGGGCGTGACAAGTTTTTAGTGGTATCAGTGTCAGGTTGGGTAATATATCAATCAAACTTGACTATCTTTGTAGAGGTTGGCTTTGATTGATATATTAGTCGAGTTTGGCTCTAGCCAGGTTAACTTAATAATATGCACAGTACGATGATCACATGAACATGTAATAACTTTAATATAATCTGGATATTAATCCTGTTTGATCAACATCTGACTCCTTTGCATTCAATCCTTTGATTCCTTGTATCCTTCCGTCCCTTGCATCCATTATCATTTGTCAATCTACCCACATATGTCTGGGTATTCACCAACTGAATGGTTTTGCAGACTATGGCTCGTGAAGATTCTTCGACTCCCCCGCCCAAGGCTGAAACATCAGAGAATGCCGCCATTCTCCAAGCGATGCAACAAATGATGGAGCTACAACGAGAGAACAATGAGCTGATGAGAGCTAGTCTAGAAAGAGCCCAGGAGGACGCACAACTCACCCGACTGTGTGTAATTGTGCCCCAGCATCATGCCTTCTCTATCATGGGACAGACCCCCAGAAGGAAGGGCCGACATGTAACTTTTGCAGCAAGATTGGTCACTTATGGAAGGATTGCTGGGTAGCCAATCGTCGATGTCTTGTATGCGGAGCAAGTGGCCACAAGGTTCGAAACTGCCCAAATAACAGGAGAAATGCACCAACTAGAGGATCAACTCCCAGTGGAGGACAGACTGGAGAATGTGGTCAGGCCCCCAACCAGATTGCAGAGGAAGTAGGGACTACCAAAGGTGCGACTGCAGGTATTTTTCTATTTTGTTGCATTTCAGTTCTTGCGTCTTTTATTTCTTCTGTTCTTGCATCTATCATATTTTGTCAATTCAACATTGAGTATCATGTTAGTTATTTCTTCCCTGCTATATTCTTTTCAATTCTGATTTTGCCCCTTGTTCCTCTCCTTTCACATTCAATTCTTTAATTTCCTTTTGTCCCTGCTAGTCATCCTCTTCTCTGACTCTTTATTGGGTACAGATTTATTTTCCTCTACCTATTTTTCTCTTTATAATTATTTTTTCCGAATACTTTCTATATTTCGATTATTATTTGTTATATTTATTTTGGATCTTCTATAAAAATGTTTTCTCAACAAAGATTTTGTTATTTCGAATAATGGTGTATTTTAACTTCACTTTTCATTTTTGATCGACTATATATTTCTATTGGATTATTTTGATAAGACAAATTCTTATTTTATTGTATAATGCTGTTATTACTACTATTATTGTTATTGCTATTGTTTTCATTATTATTACTACTACTATTATTATTATTATTGTTACTACTATTGCTATTATTATTGTTGTTTTCATTATTTTATTATTATTAATATTCAATTACTCTGACAAAAAAATTGTTGAACCCAAAACTATATTTTGTCTTGCATTATTATTCTTACCTTTATACTATTTTTATATCATGAATTTCAAAATATAACATCATACTTAAATTAAATGTCTCATATCCCTGTGTATATGGGAGGTTACACTTTCATTTCACCATTTCGGTGCAACTTAATGTCGAGATGGTAAATATGAAACTCGATGTCAATGGAGGTAAATTGTAACTGGATATCAGGGAGGCAAAATGTGCAACCGATTATCCAGACGACAATCTGTAACCTGATGTCGTGAAGGCAAACATGCAACTTGATGTTAAGGAGGCAAGATTTTCTACCTATTTGCTAATTGGTATTTCAAGAATTTTTTACTTATATAATGAAACTGATAGTAAAGAAATATTTTCGTTATTATTATTCGTATTATTATTATCATTTCTATTGCTGTTATTACTAATGTTTTCATTATCTTTATTGCTGTTATTATTTTTATTATCATTATTACTGTTACTTTATTGTTATTGATATTATTATTATTATTGCTATTATCATTATTATTATTATTGTTATTATTTTATTGCATTATTTTCATGAATATGTTGAATCCAATTCTGTCGTGTATGTATTATCATTATTATCAGTATTGTTGATGTTTTTATTTTATTATTTTATTATTACCTGTATGATTATGATGATTTTGATTACTGTTATTATTATTGTTGTTATTATTTTGTTAACATTATTTTATTATTATGGTTAATATTACTTGTATCATTGTTGTTGTTATTATTTTTAATATTATTGTTATTATTATTACTATTTTTATTATTATTTTTGTTATTATTTTTATTTATCACTGTTAATATTATTTTCACTATTAATATGTGTTGCTATTATTGTTATTATTATTTTTATTATTTTTATTATTTTTATTATTATTCTATTATTATTGATAGTATATCATTGATATTTGTTGTTATTATTATTTTTGTTAAAGCCATTAGTTTTGATCTATATTACATCTTTTAATTATTTAAATTGAAGCTCAATTTTATATTCTTTTGCATTATTTGCTTATATCTATCTTGAGCCCATACTTTTCCCGATCCCAGTGTCTCATTCTTGTCTTCCTGTTCGGTTCGTCGATGGTGTCATGTGGCCTACAACGACATGTATGTTGTGTAACACCCTAGTTTTCATTTATGAGATTTTGTGATTTTACGTGTTGTGTACGTATGATTTCATTTATATAATTTCATTTATAAAATATTTTTGTATAGTGTTTGTTCTCTTTATTTTTCCAAAAAAAAAAATTCTCTTTAAAAACCTAATTAAAATCTAGGCCTAATTGTCTTTTTAAGCCCACTCTATTTATTAATTAAGTTAATTATTTAAAGCCCATGGTTAGTTTGGCCCATTAGTGAGCCCATTTACTTTAATTCACTTTTGAAACGGTCTAACTTGTAGTGTAGACTCATTTCATGGACAATTAAATTTGTCACATGAACAAATTTGTAAATGAGAGACACTAGGTGGCATGTGCATGCAATTGAGTGTACATTGCACACCTTCTCACCTAGGGCGGATAGGTTTGGAGTGAGTGGGAGAGATGGAAGTGGTGGAGAGGTAGTTTCTCATCATGGGTAGTTTCTATAACTCCCTAATGCATCTTGGCTCTTAATCTCTAACCATTTGATCTAATCTTGGCCCTCCATTCACCCTAGAAAATTGTATAAATACCCCCTCCCACACTCTTCATTCTCACACTAGAATAATTTTTAATAAAAAAAGAAAGAATAGAAAGAGAGAAAAGATACAAGTAGTAAGACAAAAGATTGAGGAGTTTTGTGAGATTGAAAAGAGTGAGTGTTTTTGTGTGAGTGCTTCAACCTAGGAGAGGAGGCCGGATTTTGCACTAGGGGAGGCTCAGGTTCTAGCTTGATCAAGGAGGAGGCGACTTACGTGGCTTGATCTAGGAGGAGAAGGCTTTGTTCATTCATTGTAGGAGATCCTCTAAGAGTTCTTTTGATTTTCTCTCCATTTAAGGTGGGTGTTTCTCTTAAAGTTCTAATTAGACATCATGTTAGAATGTGATTGACAAATTAAAGAGAAACTCTAACTAATATAGCCATGCATTATGAAAATGAGACAAATTGCTATTAGTTTGATTATATGTTAAAAGAGTGTTAAATTGATTGCCAAATTATGATTTGTTAAATGATTACCATGCTACCATGCTCAATTTTGTTGTGATGTGCTAGATAAACAAATACATGCTTATATGTTGAACAATTGAATAAAGAACTATGGATATAGGTGATTTTGATTAATGTGTTGTTAAATGACATGAAAAATGAAATTTATTACTGAGATAATTGTACAATGTTAACAAAGATACTATTTGTGATTTAGGAAAATTTGAATAGTAAATATAAGGAGATTATGTCTTTTTCCCCCAAATTCGAAAATTGAAGAAGAAAATGAATTAGAAAGCAAATTATTTTTTTTGTGTCAAAAATTAATTTTTTTATTTACTGAAATACTATACTGAGATGAAAAATAAAATCTGTGAGTTTTTGAATAAATTTAGAGAAGAAAAGAACTCAAAAATATTTGTTTTTGTTAAAATTCGAAAAGAACAAAGACCTCGCTTATAACCCCAGTAATCTAAACCGTATCAGTTTAGCACCATGGCCATATTGGTTAGTCGGTGTGGTGGGTTCGGTTACTGTAGCAGCGGGTTTGGGTTGGTGGTCTTGGGTTCGAAACCTGGTGTGAGCTTTTGTTTTCTTTTTCAAAAAATTCGAAAACCGAAACCCACAACTTATCTTATATTGACCCTATACTGTATCGAAGTGGCGCCTTGGCTATTCTTGCTCTCGGTGGTGGTTGGTTACCCTGTGGTCTTGAGTTCGATTCCTAGCTTCGGCAGGAATTTAACTTTTTTTGATTTTTTTGGGTTTTAAAAATTGATTTGTGGCTTATAAAAATTTAGGGAAAATACTAAAATTATTCTAAAATTATATGGACTTAATGAAAAATATTTGGGACAAGATTTGACTAAAATAAAGATGGTTTAGAAGTAAAATTACATAAAGTTAATATTTGTATGAAATGAAAGGTGATTATTTTTTCATGAAAAGATTACACCAAGTTATAAAAGAGGAATTTTGAATGAAAGAAAATTTAAGTGGATTATCTATGGATTTTATTGCCTAATTTGAACATTGCATATGAGTGGGAAATACGACTTTATCATTATGGAATCAAGTAAGGAAAGAAACTATAGTATGAAAATTTATTGTGCTTATGGAAAAGAAATTTGTGAGCATGAAGTATAAGAATTGAAAGTGAACTTGATATGTGAGTTTTTGGATCCGTAGAAATGAAAAGAAATTATGTTAATTATGAAAAAAAAGAATTTATGAGTATAAAGACTCAATTTTGTGATTATGAATTGAAATTGAGAACTAGAGTGTAGTTAAGCCTAATACCGGCATTGAAAAGAAATGTGTTGAAATGAAATTTGAGATGAAAAGACCAAGAATTGGGTTATGTTGAATAAATAGTTAAGACCGGTATAGTGGAAGGAATAACTCTAGAGAATTGATTTTGTTTATGATTCAAATAACTAAGGATTAGATACATAGTGAAGACGTGATGAAAATAAGATAAAAACACGAGTATGAGGGCCTCGGAGCTACGGTGTGAGAATATTCACAGGCTGTCTTCACGATGCATCTTGACATGACGTGGATTTGTCTCCAGGAGTCTGTACCGCAGGCGACGCTCGTGGGGTGTTTGGTGACTACGGGTGGTGTCATGTCCTATGACGGAGGTTGAATTGTCTATAGGTTCTTCACGATGCGTCGTGACATGACGTGGGATTTCCCTCCAGGCTGTCTGGACTTGAGCTCGTAATTCGTAGAACATCTAGGATACTTATCGTAGTTACAGTAGTAGTTTAAGTCATGATGAGGGATTGAACCCTACAAGAGGAAGAACGTTTAAGGGCTTGCCCTTAGACCTATGTAGTATGGGATGCATAGAATCTGAACAAGTGCGCATTCGTATCATGTAATATACATAACTGCATCAAGGACTAAGTGCACTGCACTACACGACATCTATAGGATAGCCCCTTGTAGTTTCTGTTGTGATCAAGTTTGTGGTTTGTTTAAGTATTTGAGAATCGTTATACTGTTTCGGCATAGAGAGGATAGCCGTGTATAATATTTCGTCGGTTGTAAGCAACTGACGTGCCCACAGTTTCTATGCAGGGTAAAGTGTTTAACAAGACTAAATATTGCATGCTGATTAAAGATTGATTCAGGAGTTGTACATTACAATTCATGTAAATTGTTGTAAATTGCTTCCGCTGTAAATATGTAATGTAAATGTAAACTCTAATGTAACAAAAGTTTTTGTTTCCTTGTAAAATTGTACGAAAGAAGTGTAATGATCTTGTGGAACTTTGAATTTAGTTGTATTTTGGAATTCGGGGTGTTACTGAGTGGTATCTGAGCCAGGCTTCCAAGTAGTACAATTTATAAGAAACGACACCCTAGAAGTGGACATTTGGGCGTGGGTGAGTCTAGAGATTTAAATGTAAGTCACTTACATTTGTGTTGCTCTATGATTTATGCTTTTCTTCTCCTTCCTCTAAGATGGCGGACCACTTCGACCTAGCTGGAGATGATAACTGGCACATCGTTGAGGAAGATTACTACCCTGGGCAAGCTGATTCAGACCAGGAAGATCCTGAAGAATTTGAAGAGGAATGGCCTGTGTCCCGAGAGATCACTCCACCCCCGTTTCATCTGATGATTCTTTTTACGAGAAAGAACCAGTTCCGAGTAATTTCATTGTGTCTCTTCAGAGGCAGGTAGAGACTCAACGGGAGAGAATTGGGCTACTGGAGACTCAGTTGGCGAAGCTCAAGGATGATATTGCAATTCTCAGTCATTGTGTTTGGGAACTCGGGAAGAGGAAAAACATGACCGATGTACTGAAGGAAGAAGTGGAGGAACTACGGGAAGTGTTTCGAGGAGCCAAGAGGAACCGTAGGAACTAGACTGTTGTATCTTCTTACTGTTTTCATTTTGATGTCAGAAATATTCTAAATTCGAATGTATAAAGTTTGAAATTCAATGAACTGAAAAGTTGATTTAAAATTTATGTTTATACTTTGAATTTAATGGATCTTTTTTATCAGAATATGGCTAGAAGAGGAGCTCAAAATGGTGAATGTCTGGACTTGAAAACGGAACTAGCGAGCGTCTATCAGACACTCAATGCCGTTGCCATGAACCAGAATCAAGGAAGGGCGCCTGCGAATCCAGTTCCCGAAGCAATCAAACTCGTGGAATCATTCAAGCGAATGAAACCACCCATATTTGAGGAGAAGTCAGACCCTGACACTGCTGAAAATTGGATCCGACAGGTAGAGACTATCTTCGAAGTCTTGGAGATTTCGAAGGGCAGTAAGGTGATGTTGGCGGCGCTGCAGTTTGAGTAGGATGCGGCTGTGTAGTGGCAGTCGATGAAGCGGACGATGGGAAGTATTGTTCTGGGCTGGGATGAATTCTTGGAGGAATTTTGCAGTCATTATTTTTCCTCAGACGTTCAGGAGAAGAAGGCCATGGAGTTTCTGGCACTACAGCAGGGCGGCATGTCGGTTAGGGAGTATGAGACAAGATTCACTCAGCTCTCGAGGTATGCGCCCGAACTGGTGATGGATGAGGCGAAGAAGGCTCGAAAGTTCGAGCAAGGGTTGAGGCCAAGTCTGAGATCCAGGATGATACCCCTCGGTATCAGGGGGTTTAACAAATTGGTCAAACAAGCTGCAGCCACTGTGGCAGATATGGAGCAGTTCCATGCTATTCAAAATCAGAGGACCAACTGGAATGTTGAGAAGAGGCCCGTAGTTTCCGGCAGCTTCAGGGGACAGCCGCCAGCCCAGAGGTTCAAACCAACGGGAGCGAATGCTGTCAACATAGCTGGGAAACCTGAAAACAATTGTGTGAGACTACCTGTGGTGACTTGCTTCAACTGCGGTGAGACGGGACATTACAAGTCTCAATGCCCTAAGCCACAGAATGTCACCTGTAGTGGACCAACGCAGCAAGTTGGGAAGAAACCATACCAGCAGGGGTGAGTATTTGCCTTGGTTGAAGCTGACGCTGATGAGGTGGATCACGTCATCTCTAGTACGAGGGAGGATGTTTAAAGTGTTTTCTGTTGTTTCTCTTTTCTCGCCTTATATAGTGAACTGTTATGTAACGAGTGTGTGTTATTTAACAGGAGAACTTATTTTGAATGGAAAGAAAGCTGTTGTTTTGTTCGATACTGGGTCCTCTCACACTTTTGTATCACCTAAGTTTGCTAAAATTTTGGGAGTCAAACCGAAAGTCTTTCCAGGCAAGGTCTTGGTAGTAGCTACTCCATTAGGGGAGACTTTAACCACTGATCGGTACTATGCAGACTGTGAGATCGAGATTAAGGACAAAATTTTTGGGATTGATCTGATTGAGCTGAATGTCTTGGGAGTCGATGTTATCATTGGTATTGATTGGATGTCGGTGTACAGTGCAACCATCGAGTGCAAGACCAAGGAAGTAACAGTGAAGGCGCTAGGTGGACCTGAAGTCACTTTCTAAGGGAAGAAGAGATTTTCTAGTCTGGTGGCAGCTATCTGCAAAAGTGATGTTCCTGCGGAGGTGCAGCAAATTCCTGTGGTTCGGGATTACCCGACTTTGTTCTTGGAAGATTTGCCTGGGTTACCCCCGCATCGTGATGTAGAGTTCAGCATCACTATTCATCCAGGGTGTGCACCCATTTCCAAGGCACCGTATAGGATGGCGCTTGTGGAACAGGATGAGATCAAACGACAGATTGAGGAACTATGTGAGAAAGGCTTTATTCGACTGAGTGCGTCGCCTTGGGGAGCGCCGATGCTTTTGGTAAAGAAGAAGGATGGTTCTATGAGGATGTACATCGATTACTGGGAGCTGAATAAGGTCACTGTTCAGAATAAGTATCCGATTCCACGAATTGACGACCTGTTTGATTGTCTACAAGGAGCAGCCGTTTTCTCCAAAATAGATCTTTGGTCAGGTTACCATCAAGTTCGAGTGAAGACTGAAGATGTGCATAAGACTGCGTTCAGAACTCAACACGGGCATTACGAATTCTTAGTTATGTCGTTTGGAGTGACGAATGCACCTGCAATTTTTATGGATATGATGAATAGAGTTCTGAGGCCGTTTATTGATTCTTTCGTCGTGGTGTTTATCGACGATATCCTTGTGTACCCCAAGTTGGAGGAGGAGCACACAGAGCATCTGGCAGCAGTTTTGAAGAAGCTTCAGGAGCATGAGTTGTATGCCAAGTTGTCCAAGTGCGATTTCTAGAAATCTGAAGTGGCATTCCTGGGTCACATCCTTTCTAAGGAGGGAGTGGCAACTGATCCGCAGAAGATAGAGGCGGTGAAGGATTGGGCTAGGCCTACTACAGTGAAGGAAATCAGGAGTTTTCTTGGGCTAACTGGATATACAGGAGATTTATCCAGAGCTATGCTCAGATAGGCGTGCCGCTAACTGGTCTGACCAAGAAGAATGTGAACTTCAAGTGGACCGAGCAGTGCGAGGCAAGCATTCAGGAGTTGAAAGAGAGGCTGACTACTGCACCCATTTTGGCTTTGCCTAGAGCAGGTGTTGAGTATGATGTCTACAGCGATGCTTCACATCGTGGGCTTGGTTGTGTCTTAATGCAAGAAGGAAGAGTGATCACTTATGGGTCTAGGCAACTACGACTGCATGAGAAGAATTATCCGACTCATGATCTGGAGTTGGCCTGCGATTATCTTCGCCCTAAAGCAATGGAGACATTACGTGTATGGTGAGAAGCTGAAAATGTACACGGACCACAAAAACTTGAAGTACATCTATCATCAGAAGGATCTGAATCTGAGGCAACGGAGATGGCTGAAGGTACTTGAGGACATAGGTCCAGAGATTAAGTACCATCCTGGGAAGGTTAATGTTGTTGCTGATGCACTTAGCCGCAAGAGCAGTCTGGCTAGTTTGATCACGACTCAAAGGCAGCTTGCAGAGGAGTTGGATCGGGCTGGTATTGAAGTCGTTCTGCAAGGCTTGGGATCATCTTTAGCTCAGTTGAGGCTCCAACCAATGCTGAACGAAAAGATTATCACAAGTCAGAAGGAAGATGCAGAGATTCAGAAGATGAAGGAGCAGGTCGGTGCTGGCAGGTTGTCCGAGTTTCAGATCAGGGATGAGGTGCTGTGGTTTGGAGAGAGGCTGTGTGTTCCGTATCAAGCAGAATTGCAGGAGAGTATTCTCCAGGAGGCACATACTACTCTTTTGCCAATACATCCTGGGAGTACTAAGATGTACAGGGACATTAAGCAGCATTTCTGGTGGTCAGGTTTGAAGCGGGATGTGGCCGAGTCTGTGGCGAGGTGTGAGATCTGTCAGCAGGTCAAAGCCGAGAATCAGAAACCCGGAGGTCTATTGCAACCGTTACCTATTCCGGAATGGAAGTGGGATAACATTAGTATGGATTTCATCACGGGTTTGTCCAAGAGTTCCAAGGGCAATGATGCAATTTGGGTCATAGTCGATCGACTAACCAAATCCGCTCACTTCTTGGCGATGAAACTCACTTCGTCGATGGAAAAATTGGTCGAGCTGTATGTTGGTGAGATCGTCAGGCTTCATGGTCTTCCGTTAACCATTTGTCTGATCGGGATGCGCGGTTTACTTCGCATTTTTGGAGGAGTCTTCAGACAGCTTTGGGTACCAAGACGGATTTCAGCACTGCTTTTCCTCCGCAGACCGATAGGCAGACCGAGAGAGTCAACCGTATTCTTGAGGATATGCTTCGGCATTGTGTACTAGACTTTGGAGGCAGTTGGGAAAGGCACTTGGCTCTGGTAGAGTTTGCCTACAACAATAGTTTTCAGACTAGTATTGGGATGGCACCATATGTAGCTCTGTATGGTAGGGAAGTGCAAAACACCTGTTTGCTGGTTCGAAGTTGGAGAGCGACAGATGTTTGGGCCTGAGATTGTGCAGCAGACCTCTGAAAAGATTGATCTGATCAGGAAGAGGTTGGTGCATGCTCAGAGTAGGCAGAAGAGCTATGCAGACAACCGGAGAAGAGACCTTGAGTTTGAGGTTTGTGACTTTGTCTTTCTGAAGGTTTCACCTAGCAAGGGTGTGATTCGCTTCGGCAAAGGTGGGAAATTGGCCCCGAGGTTCGTAGGCCCATACAAGATATTGAAGCGGATTGGGAAAACTGCTTATCGGTTGGAGTTGCCGGAGGAGTTGTCTCAGGTGCACGATGTCTTCCATGTGTGTATGCTGAGAGGGTACATTTCGGATCCGAGTCACCATTTTCCCGAAGTACTGGCACGTTTGCAGTTAGATCTGAGTTACATTGAGCTTCCGGTTGAGATTGTCGATCGGCGGGAGAAAGTTTTGAGGAACAAGACGATACCGATGGTCAAAGTGGTATGGAGAAACCAGTTGGTTGAAGAGGCTACTTGGGTAGGGATGGCAAGTGGGCCGGGTCAACCGGCGACCCGCCCGCGACCCGCCTGTTGAACCCGGCCCGTGAAAGCGTTTGGCAGGTTCGGGTGTAGCGCCCCGATTTCCATATACTGGAAAACTGAGACACGAGCCAGGACCTTTTCTTCAATTAGTCACAATACACAGAAAAACAGGAGAATTTAAAACTTTTTATTCAACACCCAATGTATTACAAGTCTGAATATTATACAATTGCAATACATTACAATAGTATTACAATAATACCTTTACAATCACAAGTATTACCACCTTCAACAAATTACATCAGAGTACAAGGAATGAAGAACAACACTTGGTAACTCTCACTTGAGTACTTCTCAACTAATAGATAATCCACATACATGTTACAGCGGAACTAAACATGACACTGACTCCTCGCTTCCCTGGCCTTGAGTCCTCCTGAATCTCGCACTTGTATTTCTGCGATCCAGTACCTATTGAAGTGGGGACATCAGTATTCACTGACGCTTTAAGGATGATAACATAGCAGCGAATCTCCCAAACAATATACAAAAACATGGCAATTTGTGTCGGTGTAGTTTAAGTGTTCGTGAGTACAGTGACTAGAATCTAATAAAATGTTAACTATCCTAGGATGCTCCTATTCTAATGCCAGCAAGTCTCCGAAGCAACATGCAGCCCATACTACATGCGCCCCTTCTCAAGTCGTTTCTCCATATATAGGGATTTGAACCCACGTTATGAATTCTAATTGTACACAACCTGTTCCTGACAGATACAACGTGACTGATGAGGTTGCAGACGTGGTCAAGTCCTACCAAGGCAGTGCGCTCATGGTGTCTATGTCCCACTAATGCAGTCCGCTCGTGGTGTCTATGTTTGCCACTACTACCCGGCTAACCGGACCTCACTCAAAAACCAGACGAACCCTCGGGGTTTCCGCCAACAGGAGAGCCCCCTGCCGCCCCCTAGCCAGACCGTAGTCCATGGCCTCTTCGTATCCCCGCCATAGGACCCGACGGGGTTCCGGGATCCATCCCTAGCTCTGCCCGCCTTATCATGGCACTTCAGGAATTAACAGTGTGAGATACGCAACCCGTGCTCCCAACTCGTGAGAAGCCACCGTACGTATCCCTTTGACGGGAAGGTACAACCCAATAACACCACCTAAGGCCTGCCCCAAGGGATAAGTTGGTCGTAAGGCGCCCCTATAACCAACTCCTCTCTTTTCGGCAAAGGGTCTAAGTAAATGATCTTTATAAGTCACTACCTTAATGATGTCCCTAACCCTGAACACTCCTAGGGATGACAATATTATAAACACAACTTGCTATCTCTTAACTAGACTTCGCAAGATAACTCTACTAGGCTGCTCGACCTAGACTTACCAGAATCCCTCAGGATCCGGTTCCTGGCCTATCGATCCAAGACCCCGGCCATGCGAACATACATGCATGCCACTACCCTGAACTTGGATTCCGTCTATACTCCGGTCCTCGATCAACCTACACCAGTTAAGATCCGACGGTACACAAGGAGTGACTCCTCCACAGTTCCTTAGGAGTAAGAAACATGTCCTGATGGTTGATAGCCCCTAGGGTAATAATATCACCCTAGACGAACACAACAACTGTGTACTAGCTAATAAGCTATATACGGGTAACTAACCACATACGAGCCAACAAGCTACGTATGAACCAACCACTCCCTACGAGCCAGGCGGGCCTCGTATGAGATACAACGTACATACCGGCCAAATATGCCGCGTATGAGACCAACAGCTACGCACGGGCCGGTCGAGCCGCGTACGAGATAACAACCTACATACGAGCCAAATAAACTACGTATGAGACCCACAACTACATATGGGCCAGTCGAGCCACGTACGAGCACAATCATATGCAAACAACCATACAGGTAATCAAACCTAGAAGCAACCAAACATGCTTACTAGCAACTTGATCTTCTAGTACTAGAAGCAACAGAAGAATCTACTAATAGTCTATGAAAGGCATTCTACCATTGAGAAGCCCGAAGCGACATAATAACCTTTATTGAACTAACTATTACTAATGACCTTTCTAATCCTTATTACCCCTACGGATGAGGAATGTCCCCATGATATGGTCCAATTTCAATTAGGACTTCACACAACTAGAGTCCATGGGTTCTTTTCGAAGTTGACTAGAACAACCTAGAACATACGTCCGCTTCCTTATTTAACTAGGATGCCACCCTATACCCTTCAAGCATGTATGACTCCTTACTAACATTAACTACAACAAGGTAGTTGCTACTACAATTACAATAAGCATCAACCTCCAACAACTAATCATGGTACATATAACGTAACCATCAACTTACAACACTCTTAATTTCTGAATGCGATTTAGCATGCACTTGTAACAATCTTAAGCATGAATAGTTACTACCATCTAAACATGAAGCTTTACTACAATTTAAGCATGCCTCCTTACAATGTGTACACAACACAAGCATGGTTCCTACAACATGGTACACATCATGAGCCTGGTTCGATTAACCTACAACATGGTACACATCATGCATGGTTTAGGAGTTTCCTACCGTAGTCAGCATGGTATATATTTTTCCTACAATGAATCAAGCATGGTATGATACTTTCTTACCTTAACTACAACAAATTAGCATAGATTTGTTACCTTAAACATCGGTATCATCTAGGCATGGTAGATTAATTTAACATTAATCCTACAACAATATAAGCATGGTAGATTAATTCAACATTAATACTACAACAATATAAGCATGGTAGATTAATTAAACATTAATCCTACAACAATATAAGCATGTATAATTACTTAGCATTAACCTACAACAATCCTAGGCATGGTAGATTAATTTAACATTAATCCTACAACAATATAAGCATGGTAGATTAATTCAACATTAATCCTACAACAATATATGCATGTATATGTACTTAGCATCAATCTACAACATTCCTAAATATGGTAGATTAATTTAACATTAATCCTACAACAATATAAGCATGTATATGTACTTAGCATCAATCTACAACATTCCTAAACATGGTAGATTAATTTAACATTAATCCTACAACAATATAAGCATGAATGTCTAGTAACTTAGCATGACCATCATTAAGCATGAATATCTACTAGCTAAACATGAGTATCATTTAAGCATAATTATCCACTAACTAAGCATGAATATCATTAAGTATGGATATCTACTAACTCAAGTAGGAACAATGTTTAAGCATGAACATCTTCTATCTTTATTGAAACGTACATCTACTACAACCTTACATAAACATCTACTACTACTACTTTGTTAAAACATAAACATCCACTACAACTACTTTATTTTAAACATAACATCTGCTATAACTTCATATAAACATCTACTAAAACTTCTTTATTTAACATAAACATCTACTATACTACTTTATTTAAAACATAATATCTACTATAACTTCATATAAACATCTATTAAACTTCTTTATTTAAACATAAACATCTACTATACTACTTTATTTTAAACATAAGCATCTACAACATCTTTACAACAACATAACCATCTACTACTACTTCATAAGCATCTACTACATCTTTACAACAACATAACCATCTACTACTACTTCATAAGCATCTATTCTTTATTTATTACTAGTCAAACATAAAAGAGATCTTTTTAATCATTCTAACTTTGATTAGTCTCTTTTCTTTTTCATACTAAAATTAACATCTAAAATGGGTTCTTTTTACTTATGTTTTATAAAAGGAAATAACAACAATTAAGATACAGTAAAGAGTCCTCCATTTTGGTTCAACCAACATATGCTTTCTTTTTAGTCCAAAGTTCAATGTATGTCCTACAACCCAAAATGGTTGTACACAATTCCATGTGCTTATGTATGAGTCCACATTCAAGTCCTACAACTCCAAATGGTTGTATGTACAAAATCCATATGCATATGTGTATTTTAGTCCAATTAATAAACACAAGAACAACAACTACTACTACAAGATTTAATCTTTTTTGTTCTTTGCTACTACTTATCACATTTCTTTTACCATCCAAAACTACAACTTATGCCACAACAACATACAACAATATCTCAAGAAAGCACCCAAAACAAAAAGAAACAAAACAAGGAGGATGAGAAGAAGAAGCATCAAAACAACAACTCAAACAAACAAAGAAACAAGTGGAGAAACCCCCACCTTTCTTTCTCTTGATGGAAGGACTTGCTAGCTATGCTTCTCCTTCCCTTAAGCTCCTATGAAAGCTTCTAAAACCTACAAGAGAAAACTTTCAAGTTAGGTGTTCACTCTTTCTTTTCCTTTCTTTCTTTTTGTCTTTCTAAAAATGAGACAAAGGTGAAGGAAGGGGGGTATTTATAGGTGGAGAAAAGGGTGGGAAGTGCAAATTTGCACATACAAAATGCACAAAACCCCTCCCGTAATATGGGGCCGGTTTTTGCTAAGGGAGGTGGGATGGGGTGGAGGTAGGGTGTGGGTATGGTGCTATGTGAGGTGGAGGGTGATGTAGAAGAGAGAAGGTTTCTAAAAGAGTTTCCTTAATCTCTTCATGCATTCTTAACCCTAGTTTAATCCTCCTAAAATCCTAATAATTAACTTAAATTGGTCATGACAAAGATAAAAACTTTGTCCAAACATACACCTAATTTGCACAATGCACAATTTGCTATAACGCGCATATGTACGTATATATGCGTGTAAATATGCGTATACCGCAAATCTTCGCATAATTCGTATAAAAATAATTTAATAATAATAAAATAATAATAAAATAAATTTATACAATGTAATATCCGTCCGGGATATTACAATACTCCCTCCTTAGATCGTTCGGTCCTCAGAATGATGCTAGGGAAGCAACAATGTAAATGAGCAGAAGATACCTTCCCCTGATCATCTCAAATTCCTCGAGAACAACCTCGACAACTGACTCTTAAGTGCTCAGCACTGGCTTATGTGCCTCAAGTGATCAACGTATCCTTTCATCCCAGAGATTAATCCCTTCCTACAGAACGTCCTGGGGCCTATTTTATCCCGCGTTCCGGAATACCGGGAAATATCTCGCCCTACGGATTATTCTGGAGCCTCTCTTATCATTAATTTTCCCCGTGGGTATTACCCTTGTCCTCGGAATACTGGAGATCAATCCCACTCCACAGATCATTCTGGGGCCTATTTCATCCTCGTCTGGAATACTGGGGAATATCTCACTCCTTGGATCATCCTGGAACCCATACTCATCCTTGAATTTCCTTTGTGGGTATTACTCTCGTCCTCGGAATACTGGAGATCAATCCCACTCCACAGATCATTCTGGGGCCTATTTCATTCCTCGTCCGGAATCCTGGGGAATATCTCACTCCTTGGATCATTCTGGAGCGAATGTCCCACTAGCTTGCCGTGAATGTTGCTCTCGTCCCTGGAATACTGGAGACCAATCCCACTCCACAGAACATCTTGGGGCCTATTTCATCCCACGTCTGGAATACTGGGGAATATCTCGCTCCATGGATCATTCTGGAGCCAACATCACACGATCTTTCTCTATGAGTGTCGCTCTCGTCCATGGAATACTGGAGACCAATTCCTACTCCACAGATCATTCTGGGGCCTATTTCATCCCTCGTCTGGAATACCTGAGGAATGTCTCACTCCATGGATCATTCTGGAGCCGACCTTTTACTCCTCATACAAGATCTCGGCATGCCTCCCAACTCCTGGTCGCTGCTCTTGGGGGTCGGGACCACTCCCTCCTTATAAAAGAGCAAAGTATAACCACGGAGAAGTCAAAAATTCCAACTTCATGCCCTCTCAAAATGCATACATGACAAGAGATGACCAAATGCCAAAATTTTCCAAGTATTATAAAAGTCATCGTACCTTGATACAGAACATATTACAAGTTCGTCATCCATAGCTTGCAAAAATGCAACCAATAAAACATCTTACTATTTCCGGACCATGATAGCCCTTACTATTACATACTTCCTTCCAGTTATGCTGAAATTCATCCCCGACGAATAGGCTTCCTTCCTTTATCGACCACCTTCCGTATCTGGTCATTGTGGTTCCCTTGCAGTTGTGGACAATTTAATTTCTTGTGCCCGACTTCTCCGCAATTGTAGCAAGTGCTTTTCTGGGCTCTCTTTGGGCATTGACTCTTGAAGTGACCTGATTATTTACAAATGTAACACACCATCGTTTGGTTAGTCCCCTTGCTGGTATTAAGCTTTCTGGGCTTGTGAGTTGAGTCCTGCTTATCTTGGTCATTGGTGAGAATATTCTTCTTCCTCTTTTCCCCCGTCTCCACCTTGTTTTGATTTTGCTGGTTTTGGTTCATGTCTAATTCTGTTATCGCCGCACGGCGGACCAATTTCTCGAACCTTCGAATGCAAAAAGGTACCATCCTCGTTCTGAGTGCCGGTCTGAGCCCTTGCTCGAATCTCTTGGCCTTCTTGACCTCATCTTCTACCATTTCTGGGGCATACCGGGATAGTTGCGTAAACATGGTCTCGTACTCACGAACTGTCAAGCTTCCCTGCTTCAGGTTGAGGAACTCCATGGCCTTGCCCTCCTGCACATCCAATGGAAAGTAGTGCGTCCTGAACTCCTCCAAGAAATCTTCCTAGGTAATGGGTCCTTCACCCATGCCCCTCTTCACTGACTGCCACCAGACCCCAGCATCTTTTTCCAGTAGAATGCTTGCCAACCTGACCTTGCTTTCATTTGGTGTCAGCATCACCTTGAACACGGTCTCTACTTGACGAATCCAATCGTCAGCCGCTGTCGGGTCTGCCTTTCCCTCGAAAATAGGTGGCCTCATTCTTCAGAATGATTCGACCATCTTAATGGGGTTGGTAGTTGCTGCTCCCGATTACCTCCGGGTGCTCCCCATTGCTGCACAGTGTTTCTGCTAGCCTCGGCTAGGTCTCCAAGTGCCTAGTAAATACGAGCTAATTCCGTCCCTATATCCAGCCCTGTGCCATTTCCTCCACTACCCTCGCCCTCACTCTGGTTGTTCCTACCACTCCTGGTTCCGTGAGACATCTGGTAGAAGACAATAAACATCGGTATTAACCAAGATATAGAAAATTTATAGGACATAAGTTGAAAGAAACAACAATATGAATTATAATCGCCTACAACTAGCTAACACCCGACTCCTAAATGGCATCCAAGTTTAAATTTCCTACTGTGTTGGACTGTAAATTGAAGTCAGCTCTGCTACCACTCTGTAGCGCCCCGATTTACATATATTGGAAAACCGAGACACGAGGCAGGACCTTTTCTTCAATTAGTCACAATACACAGAAAAACAGGAGAATTTTAAACTTTTTATTCAACACCCAATGTATTACAAGTCTGAATATTATACAATTGCAATACATTACAATAGTGTTACAATAATACCTTTACAATCCCAAGTATTACCACCTTCAACAAATTACATCAGAGTACAAGGAATGAAGAACAACACTTGGTAACTCTCACTTGAGTACTTCTCAACTAATAGATAATCCACATACATGTTACAACGGAACTAAACATGACACAGACTCTTCACTTCCCTGGCCTTGAGTCCTCCTGAATCTCGCACTTGTATTTCTCCGATCTAGTACCTATTGAAGTGGGGACGTCAGTATTCACTGACGCTTTAAGGCTGATAACATAGCAGCGAATCTCCCAAACAATATACAAAAACATGGCAATTTGTGTCGGTGTAGTTTAAGTGTTCGTGAGTACAGTGACTAGAATATAATAAAATGTTAACTATCCTAGGATGCTCCTATTCTAATGCCAGCAAGTCTCCGAAGCAACATGCAGCCCATACTACATGCGCCCCTTCTCAAGCCGTTTCTCCATATATAGGGATTTGAACCTGCGTTATGAATTCTAATTGTACACAACCTGTTCCTGACAGATACAACGTGACTGATGAGGTTGCAGACGTGGTCAAGTCCTACCAAGGCAGTACGCTCATGGTGTCTATGTCCCACTAATGCAGTCCGCTCGTGGTGTCTATGTTTGCCACTACTACCCGGCTAACTGGACCTCACTTAAAAACCAGACGAACCCTCGGGGTTTCCGCCAACAGAAGAGCCCCCTGCCGCCCCCTAGCCAGACCGTAGTCCATGGCCTGTTCGTATCCCCAGCATAGGACCCGACGGGGTTCCGGGATCCATCCCTAGCTCCGCCCGCCTTATCATGGAACTTCAGGAATTAACAGTGTGAGATACGCAACCCGAGCTCCCAACTCGTGAGAAGCCACCGTACGTATCCCTTTGACGGGAAGGTACAATCCAATAACACCACCTAAGGCCTGCCCCAAGGGACAAGTTGGTCGTAAGGCGCCCCTATAACTAACTCCTCTCTTTTCGGCAAAGGGTCTAAGTAAATGATCTTTATAAGTCACTACCTTACTGATGTCCCTAACCCTGAACACTCCTAGGGATGACAATATTATAAACACAACTTGCTATCTCTTAACTAGATTTCGCAAGATAACTCTACTAGTCTGCTCGACCTAGACTTACCAGAATCCCTCAGGATCCGGTTCCTGGCCTATCGATCCAAGACCCCGGCCATGCGAACATACATGCATGCCACTACTCTGAACTTGCATTCTGTCTATACTCCGGTCCTCGATCAACCTACACCGGTTAAGATCCGACGGTACACAAGGAGTGAATCCTCCACAGTTCCTTAGGAGTAAGAAAACATATGTCTTGATGGTCGATAACCCCTAGGCTAATAATATCACCCTAGACGAACACAACAACTGTGTATTAGCTAATAAGCTATATATGGGTAACTAACCACATACGAGCCAACAAGCTACGTATGAACCAACCACTCCCTACGAGCCAGGCGGGCCTCGTATGAGATACAACGTACATACCGGCCAAATATGCCGCGTATGAGACCAACAGCTACGCACGGGCCGGTCGAGCCGCGTACGAGACAACAACCTACATACGAGCCAAACAAACAACGTATGAGACCCACAACTACTTACGGGCCAGTCGAGCCATGTACGAACACAATAATATGCAAACAACCATACAGGTAATCAAACCTAGAAGCAACCAAACGTGCTTACTAGCAACTTGATCTTCGATTACTAGAAGCAACAGAAGAATCTACTAATAGTCTATGATAGGCATTCTACCAATGAGAAGCCCGAAGCGACATAATAACCTTTATTGAACTAACTATTACTAATGACCTTTCTAATTCTTATTACCCCTACGGATGAGGAATGTCCCCATGATATGGTCCAATTTCAATTAGGACTTCACACAACTAGAGTCCATGGGTTCTTTTCGAAGTTGACTAGAACAACCTAGAACATACGTCCGCTTCCTTATTTAACTAGGATGCCACCCTATACCCTTCAAGCATGTATGGCTCCTTACTAACATTAACTACAACAAGGTAGTTGCTACTACAATTACAATAAGCATCAACCTCCAACAACTAATCATGGTACATATAACGTAACCATCAACTTACAACACTCTTAATTATGTATGGCTCCTTACTAACATTAACTACAACAAGGTAGTTGCTACTACAATTACAATAAGCATCAACCTCCAACAACTAATCATGGTACATATAACGTAACCATCAACTTACAATACTCTTAATTATGAATGCGATTTAGCATGCACTTGTAACAATCTTATGCATGGATAGTTACTACCATCTAAACATGAAGCTTTACTACAATTTAAGCATGCCTCCTTACAATGTGTACACAACACAAGCATGGTTCCTGCAACATGGTACACATCATGAGCATGGTTCGATTAACCTACAACATGGTACACATCATGCAAGGTTTAGGAGTTTCCTACCGTAGTCAAGCATGGTATATATTTTTCCTACAATGAATCAAGCATGGTATGATACTTTCTTACCTTAACTACAACAAATTAGCATAGATTTGTTACCTTAAACATCGATATCATCTAGGCATGGTAGATTAATTTAACATCAATCCTACAACAATATAAGCATGGTAGATTAATTCAACATTAATCCTACAACAATATAAGCATGGTAGATTAATTAAACATTAATCCTACAACAAATATAAGCATGTATAATTACTTAGCATTAACCTACAACAATCCTAGGCATGGTAGATTAATTTAACATTAATCCTACAACAATATAAGCATGGTAGATTAATTCAACATTAATCCTACAACAATATAAGCATGTATATGTACTTAGCATCAATCTACAACATTCCTAAATATGGTAGATTAATTTAACATTAATCCTACAACAATATAAGCATGTATATGTACTTAGCATCAATCTACAACATTCCTAAACATGGTAGATTAATTTAACATTAATCCTACAACAATATAAGCATGAATGTCTAGTAACTTAGCATGACCATCATTAAGCATGAATATCTACTAGCTAAACATGAGTATCATTTAAGCATAATTATCCATTAACTAAGCATGAATATCATTAAGCATGGATATCTACTAACTCAAGTATGAACAATGTTTAAGCATGAACATCTTCTATCTTTATTGAAACGTACATCTACTACAACCTTACATAAACATCTACTACTACTACTTTGTTAAAACATAAACATCCACTACAACTACTTTATTTTAAACATAACATCTGCTATAACTTCATATAAACATCTTCTAAAACTTCTTTATTTAACATAAACATCTACTATACTACTTTATTTAAAACATAATATCTACTATAACTTCATATAAACATCTATTAAACTTCTTTATTTAAACATAAACATCTACTATACTACCTTATTTTAAACATAAGCATCTACTACATCTTTACAACAACATAACCATCTACTACTACTTCATAAGCATGTACTACATCTTTACAACAACATAACCATCTACTACTACTTCATAAGTATTTATTCTTTATTTATTACTAGTCAAACATAAAAGAGATCTTTTTAATCATTCTAACTTTGATTAGTCTCTTTTCTTTTTCATACTAAAATTAACATCTAAAATGGGTTCTTTTTACCTATGTTTTATAAAAGGAAATAACAACAATTAAAATAAAGTAAAGAGTCCTTGATTTTGGTTCAACCAACATATGCTTTCTTTTTAGTCCAAAGTTCAATGTATGTCCTACAACCCTGAATGGTTGTACACAAGTCCATGTGCTTATGTATGAGTCCACATTCAAGTCCTACAACCCCAAATGGTTGTATGTACAAAATCCATATGCATATGTGTATTTTAGTCCAATTAATAAACACAAGAACAACTACTACTACTACAAGATTTAATCTTTTTGTTCTTTGCTACTACTTATCACATTTCTTTTACCATCCAATACTACAACTTATGCCACAACAACATACAACAATATCTCAAGAAAGCATTCAAAACAAAAAGAAACAAAACAAGGAGGATGAGAAGAAGAAGCATCAAAACAACAACTCAAACAAAGAAAGAAACAAGTGGAGAAACCCCCACCTTTCTTTCTCTTGATGGAAGGACTTGCTAGCTATGCTTCTCCTTCCCTTAAGCTCCTATGAAAGCTTTTAAAACCTACAAGAGAAAACTTTCAAGTTAGGAGTTCACTCTTTCTTTTGCTTTCTTTCTTTTTGTCTTTCTAAAAATGAGACAAAGGTGAAGGGAGGGGGGTATTTATAGGTGGAGAAAAGGGTGGGAAGTGCAAATTTGCACATACAAAATGCACAAAACCCCTCCCATAATATGGGGCCGGTTTTTGCTGAGGGAGGTGGGATGGGGTGGAGGTAGGGTGTGGGTATGGTGCTATGTGAGGTGGAGGGTGATGTGGAAGAGAGAAGGTTTCTAGAAGAGTTTTCTTAATCTCTTCATGCATTCTTAACCCTAGTTTAATCCTCCTAAAATCCTAATAATTAACTTAAATTGGTCATGACAAAGACAAGCACTTTGTCCACACGTACACCTAATTTGCACAATGCACAATTTACTATAACGCGCATATGTACGTATATATGCGTATACAGCAAATCTTCGCATAATTCGTATAAAAATAATTTAATAATAATAAAATAATAATAAAATAAATTTATACAATGTAATATCCGTCCGGGATATTACATCGGGTAGAACCCGTGAATAGTAACGGGTCGACCCGGGTCGCATAAATAGCGATTCGAACCCGTACAACCCGGCCCACAAACCCGTTATTGTTCACCCAACCCGTATGCCAACCTGCGGGTCGATCCGCGGGTCGCGACCCGTTGGACCCGTTCGGGTCGAACGTTCGACCCGTCACGGGTCGACCGTTGACCCGCAGGTCAAACAAGCCATTCGCGGGGGGGGGGGGGGGGGGTCGTGGCACTGTAGCACAGAGTGCAAAATGGCTATTAACTCCCCAAAACGGCTATTATAGATGTTTTGCTTGGATTTTTTGTTTTTTTTTTGGAATTTTTGTTTATTTTGAACCTATAAATACCCCCCAAAACCCCATAAAAAAATCAGACCTTACTCTCTTACTCTCTCTACTATTATAACTCATTTCTAAGGAAATTTTCAAAAATTCAAGTATTCAACAAGCAAGTCTTCAAGGCATATACACAATCAATTTTCGATCATATCGAAATCAAAATTCAACAACGCCTTCAACTCTTCAACTCTCGTCCAACTCCAAGTGATCAAGTCGTCAATTCTCCTTCAAGCTCTCCTCAACTCTTCAATTCCGGAATCGCTTATTTCTAGTTCTAATTCTATTCTTATTTTCACGGTTTATTTTATATACGCGTATCCACGGTGAACGGTATCAAAATTTCATACCTCTCTCGTTATTTTATTTTTGTGTTGTAGTTATAATTATTGTTGGTTTTTTGATCTTCTCTATCTCAACCCTCTTGTTTTTTAGATTTTTTTTATAATTCACCGTTCCTACATTGTGTAGTTTTTTTTACATACATTACTACATTACTACATTATGTCTAGATCACGCGGTAGCGGTTGTAGCGGGCAAGATTCCTCCTCTTCCCGTAGGCCACTAATTGTCCCAGTTAGTGAGCCCACCCAAGAGTACCATGATCCTCCTACCCAACAATGGGGTGCACACGACGAGTTTGTAGGTGCATACAAATAGAAGAAGAAAAAGAACAACAACAACCAACCGAAACCACACAACCCCGTAGTAGTAGGAAAAGTAGGGGAGAAAGTAGTTATTGGCATAAGTTTTACGATTATATTCCGGACGAACAAACTCTGGGTATAGGTTTGAAAGTTTGTAAAACATGTTCTAAAACATACAAATTCAAGAGGGGTGACGGCACCGGTACAATTAGTAGACACATCCAACATAACCATAAAGACCTTCTTGCTAACCTACAAGGCCAACAAAAAATCAACCCTAGGACCGGTCTAGTTGATAGCCACCCTTACGATCCCGATCTTGTTCATCGGAAAATGGTCCGATTAGTCATAAAGGAAGAGTTACCATTTTCCTATCCCGAGAGTAGGGACTTGGAAAATTTTAACCAAACGGCCTTAAACCCTCATTTTAGAAGAATTCCGAGAAATACTTGCAAATCGGATTGTTTTAAAATGTACATCGAAATGAAGGACGCTTTGATTGCAATTTTATGGAGTTTAACTTGTAGAGTTAGTTTAACTTCGGATTGTTGGACGGGTGTCAACAATATTCTAATGATGGGAATAACCTGTCATTGGATCGACAATGATTGGATTCTTCAAAAAAGAATCATATCACTTGTGGCTTTGCTGTATCCCCATAGTGGCGCTGAAATAGCAAACCGTATTTTAGAAATTTGTGATGTTTTTCATATTCGCGATAAAATTATGTGTATTAGTTTTGATAATGCATTTAACAACAATGTAGCAATTACTACTTTAAAATTCGTATTAAACCCTGTATCTGACAATATTTTTCATGTTAGATGTGCATGTCATATTTTAAATTTATGCATTCAAGATACATTAAAAATAGCCGATCCATATATAGTTAAAATTAGAAATTGTGTACATTTTATTGCATTAAGTCCAAGCGTATTTCAAGAATGGAAAGCCTTGTGTAGGCTTAAAAATGTATCTTTTAGAAGATTTACAAAAGATGTTAGACACTGATGGAATTCTACTTTTGATTTACTACATGTTGTTACTGAATATAAAGCAGTTGTAAATGATTTTTGTATCGCATTTCGTATGCCAAATTTTGAAATGACTCCCACCGATTGGTATTATGCCGAAGCTTTGTTGAATTTTTTAGAACCGTTTAAAACTGCAACTTTAAAATTTTCAAAAACAAATGAATCTACTTCTAGTAGCATTTTTTTTTTCATTAGTTAGCATGATGCAAACATTTAACGAAATGTTAAATGATCCCCATGTTGGTGAGATTGTAAAACCTGCATACAAAATTTTTTTGAAGTATTATTTTCCTCCTCCTATGTTGATTTGTGTTGCTACCGTTATGGATCCTCGTATCAAATTAGAAGGTACGAAGAGTTTGATTGAAATATTTTTTGCATTACTTGGGAAAAATGTAGAAATAGTAATTGATTGCGCTACTTTTTTAGTTCAGTTTGAATCTACATTAAATAACTTGTATGATTATTATGATAGATGTTTTGCTTCTAGTAGTACAACTTCTGTAGTTAGTTCTTCTTCTGGTACTTCTAAAGGTAAGAGTAAGAGTATATTTGATGATATAACATTTAATTTACTTGCACAAATTCAGTCAAAAAAACTTAGGACTAATCAACCATATGAATTAAATTGGTATAACCAACAAGATTCTGAGCCTTCTTCTTCTCCACTAGATATTTTACAATGGTGAAAAAACCATGAACACACTTTAAGTATTCTGTCAATTATGGCTAAAGATTTACTAACTCCTCCTGTCTCTACAGTTGCTTCTGAAAGTGCATTTTCTTCAAGTGGCAGAGTTCTAACTGATTACAGGAATCGCTTGAAGCCCGACACATTAGAGATGCTCATTTGCACAGAAGACTGGCTGAAGGCTGAAGATAGGATACAAGGAAAAGCACTATCAACATCCACAAGTGGGAGCAACTCGCCGGAAGAACAACAACAACAACAACAACAACAATAGCTTTGCTTGTAATAGCAACTCGACCGACACATTAGAAATTGTATTATATCTTTGCTTGTTATGTTAAATTAGTACAATTGGAGTCAATTAAAATTTTATATAAGAAATATGTTAGTGTATAAAACACATTTGTGAATTGAATTCTTCATTTCATTAGAAATTGTGAAAATTGTATAACTTAAATTCATATGAATAATATTTCAATATTTTTTGCCAATTTCACTCTTTCAATCGTATTATTATTATTACGATTTTTAATGTTTATTGGTATTGTTAGTATTATTATTATTATTATTACTATTATTTTAAGTTAAAAATATTTAAAAAAACCTATCTATCTAAATGGGCCAACCCGCGGGTCGACCCGACCCGACCCAGGTTGGACCCTAAAGGGTTCACGGGTTGGGCGGGTCACCTAAAACAACTTTAGGACTGGCCCGGCCCGGCCCGACCCGAACTCGCCCAAGCCAAGGTCCAACCCGGGCGGGTTCGGCCTGGCCCGGCCCGTTCAACCGGAATGCCAACCCTATACTTGGGGATCTGGGGAGAGGATGATGAAAGATCATCCTGAGCTCTTTGAGTGATTTGTATCTTCTTTTCTTTTCTTTTCTTATCTTTTGGTTGTATTCCTGTTTTCTCACTCTTTAAGTGTACTTTCGGGGACGGAACTATCCTAAGGAGGGAGTGTTGTAACACCCTAGTTTTCAGTTATGAGATTTTGTGATTTTACGTGTTGTGCACGTATGATTTCATATGTATAATTTCCTTTAAAAAATATTTTTGTATAGTATTTGTTTTCTTTATTTTTCCAAAAAAAAATATTCTCTTTAAAAACATAATCAAAATCTAGGCATAATTGTCTTTTTAAGCCCACTCTATTTATTAATTAAATTAATTATTTAAAGCCCATGGTTAGTTCGGCCCATTAGTGAGCCCATTTACTTTAATTCTCTTTTGAAATGGTCTAACTTGTAGTGTAGACTCATTTTATGGACAATTAAATTTGTCACATGAACAAATTTGTAAATGAGAGACACTAGGTGGCATGTGCATGCAATGGAGTGTGCATTGCACACCTTCTCACCTAGGCCGGATAGGTTTGATGTGAGTGGGAGAGATGGTAGTGGTGGAGAGGTAGTTGCTCATCATGGGTTGTTTCTATAACTCCCTAATGCATCTTGGCCCTTAATCTCTAACCATTTGATCTATTCTTGGCGTCCATTCACCCTAAAAAATTGTATAAGTACCCCCTCCCACACTCTTCATTCTCACACTTGAAAAAAAAAGAAAGAATAGAAAGATAGAAAAGATACAAGTAGTAAGGAAAAAGATTGAGGAGTTTTGTGAGATTGAAAAGAGTGAGTGTTTTGTGTGAGCGCTTCAACCTAGGAGAGGAGACCGGATTTTGCATTAGGGGAGGCTCGGGTTCTAGCTTGATCAAGGAGGAGGCGACTTACGTGGCTTGATCTAGGAGGAGAAGGCTTTGTTCATTCGTTGTAGGAGATCCTCTAGGAGTTCTTTTGATTTTTTCTCCATTTAAGGTGGGTGTTTCTCTTAAAGTTGTAATTAGACATCATGTTAGGATGTGGTTGACAAATTAAGGAGAAACTCTAACTAATATAGCCATGCATTATGAAAATGAGACAACTTGCTATTAGTTTGATTATATGTTAAAAGAGTGTTAAATTGATTGCCAAATTATGATTTGTTAAATGATTACCATGCTACCATGCTCAATTTTGTTGTGATGTGCTAGATAAACAAATACATGCTTGTATGTTGAACAATTGAATAAAGAACTATGGATATAGGTGATTTTGATTAATGCGTTGTTAAATGACATGAAAAATGAAATTTATTATTGAGATAATTGTACAATGTTAACAAAGATACTATTTGTTATTTAGGGAAATTTGAATCGTAAATTATAAGGAGATTATGTCTTTTTCCCCCAAATTCGAAAATTAAAGAAGAAAATGAATTAGAAAGCAAATTATTTTTTTTGTGTCAAAAATTAATTTTTTTATTTACTGAAATATTGTACTGAGATGAAAAATAAAATCTGGAGTTTTTGAATAAATTTAGAGAAGAAAAGAACTCAAAAATATTTATTTTTGTTGAAATTCCAAAAGAACAAAGACCTCGCTTATAACCCCAGTAATCTAAACCGTATCAGTTTAGCACCATGGCCATACTGGTTAGTCGGTGCGGTGGGTTCGGTTACTGTAGCAGCGGGTTTTGGTTGGTGGTCTTGGGTTCGAAACCTGGTGTGAGCTTTTGTTTTCTTTTTCAAAAAATCCGAAAACCGAAACCCACAACTTATCTTAAATTGACCATATTCTGTATCGAAGTGGCACCTTGGCTGTTCTGGCTCTCAGTGGCGGTTGGTTACCCTGTGGTCGTGAGTTCGATTCCCAGCTTCGGCAGGAATTTAACTTTTTTTGATTTTTTTGGGTTTTAAAAATTGATTTGTGGCTTATAAAAATTTGGGGAAAATACTACAAGTATTCTAAAATTATATGGACTTAATGAAAAATATTTGGGACAAGATTTGACTAAAATAAAGATGGTTTAGAAGTAAAATTACATAAAGTTGATATTTGTATAAAATGAAATGTGATTTTTTTTTCGTGAAAAGATTACACTGTTATAAAAGAGGAATTTTGAATGAAAGAAAATTTAAGTGGATTATCTATAGATTTTATTGCCTAATTTGAACATTGTATATGAGTGGGAAATACGACTTTATCATTATGGAATCAAGTAAGGAAAGAAACTATAGTATGAAAATTTATTGTGCTTATGGAAAAGAAATTTGTGAGCATGAAGTATAAGAATTGAAAGTGAACTTGATATGTGAGTTTTTGATCCATAGAAATGAAAGGAAATGATGTTAATTATGAAAAAAAGAATTTATGAGTATAAAGACTCAATTTTGTGATTATGAATTGAAATTGAGTCCTAGAGTGTAGTTAAGCCTCATACCGACATTGAAAAGAAATGTGTTGAAATAAAATTTGAGATGAAAAGACCAAGAATTGGGTTATATTGAATAAATAGTTAAGACCGGTATAGTGAAAGGAATAACTCTAGAGAATTGATTTTGTTCATGATTCAAATAACTAAGGATTAGATACATAGTGAAGACGTGATGAAAATAAGAGAAAAACACGAATATGAGGGTCTCAGAGCTATGGTGTGAGAATATTCACAGGCTATCTTCACGATGTGTTGTGACATGATGTGGATATGTCTCCAGAAGTCCGTACCATAGGCGACGCTCGTGGAGTGTTTGGTGACTGCGGGTGGTGTTATGTCCCATGACGGAGGCTGAATTGTCCATAGGTTTTTCACGATGCATCATGACATGACGTGGGATTCCCCTCCAGGCTGTCTGGACTTGAGCTCGTAATTCGTAGAACATCTAGGATACTTATCGTAGTTACAGTAGTAGTTTAAGTCATGACGAGGGATTGAACCCTACAAGATGATGAACGGTTAAGGGCTTGCCCTCAGACCTATATAGTGTGGGATGCATAGAATCGGAACAAGTTCGCATTAGTGTCATGTAATATACATAACTGCATCAAGGTCAAAGTGCACCGCACTACACGACATCTATAGGATAGTCCCTTATAGTTTCTGTTGTGATCAAGTTTGTGGTTTGTTTAAGTATTTGAGAATCGTTATACTGTTTCGGCATAAAGAGGATAGTCGTGTATAATATTTCGTCGGTTGTAAGCAACTGACGCGCCCACAGTTTCTATGCAAGTTAAAGTGTTTAACAAGACTAAAGAATGCATGCTGATTAAAGATTGATTCAAGAGTTGTACATTTCAATTCATGTAAATTGTTGTAAATTGCTTCCGCTGCAAATATGTAATGTAAATGTAAACTCTGATGTAACAAAAGTTTTTATTTCCTTGTAAAATTGTATGAAAGAAGTGTAAAGATCCTGTGGAACTTCGAATTCAGTTGTATTTTGGAATTCGGGGTGTTACATGTTGCTTGGGACATCACCATCGGAGTAGCACAGCGGAAGCGTGGTGGGCCCATAACCCACAAGTCCCAAGATTCTTTTGTTGTTTCTCCTTTCCTGCATCGGTTGTTTCACTTTATTCCTTGCATTCATCCTCACCCGTTGACTCATTTGCTTGGTCTAACTCTTCCTTGTCCATCCTTTCTTCGACTCCAGCTCTATCTATTTCTTCATCTCTTTGCTTACTATATTACAAGTCTGGTGTTGTTTCTTCTTTATTTTGATACTGGTTACTTCCTTCTTGCATTCTATTTTGTCATCATGCACCCATTCATTATTTGATTCAATTCTTCCCTGTCTTTTCTCTCTTTGATTCCAGTTCTACCTACTCCTTTATCATATCTGTTATATTGTGTTATTTCGTTCCTTTTGATACTGTTTATTCTCTTTCATGCATTCCATTTGACCTCATTGTTATCCTCTCCTTCATTCTCATTCTGGTGTTTCCGCCACCTTGTTTCTTCCCCTGAAATCATCTGTTTTGTTACCTTCCCTCAATTTGTTTTTGCCCTGTCCTATGTACCGCCTCAGAAAATTTCGAGGATGAAATTTTGTTGTAAGGTGGGTAGGATTTGTAACCCCTATTTTCGCGAATACGTATTTTCTGGGTACTTTTTTTTATATCTCGATATTTATAAAATCATTATTTGTTAAATTTCGTTTTCAATTTATTGTTGAAGCTTCTCCTAAACAATAGTTATAATTATTTTGAATAAACTTTGCTTCCATTTTTACTTGATCAACTATTTGCATTTCAACCCTCAGAAATATTAGTATTGTTTCGACTATTTCAACGAGTTCCTATTTTTATGTATTGATATTATTCTGACAATTTCTATTATTATTATTGTTAGTATTTTGTTCTCATTGTTTTATTCTCACTAATTGTTATTATTAGTATTATTATTATTTTATAGAAATGGTTATTTTATTATTCTTATGATTACTGAAATTACTTATTATTATTGATTATCAAAACAAATCAATTCTTCTTTATAATTGTGTTTATAATTATTTCAAATAATTTATGTAATACAAATTGTATTTTGTTATAATCACATTTTATCGGATAACTTATTCTCTTGTATTTGAGTTTATATTAATCCATTATATTCATGTAAATCTATTTTATTTATTAGATTTTATATCCAATTACCCAATACCCAATATCCTACTTTTTCCCTATATAAATACTAATCATCTCTTAACTAACCCTAAACCCTAATCCTATTTCTTAACCCACAACCGTCATTAACCTTAATCCATTTTTAATCCCCCATTACTGTTCATCTACCACTCCCGCTCTCTCTCTGTTTCCACCACAAACCCACTCTTCCGATCGCCCCTTCACCTTTGATTATTGTACACCTTTGATATTACTGCATGCTCTTTGCTTTGTTGTTTGACTTTGACCCTGTCCATTTCCTTTGATATACATTTTTCCTTTATCCTCTGTTTTTCTCTACTTGATGTCCACGACTTGCTCTAAGGGCACTCTTTTCTTTCTTTTTAGATCAAGTATTAACAGTTACCGAATGAGCAATACAAGAAGAACTTGGTGAGCAAACTTTCTGAAGATTGGAGCTAGACTCTAGACTACCTTAGCTATCTTTTGTTATTTGCTTATTGTATTTCTTTTCATCTTACTTTGTATTCTTGGGCTTTATGAACCGAAATTGTTTTATCCCAGATGTTGAATTATTATTTGGTGAATTTATTTCATGATTATCTTTGAGTTTATTCATTGTTTATGTGATTATATTCTTTGCCTGCGTGGTTGTTTCTCTTGTATATTATTGAGTTAGATTGGTACAGCTTATGGATGATGTATAATCATTCGTTGGGCCTTCGTTACGTGCTCGTATTCCCGTATTTTGGGAAGCGGGGCGTGACAGTAAGAGCAATTTTATAGACTATGACTTAATAATTTTTGATGGTTTCTCCAAATTAATGATAATATAAGTGTGTTTTGATGTACTAAATTTCATGAAAATGGTTAGACTAATATGTAATATTTACCTATTGTTTTGGCTATACAAATCCTTTTCTCTTTCTTTAAGATACTACTGCAAATAGCATTTTGTTGTTGTTCTTGTTGAATTACTAGGTTTGCATGTTGACACGTGCCTACGGCATGTCTTCGGAACAGTGCACCTTGTTTGATCATATAAAATACTTTTGGAGGTCCAGCAAATTAATTGAAGTAGCAAGCATAGAGCAAAAAACATATTATATGATTTTTTTGATTTTTTTTGAATTATTTTTAAAGTTTTTAAATTTTTATTTTTTTTAATTTTTTAATATTTTAAAATTTTTAATATTTTCATTTTCTTAATTTTTTGAATAGAAAGGGGAGGGAGAGAGAGAGAAATTTTTTTTTTAAAAAATAAATATAGGAGTTGTTTTGGGTGGGAGATTTGAATTTGAGTTTTGAGGGAAACTTTTGGGAGGAAAATATATTTTGTAAAGTTAGATCTGGGCCTTTGATTTTTGGAAGGATTGAAAGAGAGCCACTTGATAGCTTACTTTGTGTTTTATTATACAGATATTTGCTAGCTTCTTAATAGGTACAATGTTACACTCAACATTCAAGATACTTTTGACACTGAAACAAAGACAACCGTCACCCTGTTTCTTAAACATGCTGCGGAAGTGTTGTGTAATTCTGTCGATGTTGCTTTAGAGATTTGGGGACAAGTATGAGAATAGATACTTCATTCATATCTCGATGCTTGAGTTATGTTTTTATTCTGTCAACCATTCCATAGAAATATTTTAGTTGTACTGGTTAGCATCCACAGTCGTTTTTCTCATTTGCTATAATATGGCAGCTACAGTAATAGCAAATACGATCGTTCATTGCAGTCGTCGTTTGCTATATTTTTTCTATTTTTTAGAGAGACGGTATATGATATACCGTCCGATCGTTTCAAATTTAAAAAAAGTTAATTACTTATTAACTATTAAACTATATTAATTAACTAAATTAAATAATACAAAAATAACTAAACCTAATTAATATACTAACTACTCCTAAATTATCCCTACACAGCATTAATGGCAGCTCCTTTCATGGACGGGGTATCATACCCCTTCCGGGGTATGTGTCCCCGTCCCACCATATTTTTTTTTCCTATCGCTCAATCCTGGCCGTTCATTTTATTAAAAAAAAAAAAGAAAACAAATAAAAAAAAGGGAGAGACGGGGTTTGATACCTCGTCCGGGGTATCATTCCCCGTCTGAGGGATTACTAAAAAAAAAATCATTTTTTATTTGGAGAGACGGGGTATCATACCCCGTCCGGGGTATGTATCCCCGTCCGACCTTTTTAAAAAAATAAATTTAAGAAAATAGGAGAGACGGTATATGATCGTCCGTCTGATACGATTAAAAAATTATTATATCGAAGAGACGGGGTATCATACCCCGTCCTTTATAATTTGAGAAAGCTCAGTTCGTTTCTCATATTTGAGAAATGGAAATAGAAACTTTGCCAAAATATGGGAATATGAGAAACGACTGCAGCGCTCCTTTTCTATTCGTTTGCTAAAATTTGGGAAAATGGGAATTATAGAAAACGACTGTGGATGCTCTTAGGAATTGCAGTTAATTATAGTCTTTATACTTTTATTCTTTTCAATTATTTCATACAGCAATGGAAGACGAAAACTACAATCTAGTCTGAATCACGTGATTAGAAGAGTTATTGATGTGACTAAAAATGGGATTAAATCGAGACAGTCTAAGTCAGGCACGAACCTAAAATCTCTCAACGGTAAAACAGTAATTTCCACCAAAAATGGGTCCGAAATAGGAACTGGGTCTTTCTTCAAAGCCCAATAACCCAAAAACGGATTTGTCCTATTGTGTATAGGTGGCAGCCCACTACAGACCAGCCCAGGATGTTTAGAGAGTGATTCAAATTCGCGGTTATCTATAAGAGGCAGTTTAAACTGCCTCTTTTATCCTGAAACATGTTAAACTCTCTTTCATAACCAAAAACACCGGGACATAAAGATAAATGATTATCTCAAAACTTTCTCTAAAGGCAACTATAAATACCCCCTACCCCCACCATAAAAAAAGTAATCAATATTTTTTCCACAAAATGCACTTTCATTATCTTCCTAATTACTGACTTGAGCATCGGAGCGTTCGTCGCCGGGATCCATCCCGGTGTATCGAACTTTTTGCAGGTCAACGGCAGAAGTCAACAGGTTGGCAGTCAAACGGTTGGCAGAAGTCAACAGGTTTGCCTTATTTGTTTCCAAAAGAATCCATAAATCATTTGTTTGCTCCCACACCAAAATTAGTAGAAATAGATTGGCACCGTCTGTGGGAACAGGAAAACCAATCCAGCCACAAATCACTGGTAAAGGCAGTTTCCAAGCCATGCCTCCGAAAGGAAAATGGAAGGCAATGACGTCCAGCTGCAGAGCCACTCCTCTTCCTCCTCCTCTACAACTCCAAGATCTTCCTATTCAACTCGACCAACAAGTTCAACAATCGCAACCTTAACAACCTCCTCCCGAGGTCTAGGGGGGTTGCCCGGGGGGCTCCCGTCGGAGCTGTCAGGGACAACACTCCCACCATGACCACATCTCAGTTCATAATCCTTCAACTGACTATATGGCTTCTCAAAGCCCTCCCGGGCCAGATCTCTGTCGAGGATCATTAATTGTCAGCAGGGGGTCGATCTTCGAACTCGCTTGAATGAAAGCTGAGCCCTTGAGGAAATCCCTCAACCCGAGCGCCAAAGGGCCCCTAGAGCCCGGTCCCCTACAGGCCAAGGCCTAGAAGAACCCCCTCCTCGAGGAGGCGAAGTGAGTCTCCTCCATGTCGTTGGCGGAGAAGTCATACTCCAATAAGCTGAGTCGCATCTGTGGACCACCGAGCTGGAGGGGCACCAGTGGCTCAGGCCAAGTTCCAGAACATCAAAGAAGATATCCTGCGAGCTCTTAAAATTGTCACGGGTTAGGATCAGCGTGCGCCTAGCCCTCTCCATGCCTCGAGTCATGACCAGCATACACCTAGCCCTCGTCATATCGCCACTTATAAAGGGGAATCCCGAGGGTCGACCAGATCCGACCGGAGGGATGACTCGGTCCATCGCCGTCTCCACGAGATGGAGAGGAACCTCAACAGGCTCAACCGGGATAAAAACAGCAGGCGAGGAATTTCTGCCCGAGCAGGCCCTCTTTCTCCAGAGCCATCATGGAAGCTTCGGTCCCAGAGACCTTCCACTTAGAGTCTTACAATGAGCAATTAGACCCGGCTGATCATATAGAGAGTTTCAAAACTCTCATGATGATCCACCAAGCCTCTGATGCGCTTCTTTGCAAAACCTTCCCCGCCACGCTGAAGGGTCCAGCAAGAGAATGGTACTCTCGTCTATCCCCCGCATCCATCTTCTCCATCGACCAATTTGAGGAGCTCTTCCTCACCCACTTTGTTAGTAGCTATCGAGCCGAGAAGACGAGCGCATCTTTGCTGGTGCTCAGTCAGAGGAAGGGCAAATGCTTGATGGACTATGTTAGGCGCTTTACCACCGAGGCTTGATCCATTGCCTCTCTTGATCAGTCCGTGGCCTCTGCAGCATTCCGCCATAACATTAATCACGCCGACCTAAAGGCATATCTCGCCAAGAAGCCACCCTAGGTTTTCTCGGAGCTTCTGCTAAGGAACGAGAAGTATATCCGGGCAGAAGAAGCCCTCCATCCCCAAGAACCAAAGGAGCCCCTATCCGGGAACAAACGAAAGGGTACAAAAGAAGAAGGTTTTAAAAAGTTCTAGAAGGATAACGGCGGTCAACGCCGCCCTCTCCCCCGCTTCGAAAAGTTTACTCCTCAAAATGCCAGTGTATCGGACATCCTCATAGAGATCAGCAAAGAGGGTCTGCTTCAACCTCCCCCAAAGATGAATACATCGGTAAGAAGAGAAACAGAGACAAGTGATGCCGATTTCACAGGGACCATGGCCATGACACAGATGGTTGTTGGGCCCTGAAAGATGAAATCGAGGCCCTCATTTAGAGAGGACTCACCAAATTTGTGAGGAAGGATAGAGCTGATCCTCCACCACCCCGGGGGGCCAATAAGCGAACTGAGAAACCAGTAGACCCCCAAGACTCCGAGCCAAGGGCAGTTCTCCACTCTATACACAGAGGTCCCATAGGAGGAGAGTCTAACTACTCCCGCAAAGCTTTCATCTGGGAAGTCAACTCCATAGACCCCCCCCTCAAGAATTTTTGTGTCTCAGTTACCTTCTCCGATAAGGACTTGGAAGGCGTCCAAACTCCCCACTGCGACGCACTTATAATCAGCCTTCAAATGGCTAATCACGAGGTATGACGGATCCTAGTAGATAATGGGATCTCTGTTAACATTCTCTTCCTAGATGCATTCCAAGGTCTTGGCATCTCCCGAGACCGTCTTAAACCAGCAGGATACACTCTCACTGGATTCTCAGGTGCCCTGGTCTCGATCGAAGGAGTGCTCACCTTAGGCATGACCGTAGGAAAAGCCCCAACAAGCTGAGCAGAAGTAATGTACTTCTTGGTGGTAGATGTGAAAGCTGCTTACAATCCCATCCTCGGCAGGCTAGGCCTAGCCACACTTCACATCGTCCCTTCCGTGTTCCATATGAAAATGAAGTTTCCAACCCCTGCTGGAGTAGGGGAAGTCAGGGAAAATCGATGGACGGCCCGAAGGTGCTACACCACGACTGTGGGAGGAACAGTCATTTCCCTCGACTTGTAAGAAGTCCCCCAGATGGGCCGGCAGATTATCTTGGAACCGGTTCGATGAGTTAGATGAGGTCTCATTTTCTGAAGAAGACCCGTCGAAGACCTTCCGAGTCATTAAAGTCCTCCCGCAAATAGTCAAGGAACAGATCATCGAGTGTATCAGAGGCAGCAGAGACCTATTCGCACGGACAGCGACTGATATGCCGGGTATATCGGAAGACCTCATCACTCACCACCTTAGCATCAGTCCCGAAGCTAAACCTATTCAGCAAAAGCAACACAAGTTCGTCCCTGGTTGCCAGATAGCCATCATAGAGGAGGTGGATAAACTCCTCGAGGCTCGCTTCATTCAAGAAGTCAACTATCCCGAGTGGCTTGCCAATGTAGTGATGGTAAAGAAGGCAAACGGTAAGTGGCGGATGTGTATTGACTTCATGGATCTGAACAAAGCCTACCCGAAAGATCCGTTCCCTTTCCCTAGCATCGATGCACTTATCGACGCCATCTCCGGTCACCAGCTCCTTAGTTTCATGGATGCTTACTCCGGATATAACCAAATCAGAATGTTCCTCTCCGACATCCCGAAGACCTTTGTATTGTTACCGGGTCATGCCTTTCGAGCTGAAAAACTTCTGGAGCTACCTACCAGTGCCTAGTCAACAAAGTCTTCCAAGAGTAGATCGGTATGAATATGGAGGTTTACGTAGATGGTATGCTAGTGAAGAGCCTCACCTAAGTCGACCACGCTCGTGACCTGTAGGAAACCTTCGACGTTCTACATCGGCACAAGATGCGACTCAATCCATCCAATGTTCTTTCAAAGTACCGTTAGGAAAATTCATGGGCTTCATGGTTAGCCATAGGGGGATAGAGGCCAACCCCGAGAAGATCTGAGCAATTCTAGATATGCCAACTCCTTCCAATGTTAAAGAGGTTCAGAGGCTCATGGGTCGCCTCGCAGCCATTGGGCGCTTCCTCTCTAAGTCAGGAGAGAAGTGTCTTCCCTTCTTCAAAGCTCTTCGAGGGGCTAAAAGTTTTAGGTGGGGACAACCACAGCAAGAGGCCTTTGAACAGCTCAAAACCTATTTGGTCAACCTCCTTTTGCTAAGCAAGCCCGAGCCAGGAGAGCTACTTTAACTCTATCTCGCTACTTCAAAACAGACCCTAAGTGCAGTTCTTGTAAGGGAAGAAGATAAAGCACAAAAGCCCATCTATTACGTCAGTAAAGTCCTTCATGATGCCGAGCTCTGCTATTCAAAGGTGGAGAAGATGGCTTACGCTTTGATCATGGCCGCCCGCAAGCTTCAACCTTACTTCCAAGCCTACTCCATTGCCGTTCTCACCGACCAACCGCTAAAGCAGATATTGCACAAACCAGAGAGCTCGGGGAACTCATGAAGCGGTCCATCGAGCTGAGCCAACATGATGTAATTTACCAACAGCAGGCGGCCAATAAAGCCCAAGCCCTCGCCGAATTCATCGTCGAAAGCACAATCCCGGACCCTCTTAAGGAAGACATAGACTCCCCTTTCTGGAGCATCTATGTCGATGGATCCTCATGCCTAGAGGAAAGTGGGGTGGCGTCATCCTAATGGGACCAGACGATTTCATCCTCCAGTACTCTCTCCGCATAAATTTTCGAGCCTCCAACAACGAAGCTGAATACGAGGCCCTAATAGTCGCTTTTAGCCCAAAAAGCAGGGGCTTGCCGGGTTAAAGTATACAACCACTCTCAGCTAGTTGTTAATCAGGTCCTTAGAGAATACGAGGCTAGAGATGACCAGATGGTTAAATATCTCACCAAAGTTAAGCAGCTCCTAAGCATGTTCGCAGGGTCGGAAGTCATCTGCATACGCCAAGAAAAAAAGGGCAAGCAGATGCCTTGTCCAACTTAGCCTCTTCGTCCCTAGAAAGACTCGATCATACAGTCCTTATTGAAGTTCTCCTCCACCCTAACATCGAGGAAGAACATTATGAGCTCATGTTGATTCCTCCCCCACCACCCGGAGGGAACTGGATGCAGCCATTGTTCACATTCCTCGAGGGGGGGACTTCCAACAGATAAAAAAGAAGCCAGAAGAATTCGAACAAGGGCAGAACACTACACTATCATCGAAGGTGTCTTGTACAAACGTTCGTATACTCCAGCTGACGGCCGACCGTATCTTCGGTGCTTATCCCCCCAAAGAGGCCCATTATGCCCTTAAGGAAGTCCATGAAGGGATTGGTGGTGCTCTTATTAGAGCGAAATCCCTTGCTTGAAAAATCCTCAATCATGGCTACTATTAGTCTACAGTCCTCAGAGATGCTCAGCAACATGTCTGCCACTGCACTTCTTGTCAGAAGTTCGCGTCTATCAAACGGGCACCCCATGACAAGCTCCGTTCCTTGTCCAGCCCAATCCCCTTCGCTATGTGGGGGATGGAAATCCTCAGACCCTTCCTACCAGCTACCGGGCAAAGGAAATTTCTTATAGTAGCAATTGACTATTTCACTAAGTGGGTTGAAGCTGAACCACTTGCTACGATTACTGAGAAGAAGGTCCAATAGTTCATTTGGAGAAGCATCATTTACTGATTCGGTGTCCCCTGGATCCTAGTTACTGATAATGGAACACAGTTCACAGGGGCAACATTCTAGCCGTTCTGCGTCGACATGAACATTCAGCAAGATTCTTTTCTGTCTCACACCTGCAAACCAACGGCCAAGTGGAAAACGCAAATATGAAAATCTTAACTGGCCTCTGTCGAAGGCTCGATAGAGCTTCCAAAGGCTTGTGGGTCGAGTAGCTCCCAAATGTGCTATGGTCTTATAGGACCACTAAGAGGACCCCCACTGGAGAATCCCCTTTCAATCTCACCTATGGCTCCGAAGCAGTTATTCCTCTCGAAGTCCGCCTACCCTCCCCTCACCTTATCGCATTTGATGAAGCGCAAAACTCCAACAGTCTCAGAGGCAATCTATATCTCATAGACGAAGTCCGTGAACGCTCGTTTATTCGCCACCAGGCATACAAGCAGTGAGTTGAAAAGTTTTACAATCGGAGTGTCCGCCCTACTACCCTGAAAGAAGGTGATCTAGTTTTGCAAAAAACTAGCAATTTCAACCCCTCGTAACAAGGGCTAACTCTCTCCAAATTGGGAAGGACCATATAGGATCTCCAAAGTGGTTTGTCCGGGAACTTACTGGCTTGCAGGTCCGGGGGCCGGTAGATACCGAGAACATGGAATGCGGAACACTTGATGAAGTACCAAGAGTGTGTTCAAACACCGCTTGAAGCAACTTCTACCTAAAGCATTTCTTAATTTTTTTTCCTTCTTATTACTTAGTTGATATTCTCTATGTAATAAAGGCTTGCAACTTAGAAGCAACCATTTAGTTCTCTTTTATAAAAGCAGTTTCCTTTTCTGAAAAGCTATTGTCTAAATCATGATTGCCTTTCCCCCAAAGCGTGCACTATAAGTATGAAAACTCTTAAACGACAGTTCGCAGTCCAACGCTTGGTTCGACACCACTTTAGCTGCTTGCGAACGAGCAAGTGCAAAGTAGCTCGCCATTCGAAATTGCTCCCACAACTGTTGAAAACTCGTAAATGACAAGTTCGGAGTCCAACACTTGGTTCGACGCCACTTTAGCTGCTTGCAAACGAGTAAGTGCGAAGTAGCTCGCCATTCGAAATTGTTCCCACAACTGTTGAAAACTCTTAAATGACAAGTTCAGAGTCCAACAATTGGTTCGACGCCACTTTAGTCGCTTGTGAACGAGCAAGTGCGAAGTAGCTCGCCATTAAAAATTGCTCCCACAACTGTTGAAAACTTCTGGATACAAGGATTAGCAAACAAGAGAAACGACTCTCTAGCACCTGGCCAAAAGAAATCTTGTTTCACAAACAAGAGAGAACACAAGTGTTAGCAAACACTTAGAGAAACGAAACTCAATCACTCAGAAAAAAAAAATGCTGCTTGTTCCATAAGAAAAGAAAAGTTACAAGTGTTATTGGGCAAGAAAGGCTCATTACATGATCAAAAAGGCGCAATCAACAAAAACAATGCTTGATTACTGCAAATATCTTATTCCGCTAAAGTTGGGGATACAAGTCTTATTCAAGACCATACTACAAATATCTTATTCTGCTAAAGTTTGGGATACAAGTCTTGTTCAAGGCCAAAAACTCCTACAAAGTGTCATCCTAACTCCTCCTAGGACGTGGGACACTTCTATTAAGTGATACACGAGGGCGACGAGCACTGTGCTGCTCCCTCATTGCCTCCGAAGAAATCTCTAAACCCGCGAGCTGAGTCATACCGTCAGGACCCATGAGTCTAGTGGCCCCTCCAACCGATGCCCCGTTAGACGAACCAACCACGCCACTTTGAGCATCCCTAGGGTTCCGTAAAGGCATGCGTAGCGCCAATTCATGGAATGATCTCCCCGGGACGTACTCCCAGTGTGAACAAGAAGTGCTCCTGACATTGCTTCCTTTGGAGAGTCCTTTTAAACGAAGATTTTCCGCCTCTAACTCGACGAGCCACTCTTTGAGGGAGTCATCTGTCACTCTAAGCTTCAAACGAGGCACTCCGCTTGTGCTACCCCCTTGCGAGAGCTCAAAGATAGTCCTCCGGAGATGAGCCGCTTCTAAACTCTTCTCGAGCACCACGTTCTTCAACTCATCCCTTTCCGACGTCACTGTGAATACAGAGTGCCGAAGGAATTTTAGTCTCGAAACTTTGCCGGCGGCTATAGAAGGGCCGATCTCCCCACCCTTAGGGGGCACTTCCTGGAGAATCTCCTCAAGATGCCTCGTCTCGATATCTCGATGGGCAAAGACCGTTCTCAAATGACCAAGCTCCAACTCCGCTTTAATGAGCCTCTCCCAAGATTGAGTGAGTCCCAACTTAGTGATACGGAGTTTGGCGAGGAGATGCGACATCTCACTACCCTGAGGAAGTCAACCAAAGAGAGAAGCATAAATCACTCTAAGTCTAAATAGAGCTACAAGATAGTTCTAAGGTAAAATAGCGTTACAAAATAGTTCTAAGGTAAATAGAGTTACAAGATAGTTCTAAGGTGAAATAGAGATACCAGATAGTTCTAAGGTAAAGGGAAGCTACAAGATGGTTCTAAGTCCAAGTGTCCGAACTATGAGATAGTTCAAGGTCTCACCGCCATACACAACATTTGTGCCAAAAAGAGATATTTCATTACTCAGACAAAGGTACATGAGCGGTGGCCAGTACGCTATTAGGCATCAATACAAAATACCTAGACTAAAAAGGAAACAAAAACACAACAGAGTCAGGGGTCGATCTCTTTCGAAGGATCTACGGCCACAGAAGGCTCGACCACTTTTGCTTCGGTGGCAACTACTAGGGGAAATGAATATGGAGCTATAACTGCCTCCGTCTCAGCCGCCCACGAACTCTTCCTCTCGGTCCTCTTCTTTGGCTTCTTTGCTTCCCTCGGAAACATCTTCGAACCCGGGGACCGGATCGGGGAACAAACGTCACCCGACACAGTCGACGTCAGGAAATTTCACTGTAACCTCATCTATGGCATGGGCATAGGCCTTCGCCATGTTCACATACAAGAATCCCTTGGTCTTCTCCATCGTTTGGTCTTAGCCTCCTTCGCCGCAGTTATCTTTGCAGCCGCGACCGCCTCCTGCTTCTCCTTCGCAGCGAGCTCCTTCTCCTTTACCAACCGAGCGTTGTCCATCTCCAGCTTGGCAACAACGGCCTCGAGGTACTCCACCCTTGAGGTCTTCATCTTGGCTTGAATCTTCGATTGCTCAACGTCTTTTGCGATCCTAGCCTTGTCAGCCCGAGCTCTCTCACTCTCGAGCTTCAGCTCCTTCTCCTGCTCAGTCATTTTCTCCATCAGGTGCCTGAAGTGGCAAGTGATCTGCAAGAGAAGAAAAATCCACTCATTTGAGCGAGAAAAATATCGGATTCATTTGTAGGGGGGGCTCCAAGGCCAAAGCCGCCGACAGAGGGAAGACCCCCGCACCAACGGAGGCTGACAGAGCTACTGAAGACGTCGACTGCGAAGCCACTGTGACCTCCTTTGGAGCCACGACGGCAGCAAGTGTCTTCACCTTCGGCGTAACAATCTTCGCGACCGTCCTCTTCCTCTTCTTGCCGGCAGGGGCCTTGCTGCTTAGAACTCCACGCCCGCAAGCATATCCTCGAAATCCATCAATTCTGCAACGAAGGAAATTCGCCGAGGATAAAGGCATAAAGATTTGACTATGTCAAGAAAAGAAAAAGAAGAAGAAAGGGGTGCTAAAATAAAAGAACAAAAGCATACTGGGGTTTATAAGGCTGAGACCCCCCTGAAAAGCGCCTCCTCTGTCAAGTCCTTCCAGTAACACCCCGAATTCCAAAACAGACTAAAATCGAAGTTCCACAGGATCTTTATACTTCTATTCATACAATTTTACAAGGAATTAAAAACTTTTATTACATCAGAGTTACATTTACATTACACTTATATAGCAGAAGCAATTTACAATAATTACATGAATAAAAATATACAACATTTGAATCAATCTTTAAGCAGCATGCATACTTAATCTTGCTAGTCACTTTGTCCTGTAAAGAAAACTGTGGGCACGTCAGCTGCTTACAACCGACGAAATATTATACACGGCCATCCTCACTATGCCCAATAGTATAATGATTTTCAATACTTAAACAAACCACAAACTTGATCACAGACAAAGCTACAGAGGGACTATCCTATTGATGTCGTGTTGTGCTGTGCACTTAGTTCTTAATGCAGTTGTTTATATTATATGACACTAATGCGCACTTTTTCAGAGTCTATGCAACCATATTACATAGGTCCGAGGGACAAGCCCTTAACCATTCTTCATCTTGTAGGATTCGATCCCTCGCCATGACTTAATCTACTACGATAACTACAGTAAATATCCTAGGTGTTCTATGAGTTACGAGCCCACGTCTAGGCGCCCTGGAGAGAAGCCCACGCACTGATACATGACTCATCATGCAGGCATCCTGTGGTCAATTTACGTCCTACCATAGATATGGCACCACCCGTAGTCATTAGACCACCCCATAAGCGTCATCACTGGGACAGTACTCTGGAGTAGTATCCACATCCTATTCATGACGCATCATGGGACATCCTGTGAATACTCTCACACCGCCTAATCCAATGGCCCTTATACACATGTTTTTCTCTTACGTTCATCACATCTTCACTATGTATCTAATCCTTATGTATAAATGAAGATCAACATTCTATAATCTAGCATTATCCTTACATCGGTCTTTCCAATATCATCATTATCAACGACCCAAACTTGGTCAAAATATCATAATTCTCTTTTCAATACTTTTCATTCTTGCCGATGTAAAGTCTTAGCTAAAATTCTATTCTAAGTCCTCTTTACATGTGTAACGCCCCGAATCCCAAATACACTGAATTCGAGATGTTCTACAGGATCTTTTCACTTTCTTAGTACACTTTTACAAGGAAATAAAAACTTTTCATCATACATCAGAGTTTACATCATAATTACATCTTTCTTTTGCACAGCGGAAGTAAAATACAACAATTAAATCCAAGTACAACAGCTTGATATAATCTTTAAGCATCCAAATCTTCTTTAATCTTTAGCATGATAATTACCTGCATGTTAGACTGTGGGTACGTCAGTTTATTCAACCGACGATCATTATACACGGCCGTCCTCGCTTGCCGAAAATAGTATAACTTAACATTTCATATTTAGCAAACACAAACTTGTCACATTCAAACTAAAGGGACTACCCTATTGATGTCGTGTTGTGATTGTGCACTTAGTCCTTAATGCAGTTAATTATGTTACATGACACTAATGCACACTTGTTCGGATTCTATGCATCCCATACTACATAGGTCCGAGGGCAAGCCCTTATTCGTTCTTCATCTTGTTAGGGTTCAATCCCCCGTTATGTCTTAAACTACTACTGTAACTACGGTAGTGTCTTAGATGTCCTATGATCTATGAGCCCATGTCCAGGCAGCCTGGAGGGGAATCCCACGCACTGTCACGACGCATCGAGCAGGCAACCTATGGACAATTCAGCCTCCGCCATGGAACAATGGCACCACCCATAGCCACTCGAACATCCCACGAGCGTCGCCACCGGGACGATAATTCCGGAGTAGCGCCCACGCACTGTCTTGACGCATCAAGCAGGCAACCTGTGAATCGCTCTCACACCGCTATCCGTTGGCCCTCATACTCATGTTTTTCTTCTACTTTCATCACATCTCCACTATGTACTAGTCCTTAGTTTTATATAAAAATCATGAACAAAATAATCACTAGAGTTAGCCTCTCCATCATCCGGACTTATTCATTTATTTCAACATGACCAACCTTGGTCTAATTTCAATTCAATTCATCTTTCTCAATGCCGGGGAGACTTAGCTACTCTATTTCAAATTTCACTTCACAATCTTTAAGTCATAACCACTTTCATGTCACAATTTCATATTCTTTCTTATTCATGATTACTCTTTGTTCACAAGTCCATAGTGAATACTTATAACTCATAAAAATTCATATTCATGGCCAACAAATTCATCAACATGATTTCTAAATTTTCAATATCATACAATGCACTCATGCACTTATAATCATACACTCATACTTCATATTTTACTCAATATCCTCAAGTGAAAATATCATGTCACACCACAAAATTCTTTGTCAATTGCTTTCTAATAAATTCATTTCAATATATCCTTATAAAGTGTAAATTTCCATAAAAGTGTCTTAGAACCATAGCTTTAATTATACTATTTGTTCACAACTACATTATATTTTCTTCAAATAATACCCAAACCAATCCCATAAAATTCCTTGTATTTTTATGAAAATTACCATATTTTTCTCACATTTTTTGGACATCAAAAACTCCCAAAAAAATATTTTTCCCTAAGTGCTAGGGGAAGGATTCGAACCCAGCACAGTAGAGAAGAAGGCCAGAGCACCCGCCATCAGGCCAACCGGTGCTAGCGATTAGAAGAGGGGGATTAAGTATATGTGCTATCACTTCGCTGTTCATATATATTTATACACAGTCAAGTAAAAGAGATGGTGAGGCCGGGTTTCGAACCGCACCACTCAGGGAAACCGAACCCAGTCACCGACCGCCTGAGCCACTGGCTCAGGTTGTCACAGTATAGGTTAAAACCCATTAGTTTCATATTCGCACTGTTTTTAGAAATCAACTCGATGTTCAAAACAATTTGATTCATATTGCCTTTATATAAACTACTGAAAAATTCCAGATTTAATCATCTTGATTCAATCTTCAAAACAGCAAGTGTAAAATAAATTTTTGTACTAAAAACATAATTTTCTCCACCCAAATTAATAATTTGTTTAATTAAAACTAGCAAATCTTTTATTTTCGACATTGAAAAGAATCGATTGATCTTCTAATCTCTCTTTTATCCCAAAATTTTCCATGATAATTTACTGGTTATTAATCTACATTCACAACACATACAAAATTTGGATTTTCCCATACTCATACTAGCAAAAGAATTCATATAGCACATGAATAGGTGAAACTCAACAATTACTAAGTTTGGTACATTTCTAATTTGATGACAACAAGCAATTCTTTGGTTCATCTATGCCACTTCTACACATGAATTCAAAGCATTCAATATACTTTCCTATTCAATTTCCATAGTGTTAATATCTTTATCAATTGTCATGTTTCAACCACACAATTTGCAAGTAATTAATAAAGATTTTCACACATCATGCTAATCACATTGCATCTTTATTCAATTAAACTAAATAATCATAGAAAGTGCTTCATATGGTATAATTTCATGCAAGCAATTCACATACACAATTAATCACATCATTCTAAGCCATTCACATACTAACTTTTTAATTAGAGTGGTCTCTTATTAGTATTTTCCATGTATAGTGTTATCAATATACTAGCATGAACCCTATATTAGAAACATGAATTGTTTTACCCACCTTAATGGAGAGAACACAAAAGCAATAAGTCCTAGTAGATGAGAACACCTCCTCCTAGCCAAAAGAGTGCACCACTTCCAAGCTCCCAAGCCTAGCCGAAAGCTTCTCCAAGCCGATTGCTACCCTAGCCGAAAGCTCCAAGCAACCAAAGAACCACACACTCTCTTATCTTTTATAACTCACAATTATAATACTATTAGCTTTAGAAATTACACTTTGCATATGAAAAATTAGCCATGAGAAAGGGGGTATTTATACTAAAAAATGAGGGGAATGGAGGGCTAAGATCATCTTGGTGGTTGCAAAATGAAAGGCTTAGATTCAAGTAGGAGTTAGGAAAACTACCCACCTCCTTGAAACTACCCCCATGTTCTCCACACCAAAAATTCAATTTTCCCTCCAAAAAGAATGCTACCGGCCAAGCCTAGGGAGTGTGCATTGCACGTGTACGTGTAGTGCACGTGCATGCAACTAGGCCAAATTTGTACATTCCAAAATTGTATAAAAAAATAATTTTGTTTAAAAAAAAGTCTTCTACATGACAAGTTTAATTAAAATAAATTAATTCATGGGCTTTCTTTTTGGGCCAAAAAATAATTTATAAAAATAAATAAAATAAAATGCTTTTGGGCTTTTTAAGAAAAGACTTTTTAATTAAATCAAAGAAGGCTTTTAAAGAAAGGCTTTTTGTACTAAAATAATTTGAGAAAATTATATTTAAACATACACATCATGATAAAATAGTCCAAAAAAATATTGCACGTGCACAACACGTGCAAAATAAATAATTTCTCATTAATTGAAAAATCAGGGTATTACAACATGTTCATAGAAGAAAGCATACTTTCTCATAAAATTTTTACATTTCATCATGTTCTATTTTTCAACACATTTCCATGCACATCCTACATATTCTTAAACAAATTTCTCATCTAATTCTACTCAATAATTATAAGTGAAAAATCTCAATTTGATCTCTTTTCAATAAAATTTTTCTAATTTGTTTTGAAATTATAAAAGGATCAAGTCCAATATTTTTATGAATTTTTATTCTCAATTTAACTCCTATTTCTCATAAAAGTCCAAATATTTAGAAAAATAATTTTTTGTGAAGTCCTTATGTTTTCAGAAATCTTCCCAATATTTTCCTCAATTTTTTTATCATATTTAAAAAAAGAAAAAAAAACAAAAGTAATTATAAAAATCGGATTTTTAAACAAAAGTGGTTTCAGTCGGTTTCGAACTCACATAGAAAGGCCCCACAGTGAACAGTCCCCGCTCTAAACCCCCACGCGCTAGCCAAAAGGGACACAGTGCGCAACTGCTCTGAAAGAGCGCATTAATAGGGTTAAGCTATGTTCTCGGGATTAAGGGAAAATCGAATTTTTGAAGAGTAAAAGCCTCTGTCGAGACTCGAACCCACACACTTAGGGTGCCGTCGAGCTACAGTAGAGCGCAAATGGTGCCCCTCTCTAACCAGTATGACCTTAGGGGTTAACTGATATGAGAGTAGATTAAATTAGTTTGTTTCGAATCTCTGTTTATCAAAACTACTTCGTTTTTCAAAAGCTCTTAACTTTGTTTCTTCTCCACATAAAGTCATAAAAATTTCCAGAATGCTGTGTTTATGTATAATTAATAAAACAGTGTTTTAAAAATATTTTTTTGACATTAAAACATGAATTTCTCATTCTAATTTTGTGTTCTATGCCTACAATTGCAATAATTCAATTTAGCAAACTCTCAACCAAATTTTGCATTACAACAATACTAAAAGATTATTAATTCCTGTTTTTCCCTCTTTTATCCACAATACTCAATGACATGGTCTCATTCATTAGACTAGTGTCACAATAGGTTAATAAGCACAAATTCAATAATTTCAACTACTAATCATTCACGATCATATACTACAATTAGTATGGTTCCAATTTCACATTTTCATAGCAATAAAGCAATTCTACTACAATAAACATGATTTATAACAAATAGCGTGCAATTCATCAAGCATTCATTTAATCATGTACTAGTTCCTTTTTAGAGCCAACATATGGTTATCTTATTAGTTTCTTTAGTATTCTCATTAATCAAAAATCCCTAGCATGGTGCCTAAGATTAGAAGTAGAGAAAAACACCCGCCTATTTGGAGAAAAAAAAAACAACTACAAAGCTCCTATAGTCTCATTGAACACACGAGCAGTCCTTCTCCTCCTAGTTTGAGCCACCACGAACGCCTCCTCCCCTTGTCTAATGGAACCCGATCTTCTCTTTCTCCTAGATGCAATGGCCGGCCTCCTATGGCGATGAACACACAACTAGAATACTTCTCAATCTTTTTCTAACTTTCTCTCAATCTTTTTACTCACTTTTGTGTTTTCTTTCTTTCTTTTCTTTACAAAGTTTTAGTGTACTATATGCATAGAAGGCGGGGGGGGGGGGGGGGGGGGGGGGGGGTATTTATACTAATTTTTGAGTGAAATGGAGGCTAGGATTAATCTAGATGGTTGAAAATAAATGGCTAGGATGCATTGGAAAGTTGTAGCAAGCACCCATGAACAAGTAACCACCTATTCACTAAGCCAACTCACCCCATCCTCTCTCCCATTTCCGGCCAACACTATGCATGGCTTAAGACACGTGCTAGTGCAATGAACGTGTCAAATGTAGCACCCCTAGTTACTAGTTGTGCATGATTAATTAATTAATTGTCTACAAAGTTAATCTACACTACAAGTCATGTTAAATAAAAGAGAAATAAACTAGTGGGCTAAAACTCCACGGGCTAATTAAAATAAATAAATAATTACGATGGGCTTAAAGTAAACAATTACGCTTTATAATTTAATTAGGCTTTCAAAAATAAAAAGAGAGATAGAAAAATATTTGTTCATGTTACCAAAATAAATAATTTATAGAAAAATGCACATGAATTAGTACGTGCAAAAACACATAAAAATCAACAAACCCTTCATTTAATCATAAATAAAGAATCAGGATGTTACAACACTCCCTCCTTAGAATAGTTCCGTCCCCGAAACTACACATACAGAGCGAGAAACAAAAATACAATAGGAAGAAAAGAAAGAAAAAGAAAAAGAAAAAGAAAAAGAAGAGAAAAAGAAATACAATTCAAGCAAAGAGCTCGGGATGGTCTCTCATCATCCTCTCCTCGGATTCCCAAGTAGCCTCTTCAACCAACTGGTTTCTCCAGACTACTTTGACCATCGGTATCGTCTTGTTCCTTAAGACTTTCTCCCGACGATCCACAATCTCAACCGGGAGCTCAATGTAACTCAGATCCAACTGCAAACCCTCCGGCACCTCAGGCAAATGGTGACTTGGATCTGGAATGTACCCTCTCAATATAGACACATGAAAGACATTGTGCACCTGAGACACCTCCTCCGGCAACTCCAATTGGTAAGCCGTTTTCCCAATCCGCTTCAATATCTTGTACGAGCCTATAAATCTTGGGGCTAACTTCCCACCTCTGTCGAAGCGAATCACATCCTTACTAGGTGAAACATTCAGAAAGACAAAGTCACCAACCTCGAACTCAAGGTCCCTTCTCCGGTTGTCTGCATAGCTCTTCTGCCTACTCTGAGCATCCACCAACCTCTTCCTTATCAGATCGATCTTTTCAGAGGTCTGCTGCACAATCTTAGGCCCAAACATTTTCTGTTCTCCAACTTCAAACCAGCAAACAGGCCTTCTGCACTTCCTACCATACAGAGCTTCGTACGGTGCCATCCAAATATTAGTCTGAAAATAATTGTTGTAGGCAAACTCCACCAGAGCTAGATGCCTTTCCCAACTGCCTCCAAAGTCTAGAACACAACACCGAATCATATCCTCAAGAATACGGTTGACTCTCTCGGTCTATCCATCAGTCTGGGGATGAAAAGTAGTGCTGGGGTCCATCTTGGTACCCAAAGCTGTCTGAAGACTCCTCCAGAAATGCGAAGTAAACTGTGCATCTTGAACGGAACACCATAAATCCTGACGATCTCTCCAACATACAGCTCAGCCAACTTGTCCATAGACGAGGTGAGTTTCATTGCCAAGAAGTTAGCGGACTTGGTTAGTCGATCGACTATGACCCAAATCGCATCATTGCCCTTTGAACTCTTGGGCAAACCCGTGATGAAATCTATACTGATGTTATCCCACTTCCATTTCGAAATAGGTAACGGTTGCAATAGACCTCCGGGTTTCTGATTCTCGACTTTGACTTGTTGACAGATCTCACACCTCGCCACAAACTCAGCCACATCCCGCTTCAGACCTGACCACCAGAAATGTTGCTTAATGTCCTATATATCTTGGTACTACCAGGATGTACAGACAAAAGTGTAGCATGTGCCTTCTGAAGAATACTATCCTGCAATTCTGCTTGATTCGGAACACACAGCCTCTCTCCAAACCACAACACTTCGTCCCTGATCTGAAACTTTGACAACTTGCCAGCACCAACCTGCTCCTTCATCTTCTGAATCTCTGCATCTTCCTACTTACTTGCGATAATCTTTTCATTTAGCATTGGTTGAAGCCTCAACTGAGCTAAAGATGATCCCAAGTCTTGCAGAACAACTTCAATACCAACCTGATCCAACTCCTCTGCAAGATGCCTCTGAGTTGTAATCAAACTAGCCAGACTGCTCTTACGGCTAAGTACATCAGCAACAACATTAACCTTCCCAGGATGGTACTTAATCTCCAGAAGAATGTCCTCAAGTACTTTATGCCATCTCCTCTGCCTTAGATTCAGATCCTTCTGCTGATAGATGTACTTTAAGCTTTTATGGTCCGTATACATGTTCAGCTTCTCACCATACAGGTAATGTATCCATTGCTTCAAGGCAAAGATAACCGCAGCCAACTCCAGATAATGAGTCAGGTAATTCTTCTCATACAGTCTTAGTTACCTAGACCAATAAGCGATCACTTTCCCTTCTAGCATTAAGACACAACCAGGCCCACGATGTGAAGCATCGCTGTAGACATTATACTCAACACCTGCTCTACGCAAAGCTAAAATGTGAGCAGTAGTTAGCCTCACTTTCAACTCCTGAAAGCTTGTCTCGCACTGCTCAGTCCACTTGAAGTTCACATTCTTCTTGGTCAGACCAGTGAGCGATACGCCTATTTGAGCATAGCCCTGAATGAACCTCCTATAGTATCCAGTTAACCCAAGAAAACTCTTAATTTTCTTCACCGTAGTAGGCCTTGCCCAATCCTTCACCGCCTCTGTCTTCTGCAGATCAGTTGCCACTTCCTCCTTAGAAAGGATGTGACCCAGGAATGTCACCTCAGATTTCTAGAAATCGCACATGGATAACTTAGCATACAACCCATGCTCCTAATGCTTCCTCAAAACTACTGCCAGATGCTCTGTGTGCTCCTCCTCTGACTTGGAGTACACAAGAATATCGTCAATAAACACCACGACGAAAGAATCAATAAACGACTTTAGAACTCTGTTAATCATATCCATAAAAATTGCAGGTGCATTCGTCACTCCAAACGGCATAACTAAGAATTCGTAATGCCCGTGTCGAGTTCTGAACGCAGACTTATGCACATCTTCTGTCTTCACTCGAACTTGATGGTATTCTGATCGAAGATCTATTTTGGAGAAAACAGTCGCTCCTTGTAGACGATCGAATAAGTCATCAATTCGTAGAATCGGATATTTGTTCTGAACAGTGACCTTATACAACTCTCGGTAATCGATGCACATCCTCATTGAACCATCCTTCTTCTTTACCAACAGAACTGGTGCTCCCCAAGGTGACGCATTCGGTTGAATAAAGCCTTTCTCTAACAGTTCCTCAATCTGCCGTTTGATCTCATCCTGCTCCACAGGAGCCATCCTACGGAGCCTTGGAAATGGGTGCACTCCCTGGCTGAATAGTGATGCTGAACTCTACATCACGATGCGGGGGTAACCTAGGCAAATCTTCCAAGAAAATAGTCAGGTAATCTCGAATCACTGGAATTTGATGCACCTCTACAGGAATTCCCTTCCTCTTGTTGATAGCAGCCACCAAATCTGAACATCTCCTCTTCCCTTGGAAAGTGACTTAAGGACCACCTCGAGCCTTCACTGTTACTACCTTGTTCATGAACTCGATGTTCACACTGTACACCGACATCCAATCAATGCCAATGATAACATCGACTCCTAAGACATTCAGCTCGATCAGATCAATCCCGAAAATTTTATCTCCAATCACGATCTCGCAGTCCGCATAGTACTGATCAGTGGTTAAAGTCTCCCATGACGGAGTGACTACTGCTAAGACCTTGCCTGGAAATACCTTCGGTTCAACTCCCAAAACTTTAGTAGATTTAGGTTATATAAAGGTATGTGAGGATCCAGTGTTGAACAAAACAACAGCTTTCTTTCCATTCAAATAAAGTGTTCCTGTTACATAACACACACTCGTTACATAACAGTTCACTAAATAAAGCAGGAAAAGAGAATAACAGAAAAACACTCTTAAACATCCTCCCTCGTACTAGTGATGACGTGATCTACTTCATCAGCATCAGCTACAGTTAAGGTAAATACTCGCCCCTGTTGGTACGGCTTCTTCCTGGCCTGCTGAGTTGGTCCATTACGGACGACATCCTGCAGCTTTGGGCACTGAGACTTGTAGTGGCCTGTCCCTCCACAGTTGAAACAAGTCACAGGAGGTCTCACCCAAGTATTCCCGGGTCTTCCCGCCACATGAACATCATTCGCATCCATAGGTTTGAACCTTTGAGCCAGCGGCTGTCCCCTGACATTTCTAGCAACTGCGTGTCTCTTCCCCACATTCCAGTTGTTCCTCCGATTCTGAACAGCGTGGAACTGCTCCATGTCCACCTCAGTGGCTGTAGCTCGTTTGACTAGCTTGTCAAACCTCCTGATACCGAGGGGTATCATCCGTGATCTCAAACTTGGCCTCAAACTATGCTCGAATTTCAGAGCCTTCTTCGCCTCGTCCATCACCAATTCGGGGGCATACCTCGAGAGCTGAGTGAATCTTGTCTCATACTGCATAACCGACATGCCTCCCTGCTGCAGCGCCAGGAACTCCATGGCCTTCTTCTCCTGAACGTCTGATAGAAAATAATGACTGCGGAATTCCTCCAAGAATTCCTCCCAGCCAAGAAAAATATCTCCCATCGTTTGCTTCATCGACTGCCACCACACAGCCGCATCCTTCCCAAACTGCAGTGCAGCCAACTTCACCTTGCTGCCCTCCAGAGTCTCCAAGATTTCGAAGATAGTCTCGACCTGTTGGATCCAATTGTCAGCCGCATCAGGGTCTGACTTCCCCTCAAACACGGGTGGTTTCATCCGCTTGAATGATTCCATGAGTTTGATTGCTTTGGGTACTGGATTCACAAGCACTCTTCCCGGGTTCTGATTCATGGCAACGGCATTGAGTGTCTAATAGACCCTCGTTAACTCCATTTTCAAGTCCAGACCTTCTCCGCTTCTAGCTCTTCTTCCAGCTATATTCTGATGCAAAAGATCCATTAAATTTGATGTAGAAAACATAAATTTAAATCAACTCTTGATTTCATTGAATTTCAAACTTTGTACATTCGAATTTAAAACATTTCTGACATCAAATGAAAGTAGTAAGAAGACACAACATTCTAGTTCCTACGGTTCCTTTTGGCTTCTCGAAGCTCTTCCCGGAGTTTTGCCACTTCTTCCTTCAGTACATCGTACATATTTTTCCTCTTCTCGAGTTCCCAAACACGATGACTGAGAGTTGCAATGCTCTTCTTGCACTTCGCACAATGTGCCTGCAGCAGCGCCGCTCTCTCCCTCTGAGTCTCTACCTGCCTCTGAAGAGACACAATGAGACTACTCGGAACTGGTTCTTCCTCGCCGGAGGAATCATCAGATGAATCCGGAGGTGAAGTGATCTCTCGGGACTCAGGCCATTCCTCTTCGAATTCTTTAGAATCTTCTTCGTATGAATCAGCTTGCCCGGGGTAGTAGTCCTCCTCAACTATGTGCCAGTCATCACCTCCAGCTGGGTCGAAGTGGTCCGCCATCTTAGGAAAAGGAGAAGAAGAAGCATAAATCATAGAGCAACACAAATGTAAGTGACTTATATTTAAAACTCTAGACCCAACGCACGCTCTAATGTCCACTATAGGGTGTCGTTCCTTATAAATTTGTACTACTTGGAAGCGTGGCTCTGATACCACTCTGTAACACCACGAATTTCAAAACAGACTGAATTCAAAGTTCCACAGGATCTTTACACTTCCCTTCATACAATTTTACAAGGAATTAAAAACTTTTGTTACATCAGAGGTACATTTACAGTACACTTATATAGCAGAAGCAATTTACAATAATTACATAAATGAAAATATACAACATTTGAATCAATCTTTAATCAACATGCATACTTTAATCTTGCCAGTCACTTTGTCCTGCATAAAAAACAGTGGGCACGTCAGTTGCTTACAACGAACGAAATATTATACATGGCTATCCTTACTATGCCGAACAGTATAACGATTTTCAATACTTAAACAAACCACAAACTTGATCATAGACAAAGCTATAGAGGGACTATCCTATTGATGTCGTGTTGTGCTGTGCACTTAGTCCTTAATGTAGTTGTTTACATTATATGACACTAATGCGCACTTGTTCAGAGTCTATGCAGCCCATACTACATAGGTTCGAGGGCAAGCCCTTAACCGTTCTTCATCTTGTAGGGTTCGATCCCTCGCCATGACTTAATCCACTACGGTAACTACGGTAAGTATCCTAGGTGTTCTATGAGTTACAAGCCCACGTCTAGGCACCCTGGAGAGAACCCCACACACTGACACATGACCCATCATGCAGGCATCCTGTGGTCAATTTACGTCCTACCATAGACATGGCACCACCCGTAGTCATTAGACCACCCCATAAGCGTTGCCACTGGGATGGTACTCTGGAGTAGTATCCAAGCCCTATTCATGATGCATCATGGGACATCATGTGAATCTCTCACGCCGCCAATCCAATGGCCCTCTTACTCATGTTTTTCTCTTACGTTCATCACATCTTCACTATGTATCTAATCCTTATGTATAAATGAAAATCAACATTCTAGAATCTAGCATTACCCTTACATCGGTCTTTCCAATATCATCATTATCAACGATCCAAACTTGGTCAAAATATTGTAATTCACTTTTCAATACTTTTCATTCTTGCCGATGTAAAGTCTTAGCTAAAATTCTAGTCTAAGTCCTCTTTTCATGTTCATAGAAGAAAGCATACTTGATCACAAAATTTTACATTTCATCATGTTCTATTTTTCAACACATTTCCATGCACATCTTGCATATTCTTAAACCAATTTCTCATCTAATTCAACTCAATAATTATAAGTGAAAAATCTCAATTTGATCTCTTTTCAATAAAATTTTTCTAATTTGTTTTGAAATCATAAAAGGATCAAGTCCAATATTTTTATGAATTTTTATTCTCAATTTAACTCCTATTTCTCATAAAAGTCCAAATATTTAGAAAAATAAATTTTTGTGAAGTCCTTATATTTTCAGAAATTTTCCCAATATTTTCTTAAATGTTTTTATCATATTTAAAAAAACAAAAAAAATTCAAAAGTAATTAATAAAATCGGATTTTTAAACAAAAGTGGCCTCAGCCGGTTTCGAACCCACACACAAAGGCCCTACAGTGAACAGTCACCGCTCTAAACCCCCACGCGTTAGCCAAAAGGGACACAGTGCCCAACTGCTCTATAAAAGTGCATTAATAGGGTTTAGTTCTGTTCTCGGGATTAATGGAAAATCGAATTTTTGAAAAGTAAAAGCCTCTACCGAGACTTGAACCCACACACAGAGGGTGCCGCCGAGCTACAGTAGAGCGCAAATGGCACCCCCCCTCTAACCAGTATGACCTTAGGGGTTAACTGATATGAGAGTAGATTAAATTAGGTTTGTTTCGAAACTCTGTTTATGAAAACTACTTCGTTTTTTAAAAGCTCTTAACTTTGTTTCTTCACCACATAAACTCATAAAAATTTTCAGAATAATGAGTTTATGTATAATTAACAAAACAGTGTTTTAAAAACAATTTTTTGACATTAAAACATGAATTTCTCATTCTAATTTTGTATTCTATGTCTACAATTGCAATAATTCAATTTAGCACTCTCTAACAAATTTTGCATTACAACTATACTAAAAGAATATTAATTCCTATTTTTCCCTCGTTTATCCACAATACTCAATGACATGGTTTCATTCATTAGACTAGCGTCACAATAGGTTAATAAACACAAATTCAATAATTTCAACTACTAATCATTCACATTCATATACTACAATTAGCATGGTTCCAATTTCACATTTTCATATCTATAAGGCAATTCTACTACAATAAACATGATTTATAGCAAATAGCATGCAATTCATCAAGCATTCATTTAATCGTCTACTAGTTCCTTTTAGAGCCAACATATGGTTACCTTATTAGTTTCTTTAGCCTTCTCATTAATCAAAAATCCCTAGCATGGTGTCTAAAGATTAGATGTAGAGAAAAACACCCACCTATTGAAGAAAAAAAAAACAACTACAAGGCTCCTAGAGTCTCCTTGAACACATGAGCGGTCTTTCTCCTCCTAGTTTGAGCCACCACGAACGCCTCCTCCTCCTTGTCTAATGGAACCCGAGCCTCTCTTTCCCCTATATGCAATGGCCGGCCTCCTATGGTGATGAACACACAACTAGATCACTTCTCAATCTTTTTCTAACTTTCTCTCAATCTTTTTACTCACTTTTGTGTTTTCTTTCTTTCTTTTCTTTACAAAATTTTAGTGTACTATATGCATAGAAGGGGGGAGGGGGGTATTTATACTAATTTTTGAGTGAAATGGAGGGCTAGGATTAATCTAGATGGTTGAAAATAAATGGCTAGGATGCATTAGGAAGTTGTAGTAGCCACCCATGAACAAGTAACCACCTATCCACTAAGCCAACTCACCCCATCCTCTCTCCCATTTCCGCCCAACACTATGCATGGCTTAAGACACGTGCTAGTGCAATGCATGTGTCAAATGTAGCACCCCTAGTTACTAGTTGTGCATGATTAATTAATTAATTGTCTACACAGTTGGTCTACGCTACAAGTCATGTTAAATAATGGAGAAATAAACTAGTGGGCTTTCAATTACTGGGCTAAAACTCCATGGGCTAATTAAAATAATTAAATAATTAGGATGGGCTTAAAATAAACAATTAGGTTGCAGAATTTAATTAGGCTTTCAAAAATAAAAAGAGAGGTAGAAAAATATTTGTTCATGTTACAAAAATAAATAATTTATAGAAAAATGCACATGAATTAGTAAGTGCAAAAACACGTAAAAATCAACAAACCCTTCATTTAATCATAAATAAAGAATTAGGATGTTACATTTCCAATCGAGCTTCGGCCGATCAAGGAGTGTCTGGACCATGTCTGTTTCCTCGGGGCTAAGAACAGGGTTCTCCTTCGCCCACTTCGAAACCTCTTCGACCGAAGCAGTCAGAGTATTCCACGATTCTCGACTTCAGATCAGAAAGAACTTGTCCCTCAAGTTCTTGATCGAGTCTGGGCAGCTGACGAACCTTACCCCAAGCCTCGGAGATAGATAGAATCTGAACTCAATCTTGTGCTGCTGATGGATCCGGTACACAGTCCGCAGAACATTCAGCCGTGACTCGATGTTTGCTGCTTGACAAGATATCTGGTACCATCGCAACACTTCGGCAATAAAAGGATGGAGTGGAAGTCGAGCACCGGATAATATGGCATCGACGGGCCAAAAACACATATTTACTGGCATTGGCGAATTGGCCCTCACCGCGGGCCCAGGCAGCATCAGGTGGAATTCAATCAGGATCAGAAAGCACTTCCGAATAAATTTTAAGTCCTCTTCACTGAGTATGGAGATGGTATCATCGAACTCTGAGGTCTCCCGGGTAGCGTTCCCCTCGATGCCCCGGCCCCGACCATACACAATACGTTTTGCTAGATCATCCGGAAGTTCTCGAACTCAATGAAGTCCTGTCAGGGGCCCGGGCAGCCTCCCACACTCCCCCATTCTTTGATCTCTCTCAACGATGATCTCGACCACCGCTGAAGAAAGTCCCTACTACGGCCTTACTGTATGTAGCGCCCCGATTTTCATACACTGGGAAACCGAGACACGAGCCAAGACCTTTTCTTCAATTAGTCACAATACACAGAAAAACAGGAGAATTTAAAACTTTTATTTTCAACACCCAATGTATTACAAGTCTGAATATCATACAACTACAATACATTACAATAGTGTTACAATAATACCTTTACAATCCCAAGTATTACAACATTCAACAAATTACATCAGAGTACAAGGAATGAAGAACAACACTTGGTAACTCTCACTTGAGTACTTCTCAACTAATAGATAATCAATACATATACTGCAGCGGAACTAAACATAACACTGACTCCTTGCTTTCCTCGCCTTGAGTCCTCCTGAATCTCGCCCTTGTACTTTGGCGATCCAGTACCTATGGAAGTGGGGACGTCAGTATTCACTGACGCTTAAAGGCTGATATCAAAGCAGCGAATCTCCCAAACAACATACAAAACATGGCAATGGTGTTGGTGTAGTTTAAGTGTTCGTGAGTGCTATGACTAGACTCTAATGCGATATTTAAATAGAACTAGGATGCTTCCTATTCTAATGTCAACGAGTCTCCGAAGCAACATGCAGCCCATACTACATGCGACCCCATCTCAAGCCGTTTCTCCATATATAGGGATTTGAACCCGCGTTATGAACTTCTAATTGTACACAACCTGTTCCTGAACCTACACATGACTGATGAGGTTGCAGACGTGGTCATGTCCCACTGATGCAGTACGCCAGTGGTGTCTATGTTCGCCACTGCTACCCGGCTAACCGGACCTCACTCAAAAAACAGACGATCATCATTCCAAAATCCAAATCATAGGGTTTCGCAAACGCAGGGTAGTGCGAAGCCTACCCTGTGGCACCCTCTGGGGTCTCGCAAGTGCAGGGTAGCGCAAAGCCTACCCTGTGGCACCCTCAGCCACGGCACTTCAGGAATTAACAGTGCGAGATACGCAACCCGTGTCCTCAACTTGTGAGACGGCACCGTACGTATCCCTTTGACGGGAAGGTACAACTCCTATCACCACCTAAGGCCTGCCTCAAGGGACAAGTTGGTCGTAAGGTGCCCCCTACAACCAACTCCTCTCTTTTCGGCAAGGGTCTGAGCAAAATGATCTTTATAAGTCACTACCTTAATGATGTCCCTGACTCGACAATCCTAGGGACGATAATATTATAAACATAACATGCTAGGCCTTAAATTAGGCTTCGCAAGACAACTCTACTAGGCTGCTCAACCTAGACTCACCAGAATCCTTCGGGATCCGGTTCCTGGCCCATCGATCCAAGACCTCGGCCGTGCGAATATACATGCATGCCGCTACCCTAAACTTAGATTTCGTCTATATTCCGGTCCTCGATCAACCTACCCTGGTTAAGATCCGACGGTACACAAGGAGTGACTCCTCCACAGTTTCTTAGGATAAGAAAACATATGTCTTGATGGTCGATAGCCCTTAGGGTGGTAATATCACCCTAGACGAGCACAACGAACAGTGTGCTAGCTAACAAGCTAGATATGAGTAACAACCACATACGAGCTAATAAGCTACGTATGAAACAATAGCTACCTACGAGCCAGGCGGGTCTCGTAGGAGATAACAACGTACATACCAGCCAAATAAGCTGCGTATGAGACCACAGCTACGCACGGGCCGGTCGAGCCGCGTACGAGACAACAACCTACATACGAGCCAAATAAACTACGTATGAGACCCACAGCTACATACGGGCCAGTCGAGCCACGTACGAGCACAACCATATGCAAACAACCATACAGGTAATCAATCCTAGGAGCAACCAAACGTGCTTACTAGCAAACTTGATCTTCTATTATTAGAAGCAACATAAGAATCTACTAATAGTCTATGATCGGTATTCTACCAATGAAAAACCGAAGGCGACATAACAACCATTATCAACTGACTACTACTAGTGGTCTTCCCAATCTTTATTACTTCAACCTATAGTGCCTTAAGCATGGCATACAATTGCAAACATCTTCCTACGACAATCTAATTATATAACATAACCGCTCACCACAATAGTCCTAAGTACGAATATAATTAAGCATGTACTTATATCAAGCTTAAGCATGAAAATCACTATGATCTAGACATGAAGTCCACTATGGTCAAGCATAGATTATAACTTGAGCGTGAATGCTTACTACTTATCATGATTAATCACCACAACCCAAGCATAGATATATAACTAGTATGGACGTACAACATTTCAAGGCATGGTAGGTATTCTAAGCATGCATTTAAACTTTAGCATGGTATGCCTCATTCCTAGACATGGTATGCTACTTTAACACTAACATATGGCATGGTGTACATTTTAGTAATATTCTAGTCATGTATACTAGTTAAGTATCAACCTACAACATAGCATGAGTTTCTACAACAATTCTAGCATGGATAGAACATAACATAAAAATCACCACAACTAACCATGGATAGTTACTTTAATCTAAGCATGAATATCTATTTAATCTAGCATGGTATACAACTTACCTACAATTAAACTAGCATGGTATACAACTTCCCTACCATTAATCTAGCATGGTATACTACTTCCCTACCATTAATCTAGCATGGTATACAACTTCCCTACCATTAATCTAGCATGGTATATACTTACCTACAATTAAACTAGCATGATATACTACTTTCTTACAATCATCTAAGCATGAATCTTATTAAGCATGAATAACTACTAATATGAACATGCAACATTCCTAAGTATATAGATATATACTTCCAAACATGATAAGTAATTTTAGCATTTATCCTACAACATGTATATCATTCCTAAACATGGTAGGTATTTTTTTTTAATATAAATCCTACAACATTCTAAGCATGAATATCATCCCTAAACATGATAGGTAATTTTAGAATAAATCCTACAACATGTATAACATTCCTACACATGATAGGTCATTTTAGAATGAATCCTACAACATTCTAAGCATGAATATCATTCCTAAACATGGTAGATAATTTTAGAATAAATCCTACAACATGTATAACATTCCTACACATGATAGGTAATTTTAGAATGAATCTTACAACATTCTAAGCATGAATATCATCCCTAAACATGATAGGAAATTTTAAAATAAATCCTTCAACATGTATAACATTCCTACACATGATAGGTAATTTTAGAATGAATCATACAACATTCTAAGTATGAATATCATTCCTAAACATGGTAGATAATTTTAGAATAAATCCTACAACATGTATAACATTCCTACACATGATAGGTCATTTTAGAATGAATCCTACAACATCCTAAGCATGAATATCATCCCTAAACATGATAGGAAATTTTAGAATAAATCCTACAACATGTATAACATTCCTACACATAATAGGTAATTTTAGAATGAATCCTACAACATCCTAAGCATGTTTATACACTTAGCATGAATAATAGTTAAGCATGATACTTACTAACTTAGCATGAAGCATGAACATCTACGATCTTTATTGAAACATAACATCTACTACAAATTTACTTGAACATAAACCTCTACCAAAACTTTATTTAACATGAACATCTAATACAAATTTATAAACATCTACTAATGCTACTTATTTAACACGAACATTTACTACACTATTTTACTTAAAACATGAACATCAACTACTACTACTTTATTTTAATCATAATACTACTAAAACATACTACTACCATTTTATTTAATATGAACATCTACTAATATTTTATTTAAACATACTACTACTATTTTATTTTAACATGAACATAAACATATACACTACTTCTTTTAATCATCTATTACTACTACTACTACTTTATTTGAACATATATATCACTACTACTACTACCATGAGCCTCTACTATAACATAAATATCTACAACTAAATTACTTACTAAAAATCTTTATTAGCATATGTTTCTTATTATTACTAGTGGACATAAAAGAGATCTTTTTAATCCTTTTACAACTAGTGATTAGAAAAAGATCTTTTTATTCATTCTACAACTAGTGATTTCTTATTCATAATTAGAACTAACATCTAATTTAGGTTCTTTTTACTTAAGATTATAAAAGAAAACAACAATAATAAAAATAAGGTAAGAACCTTCATTTGGTTCAACCAACCATATGCTTATCTTTTTAGTCCAAGTTCAATACAAGTCCTACAACCGAAAATGGTTGTATAAAAAGGTTCATATGCTTTGTCCATGAGTTCACATTCAAGTCCTACAACCAAAGATGGTTGTATATACAAGTCTATATGCATATGTTTAATCTAGTCCCATTTCATAACATAAAATAACAACTACAACTATAAAGATTTGATCTTTATGTTTATTACTACTACTATTCATTTCTTTTCTTTTTATGTGGTTATTATCTTTAACATTTACAAACATACATACAACAATACCATCACAACAAACCATTCCCAAAAGAACCAAAGAAAACAAAACAAGGAGGATAAGAAGAAGAAGTCAAAACAACAATACAAACAAGCAAACAAACATACAAAAGAGAAACCCCCACCTTGTTCTACTTGTAGGAAGGACTAGCTAGCTAAAACTTCTCCTTCTCCTAGCTCCTAGAACTTTTATGGAACCTACAAGAAAAACTCTCCTGTTAGAATCTTCTCTTTCTTTTCCTTTCCTTTCTTTCTTTGTGTTTTCTAAAATGAGACAAGGTGGAGAAGGAGGGGGTATTTATAGGAGGGAAGAGGAGGGGGAGAGTGCAAATGTGCACTCACATTTTGCACAAAAACCCCAAAAAGAAGCCAACCGGCCATGCCCAAGGTGAAGGAGGGGTAAGGTGTAGGGTATGGCCTAGGTATGAGTTGGAAGCATGGTAGAAAGGGATAAGGTTTCTAGAAGGGATTTTAATCTTCTCATGCATACAACCCTAGTTTAAGCCTCCTAATCAAACCCTAACCCTCTAATTAAGTTGTCATGACAAGATGAGTACATTGTCCTAGAGTACAAGCTACATACTTTGTATAATGTACTAAGTACCCTACAATTGTATGTATATGTATATGTAGGTGTATACCAAAAATTCCTTACATAATCCTCATAAAATAGTTTAATTTAAAAATAATAATAAAATAAGTTTTATTATTAATTCGGAGGATCGCGCTACCAATTTGATGTACTTCGGATGTACACCGACCGATATATGCGCGTAGACAATCTTTGTTGACAACCCGGCGAAAAATCACCAAAATAATTTGATTTTGGAATTAAAACAAAATAATAATAAAATAATAATAAAATAGTGATTTATACGAGGTAATATCCGTCCGGGATATTACATTGTAGCCCCTGCGACTCATTTTTGTATTTTATTAGTATTTAATTAAATTTCTGATTGTATCTCTTTTCGTCCCTTTTGAATTGTATGTTGTTGTCTCCGTACGATTCATTTGTTGCTTTGGTCCGGCCTTTATTTCTCATTTTTATTTGTCCTTCATATTGTTCTTCCCATGTGTTTTGTCTAAACCTAATTCATAGCCTATTTGTCTAATATTGGACTTTTCTCTTTCCTATTAGATACTACCCAAAACCCTAAACCCCACTTCTCTTATTGGATCCCATCATATTTAACCCAATAACCCTACCTACCTCAACCCCTATATACATCCATTTTCTACACTCTAATCCTAGATCGTATTAAACCCTAGCCGCTATTACCCTACCCCTTCACCCTCTACCACCCGTCACCCTTTCTCTGCCGTCTCCCTCAACCCATCACCGCCTAAACCCTACTCCTGCCGTCGCCCCGTGCTCCCCCGATCTCCAACCTCACCACTGTTCCCCCTGTTTCCTCTTCTCCTCGTCGTTCACAGTCGAGCCTCGACGCTGTGCTGCTCCATCGCTGTCGTCGTCTTGTTCCCTAACAGTAACCACTCATCTTCGCCCTGTCCCTAGCATCGCTGCGCCCAAGTGCTGCCCTGCGGTCAAGCTACCCTCGACCAGCACTGTCGTTGCTCTAGCCCGCTTTGCTGTCACTGCCCGTTGCTGTGCTGCTGCTAGCCACCGTCAGCCCCCTTATTGTTGTCGTCACTCTTACTGTTTGCTGCTGCTTGTGTGTGTGCATGTGAACATGTGCACCGTCGTGTTATGTTGGTGTTGGTTCGCGCTGTCTCTTGTTCGTGTTATGTTCGTCGTTCGGGATCCGTTCCCGTTATTCCGTTCTTCATCTTCGTCATCGTTTTTAGGCAAGTAGCTTGAATGTATTTGTTTGTCATACAAGTTAAGTACCGTAACTAGTCTTGCATGCTTTTGTTTTCGATCTCGTGATGATCATATATCTTGTTAGTTAATCCGTTGTCTTCATCTCTTAATCATGAGTATTTCACAGTAGTGGTCACACGTTGCATGAAAACAAATTAGGTTAGATGGACATCTTGATGTTTATGTTTGTTGTGACAAATCGTATGTTGTAGATGATTGCTTCATGGATGTTTATATGATGTGCTATCTTATTATAGATTTTTTATTTAGATGCCATGCTGATTTGACTTGCCTATATTATGGATCATTTGTAATTAAACTATTTGATGAAATGCATACAATAAGTTTTGTTTCACTGCTGCCCTATTTTTGTACAGTAATTTCGACCCTGTTTTTCATCATTAAAATAAATGAATTTTTGAACATGATTTTTAGACTTCGTTTTCTAGTTTTCAGAACTTTCGACAGATCTGAATTCCGATTTTCGATGCATGATTTATTGCTATTTTACTGCAGTCATATCGTACATTCCAGATTCTGAACTGTGTGATTTCTGTATGAAATATAATTTAAAAATTGATATTAAAGGTAGAATTTGAACTCAATATTTTGCTGAGTATGTTTAAACATAACCGGGATCAATCCCAATTTTTTTTGAAATTAATTAATGTCTTTTGTATCTCATTTCATTCTTATAAAACAAATCGATATATTTCCAAACTGCATGTTGTTCAGTAAAGAATTATGTTTTCAACCTGATTCTATTCGTTTTTGATGAAAACTTTGTAAATAAGAACTGTAGCTTCCTGATTTGTCTATTTTATCACCCTTTTGACGGATCTAGATTTCGAATTGTATTTTTTGAATTATCTCTCTTTCGGTACTGCTGTGTCTGAAGTTTCGTAATTGAAATTTTATTGCATTACTCTGTTTTTCCAATTATATTGACTATACTATCTGTAATATAATTTCGTGATTTTTTAACATGTTTAGACTAGATATACTAAGGAATCCCCTAGATTTTTCTCAAATTTAATTATGATGTTTTAAAACCTTTTTCCATGCTTATAAGCAAGATTTTGCATTTTCTGGCTGAACATAACTTCTGTAATAAATACTGTTTTCAACCCTGTTTCTGTAGCTGATGTATGACTTGTATATATGCGCTGGATTCGACAGAGAGTCTAGTTTCCAGATTTTCTGACGTATCTAGATTCGCAGTTCTGTAGCAACGTTCTCAGATTTGGTACAGTTGTGTCTTGCTGTCCAGAATTGAAAGTTTCATTGTTTTGACTGTTAAGAGTTGCTTTGTCACCCGTTTGTGTTTTGTATTCATCTTAGACTTATCCTTTGTTCTTGCCATGTCTTTAGCCTTGTTTGTGTTCGTTCACGCCTGTTTAATAATAATGAAAACTAATCAAGCCGGGGTTTTAAGGGAAAGATCTAGTAGTGGATAATATAGAAATGTATATTCAGAAAGAAACTCGTTTCCCCACTGTTTACAGTGGTACCGACTGTTTTCTCTGGATGCATGAGGGCATGATCCATGACACCGTTACTGTTTACTATTTATGTTACTGTTACTATTACTGTTGTCAGAATATATGGCCCTAAAGGTTCCGCTACGAAATCTTAAAATAAAACTGTTTGATGTAGCAACCATGTGGTATAATTTGGAACGCATGAAGTGCTACCCAGATAGTAATAACATTAGACATAAGAACAACTATTTTCACTGTCACATCCTGTTACTATTACTGTTGACTTCACTGTTACTGTTTTCCTGTTATCTCTAGACTGTCATCGTTTGTTGTTTTTTTCCTCCATGTCAGTACTTCCTACTTTGTTTTATTTTTTTCCTTTCCTTTTCTTGCTTGTAATGCTTGCGGCCCGGAACTTGCAACTAACGGGCATTATGGTTTCCTATCTTCCTATTTCTCTTGTAATTTCTATATGAGCATGTTTGCTGATCAATTGCCTACTGGAGTTGGTGAGCAAAAGTTTTGAGATGCGCATTGGAAATTTTTCATAATGTTTTGTTTGAACTATTTTATTCATGTACTGTGTTGAGACTTGTATTGGGCTTGTAGTTCCAGGATATTGTTTTATTTCAGATCTCGTATTTGTTTGGAATATTCATTATTGTTGCGAATAAATACTTTTGAGTTATAATTGTTTATGCATGCATGGTTAAGTAAATTGTTATATTTACCGTTGTGCTGAGTCAAGTAGATCTGTACAGCTTATGGATGGTGAAAACTATCTGCTGGGCTTAGTCACATACCGTATTCCGTATTTCTTTTGGGAAGCGGGGCATGACACTTACCCTTATCAATTGTAGGAGCTTGACTAGAGGTCGGCTCGATGGCAACGATGGGGGAGGTCTCTTGCCCTGAAGTGATGCTAGAAATTCTCTAAAAGTAAATGAAATTATCTAAGAATTACCTTGATTTGACTGCTACAATCAGAAAAGATCGCCGGAGATAGAAAATCTTTGCCGGAAGCACTCGCTGGGAATTGAAAATTGCCTGAAGAGAAAACTTAGAGAATGAGCGAATGAATGGGGGGATGAAGTTTTATAGAGAGCGAGGTAGTTGGAAAGCCCCCCAAGGTTAAAAGGCTGCCCTAAACTCAAAAGGCTGGCCCATCTAGCACAAGACGACAAAGATGTTGGGGAACCCAAAAGACCATTAACTAGTCAATGGTCAACGGTCGAAATCTCCACGTGCCTCTCTCGACCTCGGTAGCCCTCGCGAGCGTTCTTGACACTGACATCGTAATTGGAGAAATGACTTTGACAAGTTAATGGTCAATGGTCAAAATCTCCACGTGTCGCCTTCCCGAAGCCTCTCTCGACCTCGGCAGCTCCCACCGAGAGTTCTTGACCCCGACATCTTAATTGGAGAAACAACTTTGACTAGTCAACGGTCAATGGTCAAAATCTCCACGTGTCACCTTCCCGAAGCCTCTCTCAACCTCGGCAGCTCTCGCCGAGTGTTCTTGACACTGGTGTTGTAATTGGAGAAATGGCTTTGACTAGTCAACGGTCAACGGTCAAAATCTCCACGTGTCACCTTCCGGAAGCGTCTTTCGACCTCGGCAGCTCTCGCCAAGATTTCTTGACACCGATGTCAAACCTGCCACATGTCAGCATGCCAAGGTGTCAAAGGTTCGGCAAGTGGCGCCGAGCATTCTTGACACCGACGTCGTAATAGGAGAAATGGCTTTGACTAGTCAACGGTCAATGGTCAAAATCACCACGTGTCGCCTTTCCAAAGCCTCTCTTGATCTCGGCAGCTCTCACTGAGCGTTCTTGACACCGACGTAGTAATAGGAGAAATGGCTTTGACTAGTCAACGGTCAACGGTCAAAATCTCCACGTGTTGCCTTCCCGATGCCTCTTTCGAGCTCTACAGCTCTCGCCGAGCTTTCTTGACACCGATGTCAAACGTGCCACGTGTCAGCATGCCGAGGTGTCGACATGTGGCGCCGAGCGTTCTTGACACCTATGTCGTAATTGGAGAAATGGATTTGACTAGTCAACGATCAATGGTCCAAATCTCTACATTTCGCCTTCTCGAAGCCTCTTTCGACATCAGCAGCCCTCGCCGAGCGTTCTTGACACCGACATCGTAATTGGATAAATGACTTTGACTAGTCAACTATCAACGGCCAAAATCTCCACGTGTCACCTTCTCAAAGCCTTCCACGACCTCGGCAGCTCTCGCCGAGCTTCTTAACACCGACGTTAAGCCTGCCACGTGTCAACATGCCGAGGTGTCAACGAAGTTCGGTAAGTGACATCGAGCATTCTTGACACCGACGTCAAACATGCCACGTGTCAACCTGTCGTAAGTGTCCCTTTGGTTCAATGCTGGAGCTGAGCACTCTTGCCACTGACCCCCGTGTGAGCAAAAGTTCATTGACCAGTCAACCTTCTCCAGTCGTCTGATCATTCAGAAAATCACGCTGGAACGTGATCGACGCTTTAGATTGTGCCACGTCGATATTTATTTGATTAATTCTTTAATTTTAATTATTAAATCGAAATAATTATTTAAAAATTGGGAAAAATGATTAAAATCCTAAAAAAATATTATTAATCCGGGAAAAATATTTTCGAACTCCTAGAAAAATAATTATTAATTAGAATATTAATTGATATTTTTTGAAAATTTATTGTCGCTTCAAAAATTAAATAAATGATTTGAGAAATGGTTAAAAAATTGGAAAATATCATTGGAAGATCCAGGAAATCCCACAAACAAATCTGAGAATTGTACAAACTCAACTCAGCACTGTTAAGCCTCGTATGCTAGTGATATGGCTCCAACAACTCAGATAAAATCCTGTACCCCATCAAAACAAGAAAACTACTCCCCAAAGGCTGTCAAACTCAGTATTCGGGAGTGAGGGGATTGTGATACGGCTAAAAATGGAATTAAATCGGGACCGTCCAATTCAGGCACGAATCTCAAAGCTCTCAAGGGTAAAACAATAATTTCCGCTACAAACGGGTCCAAAATAGGAACTGGGTCTTTTTCAAAGCCCAATAACCCAAAAAAGGATCTGTCCTATTGGGTATGGATGACAGCCCGCTACAGACCAGCCCAGGATGCTTAGAGAGTGATTCAAATTCGCGGTTATCTATAAGAGGCAGTTTAAACCGCCTATCTTATCCTGAAATGAGTTAAACTCTCTTTCTTATCCAAAAGACACCGGGGCATAGAGAAATGATTATCTCTGAACTGTCTCTAAAGGCGACTAAAAATACCCCCCTCCGCCCACCAGAAAAAAGGTAATCAATATTTTTTTCCACAAAACGCTTTTTCATAATCTTCCTGATTACTAACTTGAGCGTCAGAGGGTTCGTCGCCGGGATCCATTCCGGTGTATCGAACTTTTTGCAGGTCAACTACAGCAACGAGAAACAGTCAAACGCCGGCCAGACGTCAACAGGTTTGCCTTATTTATTTTCAAAAGTTTCCACAAATCATCTGTTTGCTCCCACACCAAAATTAGCAACAACAGTTATAAAATTTCATATTAAAGTCACAGTTGGCCGCATATATTGATCAGGTTAAGTGTACAGCACAAGCAGTTGAATGAGTCTGGAGGCTATTCAGTCCTCTATAATCACCAGTTGTTGATCAAGTAAAACATGAAGAGACGGGTGGTGCAACTGATAGTAGTTCTTCTTATGGAAGTTCTCAATTTCAAGAAATATATGCTCCAAGTAACCTAGCTGACGATGCAACAACTTCTATTGGTCAACAAGGTGGTGGTATTCACAGCGATAGCTACTAAAAGAAAGATTGAGGTGCTCCCTCAAAATCCTTTTAAGTGTTACTTTCATCATTCGTGCTTTTGGCTTTCTATTCTAGCAACACCAGTATAATTAGCTGATAAGTTTAGTCTCAGTTAGCAATAATTATTATTATTATTATTATTATTATTATTATTATGAAGAAAAGGTGGAGTACAGCCATCATATTTTATTAAAAAGAAATTAATAAACCAAACCCATAATACTAGGCCCAATTACAAATTAGCTACATAACATGAAATAAAACATAGTATCTCCCAAGAACACAGGAGGGTGGGACAAAATGCACAACACACAAGAGCATCAAACAAGTACAACAAGATACAAAAGGTCCCTCCAACAACGCCATGGAGGGAGGGAAACTACAACATGAAGCGCCAACTCAGTCCAGAGTGGGACCGATCTCTACCTCCTCATCATCGTATTCCTCCACTTCGAAACTCCTACGTTTCTCCCTGTTGGACCCGTCACAGCCCCCCCCCCCCCCCCCCCCCCCCCCCCCAAAAAAAAAGATGCATTATATGAGTAAGATTACCATAAATACTATTACAAGTCCACGAAAGTAAAAGTTATTTCTGTCTTAGCCATTAAACTCAGGTCGTTGCGGTGATTGCTATATACCAAGCTTCCCTCATCTCTTGCCTTTCACTAGCGAATGTAAGGCCTATTCGAAGGTCTTCATAAACCTGAGGATAAACCATTGTATCGAGGGCCATCAGGACCTCGCAGAGAACGGCCTTGTTTCTAGGGCAATCTAAGAAAAGATGACTTTTTGATTCCTTGTGTGCATTGCAAAAGCTACAATTAGTAGAGATGTGTAGTTGTCTTTTAGCCAATTTCTCTCTAGTCAGGATCGTATCGTAGAGAACTAGCCAGAGGAAAACTCCAACTTTCAGCGGGGCTTTGGCCTTCGAAAGAATCGTAGACCATTTCGGATTACATCCTCTAAAATGGATACGGTTATAAAGAGAATGAACCGTGAAGGATCCATTTTTCTCTAACCCCTAAGCTTTTCGGTCATGCCCTTGAGAGCGTATAACTCCAGATTGGATAATCTGAGTTTGAAGTTCCCAAGTCTCAGTTGTAATTCCAAGTCAAGACGCGTCCTGAAAGTGGGTTTCCAAGTACCCCTTTTCCAGGCTTTGGGCACAGTCATGTGGGATGGGAAGCTAGTACAAAAAGATCAGGGAATAACTCTCTCAGCGAATGATCTCCACACCACTTGTCCCACAGAACCTGATCATCATATCATTGCCAATGAAGGATGTGACACAACTGTTTAACAGGTCATATACTTTGGCAATCCCTTTTCAAAACCATGAGAATTTAGGTCCCATCCGGAATCCAAATCTTCGCGTCCTCTTACCTAGGGGGTAAGGATGGGTATAATCTTGTCGCCCTTTACCATTTGGGTGGAACACTTTCCACCACCATTTCCCTAGGAGGTCCAAGTTCATGTCCCTCAAATCAATGATACCAAGTCCACAATGAATTTTCTTCATGCAAGCTTTCTCCCACTTGGTGACATGGTAGCCTCTTTGTTTGCCTCTCCTCCTTTCCAGTGCAATCTTTTGGGCACCCGGTCGATTTTTTGAATCACCCATTTCGTAAATGTAAAAAAAATGACAAGTAATAAGTTGGTAGATTGGACAATACTGAGTTAATTAGGGTCACTCTCCCTCATAGCAAAATGGTTTTACCTTTTCAACCTGCCAGTCTAGCCTCAACTCAATCAATGATCGGCATCTAGTCTGATTTCTTATGTTTGCTTGGCCGAAGAGGTAGACCTAGGTACTTAATAGGAAAATTATCAAGCTTGCAATTAAAACAGGTTGCATTATCCCGTGCTTCTTCCTCGGTCATGCCAATAAGTATGAGTGCACTCTCATGGAAGTTCATCATATGACCTGACCATGCTTCAAAACAATACAAAATACCTTTCAAGGTGATAGTCTCCCCCAAATCGATGTTTCCAAACATAAGAGTATCATCGGTGTATTGTAAGATTGAGCGTCCAAGATGGTTTCTGTTCATGGCCACTGGAGTAATCAAACCTGCTTGACTACAGTTGTTCATCATGTCTTTAAGTACATCAACCACATCAATAGCAGGTGGGAGAGAGGGTCCCCCCACCTCAAACCTGTTCTACAAGAGAATGTCCTACCTGCTGGTTAAGAGGCAGTGCTCAATCCATCTGATCCATCAGGTTCGAAATCCCCTTCCACTCAGAGCTTCTAAAAGACATTAGAAAAATCAACTGAGTTGTAAGCTATAACACCCCGTATTGTACGATACCTGAATATATATGTATGTATGTATATTGTCCATATGCATGCACATGATTGCAGCATTATGAGTTGATTTTTGCTATCGTGGTGTGTGGTTAGGGTTGCGGGATGGTTCATGGGAGGATTGCATTCTAAAAGATGCACGAGAACGAGGAGAACCGATACTAATATAAATACTAGTTTTCGATACGACGCCTATGCAAATATAACACTGTATGATATACAGTGGATATATATTGCGTACGCTCGATAAACCTCACGTCTCACATTCAAAAGAACCCATTTAAACTTAAATTGGGCAGCTAACACATCAACCACAAAACTAGTGGCTAAAAGCCATGGTTTTTTTCAAAACCACCCTACTACCCTAGCCTACCCCCTAGCAAAACCGGCCCATATATCCCCCCTCTTCTCCTTCATTTCTCCACTCTTTCCCACCTCCTTTGCTCTGGAATTTCAGATTTCCTCCAAGAAAAAAAAAAGAAAGAAAGAAGAGAGAGTGAAGAAGAAGACTCAAGGAAGGATTCTCAAAGGAAGGGAGCTCAAAGAGATCAATTCCTCTACAGCAACCAAGGGTGGGGAGTTACTCTAAACCTTCCTTTACGTCTCTTAATTGATTTTCTTGCATGCATGTATGATAGGAAGGCTAGGATGATTATCTAAGAAGTTGAAAGATGGAATCAGAATTTGAAACTAGAAACTTGAAAGAGTGCTATTTTGTAGATTTTTCCGAGAGCAAAACACAATGAATTAGGCCATGAAATTTTCAGGGATTGTTCATATATATGTGTAGATAGTTTATGATTTATTTCGAGTTTTTTTTGGAAAGTTTTGATATTTTAATAAAATCAAATGGTAGAACTGTGTCGTAAGGCAGAATCAACAATTGGTTAACAGGATGACTTATGTTGTTGGAATTTTCCTAATTTATTGGAGCATTTTATTGATCTGAAATTTTTACCCTGTATTTTTACATGCATCTAGATTCTATAACAAAATCAGGAAAATGTTTGGATGAAGTTATAGGCTCGATAAAAATTAACCTTTAATCAGTAGCTGAAGCTGAACTGAAGAACATGATGACTTTCTGTGCTTAATTGAACTAGAGAGAACTCACTGTATACTTGGAGTTTTGACATAAATTCTTTTGCATATTGTTCACTATGATATCTGGTTTTATCACTATAAATTTTGTGTCATTTGGATGAGTATGGAATTTATGATAATTTATTTAGCATGTACTATGCTGGTTTCAGCCAATTTTGATACCTTGTAGAGATTGTACATTTGAGGCTCATTAAGTGCACAATTTGAGAACCTATTTCATTAGAGATTTGTAGTAGACATCTAGATATTTCCAACAAGACCAATTTGAGGCATTTCCAGTAAAGGGTTGATTTACTGTGATTTTTGTAATACTGGACAGAGACCTAGAATGGATCTGAGTGCTCTGATTTAGAAAGACCTAGTGTGTGACTTGGTGCATTGATGAGAGATGTGTGAGTTAGGGTGACCTATTCGCGAATTTTGGACTCATGACCAACTAGAGAGTTGTTGAGGACACCGTCACTCTCCTATAGAACTTGGGTTTGTGACGTTCTGATGAACGATTAGTGTTTTGTACTACCGGTAAGGTGCAGCCTGCGTACAGGAAGTATATAGGCTGAGGCTTGAGAGGCTATTTTCTGGACCTAGATGATGGAATTTGAGTTTATGATCAACTAGAAAGTTGTAGCCTAGGATCTTAACTTTCCAAATTGGGCTTGTACACTCCAATCGGAGTTGTATCGAGGAAGTTATAACCTTTTTAAGATTCAGGCAGAAACCCTGTAGGTCGCTTAGTTTGGAGTGTTGACTAGGTATTGTGAGGACATTTCCCTTGTGTACTATCAGAGTTGATGACTTTTGTCTAGGGATGGTTGATATCTGTTGTTGGTTTTGTGGACTTCCATAATGGGTGTGTGACTCGAGTTAGTCACTAGGGTAAGGGATACCATGCACCTGTCAACCCTACATTATAAACTTTCGCCGAAGCGTAGGATTTTCGAGCCGTGCCATTTGAGATAAGTTCATACATTCACAGCCGGGGAATAGCGGCGAATGTAGGCCGTAATGTTGGACAATTCCAAGCCGGGGAAGTGGCGAACCAGACCGGTATCGCCAGGGCCAGAGGTTGATAGGCAAGTGTGGAAGCAATTTTATCTTTTACTCAAAGTGATAGAGTAAGGCTGGGATTAGAATGACATATTAAGGGGTTTGAGAATTTGCATTAGTCCTAGCAGACCATAGTCGGTGTTGTACCTTCCAGTCGTAGGGATACGTTTTCGACACTCATGAATGAGTCCTCGACTCGTATCTCGATCTGTTAATTCCCAAAGTTTTCCAGAGTAAGGAACGGAGGCTAGGAGGATTTGACCTCCCGAGGCGCTCACGTCCCTGTTAAGGTACGGAGGCTAGGAGGATTTGACCTCCCGAGATGCTCACGTTCCTTTGGTGTACATATAAGTTTATAACCCGATCAGGGGTGAACACGCATGCGTCAGTCCATAGCCCGGGTAAGGGGTGGGCATGGGAATCATACGGTCTTGCGATCGAATTCAACGTGGCTTTCTGAAGAGGTCCATACGCGGGTACCAAGTGGCAGCTACAACCACCACTTAGGCACTGCAGTGGCGGAACTATACCGACCAACTGCAACCTTCTTGGGTGACGGACAATCTATTGTGAACTGGTTGAGTACAAGAGTCGGATGCATGGTGAGGGTTCGAATCCCTGAACTGTGGAGAAAGACAGCTAGATTTGGGGGCGTATGTAGTATGGGATGCATTCCTGCTCTAAAGTTTCATAAACAACATAAAAAATAGCTCAATCAGCCAAGATAAAACATAAACATACCTCATTCAGCTCATAAACATCATAAAAATTAGCTCAATCAGTCAAGATACAACATAAACATCCCTCAATCAGCTCATAAACGACATAAAAAAGAGATCAATTAGCCAAGATACAAGTATACAACATAAACATCCATCAATCAGCTCATAAGCAACATAAAAATTAGCTCAATCAGCCAAGATACAACATAAACATCCCTCAATCAGCTCATAAACAACATAAAAAAGAGCTCAATCTGCCAACCTCAACCAGCTCATAAACAACATAAAAAAGAGCTCAATCTGCCAAGATACAACATAAACAGAGCTCAAAATGTGCTAAAACGGCATAAAAGGAGTTTAATTTACTTGGAAACAACATATAATTGTCTCAAAATGCGCATTAACAACAAAAAAAGAGCTCAGAGCTCAATCAGCCAAGAAACAACATTAACAGAGCTCAAAATATCAGAAAACAACATAAACAGAGCTCAATCAGCATGGAAACAAAATGAACATAGATTTGCATTGCTCATAAACTACATAATCAGAGCTCAATTATAACGGAAACAACATAAAAAGAGCTGCTGCGTGCTTGTGCTCAAAATGCTCAAACTTGAAGATTTGCTACTGCTTGCTTGTACTGTTGCTGTTGCTCGTGAAATAATTCAAACAACAATTGTAAATATGTGTTCATGAACTGAAATCTATATAATAAAACACAAAGAAAGCTATCAAGTGGCTCTCATTCAGTAGAGTTGAAATCAATGGTCCAAATCTAACATCACAAAACATATTTTCCCAAGTTCCCCCCAAAACTCAAATTCAAATCCCCCCAAAACAACTCACTTATTTATTTATTTATTTATCTCTCTCTCTCTCTCTCATTCTCTCTCTATTTACTCAGAAATTTATATTTTCATATTTCAGGTTTGTAAATTTTAAGATTTTTTATGCATTTTTTTATTGCTCATGTTACAATGAACATAACAAATATCTCATCAACAGTTAAATTTCATCATTTTCCACACTCAAAATTCTAAGAAGTTGGATTTTACACCCCCATTTATAATTATTTTTCAACATATACCAATGGAAACATTGACTTTTATTTACAACTAATTATTGTTTTACTATTCAAACTTGAGCTACAAAATTATTGTTTTACTGTTTACTAGACTTTCATATGCTATATCATTCCGAAGACGTGCCATAGGCATATGTGCTCACGGGCAAATCTAGTACTACTACAAACTACAAAGTAGCTCATAAACAACAAAATCATGAATTAAAGTAGTCGCAGGCTCAGAACACAATTGTTTTTCACTGTTTATTCAAATCAAGTTTACCTGTATCGCTAAGGCTCCATTATTATGCCATGCCAACTAGTTTCAACAGCAGTCCCCTTAAAAAAAATTGAGAGATGTTTATCGCTAGGGCTGATTGAGCTCTTTTTTATGTTGTTTATGAGCTGACTGAGAGATGTTCATGTTGTATCTTGCCTAAAATGTACTCATAAACAGAGTTCAATCAGCTCATCTATATGATTAAGTCTATTATGAGATGGTGAGAAGAGGCGGCCCTTATCATGAGTAAAAGATCTCAGCCGTTGGATCGCAATCCAACGGCTGAGATCTATTCCGCCCAAACTTCTCAATCTGCCAAACTTTTGAAGGGCAGTTTGGAGATTTCACTTGCAGGGTATTCACTTCCCCTTCTTCTTCTTTACTTCTTCTCTCCTCCAAATCGAAACCCGGGAAACAACACAAACACAACTACAGTATGCTCAGAAACAAAAAAAAAACAAAGCTCAATCAGACTAGAAACATCATAAACCGAGCTTAAAAATTCTCATAAACAGAGCTTAATCAGCTCATCATTACCTAGACCAATACAAAAATAACTTTTTGGAGAGGGGGGAGGGGGGGGCACATCAACGTGAACTATAATATATAGTGCTTGTCATCACTGCTTATGTCACTCCTTGCATCGCAAAAGAGAATACGGAATACGGATACGCGACAAAAGCCCAGCGAATGATTTTCATCATCATAAGCTATTCAAGAATCTTTACAACATTCACAAGAATCATCAGAGTCGGAAGCAAAAGTATCAACCAACATGCACATATGAACCAAAATATCAACAAGAATACTTGAAACCAAATATATAAATCTCAAATAGTCTTGCTCTGAATAAAATAAATATCCTGGGTCACATTGCCCAAATACAAGAATAAATCCAAGTAATCAAATACAATATTGTTCAAGCAAGCTACAAGAAATAATAATAATAAAATCCAGTACTAATACTTCATGTCACCAATACCGTCTGGAACCTGTTCTCCAAAATCTGCAATTTAACAATTACAGGGAAGAGGAAAAGAGAAAACAGGTACCTGTCAATTGCAAGTTACGAGCCGCCTGTAATGCAGGATACAAGTCCATGGGGAAAACTAACTAATAGCATGGGATAAGCATGATGTCAAAATAAACAACTAACATGGCACAGTGAACAAGTGTAAATGGCATGAATCAAGTGTCAAGTAATCAAGTATCATGTAAACATGCATCATATGTTAAGTATCAAGTAAGCATGTATCATGTTCAAGTGTCATGTATCAAGTCTTGTATTGATTACTATCTAGGTAGCACTTCATGCAGCCCACCTCACATGGTTGCTACAGCAAACAGTTTCGCTTTAGATTTCATAGTGGACCATAGAGAGCAATGTACTCACGGACAAGTCAAGTAATCGAGCTCCAAGCTCCAAGTATCATGTATCATGTATCATGTAATCACGTGTCAAGTTGTGCAAGTGGCAAGTATCGTGTCTTGCGTGCAAGTGTCAAGTAATCACGTGTCAAGTATCATGTCTCAAGTCATCACGTAGGATCAGTGGATCCCCTTCCGAGTACACGTTTCTGAATTATCCACTATTAGATCTTTCCCTTAAACCCCATCTTGGTTATTTATTATTAATGTCAAACAAGCATGTAGGTGAGCAAAACATATCAAGTATATCATGGCATGGTCATGTAACATGTTCAAGTTGCAAGATAAACATGCACAAGTGCAAGATATCTTATAAAAGAATAAAATAAACAAATCTCAAGTTTAGGACAGCAAGACCATGCTGTAGTAAAACAGTAATTCCCAGTGTTACAAACATGCAAATCTGAATCCGTCAAAACGTCTAAAAAGTAGACTTCCAACCGAATCCAGAGAGTATAAATAAGTCATATAGTATTTCACAACCATATAACTCAAAACTGATTTGAATACAGAAAATAGGTTCAGCCAAAAATCAGGAAATCGAATTCAAGAACAGGAAAACAGCATGAAAACACATTAAATAAATCCACAAAAAATCTGAGGTATTCCCCTATATGTCTAGTATCAGAATATAAAGTTTCATAGTATTGTAGTAAAATTAGATCAGTCATCAAAAATCATAAAACATCATTAAACGATAGTTTGGCAAATCTAAACACATTAAATAAATCTACAAAAAATCTGGAGTATTCCCCTATATGTCTAGTATCAGAATATAAAGTTTCATAGGTTTTTAGTAAAATTCGATTAGTCATCAAAAATCATAAAACATCAATAAATAATAGTTTGGCAAATCTGGAATTCCCAACACTGCTGTTCGAAAACTATGATATCTCGCAACCAGTGAAACAAAATCCAAATCCGCCAAAGGTAGATGAAAAAAGACAAAATATATTAACTTTCATATTTCACAAATATTTTTCATACAGTAAAAGAAATCAGGGTGAAAATACGATTCTTTACAGAACAGCAAGCAAAATACAGCAAGTATATTTTTTATAAACGAGCATGAAACGACATATAAAACTCATCAATAAAATCTACCAAATTTCTGGATAATCCCTAAGTAGATATAGAAAAACTGACCAAATTTTCAGATCAAAATAATATGTGTAGCACAAGTGTCAAAATAATTTAATCATCAAAATCATCAAGAAACGAAATCTGCATCTCTGTAGTAAAACAGTCATATCTCACACATATGAAAAAGAAATCGAGCAAGGTTAGAGGGGTTGGAAAGCAGACGAATTTCTCTACAAATCATGTTTTATACTGAAATTAAGATACTGACCTTAATATGCTTTAAATTACTGATCAAGACAGATTATCGGCAAAATTCAGAATTTTCTCAAAACTAAAATCAACATAGATCCATCGAAACTTGATCCAAACACAACCGAACATGAAATCGAGTCTACCAAGTGTCCAAACAATATGAAATAGGGTAATTACATATCCAAAGCAAGCCTATCACATGGTTCTCATCAAATACCCAAATTCTCACAAGAAGTCTCACATACATGATCAAATCAAGAACGAGTGAAACCTAAGTTGTTTCATGTCAATATGGTGTCGTGAGGCAACTATGAAAAAATCACTATAGTGACAATATCAACAAGAGGTTTCACACACGAATTATCTCTAGAACCCAACTACACTACGAGCGGTATTTTTTGACTTGTATCATACAAAGGAATTTGAGTACAAGTTACTTGCCTGGAAGACGACGAATCCAACGAAAGAGAAAGGGAATAACAGGAATGGATCCCGGGCACAAACATAATCGAACGAATACGAGCAAACACGAACAAGATCACGAACACGTGGAACAACAGTTCACAAACACGATCGGACGACTGAGATCATAAGATCAAGAGATCAAGGTGATCGGATCAGATCAGAAAACTCTGATCGAAGATCAAGAACAAGATCAAGATCGAGATGTGATCAGTATCTTGATGATGATAATGATGATTGGATCAGATCGACGATCTAATGGCCACCAATCAAAGTGATCAAAGAACTCCAAAATGATCAAGATCTAAATGTGATCAACGGCCAGGAATCCACATGATCAAAACCAATATAACTAAAACCCAAGATCAAGATAATGATGAAGCAATCCAACGATCCATAATCAAAGTTGATGATCAAGATGCTCAAGGGGGAAACAGATGACCAAGGTTCAAAGGATCAAAACTCTATGATCAAGACCCACTTCAACAACAGAAACTACAGGCAATGGGGAGTGCATAGCAAAGAGGACGGCACTGTGCATGGCTGAATGGCACTGGACAGGGAAGTTGTCGCTTCTGCATTCACTGGGAACTGGCAAGGAAGGGGGTAGCGCTGGTCGAAGGCTAAAGGTAGGGTCGGAGCCTGACTGATGCGAGGTGGCCGACGGACTGGATATCGCTGGCTGCTGGTGGCGCATCGATGGGAGGAACACAGGCAGGGCTAGGGGAGACTTGTCACGAGGTGGAGAACGACGGCCAGGGGACTATCGCAGTGGAGCTGCGACAGAGGGCGACGCACGGGAGACGGCAATGACTGGCCTCCAAGGAAAGGTGGTTGCATCGCGGACTTGAGCGGCGCAGCAGGCACCACAGCAAACCAAGGGGGGGCAGCCAGGGGCTGCACCGACGATGTCGAGGGGCTGTTGACGCACGGTTGGGGTGCATGGGGGCAGGGCAGCGTGCTCAGAGGAAGGGAGGAGAGATCAGAGAAGATGAAGCGGCGTTAAAATCAGAAGATGAACAGGTGTGGTCTGCATATATATATGGGTTAAAAATAGGGTTTAGTATAATAGGTTGGTGGCTGAGAAAAGGGTAATCGGGTTTGGGTTTAGGGTGGAGTTAACGGGTCTGGGTTAGTTAAATGGATATTGGGTTTAGGGGTTTAATAAGGATTGGGTTTGGGTAATGTAGAAATGGGTTTGGGTCATAGGGTTTATGTGAATTGGGTTTCAATATCCAATAAGGAATAGGGTTTAGGGTATTAGAATCCAATAGGAAAAATAGGGTAAAATAAAATAACTAAATAATAAAAATATTCAATTAGGACTTTATAAAAATATTAATAACAATAATAATAATAATAAAATTACAGTAGTAATAATAATACTAGAGATCAAAGAAACCATATCAAAAACAAGGTTTGTATTACAAATGTAAAATTCATAGAAAATAGTTACCATAAGATTACTTATCGAAGATTAGATTTTAATTGAAGAGTCAAGAATACCTTTTAAGAAAAGAATTTGAAAGCAGTAAAAATAATTTACGAGAATTTTAAATAATGAAAATACATTTTTGGGAAAACAAGGGTTACAGCATAGAATCAAGCCAAACAAAAAAAGGCATGAGATAAATTTAAGTTGACTGAGTAAGAATCAAGCACTTCCTGTATTTGAGAATATAATGCATTCTTGAATCCATCATAGCAAATAGAAGTGCTTCCATCATACCAAACAGAAGTGCCTATAAACATCAATATTAAGGTAATTCATCAGACCTTTATATACACCATTGATTTAGAGTAATCAAGATACGACGCATTCTTAAAAAAATAACTCACACATACCTAATTTTAACCCACATATTGTTATCAACATTTTCTTATCATGAAATTTGATAATTGTGTAAGTATTTTGATAAATTGGTAGTTCCTTCAAACTCTTCTAAATATGTAATGACTACACAAAAGTAATTTTTCTGTCAACTCTTTAATCTCAGTTTAAGCTAAACCTAACATGCTTTTCTAAAAATGTAATCTCAATACAATAAAATACTTGAACCCAATAAAACTACGGTTAGGATTCAATACCTGAAAGCATGGGGTGAGTTCAATTTAGGGTAGGGTTTAGAAGTGAGAGGGGGTGGACTTTGGCGTCGAGGACAAAGGGCGTGTATGGAGTGAGGTAGGGTTTCGGGGAGGTCGGGGAGGGGGTTTGGAGTGACGAGGAGGATAGACGAGGAGTGTCAGGGATGAGGGCGAGTATGGAGTGAGGTAGGGTATTAGGGTGAGGTCAGGGTGGGCATGGTGGTAGGGGTTTGGAACAGCGAGGTGTGGGTGTGGAGCGGTGAGGAGCGTCGGGGTGGGGATTTGGAGTGGCGAGGAGGAGAGATGAGGAGCATCGGGATTTGAGGAATAGATGGTTTCAATTTGGGGGAGAGAAGAAAAGAAGAATGAATAGACTGCAAGTGAAATCTCCAAAATGCACTTCAAAACATAGGCAAATTGAGATGTTTGGGCGGAATAGATCTCAACCGCTGGATCGCGATCCAACGGCTGAGATCTTCAGCTCACCATCTCATAATATACTAACTATATATGTATATATATATAATAAGATGAGAAGTGGTACTTGGCCTATGGAGGAGTCTATGAGCTAGGATTAATTGGATTGATTAAGAGGCCTATAGAGATGTCTACGAGGCTTAGAAAAGAAAGAAGGAAGCGGCTGTGTGTGCATGGATGGCGTGGGTTAGTACCATACCACCCATGAGTGAGAAAAAAAGAGGTTAAATAGAATTGGCCAATGATAAAATGTTACTGAATAGTCCGGACACATTTTGTGAGGCCAGCCTGTGGTGGGCAGTGGATTATGATTTATTTGTGTGCGTACGAGTTTGGTACGGGGCATCACAAAATGGTATTAGAGCTGACTTTCGACACCGAGTGTGCGCAAGATGTGTATCACCCCAGATCCCCGTTACCGGAAATCCATGACACAACCAGAATCTTTGCCTTCAAATGCAACTCAACACAGTAAAAACACAGAAATTAAAAACTTTTTATTACATCAAGTCATTACATTAAACAATTACAACTTGTTCTTAAAACAAGGAATACAAAATTACATCAACTTCTTACAGATACTACATTGTAACAGCTGCCGTTTGCCACCCAGAATGGTAGTCAACTGCTCTCTACTGGAAACTCTACCGAGTTGTCATGCTGCTTCCCTGAGATGTGCCCTGTAGCTCGAATCTTCAGCTACGCTACTCTGATATTCCTGCACCTGCTCGAATGGTAGGTATGTACACTACTGCTCCATTTGGATGCTCTGCTAGTCTTGAGTTCTCCTACACTCGCGACTAGCACCTAAATTAAGTGGGTACGTCAGTACGTATACTGACGCAATGCTGATAAGCACAATGATTTCTAAACTTACAATCACAATCAATCTTGATGAGAAAGAAAATGTGCATCCTAATTTTCTAGTGTCTGTGTATGCCTTGACCTGAAGTCTAATGCATAGAAAACAGATGCAATAACGGATGCACTTAATCTAATGTCGACAAAACTTTGAAAATGCATGCATCCCATACTACATACGCTCCAAATCAAGCAGTCTTCTCCAAATTCAGTTTAAACCCTCGCTATGCATTGCATTCTACTATTGTACATCTCCTGTTCCCGATTAGTACAACATGATTAAGGAGGTTACAAAATTTCGGGGTGTCCCCGTTTACCACTAATAAGCGGTGTACCAGACCTCACTCAAAAGCTGTGATGAACTTACAAATACGCAGCAAGATACCTATGGCACCGGAGATCCATGAGACAATAGCCCCATGGTCCGTTCGTGTCCACCAACATAGAACAATGGAACATCCCGTTCTTATCAAGGCACCTCAGGAATTAACAGAGCAAGATACAGCTCCCGTGTTCTTAACTATTGGGAAGACACAGCCCGTATCCCTACGACTAGAAGAGACAACCCTGGTTATCACCTCCTAGTGCTGGCCTTTAGATCAAATTAGATTATAGGACATCACCCCTAACACCAACTTGGTCCTCAAGCGAATATTAAGAAAAACAATAGTTACCAAAATATGCTATTCATCCCAATCTCGTTCAACGTCTAATCGATTGAGCCCAAATGAGTTTGTCAACCAAAAACAAATACAGCGAATCGATATTCTTTGATTGCCAACTCCTTTGTAAGTCTTCGACTAATGTCTCCGGCCCGCGACTCTTAGCAAGCAATACAATGGTGCCCATGGGAGTGCCTTATACCCAGCAAATGAGGTGAAACAAACACAATTACTAATATTCAGTCATTGACATACCTATGGCATCACACATTCTAGATGAGGTAGATAACCTAGCCTGTTAACCCCAAACACCGGTGATCTGATCTCCATCGGTCGCCACCACCTTCATGTCGGATCTCATCCAGTATCCCGGTCCGTGGTCAACCTTATCTGGTAAACGATCCGACAGTGCACAGGAAGATCACTATTTCTCGAGGTGGAAATCAATTTCAACACTTGCCTATTGGGTTGATAGTCCTAACCACATGACAGTCAGCCGTAAAACTATATCCCCAACTCGATCATAGTTCCATTATGAGTTATAAGCACCAAGAATCTCATCTAAGTCCAATGTGAAGTGCTTCGAAGGAATAAATTCTTTAAAGCATCTTAAAATCAATTTAGCTCACAATAATAAATATTGCAGTATGTACAAAATCCCATATCAAACCATCTAACTCGACAATTCCAGATTCTATAGAAGGATATACTCTTCCACTCCACTACTCTTGTTGGGCTTTATAGAAAGTTATAAGTGTGAACTATAACTCTCTAGTTGATCACTTCCGCAATTTCAGTCATTATAGTGCTATAAAATCCTTATTTCCATCGGGTGTGCACAATCTCAACATGCAGACTCATAGTATCAATGCAGTATTGCTGCTTCTTGCAACAGGCATACTAATCCCTTGCTCATCAGAATACCGTGATCCTGGGTTCTATAAAGAGATATGTGTGTCTACTATAACTCTCCAGTTGATCACTTCCTCCAATTCAGCCACTAAAGTGCTACAAAATCTCTATTTCCATCAGCTGTACACATCGTCAACCTGCAGACTTCATAATTTTGGTTGCATCTTCCAACAAGCACAACAATCCACTCACTTATCGGAATCGCGTGATCCTGGGCTTTATAGAAAGCTACGAGTGTCTACTACAACTCTCCAGTTGATCACTTCCTCAAACTCATCCATTTAAGTACTATAAAACTCCAATTTCCATCAGGTGTGCACTGTTCATTCCTGCAGACTTCACCCGTAACAACCGGCTACAATCAAACCATTGTTTGATCCCTTAAACTTTGTCCAATAATTCTCAAACATTAGGGAATCAAAGTAGACATATTCAACAACCATATTCCAAAATTTTAGCTTCTAACTCATAATATCCTAGGCGATATGGATTTTTGAACACTGATCAAACTAGCCAAAACAACAACTCAACATGTTGGCTGTACTGTTTTGGTTTGATCAAATAGAGTATTAAATGTTATCCAACAATTCTGAAATTTTACACAGTTCAACTAGACATATAGGAGAATTATAATCTAAAATTTCAACATCTAACTCTAAATATCCTAGAAGTTATGCAATTTTGAACATGGATAAAAAATCAGCCAACACAACATAGAGACAACAGCTCTCCTTCTTGCTGCGCCATTTTGTAAGGATCAAATAGGGTATCAAATGTTCTTCAAAAATTCTCAAATTTGGTAAACTAATAGTAGACATATAAAAGATGCTAAATTTCAAATTTCATCTCAAAATATTGTACCATTTGAGAGATACAATTTTTCAAAGTTCACATTTCCATCTAATCAGCTGCAGTTTTCCCACTGAACCAGTCGAATAAACAAATATATTAAAATTAGCAATTAAATTTCAAATATTCTGAAATTCAGAATACTTTTCGTTTACATATACATCTAACTTTTCATTTAAGGTTCCAACTCAAAATTCCTTATAAATATCGAGTTATGAATTTTGAAACTCGACTTATGTTTACCCAAAACTGCAGATTTTCCAGTACTCGCTAATTTCAAAAATACAACTTGTAAACCCCTCAAATAAAATCCGAAAATTCCAAAATAATTCAAGTTTGCTTTATACATATTCAAGATCATCTAGTAAAAATATGGAATCAAAATTTTAATGTATCACCAAGTTACAAATTTCCAAACATAACCAAGTTCTTAAGCTCAAATTTGCAACTCTACCTCAACTTCATATTCAAGCCAAAATTTCAAGCACAAACCATTTCTACTCCATGTCTACTACTAACATGTATTCAAACAAGCATCTTATTTGCACAATTTAAATGAACACAAATAAAATAAGACGAAGTTCAGAAAACACCCACTATTGGAGAATCTTCCTTGTTGAATAGATGAAAACCTTGCTTTCCTAGCTCCTTCTCCTCCTCAAGCTCCAAGAGCATCATGAACTCTCTTACTCAATATCTTTCTTCTCACTCTTTAACTCTCTTTCTTTAAATTTATGAAGAATGGAAGCAGTGGAAGAAGATGAAGTAGAAGAAGGAGTTGTGTTTAGAGAATGAGAGGAGGTGAGATGGGATGAGAGTGGAGATGGGATGGACATGGGGGTTTCGGGTTCCATGAAAATTAAGAGGGTGAGGTCGGTGGAAGACAGACGAAGGAAAGGGGATGGAAGGGTGTAGATGAAATGTAGGGATTTATTCATTTTAGACCCTAAAACATTCAATAATAAATGAAGAAGTGGAGTTCTTATGCTGTCAAGATTAAATCTCTACCTTAGAATTTGATTTGATCATCATGATCAACAAATGAGAACTCTTGGTTAGGGTGTGAGTCTTATACACCACTACAAATATTTATAAAAATCTCTATTTGTAAAATATAAGAATATATTTATAAAAATATTATTTCTCGAAAGATTATTTTGTGAAAACAATCAGAATAATACACATAATTTAATTGAGAAGATATCTCGAATACATCTTATCGGGTTCAGAATATATAATATATCTGAAAATTACTCAATTAAGAATAATAATCATGAAAAATATATAATCACGTGCAATTCTCAGACGTGTGCGGATTACTATGATAAATAGTTATTTACTATTTTGTGGGGTGTTACAAGATGTACGCCTGAGAGGGAGAGAGGTTGGCTAAGACTTCTCTAAAAGTAGTTCGACTACCTCCCAAGTCTCATTCTTCTTCAAGGACTTCATCTCCTCATCCATAGCTGCTTTCCACCTTGGGTTGGCTAAGGCTTCTTGCACACTGTTAGGAATAGATACAACGGATAATTAATTCACAAATGACTTATTTGATTCAGACAATTGGTGAGTGGACACATAATGACTCATGGGATACTTGAGAGTACTAGTGGGATCAAGCTCATAAGTAGGTTTTGGGATACCTATAGTAGTACGATTCGGGAGTTCTCTTTTTGGAGCTTCGGACAATGATGACGATTGGTTTTAAGGTTCTGACGGTGCTGGTGGTGGAGATGACACTAGTGGTGGCATGGATCCTGACGGCTCATCTTCGAGGAGGTTCGGCACCGATTGCAGTTCCTCGCGGAGATCTTCTCCTTCAACCAAAAAATCTTCAATCGAGTGATTGTTACTACTTACATCATCAACCAAATCTTCATTCGAGTGATCGTCACTACTTACATCCACTTTTTTACTCCTTATATTCAATTGTTCACTCTGAATGGTAACCACTTCGTAAGCAAGAGTCTGAACTTCACTTCGGTACCCCCCTTGATGTTCAACTTCAGAGGAAAAATACATCTGATCTTCGTGGAACACAATATCTATAGTCACAAACATCCTTTGAGTCGGTGGGTGGTAATAACGATATCCTTTCTTATCTGTTGCATATCCCATGAAAACACAGCAAATAGCTTGAGGAGATAACTTATTACATTCATGTTGATGGAGATGAACAAATATGACACACCCAAATATATATATATATTTATATATAATAAGATGAGAAGTGGTAGTTGGCCTATAGAGGAATCTATGAGCTATGGATTAATTTGATTGATTAAGAGGCCTATAGAAATGTCCATGGGGCTTAAGAAAATGTTGCATTAAATGAGAAGAAAAAAAAAGAAGGAAGTGGTTGTGTGCGTGGGTTAGTCCCATACCGCTCCTGAGAGAGAGAGAAAGAGAGGTTAAATAGATTGGTCAATGATAAAAGGTTACCGAATAGTCCGTACACCTTTTGTGAGGCCATCCTGTGGTAGGTAGTGGATTAGGATTTATTTGTGTGCGTACGAGTTTGGTACAGGGCATCACAAAATTGTATTAGAGCTGACTTTCGACATAGAGAGGGAGCGAGGTTGGTATAGGTCGCCGGGTAGGGACTGTAAAACTAGTAGAATCAGGGTATTCATCTCCACATCGGTTAGAAAGGGATCCTGAATCAGGTTGCAAGTCCCGGGCTCAGCGAGGATGGTGAGTTCTTAAGGGGGGTGTGTGTAGCACCCCATACATAAGAGTGTATATATATAATATTATATGGAAATATACAATAATAATAATAATAAAAATAATAATAATAATAATAATAATAATAATAATAATAATAATAATAATAATAATAATAATAATAATAATAAGATGAAAAGTGGTAGTTTACAGATTTATTGGATTGATTAAGATGCCTATAAAGATGTCTATGGGGCTTTGGAAAATGTTGCATTAAATGAGAAGAAAAAGAAAGAAGGAGGTGGCTGTGTGTGCATGGAGGTGACGTGGCTTGTGGCGTGGGTTAGTCCCATATAGGCCATGAGAGAGAGAAAGAGAGTTTAAATAGAATTAACCAATGATAAAAGGTTATTGAATAGTTCGGACACCTTTTCTGAGGTCAGCCGGTGGTGGGCAGCGGATTAGATTTATTTTTCTGCGTACGAGTTGGGTACGGGGCGTTACTGTTAATGGATGTAATGGTGTGATGAAGTTTAGAATACTAGAGGAAACTTGGTTGATTAAGTATGCAACGGATGCCAGGGCTTCCTCCAAATACATGACTGGCATGTTTTCATGAATAAGAGAGGAACGGACCACCTGAGAAAGTGTTTGTTTTTCCTTTCTTTAACCCCATTCTGTTGTGGTGTATATGAGCATGTAGTCTAGTGAACAATCCCATGTTCCACCAAATATTTTTGTAGGTACTCACCGCCATTATCGCTCCTAAGAACTTGAATCTGTGCTTTATACTGAGTCATAACCCATTTGTGAAATTTTTGAAATAAGCCACTAACTTCACTTTTAGACTTCATCAAACAAATCCAAGTCATGCGAGTACAATCGTCAATAAATGTCACAGACCATTTTGCTCCTCCAAAAGTAGTGTTTTTCGATGGACCGCAAACATCATAATGAATAATTGTAAAAGTAACTGAGCTTTTATTCAAATTTGGAGTAAAAGAAATACGATGACTTTTTGCTAGTTCACATACATCACACTGAAACTTAGAAACATCCAACTTCGAAAATAAGCTGGGAAATAATTTATTTAGATAACCAAAACAAGCATGCCCTAGACGTCGATGTCATAGCCAAATCTCTTATTTCTTCTTCTTCTCCCCCTCGGATCCTTCCGCAGATAGAGCTTGAGTCAATTGGCTTGAACTTGCAGATACCAAGTCCAAGTAGTATAGCTTTTCGTGTCTAATCCCATAACCAATCGTCTTGCGAATCCGAATGTCCTTAAACATACAATAAGAGCGCAAAAAAATCACAATACAATGTAAGACAGTAGTTATTTGAGCAACAGATAACTAATTACAATTTAAGGATGGCACAACTAGTACAGTTTCTAAGTTTAGGTTTTTTGTAAGAAATATGGAACCCTCGCCCGTAATGATGGTAGGATCTTCATTGGCTGTGGACACACTTGTTTTATTGGATGGTTGTAAGGTTTGGACTTATCTAGAATCAAAAGTCATATGGTCAGTAGCACCTGAATCAATTATCCATGCATTATTTATAACAGAGGTAGATATATTAAATACCTTACTATCATTACCTGCAACTGTAACCAATGCAGAGACTGGTCCAACCCCCTTTTTCAGCTCCATCAGCAACTCCAAAGGCAACAGTGGGTTGGTTGTAATTCTTCTTCCGAGGATCCCTGCTATGATCCCAGTTCTTCGGGTAGCCGATTACCTCTTAACAACGAGCTTTCGTATGTCCGATATTGCCACAATGAGTACACTTTCTTGACTCATAAGATAATTTCATTCCAGATCGACAAGGGTGTCCTTTTGAAGAACGGTTCTGAGTCATCATTGCAGCTGCATTAGAGGGTGCTGAAGAGCTGTTCATGGTGCTTTGTTGGTGAGCCTCACGATGGATATATGCATAAGATTCCTTAAGATCAAGAGCAGGATGCTTTCTCAATATTTCTCCTCGAACCTATTCAAACTCAGCATCCAATCCTGCCAAGAAGATATGAACCCGCAAGCGCTCAATCTATTTCCGATATATCTCAACATCATCAGGGTTGTTCATGATCACCTTGTCACGATGGTCAAGCTCTTGAAAATTTTCAGTTAATTCTCCATAATAGACAGAGAGTGACTTGCCATTTTTGTCTTACCGAGAAGGCTCTCTAGTTCAGAGCAAATACTAGAACTTCATCGGTTCCATCGTAGAATGCCTTATCTAGGGCATCCTAAACATCACGAGCCGTACGCAATCGAATGTATCTCTTCATGATTTCTAGTTTCATGGACATCAATAACCATCCTTTAATTTTCTGATTATCAGCATACCATTTATCATAGGTGGCATCATCTTCATTAGGAATTTTATTCTTTCCTCGAATATACTGGATCTTTTCACATCCAGCAATATGCATCTCCATCAACTGAGTCCAGACATCATAGTTTGTTTCATCAAGAATAATCCTAGCATTAAAACCAGAATTGTCAGATTATACAATAATCGGTGTTCTATCCATTGTGCTTGAAGATTCATGAGTTTGTCCCATGGTAGGATGCAATAAGATAGCAAATAGCAAAACGAACAGACAAACAATCGACAGATCAAATTTGATCAAATACAAACAGCTCTGATTGGATCTTATCAAAGTTCAAGAGTTGTGGACGGGTTTCAATGATGGACGGCGATGATGAATGGTGGTGGTGGTCGGCGGTTTCAAATTTTAGAGTGAACAGGAAGGAAAAATAGGTTTCGATGATGGGTTTCGATCGTCGGAGTCGGAGTCGGGGTCGAAGTCGTGGTCGGAGTCTTCGACGACGAGGGTTAGGCTTCGGATCTGCAATCTTCGAAATTGACGGTGATGGTGGGAGCGACGAGTTTGCAAGTTCGGTGAAGACAAGTCGGGGTCAGAGTCTTCGATAACAAGATCTGGATCCAAGTTCGGAGAAGACGGAGAAGACAGTTCTTCTTCTTCTTCACTTAGCCTAGGTCTTTTTAGGCTCTAATACCATATTGAAATTGGGAATATTAAAATTGGGAAAAAATAATATTTTTCTTATTCATCTTTTCCTCTACTGTCTCTATGTATTTATATACATCATTATTTCTTAGAGAAGGGGTACAATTGATTGAGAAGATTAAGAAGAGGAGAAATTTGAGGGAATATGTTCCCTATAAATTAGGAAACATAATATACAGCACATACAAACTATATTTTAACAATGTGTAACCCTAGGAAGGGTAGGGTTGCATATGTGTAACCCTAGAAAGGGTAGGGTTGCATATCTGTGCCCTAGGGTTATGATAATGTGGGACACATAAGCCACCCTATAACACTCTCCACACACCAACACACCTCCACACTCACCGACACACCCCTAGCCCTCTCCATGCTTGGCAGGCCAAGCACCGCCCCCCCTCCCTTTTATATATATGAGTGTGAGAATGAAGAAATTTAACCAATTTTCTTTCTCCCTAGTCCATTTCTACACTCATTTTCCTACTTTACTCCATACTCATTTTCATACTTCCATACTTCACTCTACTTCATTTTCCAACATCCAACATCTCTTACTAATTTCTAAGAGCTAGTTGAGCTAGAAAAGAAGCAAAGCAAGGTAGGAGGAGGAAGAGGAGGAGGAGGAAGCTAGGAGGAGGAAGAGGAGGAGGAGGAAGCTAGGAGGAGAAGATATAGAAAGGGTGGTGTTGTGATCTCTAAACAAAAAGTGGGTATTCTCCATTCCTTATATGTTAATTTCATGAATTGAATAATTGATGTTTACTAACAATTGTTTTATGCTTAGGGTCATGATGGGTGTTTTCCTAATCATGGATGTTCTTTTTAGAATTGATTATAAATATCATGAGCATATGTATTAAATCAAAAGCTTGATAGACCTAGTAGATTACTAGTAGGGTGTTGTTTGAATTAGAAATGTTGAAATAGAAGAAATTAAGAAAATGGAATAGAAAAAGATATAGTTTCATGGTGGGTGCTCTCATGGTGTGTGTTATCTTAATCTTGTATGTTGATTTTCATTAGTTGTTTAATTGTTTGTTTGATGTAGTTCATGTGATAGAATGGAAATTTGCTAGTAAATTGAATTGTTGTATGCTTCAAATAAATCTAAGTGGAAGGAAATTGGTGGTGGATGAATTGCTATGACATAAAGGATGTAGTTTTGTTATGAATTGCTAAGACATAAAGGATGTGGTTTTGTTATGAATTGCTAGGACTTGGTATGATTAAAATTCTTAATCTTGTAGTTAGAATAATGCAAAAATAATTGTGTAAGAATACATATTTGTATAGGGTTTTATTGTAAAAGTTTATGCAGCGTAAAGATTGCATGTAAGGTGTTCGATGAAATGTCTAAATGGAAACATATACGTATATTGAATAAAATTCTAGGAAATTAACAAGCTATGAAAATAAAGTTGCAAATTAAAGCATTTAGCAATAACCAAGTGTGAAGAAGTTTAATAACCATAGAATGCGGTGTTGGAGGAAATATGGCAGTGCATGTGTGTGGTATATGCATACTTCTATGTGTGCAAGTTATGACGTATAGTACACATTGGGTTCACAAGTTTGGTGCATGTTTGGGTCAACTTTCAGCATGGTTGGAAAGCTAGGTTGAACAGAAATTAAGTCAGGATAATACTTGTTGCATTTTAACCCAGTTGTTTAACATATGAAACTAGATTAGATTTACTTAGTTTTCAACCATTTCTATTAAATTAGTGAACAAGCTAGTGAACTACGTTAACCTAGTTAAGTGAACTTGTAGAAGGATAAAATCGGGAACTAGGAGCTTGGTTTAATTAACTAATAATATAAATATCAAAATAGGAAAATAGAGGTGGTGGTAATAAAGCCATTAGAATCTAGTAAGGCTAGTAATTTAATGAGTCAATAATGAGTCAATATGGTGCAACTACATTTACTAATTTCAGTTGTAGTAATTTTAGGTCGTGAAATTGTTTTTATAAGGGCAGACACTAGTTGGGCGTGTAATCACCTGTTAAGGGGACACGTGCGGCGTTGTCTTGACTGTTATTTTCTAAAATTTTTGATAGAACGGGAGACGGACATATGTACCGCAAACTCCTTTTGAAATCTAGGGGATTGACCCCTAAGAACACGTCTATGTTCTAAAATTATCCATACGAACAAGGAGCAACAATTTAACTCTGAGTTTCTGGCGGAGTAGGGAAAGGCCCTGCCGATTTGCCTTATGTTCGGATGACTTTTGGTAGAGTCCGGGCGTGGATAAAGACCACTGATTCCGACAGGGCTGCAGCAGAGCTGATTGATTACCAGCCTATCGGGAGTGGAGAGAGACCACGATGCAGGAAACAGAATAGACCACATGTACTGCAGCTCTACCAGTCACTACATAAATGTCAAATGCATGGTAAGAGTACAAGTAAGTTTGCATTACGAAGGATCGAACCTTGTAATCAGAAGTACGTTCAAGCTTAATTGTGGAGTATGTAGTATAGAATGCATATGTTTCCAATCAAGTGTGCATTAGATTAGGAGCATCGTGTGCAACTGAGTTGTGCATTAGATCCTAGGTCATAGCATACACCGACACATTGTTTGTATCACTTTCACATTTTCCTTGCATCAATATTGTTTGTTAGGGATTTGGGATTCATGGTTTTCATCGGTATTGCGTCAGTTGCATTGAACTGACGTGCCCAAAGTTGGTTAGTTTGCAGGATTAATTGTTGAGTAGGAAATTTCGAGTAATGAACCATCCAAGTGAAGAGTATAGTTCCTTGTACAATGTATTTATTGATGTAATTCATGATTTAAAGTTATATAGGAATACATTGTTCATTATGATAATGTAATAAAACTTTTAATTTCCTGTTATTTTTCTGTGTTGTGTGTGCATTTGAATTAAAGATTCTGGGTCGTGTCACGAGTTTCCAGTGTACGGAACTCGTGGAGCTACAGAAGTGGTATTAGAGCCAGACTTCAAATTGTAGTACTAACGCAGCAGATTATTAAACTTGGATGCCCAGTTAGAGTTGTGTTTAGCTTAGATTATGGAATGATCGTAAATCACAGGGTTGCACTTTTCAACTTATGATTATGATTTTTTCCTATATCTAAACGAATCCCCGTATTTACTCCTTGTAGGATGGCTGATAAGGGCAACCAAGTCAAGGTGGAGGGAGATGAAGAAGAATTCTTCAAAGCGGAAGAAGATCCCGCGGAAGAAGAAGACCCTGAGGAGGAGGATGAACCCCAGGAACCCTTGGAGATTGAAACACCTCCCCCCACTCCACCCCCAATAGGATCTTCCGATGAACCCATAAATCTAGAACTTGTTATATTCTGAAATAGAGACCGGCCTACTATATCACAAGATAGACTCTAGAACAGGATTTCTGCACTTTGGCGTCATTTGTATATGTATAAATGGACGACAAATTAGCTTGAAGAACAAGTTCACGATATGAAGAGTCAGCAGCTCGTAATTGACAAAAAGTTGGCGAAGCTTGGGAGATTTAAAGTTGGGGAATCCCGGAGGCTTAAGCGAATGAAGATCATACATCAATTTAAAACAAGTGCCTTCAAGAGAGACAGGAATAGTTACATAACCAAATGGACAAAATGCTGGAACAACTAGATCAGCTTTAGAAAGGCAGTGGACGCTGTTAAAGTAGGCCAGTAGTGGAGAGATTTAGGTTGCATGTTGTAAACCCCATTCCTTCCAATAAGTATTTTCTGTGTATTTTCTATAATTTAATTTTTATAAATTTATGTTTGCGCGAAATTTGTTTCGAATTTTATTAAAGTATTTCCTAATCTAAAATTTTATTCATTTCGAATAATGGTGTATTTTAATTGTATTTTCTATATCTTATTGATCGGATATTTATATTTGGGTTCAAAATCAAATACATTATTATTATTGGATCATTTTAATGAATTCGTCAAACCCGAATACTATTTTGTTATATAATTTTATTATGCTTATTAATTGTTATTTCTTGATTATCTATTTTAAATTCAACTATTGAACTATTTTATTATTGCACTTGATCTAAATTTCGTGGTGAATTCTAATTTATTTTCAAGCCCAAATTATATTCTTTTCATTGGATTATTTATTTATCTATTTGGATTTAAATTTTCGTTCATGAACTACTCTTTTCTTCTTGTTGGGTTATCAATCTTATGGATTTTATTTTACTGGACTCTGGATATTTTAATTGAACCCTATTGTCTTCGAACCCATCTCTTGTTGAACCCAAAACCCAATTGCAATTATTTCTAGACCCAAAATCCACTATTATTAGATCCTAACCCGTTAACCCAACAATCTACTTGTATTCTATAAATACAACCCTAATACAAACCCTAAAAATACAAATTGAACCCTAATTAGCCGTCTATTCTCTCACCTCTCTCCTCTTTCTCTCTCCTCTTTGTTTTCTCTCACCCCAACCATAGTATTCTTACCCAACTCCTTCTCCGGCGACCTTCACCCTATCCGGCGACCCCCATCTGCACCACGACCTCCCGTCGACCGCCCCCTTCCCGTCGAGCTCCACCCCTTGATGACGTCGCCCAACCCAATACCCCTCCTGGCTGTCCTCCTCCTTCATGTCGAACCACCCAGATCGAAACCCCCTCTGATCGTCTCCTCCGTTCCGCTCGACGACAGTAGCGGGCCCAGATCCCCGAGCGCTGCCCCCTACGACGCCCTCACCCGCTGTCAAGTCAGCCAGCGACGTCGAAACCCCCTCTTTTCTAGTCAACTACCATTGCCCCTCTTGCTTTTGTTGTTGAAGCTATTGTCTCTATTGAACGTAGTATACACGTGTTATTTTGTGTGAGTTCGTGGGTTTGTTGCTTCGGGATTCTCATCCCGTTATTCTCGGTATTCAATTTCATCGTCCAAAAGGAAGTCACTTTTCGTCTTGAATTGCTAATTGTACCAAATTCAATATTTTTTATTGAAACTCCGCAAGTAGACCTTGATCGTTTATCGTATCGTTGTATTGATTATCTTTCGTTGGGTGTATTGAGGGTTTGCACGAGCTAACTCCAATATTCTTGACTTTGTGCCTCCATTGCCTCCAAAGATTGAATCTTTCATGTGTTCATATAGAATTGATAATATGGTTGTTCATATAATCGCAACACAATCAAATTATTGAAGAAAGAATTGCTAGGTTGTATGTTTGATCTACGTTAAATTAGTGTATGTATGTGATTTTAATTTTATTCATCATGTTATTGCACCCATCATGTTGATTATGAAGTTTACCGACTATTTGAAGTAGAACCCATCATGTTTAATTAAGTTTATTTTATGAAAAATATCCAAAAATCTGTACGTTGTTTACTGGCTGCATTTTGCCTGACATTTTCGACCCAGTAAATGATTTCAAAATAAATAACTTTCTGAATAGGAGTTGTAGCCCTATGTTTCTAGTTTCCAAAACATCTTGAATCGCTGAATTCTGAGTTTTATAGCAAAAGTTATGATCGTTTTACTACTGCTGTGTTTTATGTCCAGAATTTCATTTTCCAGTTTTTCTTGAATTAATTATTCATATATCATTGTATTGTATGAATTGAAGTGTATATGTTGCATTGCATGATCCTAATGAGTTATTGTCATTATTGTAATTGTCCTATCCAAGTTATCATCCTATTGTTTCCCTATTGTTACTACTATTCATTTCATGTCTCAAATTGCATATTGTATTGTTGCATTGATAAAATAATTAACAAGTCGGGGTTTAAGGGTTGACTTTATTAGTGGACAATATAGGGACTGTACTCGGAGGAGGGGCCCGTGTTTCCCTATTTATCGGTCATATCGGTCATCGGTTGATTACAGATTATAGTATCTCGATTGGTTCTGTCTTCGGTCATTGAATCAATTGTCATTATTGTATATCGTTGCCGAGTACATGATCTATAAAATCCACCACTTAGTCTAAATGTAACTTGTTTGTATGTAGCAACCATGTGGTAAATAAATGAGATGCATGAAGTGCTACATTAGTTAGGATTAAAATGATTAATAGACTTAAGAATTTACACCACATCGACATTGCATATTGTTCATCATTGTTCATATTGATATCGAACGTTGTCAAAGTGTTATTGATATTGATGATTGAATATTATCATCAATTATTGAATCATTGTTTATAACCATTGCATCGTTTATCATTGATATTGAATTTTTCTATTGTCCCACGTTATTGACTCCTATTGATCCATTGAATTGATTGTTATATCATTATTCCATTGTTCCTTGCTTCTTTACTTCATCTCCATGACTTGCTCTAAGGACAATTTTTCTTCTCTTTTTATATGAAATATTTACAGGTGTTAATGGAGAATTGCCTGATGGATTGGGAGAACAACATTGGTAAAGGAATTGATAAAATCGCCGCTTAATAAATTATTGTTTTGTCATGAAGACTTAATTATTGGAATATTGTTATTTCATTGTATTTTGGGCCTTCGACCCGAATATTGCTATTATTTGTTTCCAGATATTGGACTATTGTTATATTTGGATATTTTATATTGCTTCATTCCAAGTATTATTGTTCAAGAGATTATCATTATTACCTGCTCAATTATTCTGTGTTGATTATATTGTTGAGTTAATCGGATAAACAGCTTATGGATGACGTTAGTCATTCGCTGGGCCAATATCACGTGCTTGTATTCCGTATTTTTGGGAAGCGGGTATGTCCTTTGGATTGTCTTTATGTATGTATTTTTCGTTTATGTAATATTACTATAGGATGAACTCTTATAAATCTAGTTATCATGTTTTCTATAAATGCTGGTGTGATATTTTCCTTGTTGAATATTATATTGCAGATTGATTTATGAGATGAAACCCCTACAAACACCCATAATGACCTTTAATCTAATCAGATGCTGGGAAGAAATAGAGGTGGCAGCAGCAGAAGGAATGAGGGTGAAGGGAGTGGAGCCAATTGTCACGCACCGCTTCCCAAAAGAATACGGAATATAGATACGTAACAAAAGCCCAGCGAATGATTTTCATCATCCATAAGCTGTTCAAGAAATCTTTACAACATGCACAAGAAACATTCAGAGTCGGAAGCGAATTAATCAACCACATGCACATAATGAGTCAAAATACCAACAAGAATACTTGAAACCAAATGCATAAATCTCAAATAGACATGATCTGAATAAAACACAACTCTTGGGTCACATTGCCCAAATACAAGAATAATTCTAAGTCTCAAAATACAATTATTGTTCAAGCACGATACAAGAAATAATATAATAACAAGCAGCACTAATACTTCATGTCTCCGATACCATCTGGAACATTTTCTCTAAAATCTGCAATTCATCGAATGCAGGAAAGAGAAAAAGAGAAAACACAAGTACCCATCAATTGCAAGTCACGGGTCACTTATAATGTAGGATACAAGGACATGGGGAAACTAACTAGCACATGGTATAAGTGTGATGTCAACGTAAACAACTAGCATGGTAAAAGTGATCAAGTGTACATGACATAATTCAAGTGTCAAGAAATCTAGTATCATGTAAACATACATCAAGTGTCAAGTATCATATGTTAATGTATCAAGTATCAAGTTTCAAGTCTCATGTATCATGTAGTCAAGAATCAAGCAAGCATGTATCATGTTCAAGTATCATGTTCAAGTAGCATGTGTCAAGTCTTGTAGTGAATTACTATCTAGGTAGCACTTCATGCAGTCCATACGACATGGTTGGTACAACAAAATAGTTTCGCTTTAGATTTCATAGTGGACCATAGAGGGCAGTATACTCGGGGACAAGCAGTAATTGAGCTCCAAGCTCCAAGTATCATGTATCATGTAATCACGTGTCAAGTTGTGCAAGTGACAAGTATCGTGTCTTGCGTGCAAGTATCAAGTAATCACGTGTCAAGTATCATGTCTCAAGTAATCACGTAGGATCAGTGGATCCCCTTCCGAGTACACATTTCTGAATTATCCACTATTAGATCTGTCCCTTAAACCCCGACTTGGTTATTTATTATTAATGTCAAACAAGCATGTATATGTGCAAAATATATCAAGAATAACATGGCATGATCATGTGACAAGAGCAAGTTGTAAGATAAACATGTACGAGTGCAAGATATCTCATAAAGGAATAAAATAAACGCATCTCGAGTTCAGGACAGCAAGACCATATTGTAGTAAAACAGTTATTTCAAGAGTTACAAACAAGTAAATCAAGATCCGTCGAAGGATCTGGAAAATAGACTTCCACACGAATCCAGTGAGTATAATTAAGTCATATACTAGTTCACAAAAACACAACTCAAAATTGATTTGAATATAGAAATTAGGTTCAGCCAGAAAATAGGAAAACGAATTCAAGAACAGGAAAACAGCATGAAAACACGTTAAATAAATTCACGAAAAATCTGGGGTATTCCCCTATATGTGCAGTAGCTAAATATAAAGTTTCATAATTTTCCAGTAAAGATAGATCAGTCGTCAAAAATAAGAAAGCATCAAGAAAACATATTTTGGCAAATCTGGAAATCCCAACACTGCTATACAAAAACTAAGATATCACGCAACCAGTGAAATGAAATCCAATTCCACCAAAGGGATATGAAAATAGATAAAATAACTAACTTTCACGTTTCACAAACATTTTTCATACAATAAAAGGAATCACAGTGAAAAAAGGGTTCTTTATAGAACAGCGAGCTAAATACAACACGTATAGATTTTATAAACGAGCATGAAACACCACATAAAACTCATCAATAAAATTCACCAAAATTCTGGGTAATCCCTAACTTAATAAAAAAATACTGACCAAAGTTTTGAATCAAAATATTATATATATCATAGTTCTTGAAAATAGTTTGTTATCAAAATTTCGAAAACTGAATTTGGAAAAGATCGACATCTCTGTACTAAAACAGTCATAACTCAGTCATACGAAATCCAAATCAAGCAAGGTCATAGGGGTTTGAAAATAGACGAAATTATCTAAAACTCATGTTTTATACCGAAATTATGATACTGACTGCAACACAGTCGAAAACAGCAAACAAAACAAAACAGTGCCAAAAATACAGAATTTCCCCCTTAAAACAAAATCAACATAGATTCAAGAATATTGATCCAAACACATCCAAACTTGAAATAAATCCTACCAAGTGTCTAAACATCATGATTTAGGGTTATTAACATGTCCACGCCATGAATTTCACATGGGTCTTAACCAAAACACAATTTCACACAAGTCTCACATACATGTTCAAAAATCAAGAATCGGGCGAATCCTAAGTTAATTCATGTCCATATTGTGTCGTGAGTCAATCTATGGTCATAATTTCACAATAGAGACAAAACCAATCAAGGAAAATACAATCAAGAGTTGTCTCTAGACCCAACTACACTATAGGTGAACTTTGGGACTTATATCAAACAAATAAATTGGAGTACAAGTTACTTGCCTTAATTTGGGGATTAAGAACGATGCAATCGTGAATAGAAGCAAAACCCACGAACGAAAATCTGCTAATCCGCGAATCCAAGCAATCACGAACAAAATCTCCACACGAATGAAACTCCTTAAAGCGACAATGATCAAAGTGACTAGCGGCCACTTGAGAACACCACGAAGAGAACTAGGGATTAATGGTCCAAGATAGTTGTTGCGGTGGTGTGGTGAGTGGTCAGCAAGGACAGGAGAAAGGGGTTTCGGGTTTGTGGGGCTGTCGGAGTGGGGAGTAAGCCGGAAGGGGGTGGTCGGCCTGGTGGATGAAGAGGGGTTGTCGGCCTGGTGGATGGCCGGAGTGGATAGGGTGCGGGTGTGCAAGCCAGGAGCAAGCAAGAGAGGGAGAGAGATGGTGAGGAAGGCTGGGATGTGAGGGAGAGAGAATATTAGGGTTAGGGTTAGGGTTTGTGAGGGGTTGGGTATATATATAGGGTTTAGATGTGGGTTAATGGGTATTGGGTATTAGGAGTTAGTAATAGGTTTACAAATGGGTTTTGGATTTTGGCTCAAATAGAAATAGGAATGCACATAGAATAGGGAATTCTTTGGCTTTAAAAATCTTATTAGGGATCAAAATAATGGGAGTGAAAAAAAGACAACCAAAACACCACCACCACACCAAGAAAAATAAAATTAAAGATAACGAGACCAAAAAAATGAGGGAAAGATCAAAATAATGAAAAACGGAACAAAAGAGACAATCAATCAAACACAAGGAGTTCAAAATAAAATAAAATGAGTATCTATTGAAAACAATTCCAATATACGGTTCTGAAAATATACAAGAGAGAAAAAATACATCAAAACGAAAAATACAGTCAAAATACACAAAAATGAAAAACAGGGGTTACACCAATACTGTAAATCTCAATGTCGAAGCAGAATTCACACGAGTATATCAAATGATGGGAGCCTTCATGGAGGCCAGTCGAAATTTCATGCCAAAGCTACGAACCCAAGGAAGGAACCACAAAAAATCTCGTTGCTAACCATGTCAAGATGGTAGAGTCCTTCAATAGGATGAAACCGCCAGTATTTGAAGGCCAAGCAGATCCGACGACACCCGATGACTGGATTTGTCAAGAGGAGATCGTGTTTGAAGTACTTGAAAAGCCAGAGGATAGCAAAGTCAAGTTGGCGACCATTCTTTTGGAGAAGGATGCAGAAGTGTGATTGCAGTGAATCAAGCGCGGCATGGGTGATAGACCAATCGCGTGGGAGGATTTCCTACAAGAGTTCTTGCAGCACTGCTTCCCCCTAGACGTCTAAGAAGAAAAAGCAATGGAGTTTATCAACTTGAGGAAGGGCAGCATGATCTTTCGAGAGTACAAAACAAAATTTACTCAGTTGTCTTGTTATGCCCTGGAAATGGTGCATGATTAAGTGAAAAAGGCCAAGAGGTTCGAACAGGGACTCATACCTGGATTGAGGTCTAAGATGGTATTGTTATGCATCTGAAAGTTTGACAAGCTAGTGCATTGGTCTATCGTAACAGAAATGGATATGAACCAAAATCAACAGCCCCAAAGAAAGACAGGAACATGGAACGAAGGGAAGAAGCCTATTTCTTCTACCAGTCTCAAGAAGTAGGGCTCGAATCAGAAACTCAAGAGACCCAATACCAGTGCGGGAGCTACTAAGTCAGTAGAATGTTTTCTTTGTTAGTGAGAAAGGGCACTATCGGCATCAATGCCCCAAGAATAAAGGTCAGGTTGTTACAAATGATTGCTTCAACTGTGGAAAGGTTGGGCATATTAAGTCAAATTGCCCACAATTGTAGAAAAACAATAATGGGCCTAATCAGAAGATCGAGGACAAGGGAAAGAAGTCATTTCGTCAAGGACTAGTCTTCATTTTGACGGAAGAAAAAGCTGACAAGGCAGAAGGAGTTATCATTGGTTTGGACAACTAAGTTGTAAATTAGATGTTATGTTTTATTTTTTGTGAGTAATAGAAGGAAGTTAATAAGAATATGTAATCTTTTTGTAATAGGACATGTAAATATTAATGGAATCAAAGCCAGTATTTTATTTAACAGTGGGTCTTCTCATACATTTGTGTCTAAGGTTTTTGCTACACAATTAAAGTGCAATCATCAAGCAATTCCTGATTTAGCCTTAGAGGTGGCTACACCATTAAGAGCTACTCTTGTTTCTAATGAATGCTATAAAGACTGTAAGCTTATATTTGGCGGAGAAACTCTCAATATAGATTTGTTGGAATTGGGCTTTGTGGGAATGGATGTAATAATTAGAATGGGTTGGATGTTGAAGCACAAAGCAACCATCGATTGCAAAAGTAAGCGGGTGACCATGGCAATGCCCGGGAAACCGAAGATTGTATCCAAGGAAAAAGGAAATATGGTGAGATTGTAGCAGCTGTAGCTGAAATAATAGTGCCGGGAGAAATTAAGAAGATACCTATTGTACGAGATATGCCACTCGTGATTTTGGAGGAGTTACCTGGGTTACCCCCACACAAAGATGTGGAGTTCAGTGTAATAATTCATCCAGGCAGTGCACCAATATCAAAGGTGTCGTATTGGATGGCACCAGTAAAACAGAAAGAAGTCAAGCAACAAATTGAAGAGTTATTGCAAAAGTGATTTATTAGGCCTAGTGCTTCGCCTTAGGGAGACCAGTGCTAGTTGTCAAGAAGAATGATGGGTCGATGAGGATGTGTATCGACTATCAAGAGTTGAATAAGGTCACGGTTCGGAACAAATATCCACTTTTCAGGATCGATGACTTGTTTGATGAACTTCAAGGAGTAGTTGTGTTCTCAAAGAATGACCTGAGATTAGGCTACCATAATGTTCTGGTCAAGGAGGAGGATATACCAAAGATGGCTTTTAGGACTTGACATGTCCACTACGAGTTCTTGGTAATATCGTTCGAAGTAACAAATGCTCCAACTATTTTCTTGGATTTGATGAATCAGATTCTTCGGCCATACATTGAATCATTCGTTGTGGTTTTCATAGATGACATTCTGGTGTACTCAAAGACGGAGGAGGACCGTGTCCGACATCTAACTGAGGTGCTGAACAAACTGCAGGAGCATAAGTTATATGCAAAGTTGTCCAAGTGTGAATTCTGGAAATCTGAAGTTGCAATCATTGGCCATATTTTTTCCAAGGAGGGAGTGGTCCCTGATCCACAAAAGGTGGAAGCTGTGAAGGGTTGGCCCCAACCAAAGACAGTGAAAGAAGTCAGAAGCTTTTTTGGGTCTAACCGCCTACAGGAGATTCATCCAGGACTATGCCAAGATAGCAGTGCCACTAACACAACTAACCAAGAAGAATAAAAGTTTTGAATGGAGTGAAGCATGCGAGAGGAGTTTTCAAGAGTTGAAGAGCGGTTGATTTCAACACCAATATTGGTCTTACCTCAAGCAGATAAGGGGTACGTGATCTATAGTGTGCTTCACACCTGTGTTTTGGGTGCGTTCTGATGCATGAAGAGTTATAGCCTATGGTTCAAGGTAACTTCGACCACACGAGAAGAACTACCTAATACATGATCTAGAGCTGGCTGCAATAAATTTTGCCTTGAAGATATGGAGACATTATGTCTACGGAGCAAAGGTGAAGATGTATACTAATCATAGGAATCTGAAGTACATATATCATCAGAAGGATTTAAACCTACGACAGAGGCAATGGTTGGAAGTGTTGGAAGACATTAGACCATGAAATAAGTACCACCTAGGTAAAGCCTATGTGTTGGAAGATGCACTTAGTTGAAAGAGGAGTTTAGCCACTAGAACAAGAAGACAAAATAAAACAGGTCGGTATTGAAGTAGTTACAAAATGCGTGGGTGCGATCTTTACAAGATTCTGCAAAAATAGTATATAAATATTTTGTACTTTAGTCCGTGCACAATTCAGAGTCACATGTATTAATGAATTTTCTCAATTTTAATTGAGTAAATATTGATACATATTATTTAATATATTTTAAACCCGACAATGGTACAATTGTTGAACCGGAGTTGGAATAATTTCTCAAGTAAATTTGTACGTTGTCCCAACTATAATTGAAACGGAACATATAGTGTGTCTATAATAATAAACTATTTTTTCATATACATAAAAACATTTTTTAATTAAGTATTATGTATGTATTGTATGTGTGTATGTATATGTATAATTATCCATACAAATAAACCCTAACCGACTAATTAAAGCCCTAAACCACCAAATAAAACTATAGGCTTGTTTTGGGTATACAAATACTCATTTCCATCTCCTTCTTTAAACCCCCAAATAATCATTTCCATCTCCTTCTTTAAACCCCAAAATACTCATTTCCATCTCCTTCTTCATTTCTTACAACCCTCAAAGCTTCTTCTTTCAAAACTCCATTTTTCTCATTCCTTGCAGTTCCTACAACTTCAATTTCTTCGCATCAAGCTTAGCTAGGGAAATTGGAGGACAAGCATACATTGAGAAGGAGGCTAGGTGCAAGGAGTAAGGAGCAAGGAGCTAAGAGGATGACGAGCCAAACAAAAAGAAAGAGAAGCAAGGAGGAATCAACAAGCTTCAATGGTGAGTGTCTTTTTTTAAACTTTAAGCTTGGGGATTTTTATTTTTTTTTGGGGTCTGATGGAAAAGTTGCTAATTTGAACATGCTTAATGGCATGGGTGAAATTTTGTATGTTCCAACTTGAGTGCTTGAACTAAGATTATTAATTGACAGGAAAATGTTAAATCTTGTGAAGTTTTAGCACGATATGATTAGAAATTCATAACTCTGTACTATGATGGAATTTTGACTTAAATTTTATAGAGTATCATCCTAATTGTGTCCTTAATAACTCCACCAAATTTCGTAAATTTTCGATGAGGGTTGATATTTTTAATAAATCCATATTGCTGCTGATGTCGAAATATCTTGCTGTTCTAGGTTGAATAATCATGATTGACTTGTAAAATTTATATCTCCAGGGTTATATAAGTTTAAAGCTGAAAATTTTACTGTGGCTCATAATACATGTCTATTATATTTCTACCAAATTTCATAATTTTTGGGTATGGTCTGCTATCTTAATATAATTCAATCTTGTTGCTGGTTTGGGGATAAAATTTCCACTCTGTGAGTTTAACATGCTCGTCTTAAATAAATCATAACTTTGTGTCTTGATGGATTTGAACTGGAAATTTAACAATGGCTTCCAACATTTCTACCAAGTTTCAAATTTTTTGAACAAGAATTTTTATTTCTTTTAAATGCAATTTTCCGTTGTTGTTAAGAAACAGTGTAGTTGTTGTTGGTAATTTTACATCATATTCAAAATATCATATCTTCCTGTATACTTAGATTATTTAGCCAAGTTTTGGATATTATTTCTCTTATGTGTCTAGAACATGCCTGCAAAAGTTTATAAACTTTTGAGGACATTTGTCATTTCTAATTGAGTTTATTATCCAACTGGTTGACAGCTTCTGTCAATCTGGAAATTTTTACACATATCGTTTTAGCCACTTTTCACCTTCAAAATGATGTATTTTGAAAAAGATTTCAACTAAGTTGTTCAAGTAGACTTAAATACCTTTCCAAAGAACCTAAGAACTCAGATTTTCATTGAGTATGTGATTTATGGTGATTTTCACAAACAACACTAGACCTATGTTGAATACTAGTTTGCTGCTTTGAGCATATATGAGTTACCTTCATAGTAGGGCTTTAGAATGGACTTAGAATGGTAATTATCTAACTTTTGGATCATGACTAATCAGGTTTGAGTTTACATGTATATGTCCATTATGTGTTAAGGCTATAAATGGAGTTAGATAGTTGTTAGTTAGCTTTTGAATCATGAATTGAACATGTTTGACATAGACTTGTGAATGTCCACTATATTGGAGTAAGATTGGATATATATTATCTAGTTGATTTTCTAGGGTAATGGTCATCACCCTAGGACTATCAATCCATTTGACCCTTGAAAATTAGTGCCTTTGTTACCTCGAGATGCTATGGATGAAAACAGTCTTCGTGCGCCGGTGGATCGCTACCATGGAGGGATTGATCGTGGTATGGAGATAGGAACGAGATCTAAACAAGTGGATGTTTGGTATTCGATCGAGGTCGATTTGCCAATGTCACTTGGTCAAGTTTGGGCCAAGTTGGACAAAATTTTGAGCCTGGTCTGGGGGCCTAGTCGGTTTCCCCTAGGGCTTTGTGAAGTGGATAAAGAACTACATTTTTACCAGGAAGTAATCGGCTGGTATTCAATAATCTCTTCACAATTAAGATCAGTAGTTGTTTAACCAGGACTAGTAGCAGTATCCTAAGACCAAAGCGTGTCATTAATTGTTAGGGCAAGCACTAGTAGGGTGGGTGTACTCGTCTGTCAAGGGGACACATGCGGTGCCTTCCTATTGGTTGGGAGCACGGACTCCATGATCTCGTCTGTTAATTCTTGGGGTCTGGTGATAAGAACGGGAGGTGCTCCATCTGGAAATTGACAATGGAACATACGAATTTGTCAAGTTCTATGTGGTTTAGTATGGGTAGGGAGATAGAGTAAGACTCTAATGTGTGAGTAAGACTCTGCATCTCGGTGAGCAGGGGTTCCGCCGGGCCACCTTTATGCTCGTGACAACTTTTGGATGAGATTCGAAGCAATGGGATTGCGGGGACCGGACGTAGTGGAAAATATGGGACACCACTATTGACTGCAGAAGCAGAATTGGATGGAAAAACTGCAACCTCATCAGTCACTAGTTGAATATTAGGAACGGATTAGAGTACAAGAGCAGGATGCATCGTGAGGGATAGAACACTACAACCAGGAGAAAGCAAACTATTTTGGGATGTATGTAGTATGGGATGCATACGTTTCCATTGAAGTTGTTTTTGGAAAAGTATGTAGTATGAGATGCATACGTTTCCAAATGAATTGCATTAGAGTAAATTCATTGTGTGCATTTGGAATTGTGCATTAGATTCTAAGGCATGACTTACACTAACACTTATGATTTATCTGCACATTTTTCTTTTGCATCAAATATTGAATATTGAGTTTGGAAAGTCACTGGTTTTATCTGCAATGCGTCAATTACATTCAACTGACGTGCCCACAGTATGTTTAGTTGCAGGGCTACTGGATCGTGGAAGAAGTAGACTCGAGCTGTGTGGAGCATCCAGTGGAGAATATAAATTTGTACAGTAAATTTATTTGATGTAATTAATGTGAATTTAGGATATATTTCTATGATGAACAAATTTGTACTTGTAATAACTTTGTGGCAATAAAAGTTTTTAATTATTCTGTGATATTTCAGTGTTTGGACTCGTTTGAAGGAAAGATTCTGGCTTGTGTCTCGAGTTTCTTGTATTGAAAATTTGGGGAACTACAAGTGGTATCAGAGCTGACTTCAAATTGTAGTCTGACACAGCCAAAAATTAGACATGGATGCCACAGTTATTGTCGGGTTTGGTTGGATAGCATGATGATCATAAATTATACTGATGCATTTTGTAACTTATGTTTATGATTTATTCCTATGTCTAAACTAACCTCAGTGTATTATCGATCTGGGTGCAACCGAATGTCGAGGAGGCAAACCTGCAACCGAACATTAATGGAGGCAAACCTGCAACTGGATATCGGGGAGGCAAAAATATGCAACAGAATGTCCAAAGGCAAACCTGCAACGGATGTCGAAGAGGCAAAACAGCAGCCTGATGACAAGGTGCCTAGCCTACAACAGAGCATCAACGGAGGCAAAGTCACAACTCGAGAGTCGAGGAAGAAGGCAGTGGAGCCAACAACTATGTCCTTAATATCGAGACAAAAATTCGCCAGAATACATAGACTGAGGGGAACTTGAGGGAAGCCAACATGGATAAGATACCAAATGCTGAAGCCACGGGCAGAAATTCAGGAAGCAAGGTTACAAATATTGTCCTAGTGGTCGAATCTTTCAAGTGTCGAGCAGATTGAGGAGCTACTACTAAGGAGATTCATTAGGCATAATTCTTTGCCCTGAAAAGCACCGTTTTTGCTTGTAGGGAATGAAAAATGGATCAATGGAGTTATGCATCAAGCAACATGAGTGAACCATGTTTCAGCTGAAGGGAGGTATCTATCGATGACTTATTCGATCGACTTCAAGAGCAGCAGTGTTATATGAGGTCAACTTGCAGTCAGGCAAACATCAAGTTCGCATCAAGGAGGAAGAAGTACCAAAGACGGAGAAGGATCACGCTAAGCATTTAGCAGGAGCATCGAAAAAGTTGCAAGAAGCCTAGAGCAGCATTTCTGGGCTTCATCTTTTTCTAAGGAGGGAGTGGCCACCAACCGAAAGAAGAAGTACCGAGGTGTGGTGTATCATCGCTAGTGGGCATAAAAGAAGCAGAACATTACTGACTTTATGGTTATATATTGATATTGCAGGCACCAGAAAATTAAGACCAGAAGCCCGAAGGACTGTTACGGCTATTGTCAGAATGGAAATGAAAGAATATCACCAAGGAATTCTGGAGTTTTGGAGAGTCTCAACATCGATAGACTGAAACGAGGGGGCCAGGTATACTTCGTTTCTCTGGGAAATCTACGAGAAGTTCTGGGAATAGGAACCGACTACACCACAGCATTCCACGCGGAGGCGGATGAGGCGGCAGAGAGAATCCCACTGAGCGCTAAGAGGCATGCAAACTGGCAACAAGTATCTTAAAAGGACCAGCTCGCCGAGGGATTCATTTGGGAATTTGGAGTGGGTTGAGGAATGCACTTCCTGAACTGTTGTATATTTTCATTTATTTTTTTGCCCCTCTAAGCGTCGTTCTGGGGACAGAACGATTCTAAGGAGGGAGTAATGTAAGATTCCGCAAAATAGTATATAACTATTTTGTACATTAGTCTGTGCACAATTCGGAGTTGCACGTATTAATGAATTTTCTCAATTTTAATTGAGTAAATATTGAGACATATTATTTAATATATTTTAAACCCGACAATAGTACAATTGTTGAACCAGAGTTGGAATAATTTCTCAAGTAAATGTGTATGTTGTCGCAACTATAATTGAGGCGGAACGTATAGTGTGTCTATAATATTAAACTATTTTTTCATATACATACAAACATTTTTAATTAAGTATTATGTATGTATTGTATGTGTATATGTATATGTATAATTATTCATACAAATAAACCATAACCCACTCTTGAGATGGAGTCGAGATCCAAGCAAGAAGGTTTTTGGCATCCGACGGAGGTCGAATCGCCAATGACACTGGGTCAAGTTTGGGCCAACTCTTGAGTCTGGTCTGGAGGCCATGTGGGTTTCCCCTAGGGCTTTGTGAATTGGATAAAGAACTACATTTTTACTAACAAGTAATCGGCTGGTATTCAATAATCTTTGCACAATTAAGATGAGTAGTTTCTTAACCGGGAGTAGTAGTAGTATCCTAAGACAAGAGCATGTCATTAATTGTTAGGGCTGGCACTAGTCGGGTGGTTGTACTCACCTGTTAATGGTACACGTGCGGTGCCTTCCCACTGGTTGGGAGTACTGGTTGCGTGATCTCGTCTATTAATTTTTGGGGTCTAGTGATAAGAATGGAAGGTGCTCCTGTCGGAAGTAGGGAATGGACCCTACGAATCCGTAAAGTTCTATGTTGTTTAGTACGGGCAGAGATATAGAGTAAGACTCCAATGTGTGACTAAGACTCTATGCATTTCGATGAGCAGGGGTTCCGCGGGGCCACCTTTATGCTCGTGGCAACTTTTGGACGGGGCATAATGGAAAACAGGGGACACCACTACTGATTGCAGAAACGGAATTGGACCAAACAACTGCAACCTCATCAGTCACTAGATGAATGTCAGGAATGGGAAAGAGTACAAGAGTAGGATGCATTGCGGGGGATCGAACCCTATAATCAGGAGAAAGTGAACTCTTTGGGAGGTATGTAGTGTGGGATGCATTGTAACCCCTGTTTTTCCCAAAAAGTATTTTTCGATATTTTCTGAATTTAAAAATTTTCGCAAATTATTTTTCCGGTTTTCAAATTCTTTTTTCAAAATGTATTATTGGATTTTCCATTTAAAATCTATTATTGATCCGTAATTTTAGCTGTAACTATTTTTCTATGATTTTGTATTTAATACAGTTCTTATCATTGTTATTATTACCCATGCACGCTGATTTGATAACCTGAACTTGTACCTGATACCACCGTGCTTATTTGACACTAGGTTACATGTATTCATGTATGTGGGACATTAATAATAAAAGTAATCAAGCCGGGGATTATGAGAAAGATCGAATAGTGGATAATTCAGAAACGTGTACTCGGAAGGGGGCCCGTGTTTCCCATGTTGATGCATGATACCTTTGGGTTCATGTACCTGTTGATGCACGTACTTGTTGGTCGTGTACCTGTTACCTATTGATGCACAAACCTTTTGGTCGTGTACCTGTTACTTGTTGATGCACGTACCTGTTGGTCGTGTACCTGTTGATTCATGAACCCGTTGATGCATGAATCGGATGATTCGTGTACTTGTTTTTGATTCATGAACCTGTTTTCCTGTACCTGAGTATACTGCCCTCTATGGTCCACTATGAAATCTGAAACGAAACTGCATTGACTGTAACAACCATGTGATAGAAGGATGGCACATGAAGTGCTACCTAGATAGTAATAATACAAGATATTTAATACCTGACATTTGAACATGATACCTGAATAAGATACTTGACCTGATACATGAGATTGATACTTGCTACATGTTACCTGATTATCCTACCATGTGTACCTGTTACCTGATTATCCTGATATTCCTGTTACCTGTTTTTCCTGATACTTAATACATATTTACCTAATTACCTGAAAACCTGATAATTATACATGATACCTGTTTACCTGTTGACCTGACACTAGACATATGTTACCCTTACCTATTAGTATATCCTATGGTTAGTTAGTTTCCATGTGCTTGTATCCTACTCTATTTTTGTGACCAGGACTTGTCATTGACGGGTACTGTGTTTTCTCTTTTCCTTTTTCCTGCATTCGATGAATTGCAGATTATGGTGGACAGATTCAAGAAGGTACTGGTGGCTTGCAATATTAGTTGCTGATCATTATTTCTGTTTCCTGATAGAACATTTTTCTGTATTCGTGAGACTTGAATTATTTCTGTATTTGAGACTTGAGTATTATTTGTATTTGGGCGATGTGACCCAGAATATTTGTTTTCCAGACTCTGTTTTATTTGAGAACATGATATTTGATTTCAATTAATTCCTGTTGGTGAAATTATCTCAATGATGCATGTTGGTTCCACTCTTTGCTTCCGACTCTGATATATTGACTCTAATATACTGCTTGTGATATGTTGTAAAGATTTCTAAAACAGCTTAAGGATGATTATATTCATTCGCTAGACTTGTGTTGCATGCCCGTATTCTGTATTTTTGGAAAGCGAGGCGTGACAGGGTTTTTAGTGGTATCAGAGCATCAGGTTTGGCTAATGTATTAGTTGCCTAATATATTAGACAAGCTTGACTCGAACTGGAATCTGCACAACATTTCACCAACCATGCATGCATAAATGAATTATTACTATCAACATTGATCTGGATACTAGTCTTATTCCTTTCTTTTTGATCCTTTCTTATTCGATTCCTTGATTCCTTGATTCTTCCATCTTTTTCAGTCATCCTTTTTGATTGATTTCTTGTTGGGTATAAATTCAATCTTTCGTACCCATATCCTTCTGATTTTGGTGCCATTCATTCTCTTTTCTTTTCTGCTTGGTCCGTCCGTCATCATCGCTGGATGTTATTGGCAGTCCTTCCGATCAGAGTGGCGCAGCGGAAGCGTTGTGGGCTCATAACCCACGGGTACCAGGATTCTCTTGTTGCTTCTTTTCCTTGTATTGTTTACTTCCCCCTATCTTTTGCATTCGTTCTCACCCGTTGACTTGTAGTTTGATTCAATTCTTCTCTGTCATTTTACCCAGTTTGTTTTTGCCTTAGCCTATGTACCGCCTACGCAAATTTCGAGGACGAAATTTTGTTGTAAGGTGGGTAGGATTGTAACCCCTGTTTTTCCAAAAAAGTATTTTTCGATATTTTCTGTATTTAAAAATTTTCGCAAATTATTTTTCCGGTTTTCAAATTCTTTTGTCAAAATGTATTATTGGATTTTCCATTTAAAATCTATTATTGATCCGTAATTTTAGCTGTAACTATTTTTCTATGATTTTGTATTTAATACAGTTCTTATCATTGTTATTATTACCCATGCACGCTGATTTGATAACCTGAACTTGTACCTGATCCCACCGTGCTTATTTGACACTAGGTTACACGTATTCATGTATGTGGGACATTAATAATAAAAGTAATCAAGCCGGGGATTATGGGAAAGATCGAATAGTGGATAATTCCAAAACGTGTACTCGGAAGGGGGCCCGTGTTTCCCATGTTGATGCATGATACCTTTGGGTTCATGTACCTGTTGGTGCACGTACCTGTTGGTCATGTACCTGTAACCTGTTGATGCACGTACCTTTTGGTCGTGTACCTGTTACTTGTTGATGCACGTACCTGTTGGTCATGTACCTGTTGATTCATGAATCCGTTGATGCATGAATCGGATGATTCGTGTACCTGTTTTTGATTCATGAACCTGTTTTCCTGTACCTGAGTATACTGCCCTCTATGGTCCACTATGAAATCTAAAACGAAACTGCATTGACTGTAACAACCATGTGATAAAAGGATGGCACATGAAGTGTTACCTAGATATTAATAATACAAGATATTTAATACCTGACATTAGAACATGATACCTGAATAAGATACTTGACCTGATACATGAGATTGATACTTGCTACATGTTACCTGATTATCCTACCATGTGTACCTGTTACCTGATTATCCTGATATTCCTGTTACCTGTTTTTCCTGATACTTAATACATATTTACCTAATTACCTAAAAACCTGATAATTATACATGATACCTGTTTACCTGTTGACCTGACACTAGACATATGTTACCCTTACCTATTAGTATATCCTATGGTTAGTTAGTTTCCATGTGCTTGTATCCTACTCTATTTTTGTGACCCGGACTTGTCATTGACGGGTACTGTGTTTTCTCTTTTCCTTTTTCCTGCATTCGATGAATTGCAGATTATGGTGGACAGATTCAAGAAGGTACTGGTGGCTTGCAATATTAGTTGCTGATCATTATTTCTGTTTCCTGATAGAACATTTTTCTGTATTCGTGAGACTTGAATTATTTCTGTATTTGAGACTTGAGTATTATTGGTATTTGGGCGATGTGACCCAGAATATTTGTTTTCCAGACTCTGTTTTATTTGAGAACATGATATTTGATTTCAATTAATTCCTGTTGGTGAAATTATCTCAATGATGCATGTTGGTTCCACTCTTTGCTTCCGACTCTGATATATTGACTCTAATATACTGCTTGTGATATGTTGTAAAGATTTCTAAAACAGCTTAAGGATGATTATATTCATTCGCTGGACTTGTGTTGCGTGCCCGTATTCTGTATTTTTGGGAAGCGGGGCGTGACATGCATACATTTCCATTGAAGTTGTGTTTGATAAAGTATGTAGTATGAGATGCATACATGTCACGCCCCGCTTTCCAAAAATACGGAATACAAGCACGTGACAATGGCCCAGCAAATAACTTGTGTCATCCATAAGCTATTTACCTATTTAATTCGACAATATAAACATGAAAGCAATACACCCACGCATGCAATAAAGAAATACTCACATGAATAACAATACTTGGAATATAACCATGAAATAACCAAATATAATAATAATCCAATATCTGGAAACAACAATGACAATATTCGGGTCAAAAGCCCACAATACAAAGAAATAACAATGTTCAATTATTTAAGTCCTCAAAACAAAACAATAATTATTTAAGCGGCGATGCAATCAATTCTTTCACCATTACTGTTTTCCTAATCCATTAGGTAATTCTCCTTGATTAAGGTGTAAGCTCTTCATCTAAAAAGATAGAATAATATGTCCTTAGAACAAGTCATGGACAGTAAGTAGAAAAATCAATGAAACAATGGCATTTACGATATATAAATGAATTCATCAATAGCTTTGAACGACGGCAAAATGATAATGATGTAATATGTGACAACGATGATCAATAAAAATAACAGTAAACAATAGCAATAACGATGAACCATAACTGTAACAATGTTCAATAACAATGACAATATGCAATGATGATGCGATGACAATCTTAAGTTTATTATTCAATTTAATCCTAACTAATGCACGTACTACTGCATCCCATTCCACAGGTTCGATGCATACAACCAATTTCGTTTAGACTTAAGTGGTAGATTCTATAGATCATGTACTCGGCAACGATTTTATATTTATTGCACGATACGATAATTGGCCACGATACAATACACGATGAATTGGGATATTGTGGTCAGTAATCCAACAATCAATCGATAAAACAATAGACGATAACAATATTTAGGAAAACATGGGTCCCTCCTCCGAGTACAGTCTCTACATTGTCCACTACTTAAATCACCCTTAAACCCCAACTTGTTAACAATTCTTTATTCAATCAATATGTAATAGTTGTTGACAAAATTTCGATAACAATAGGGACAATAACATCAATGGGGAAACAATGAGACGATCAATAAGGAACACTAGAATGATGAAAAAACAACGCTAAGATTATGCATTGCAATTTACACAATTCCATGCATCAAATACCACAATATAGATTCGATTATATTAACAAAACTTGGAAAACTCAATTCTGGATAGTAGTAGGTTGTTGTACCAAAATTTTATTTTCCACTTCTATATAATAGCAAATGTGGATTCATCAGAATTTCTAGAAACTAGACTCCCGCCCGGTTCCAACGCATATTTAAAGTCCAAAATCCGACAAAAGTAGCTAGGTTAATTATAATGTTCTTTACAGGTTACTGATTTTGGCTAGTTATCGATGTCATTTTTTTACAGTTATAAAATCAGTAAATAATCATTTTAAAAATTAGCAAAAATACTTATCATGACCCTAAGCATGTTAACTATCAATCTGGAATTTATCATGACAATATTTGATCATTAGTTCATCTATTTAATCAGTTTAACATGGTATATGTATAAATTTAAAAATAAAATACAGCAGTAGTAAAATTATCATACCTCATGCAATATAAGTCGGAATTCAGAAGAAATTGGTGTTCTGGAAACTAGAAACATAGGGCTACATTTCATATTCAGAAAGTTATGGGATTTGATGATTGTATCTAGGTCAAAACAGCTTACCAATGTTCAGGTTGACAGTAAATTTCATGAATTCGATATATTTTTCATGGATAAAATAATTAAGATGTTATAGACGATGAGTTAGGGGTTGACAACATAAATCACAACAAGTTACATCTATGTGAATATGGTATTAAGATGTATAATGTCCATAATCTTACTAATCACAATCAACCAATACACCAACACTAGCATACAATCTACAATAGTTGTGTAATGTCATGACATGAATTACAATAACAATTTCTATTCATATCTTCAATAATTAACTACCTGAATGCAAGCAAGATCTCCATAAATCGGAGGCAAAAAGACGATACGAAGTCAAGACTACTACTTGGATTTGCTCGTGTAAATCCGTAGTATCCCGACGATAGATAATAATAGACGATATATGATAATCAATAGAGATCTACTTGCGGAATTTAATAAACATTCTCGAATATGATACAATACAATTCGAGGGGAAATGATTTGCCTTAATGACGATTAGATCTGAATATTAAATAACGGGATTAGAATCCCGGGGTGACACGTACACTCTACGTGTAAAAAAGACACGCAGGAGCAACATAGCAAAAGCTTGGCAATTGCAACAGCAAGTGCAAGAACAGTGAGAGGGTCAGCAAGGCAGCGGTGGTAGGGGACTGGTGGTCGGGCTGAGGGTGCAGGGTGGTCGCAGTCAGCAGTAGGTGCTCGGGGGCGGCAGCAATGGTGCTGGTCGGCATTTGGGCTCTGTTGGCTGCTGGCGATGGCCTGCTGACGAGGAGGAGGAGAGGTAGGGTGAGTTGTCGATGTAGGGTGATGTTGCGTCGGGGGGGGGGGGTAGAGTGGCGGCGATTGTTGAACAGGGGGAAAGAGAGAGCAGTCGAGGGGGTGTGCAGTCAGTAAAGGGCGATGAGTTGGTCTCGGAGGTTCGGGACGAGGGCAGGGGAAGGAGCTTCGGTGGGGGGCAGTGGTCGACTGCTATAGATAGGTTTGGGGTTGACAGTTGCGGAGGTGTTCTGGGCAGGCGGAGAAGATGAAGGCGATGGCAATGGCGGGGACTCGAGTGCGGTAATGGCAGGACTGGAGCTCGGGTTGGGTTTTGATTTAGAGAAGAAGAAGGAAGAAGAAGAGGTGGACGGTCTGTTGGTTTTGGGAGATAGAAACAGGGTTAAGGAAGAGAGAGAGATTTGAGGGATTTTATTAATTAATTAATAACAATTATAATAATGGAGAAAGATTATAGGGATAGTGGAGAGATATGAGGAATTGGGGTTACGGGATTAAATAATGAGATAATGGGGACCAGGGTATTGTGTTAATGGGTAGACTAGGATCCAATAGAAGAATGGACTTGGGTTAGGCTTCAAGATAATTAAAATAATTAAATATAAATGATTATTTTTGTGGGATCAAATCCAATAATAAATAAAAGATTTTTTCGGACTTTAGTTTCAAATAAATTTTTTTATCAAATAATATATGGACTTGGCTTAATAAAACAAATAATAATATATAATGAATTAGATGTTCGATTTACATTGGTTAACATAATCAACGAATAATAATATGATTTTTTTGGCCAAAATATAAATAATAAAATGAAATTGAAAATAACCACAGACCCAAATAATATTTTGTTAAAATTTGGACAATTGAAAATGTAATTGTTGAAAAAAGAATTTAAAAGCGAGAAGAAAGTTAAAACATTTTTAAATACAGAACATACACGGAAAAATACATATATATGGGAACAGGGATTACAATACATTTCCAAATGAATTGCATTAGAGCAAGGGCATTATGTGTATTTGGAATTGTGCATTAGACTCTAGGGTATGACAGACACTAACCCTAATGATTTGTTTGCACATTTTTCTTTTGCATCAGTTGGAATGTTGAGTTTGGAGAGTCGCTGGTTTTATCAGCATTGCGTCAGTTGCATTCAACTGACGTGCCCACAGTCTGTTTAGTTGCAGGGCTACTGGATCGTGCAAGCAGAAGACTAGAGCTGCGTGGAGCGTCCTGTGGAGATTATAAATTTATACACTAAATTAATTTGATTTAATTTATGTGATTTCAGGATATAATTCTGTGATGAACAAATTTGTACTTGTAATAACTTGGTTGCAATAAAAGTTTTTAATTTTCCTGTGTTTGGACTCGTTTGAAGGAAAGAGTCTGACTTTTGTCTCGAGTTCTCGGTTTTAGGAATTCAGGGCACTACAATCTTAGCACGACTTGAACTAAACCAAGTTTGAAGGAGTGGATTAAGAAAATTCAAGAAAGAGATGCAGAGATTCTAGCTCATAAGGAGCAAGTAAATGCAAGGAAACTTCCTGAGTTAAATATCATGGAAGGATTGCTGTGGTTTGGAGATAGATTGTGTGTGCCGAAGGTGGATGATTTAAGGGAGGAAATTATGAAAGAGTCAAACACTACATTACTTGCAATTCACCCAGAAAGTACTAAAATGTATCCAGACTTGAAGCAATACTACTAGTGGGTAGGAATGAAACGAGACATAGCCAAGTTTGTGACTAGATGTCTCACATGTCAGAAAATTAAAACAGAAACCCAGAAACCAGGAGGGTTGTTACAATCGTTGCCCATTCCAGAATGGAAAAATATCAGTATGGACTTCATCGTAGGGTTACCCAGGAGTCCTAAAAGGCATGGTACGATCTGTGTTGTAGTTAATCGATTGACAAAATCAGCTCATTTCCTATCTGTGAAGATTACTTGGTCATGGGAGAAATTACCAGAAGTGTACATCAAGGGAATTGTAAGGCTGAATGGTGTGCCGTATCAATAGTTTCTGATAGGGATGCAAGATTTACTTCATAGTTTTGGCAGTGTTCACATACAGATTTGGGAATAAGAATAGATTTCAACACAACTTTTCACCTACAGACAGATCGAAAAACGGAAAGGGTGAATCGAGTCTTAGAAGATATGCTGAGAGCATGCGTTATGGACTTCGGTGGGAATTGGGAGAAGTACTTAGGCTTGGTAAAATTCACCTATAATAATAGCTACCAGTCTAGTATTGGTATGGCTCCATATGAGGCATTATATGGAAGAAAGTGTCGAACGCCCCTGTGCTGGTATGAAGTAGGAGAAAGACAGATATTTGGACCAGAAATCGTGCAGCAGACTTCTGAGAAAATTGAGCTGATCAGGAAATGACTTGAAATAGCATAGAGCCGACAAAAATGTTAGGCTGACACCCGACGAAGAGAACTTGAATTTGAAGAAGGAGACTCAGTGTTCCTGAAGATCTCACCAACCACGGGTGTAATCAAATTTGGGAGAGGTGGTAAGTTGGCCCTGAGGTACGTTGGCCCTGAGGTACGTTGCATGGCCGTTGGACCATGCAAAATCCTTAAGAAAATTGGGAAGATGGCATACAAATAGGACTTGCCAGCGGAACAGGCCCAAGTACACAATGTATTTCACGTATTGATGTTGAGGAAATACGTATCTGATCCGAGTCACCAACTAACTGAGATTCCAGAGAATCTACAGGTGGATCTTACTAACGAGGAGCAGCCAGTGAGAATAATTGATCACCAGGAGAAGATGTTAAGAAATAAAGTAATTCCAATTGTTAAAGTCCTCTGGAAGAACCGGTTTGTTGAAGAAGCCACATGGGAACCAAAAAGCCAGATGAAAAATGTATTTCCCGAGTTATTTGAATAACATATGTTTTTCTTGTTTTCCTGTCTACTAAGCATAGTTCTCGGACAAAACTATTCTAAGGAGAGAGTGATGTAATATCCCCAAAAATAATTAACAATTATTTTTGTATAAAATCTTTTACTTATGCACATTTTTTAACATATTATTAAATTAGGTATTAACAAATAGTGTATGTCTTTATAAATTCTATTTGTCAATCAATTGGCCCAACCCAATTGAATTTTAATGGGCAAACCAAATAAGCCCAACCATGTGAATTATGTTACATGAACATATACACCACTGTACATGAATATAAATATATGTATAAATACAACTATACACTACATATACACTACACATACAAGTATACCCTACATTTTTTTACTTATGGGAGCTTATGTGTAAACCTGGGAAGGGTAGGGTTGCATATGTGTACCATAGGGTTATGATAATGTGGACACATAAGCCACCCTAGAACACTCTCCACACACCCACACACCCTATCCCTCTCCAAGCTTGGCCGGCCAAACACATACATCTCTGACGTCATCGGCATTTGAGCCAGATGCAAATTATTGTACCCTCGCATTATTAACCTAGTCAAGCGCTTCAAAATCAAGTACATGTGCACACATAATTGGAGTCAAGGGTACTGCATCATCTTGCAAGTCCTCAACATTAATATCATTATCTAATGCATACTCATCTTCTTCATCTTCCTCACACTCATCTTCTTCTTCTTCTTCATCATATTCTAATAACAAATTATTAATTAACACTAGCAACAGTGAGGGATTGAATGACATTGTCATTATCAAAAATTTTGTGTATCAATCTAGAAGGACATGACAATCCATCTTAGAGATTATTTATCTATGTTGGAGTTGTGAACAAGTCTTAAGTAGAAAGTACTTCATAATTTTCTTCAGTTTCCAAGTCAAGAACCGCATTGGGAATCAATTCATGGGTCGGCACTTCACATACTGGGCTTGAGTGAACAAGTCTTGAGTAGGAAGCACTTCATAATTCTCCTCAGTTGCTGAGTCAAGAACCAAATTGGGAATCAATTCATGGGTCGGCACTTCACATAATAGGCTTGAACTACATTTAACATCTGACCGACCATTAGGATTCTTGATTTCCTCACGATATAACTCCAATGCAGACCAATTAGAATTTGGAACAAGTGTCCTTGCAATCATTGCAATTGGAGCCTCATCATCATCTACTGGCACTGCCAAGAAATATTGTCTTTCTCATTTTCCAGATGAATAACGAGCTAGGATTTTAATACCCTATTCACCTTTGTCCCAGTTAATTGTTTCATAGACCATCTTTACTAGTCATTGTTTTGTAATATCATGACGAGCCTAAACTCTGGTTCAACACCTCTATAACATAGTCCTAACTTTGGGACCCAAAAAATTATCCCCCCAAAGTATAACCATATAAATTTTTTTTAATTCATACATGTTCATCAAAGAAAATAACTAGTATTCATTATCTAATTTGAAAGTTATAGTAGAAACTTAACAACCATGACAACTTACAACAATGAAGGCAGTCTCGTTTTACCAAATTTCAAATAATTAGCCTAGACTAAAAAAATTTATTACGACCTGTCATCACCCTAACCATAACCAAAAATTAGGGTTGCTGTTGTAAATGAAATTGGTATATAAATACATTAAAAAAAAAATTTGATGTCCAAATCAATATAACAAGTAGGCATTTCATCATAATTTCAAGTTGCTAACGAATTTTGATAGAGAGAACAAAAGTTCTAATCCAGGGTTTTAAGAATACCTGAGTTCAAATCCTGAGTTGAAAATGGCCAAGGGGCGTAGGATGTCAACAATAATTGACAGGGTGGAGAGATTGAGTGGTAGCAGATGGAGCTGAAGAGGGAGACGACGATGAGATTGGGTTAGAAATGCAGAGTTGAAGAGAGTGATGGAGAGAAATGAGCGAATGTGGGAGTACGATAGATTTTAATTGGGTTTAAGTTGTGCGGCCCACTGAGGTCGCAGTTACAAATTGCAGCTTCTGTGGACTTGAAGTCGTAGTTTATTGTTGTGGTCTCTCTTTAACATGTTTAACATGAGAATCTACTTTCTCTGTCTTCATACTTTGGGATATAGTCGCAATTGCAAACTGCGACAAGCCTGTAATACATGTCGCTATTAGAAGTTGCAGCCTAAATATATTCAAGGCCGCAATTTGCAGCTGCAACCAACATATACTAGGACACAACCATGAACTGCATAGAAAATGCCGCAATTTCCAACTACGACATTGGTTATGAAAAAAATGAATTGTAGCCGTACTTACCAACTGAGACAACAACAAAAAATTGAGAAGAAGCCGCAGAGCCCATCTGCAGTCTCAAATACGTTGCAGCCGCAGTTCAAAACTGCGGTTTATGCTAACGTGGCAAAAGACCACACATGAAAATATTTTGGTGAAGAGCCCCTTGTAGAATATATTTTGAAAATGAGAATTATTTTGGGAAAAATATTCCCTAAATTTCCTATCCTCACTCTTCGAGAAATCCTAGCCCACCCCTCACCAAAAATTTGCCAGAATTTTCGCTCCCGCCGGTGAGTAGACGCCATCATCGCAAGTGATGAGAAAGCCCCTCCTTCTACATATGCTTGTAACCACTAGAGATCTTGGTTCTTAATAGATGATGGTGCTAAGGTTTAATTAAATCTGAAAGATGTGGTGAGATTTGGCAAGGGGAAGAGCAGTTCATTGGTTTCCGACCGCTGGCGGCCGTCCGCCATGCAAATTTGGTTTGGGTTAGCATTTTGTTTTTTAAAGGGTAGAAGCTGAATTAATTAAATAAACTAAATCTTAATTTTTAATTAAATAATAAAATTAAAATATAATGTTGCATCTGGTAATGTGTGCCACATCATTTTTTATTTTTTTTATTTTATCATAACATGCCACATTATTTTGGTTCAAAATTTTTAATATACTAGATTTGCCCGTGGACACGTGCCTACGGCATGTCTTCGAAACGATACAACATATGAAAGTTGTAAACAGTAAAACAACAATTATGTAGCTCAAGTTTGAATAGTAAAACAATAATTTGTTGTAAATAAAAGTCCATGTTTCCATTAGTATATGTTGAAAAATAATTATAAATGGGGTGTAAAATCCAACTTCTTAGAACTTTGAATATGGAAAATGATGAAATTTAACTGTTGATGAGATATTTGCTATTTTCAATGTAACATGAGCAATAAAAAAATGCATAATAAAACTGAAAATTTACGAACCTGAAATCTGAAAATATAAATTTCTGAGCAAATAGTGAGAGAGAGAGAGAGAGAGAGAGAGAAATAAATAAATAAATAAATAAATGAGTTGTTTTGGGGGAAATTTGAATTTGAGTTTTGGGGGGAAACTTTTGGGCGGGAAAATATGTTTTGTGAGGTCAGATCTGGACCATTGATTTCAGCCCTATTGAATGAGAGCCGCTTGATAACTTTCTTTGTGTTTTATTATATAGATTGTTAGTGTCATAGTATTATTGGTAAACTAAGCATCTTTTGAATATCAATTTTAATGGATTTTTTATATGATGCAAAACTTCTTGTAACTCTCAAATTGTAACTTATTTTTGACTACCTCTTGATTTCTAGACCATTAGATTATTAAATACTCGTTAAAAAAATTATGAAGGTATTTTTGTAAATATTAGAAGATTTTGGTAATTTTATAACTCATAAAATTTCTCTCGCATTCTTTCCACATCAGACTCTCTTTTTTTCAATTTTTCCTCCCAATTTAAATGTGTTGTGATTGTGTGACTACCGATTAAGTTGATGCCCACATATTAAGATGACAGCCCAAATCTACTTATTCAGGGGGCGACCTAACCACACTACCAAACTCTAACCCTAACTTTCTCCTATTTATATATGTTATGAATGAAGAGTCACAATACTTGATCTTGGCTATACCTCTCTATTTGTCTCTTTTTTCGTAATACGTTATCAGCAGAATGCCTTAAGGAGCTCTAGGCAGCTGGTTTAACCATGACAAGAAAGGTTGTTGGAGTTGTATCAACTGTTGATGGTCATCTAAGCTTTGCAAACGTAAGTCCCGTCACTTAAGATGAATGTTCTCCGTACTTTGTTTGGATACTTGAATGTTCTATTTGGTTGGGTTTATTCTTGCTTAGATCTTTGTTTGTTAGCATCTTTGATTTCATGGAATCATGTTACTAAAGTCATGTTAGATTAATCAATCAAATTATTTTTTGTTGATATTAATCACTTTATTTTTTGTTTTTAATGTCGATGAATTTTGTGAATTTTTCAATACAATTTTTTTTTTATCAATTCACTTCTAATTGGATTTAACTATGGATAAGACTCCAATAATGTTGATGTATACATGATCTTTGTTTATTAATTTTAAATTTGTCCAATTCCAAATAACCTTATGCATAATATATTTTTGTTGTTATTTCAATCAAAAGATCATTAGGTTTATCCAGCAATTAGTTACATCCCACCCTCACCATCTCCTCCTCGAGCACCAAAGAAGTTTGCACAACCCACAGCAAAAATGTCTCTACTGAACGAGTTAGGCAAATCAACACACCTATAACATCCCCAGTATGCTAATGGAGTAAAAACAGAGGTGCATGCATCATGAACAATAAAATATAAGTACAAAACTAAAAGATTTTAACTTTCCTTGACCTTAAACTTCACTGCATAAACATTTACATTTTAAGCAGAATGTGGTCCAGCACCTACGGAATAGATATCATGTCTAGGGATCATTAGTGTAAACACAAAGATGTATATTCTGGGCTGAGACATGAAAAACATTTAAGAACATTGATTATCACTTTTAAGTATAAACAGCATCAAACATAACCACAAAAAGAACTGAGGAGACAATACCGACCAAATTATGTCGATAATTTTATAATATCTCAAATGTGTGCCAAAGATAAAAAAAATTTAAATTTTCTGAAGTACTGATTGTAGTCAACAAGTAGGAGAACATGAAAGAAATATTTGAAATGACTTATCATATGAGAAGCTAACCCTAATAACTAACCCACTTTCACTAATTATATAGCCAAACGACCCAGCCGCAAAAAAATTTAGCCAAACAACCCACTTTTATAAAATATTATATCTAACTAACCCTATTAATATAATAACCTTAAAACCAAAATTTTATATATAACCCTACTTTAGAAATTATAAACTATAATACATTTTATCCTTATAAAAGCTGGAAAATTCACAGAAAATAAAGAAACTAAAATTAAAAAATCTTTCAAAATTCAAGATTAGATACATTGATAAAAGATTAACAGAAAGGAAGCATATTGCTAATAAAGAAATATTAGAATACTTGTTACTAACAAGAAAAGTAACTAATCAACTACCTAAAGAAATACAACGAGATAGTATATAGAGTATTAGATTACAGAAATGAAGAAGCAAGTTGGTATTACCAACAACTATTAGCATACAAAATAACAGGCTAAGTATGGCCAATGAAGCAGTTGCATTAAATCCTAACATAACCCCAAAAATTTATATGATAAACATAAAAGAGTTGGAAGAAGATTACAATGGTCCTGAAATTGTAGGAGACATAAGAAAAGATTTAAAAAACATAAATAAAAATATAAAAGAATTAGCTAGATATATAACTGACTACCCAGAAGAAGAATTAGGCATAACAGAAGAAGGTAAGAAGAAGTTAGAAGCAATAACAAAACATAATATAAATATTTTGGAAATAGAAGATTAAATGGCAAATCCTAACCCAGTAGAAGTAGAAGAAGCCTTGAAAAATCTAGACATAACAAATGAAGAAGTAAAAATGGACCGAGATAAGATTATAGCAAAACCTTCTGAAATTCCAAATGACATGTACGAAATCTTAAAGCCACCACCTAACAAAAAAAACCTTAGCATTTACCATGGAAATGGCAAAACACAAAAAGAAGAATGCAGCTAGGAAGAGACAAAGAAAAGGAAACCCCAAAATATGAACCTACAGAACACTACGAAAAAGGAATAGCAGGGAATTGAGAATGGTTAGGCCTAGACTGCGTAAAAGACGTAGATAGGATAATTGAAGAATGGGTAAAAGCCTCACTAATAGTAGGATTTAGGCAAAATCTTACAGGAAACGCATTTTAGAAATTTATAGAAGCCACATTTATAGGTGTAGTAGCAAAATGGTGGAATGGATTAAAGGAAGAAGAAAGAAATACTATAAGAAATCAAGACCAATTGATGATAAAGGAACTGAAGAAACCTCAGCACAACGAACCTTAGGTCTAAACGAAATAATTACGAATTACGAGATAGCAATAAGAATAGAATTCAGTGTATACGATATAGGAGAAAAACACACTATATACAAAAAGAACCAACTAAGATGGAGACAAATCAACTTAGAAATATGCGACATGTGTTATTTTGAAAACTATGCTTGTGAATTTAGAGAATATTTTCAAGATAGTTATTACACAAAAGAAGAAAGGAGTCCAATCCTAGATTCATTCTTTCTAAAACTACCTGATCAATGGAGTATAAACATATATAGTGCATATATAGGTGAGAAAGTAAAACCAGAAGTAGACACTTTAGGGTGTAGAACACAATTCGTAAAAGATTATAGGAATAAAATATGCCAAGATGCTAGAGCAACAATGAAAAATTATTAAACATATAAACAAAGAATTTGTTGTGAAGATACAAGTACGAATCATTGGGGATGCAATGATAACTATAACTATACAAAGAAGAATAATCACAAATTCCAAAAATATAAACCAAAATATAGAAAAACTTTTGAGAGATATAAAAAACCCTATAAAAATACTTTAAAAGAATGAATAAAAATAAAAAAAGATAGTATACGAAAAATCCTAAAAAGTATAATTGTTACATATATGGAGAGGTAGGCATATATCACCCAATTGTCCTAAAAGAATGAAAAAAGAAAATGTAAAATACGTAGAAGAAATTGAAAAATGAATAACATAAATTACGAACCCATAGAATATGATGAAGAATGGTCAGAAATAAGTGAAGATGAAGAAAAAATGGTAATGGAAGAAGATAGTGGAAGTAGTGAAGGTGAAACAGAAGAATGTGAAATAAACATGATGACAGAAATAACAGAAATAGGAGAAACTTCAGAAAGAGAAGAAAACAATGAAGAAGTAAGAGAAAGAATGTGCTTTGACATACAAAAATACGATAAAATAAGCCAGACCAAATTAGATATAAATCCAAAAGAAATATTTAAATTACCAAGATTCGAAAGAAAGAAAAGTACCATCATAATAGCTAGGAATAATAAACAACCTATAGATATTGAACAAGCACAAGGAAGAAAACCATAATTCCATTAATAACCGAAAGAATAATAAGACAAGAGATGAAAAAAATAAATGAAAAAACCAGGAAAATATTAAGACACATACGTTTAGGAGCTGTACAAATAATAATAAAAGCCTATTTTAAGGAAGGGATAAATACACCCCTCGAAATATACCTAAAGGATGATAAGATAATATCAAGCACACAAGATGCCTTAATAGGAATAGTATAAGGAAACCTAATGTATCAAAAGATAAAGTTTACAATAAAACCTAATTTCTCTATAAGCATGATAGAAGAAAATAAAGACAAAAGCCTAGTCATGTATCATAGGTTATCAGGAATAGAAATGATAGAAAAAAGCAAAGTTATGAGTATACAAATAAGAAATATTTATGCTTTCACTAGCAAGTACGAAGTAAAAAATAGAAATACAGATAATTTTAAAATAGAGCCCTTATTCAGTGAAATTATAAGATACAAAACAGCTAGAGAAAACCATGAAATAACTATACCAAATTATATAGAATTCGACTTTAATAAAGCAAAAGAAACTGCAAAAGAAAAAGCACCACAAATAATGTTCGAAAAGAGATCACTATCAATAAGAAATAAACAAGCATTGGAATTAATATCAATAATAAATACATTAGAACACCTAAACAATAACCAATTTAAAATAGAAATAAAATATTATGACAATGGAAAATGGAATAAACAAATAGCCTTAGTAGATACAGGAGCTACTAATTCACAAATTAAACAAACAAATGTAAAAACCACTGAATTAATAACATTAGAAAACCCATATCACTACCTAGACTATTACAATAATAGACATCCAATTGTACATAAAATTATACTACCACTAAGGATAAATGGTAAAAAGGAAATGTTATTATACTTACACATAGACCCAGAATACTATGTTAAGCAAATGCTATTAGGAACTGACTTCCTTATATCAGTACAACCTTACTCAATTCAAGAAAAAAAATCAAAATAACAGTAAACGATGAAACTATGGTAATAAATAGAATATTTGACAAATGAATCCATTAAGAGCAACAAAAAATACATTATACATTCTAACAGAATTTGTTTACAAAGGATACAAATCAAGAAACTATCACAGTCTAATAGATACCGGAGTAGGCACTAGCCTATGCCGCGAAAATATACTACCAAAATTGAAACAAGATGGATATAATAAAAAAGCAATAACTAGATTAACTGGACAAACTATCATACTTGACAAATATCAACAAAATGTTAATGTACAAATAGGAAGTTACATACTGAAAATACCAATAATATACCAGTTTGATGATATGAATAATGATGTACTCTTAGGAAATGATTTTTTCAAACAATACTATCCTATAACCATATCACATAAATCAGTCGTATCTACAACACCCTGTAGACACCAAGCAATAGCAATTAGAATAACCCAATCTTATTCCATAACTGACTTGCCACACATCAGAGTTTCTTCAAGCTAGCGTGGTGAATATCACTATTTACCAAACAAAACTAGAATACAACAAGTTTAAGAAACAACTACAAAAGAAATTTTACAAAAATAATTAGAAGAGCTGTACGGAGAAGACCCTTTGGCAAAATGGAACTTAAGTAAACCCACAGCACACATAGAGTTAATAGATAAGAACAAAATAATAAAAATTAAACCTATAAGACATACTCCAACGGATCTAGAAGAGTTCAAAATACATATAAAAAAATTAAAACAAATATAATTACATAAGAAAATCACAAAGTCCACGTTCATCACCAGCATTCATAGTAAGAAAGTATTCAGAAGAAGAAAGAGGTAAATCTCGAATGGTAGTAAATTATAAGGAACTAAATAAAAATACTAAGAGGTTTGGATACCCACTACCAGACCTGCAAATACTATTTAACACAGTAAGAACAAGAAAAATATGTTCGAAATTTGATTGTAATTCAGGATTTGATCATGTAAAACAAACAGAAGATTCAAAACTTTTAACAGCATTTAGTACACCTCAGACTTTTCCTAATGTCCTAAAATAAAAAAGAGAAGTACAATCTATAATAGGGTTACTAAATTAAACAAGAGGTTACATACCAAATTTATCAGCGAAAATAAATTTGTTACAACAAAAACTGAAAAAATTTAAGAAATGGGAATGGACCCCAGAGGATGAAGAAAAACTTACAATATTAAAACAACAAACTTAAGAATTACATAAGCTAAGATTACCTGTTAAAGAATGTTCATGGATAATAGAAACAGATGCGTGTGAAAATAATTGGGGAGCAGTATTAAAATTCATTAAAATAGGTGAAGAGGAAGAAAGACTAGCCAGATATACTAGTGGACCATTCACACAGACCCAACAGAATTACCACATAAATGAAAAAGAACTACTAGCAATCTTAAAAGCTATAAAAAAAGTTTGAGTTATTCATAATACATACAAAATACACAGTAAGAACAGACAATACACAAGCAAAGAATTTGATTAACTAGATAATAGACCCAACTATAGCAAATAAAAGGTTGATAAGATGGCAAATGGAGTTAGTGTAACACCCCGCAAAATTGAAAATGACAATTTTGCCCTTGTAGGTTACGCACGTATATTTTGTACCGTTACTTGTAGTATTTGTAACGTATTTTCATTACATATTGTGATTTCTGACTAATTATGCATTTCCTGTATATTTTATCCTATTTAAAATCAACTAAAATATTAAATTTAAATCTCTGAGTTTTACGTGCTTTTTATATGTTTTTGATGCACGTATCGATTATGTGTTTCTACTGCTACGCGTAATATTTTTTATGTGTTTACATTATTTATTTTAGGTATTCAAATCTATTTTTATAAACGGAAATTTATTTTCCCTTGTTTTGATTTAGAATATTATTATACGTGTTTCCTACGTACGTAGTGATTATGTCGTGAAATATATATAATTAACAAATACATTTGTCTTATATTGTATTTTTATTATCTTTAATATTTTCAGTTGATCAAACCAGATTTCATATTTTTATGTTTTACGTGCGAAGTACGGTTTTTTCGGTGCACATATTTAAGCGTATTTGTTTTCAAAATAAATTTCTGAGTGTGTGTAACATCCCGTAATTTTCAAAAGAGTATAAAAATATATATATAGTATACATATATATATACATATACATATATATATATATATATATATATATATATATATATATATATATATATATATAGGGTAAAAGGGATATGAGCAACTTACTCATTTAGTAAATGAGCAATTGATGATGTGGCATACATGTGATTGGAAAAGCCTTAAAAGGGTTAGTTGTCCAATGTATCACATGCATGCCACATCATCAATTGCTCATTTACTAAATGAGCAAGTTGCTCATATCCCTTTTACCCATATATATATATATATATATATATTATATATATATATATATATATATAAGGTATGAAATATATGCTGGTTTGGTAAAAATGCTAATTAAGTGGAAACATGTGTAAAGAGGAGTATAATGAGAATAGGAGCCCACGGTTTACAAAAGAGCAAAATGCTGCATTTGACTGGTCAGCACCAATAGGATGGCCCACGGCTTTGAAAGGCACTGTTGTGCCTTGAGCTCCTGATGACGTGGCAGAACAAGGGTTGGCCGGTTTTATGCATAATGGGGGAGAGAGTGGGTTGGGAGTTTTGGGAGTTAGGGTTTTGAATAGGTGAAAAAGTAGTTAGAAATGTGAAAGGTTGAGTGGGTAATTAAGGAGAGAGTTATTAGGTGAATAATTTTGCACTTTGGTCCTTTATCTTTTCCTATAGATACCTTAGTGTTCTCTTCTCTTTTCACACCAAAAAGCAAACCAAATAAAAAAGAGAAAAAGAAAGAGAGTAAGAGTGTTATTGTGCTTGGAGGAGTTTTTGTTAGAGAAGAAGGAGCTAGGATTGCTTAGTTGGAGCTAGGAGTTAAAAGTAACCTCTTCTTCTTTATTTGCATCCTTCATAGGAGGTGGGTGGTCTCTATATTTTCTAATTCGTAGGTTGATCATGCTAGAATATGATAATATTAATATAGATTAATTTGATGGGATGTGGGTGTTCTTGTACTTTCTAAAATAGAATATGCATGCTATTATGTTAAATGAGTAGTATAGAAATTTTAATGAGATTATGTAGATCAAATACATGCTTTTATTTGGGTTAAGAAATGTGGAGAATTTTGTTATGATTAATACAAAAATTATCACCATGTTGTTTGCAAATGAGAAAAAAATGAGTTTTTGCCATATATGCATGTTAATTTATAATTATATAAGCAATTATTGAGATTTTCTTTAATGATAAAAAATAATTCCCTCTAAAGAAAATCTGATACATATAATTTCATTTGGTTGTTGGAAATTGCTAGTTGATTAAAATGAAGAAATAAATTTCTTATTCATAAAAGAGAAGAAATAGATTTGAAATTTAGATATATTGTCAAAATATTGATTTTTTTTTATCCATGAGTTACTGTTAGTAAGTAGATTTCAGTCTAAATGAACTATTTGTAAGCTAATGAAAATATTAGATTGAATGAAAATGGAGATTTTATGAAAATAATGGAATAACAGAGAGATTGAACAAAGGCCTATTAGGTGGCTGAATGTCAGTGGGCGCACTTGGCCCTGTGGTCTGGCATTGCGCTGTCTTCTGGTCGGCCTGGGTTCGAGTCTCACTGGCCCAAAGTATTTTGTTTGTTTTGTTTTAAAATCATTCAAAACCCGAAGACTGGCATTTGAAGCTTTCGGTCTGGCTTCTTCTTGACAGCCAAGTCCATTGGACTTGGCGGCTAGCGGGTTGAGCTTTGGGCGCTGGCTGAGTTGGGCTTGGGTTCGAAACTTGACCTCAACATTTTGTTTTCTTTTGGTTTTTGTGGATTTTAAGTGAGTTTTCATGAAAGAAAAATTTGGGAAAAATTCTGTTATTCATATAAATTGATATGGAATCTATTAAAAATAGTTTCAGAATTTTTAAGTACATTTTGAGAAATGAAAAGAGACATTGAGATAGTAAATGAGTTTTTTTTGTATGAAAAATGTGGAATCTAGCCACCCTGTTTCATTAATAAGAAATTAACAAAACAAAATCAGAGTACTAAGCCTAAACCAACAAAGCAAAAGTACATAAACTCCACCCTAAAACATGGGGGGGTGGACAAAATAGAGATAGAGTAGCCACTAAGAAATACATTATATCCCCTCAACAAACCCTGGGGTGGTGGGTATCTAAGATACCAGAAGCTGGCTATGAATCGATCGTCGGACCGATCTTGTCACGCCCCGCTTCCCAAAAAGAATACAGGAATACGGATACGAGAAAAAGGCCCAGCGAATGATTTTCATTATCCATAAGCTGTTCAAGAAATCTTTACAACATTCACAAGAATCATCAGAGTCGGAAGCAAAAAAATCAACCACATGCACATAATGAGCCAAAATACCAACAAGAATACTTGAAACTAAATGTATAAATCTCAAATAGTCATGATCTGAATAAACAAATATCTTGGGTCACATTGCCCAATACAAGAATAAATCCAAGTCTCAAAATACAATATTGTTCAAGCAAGCTACAAGAAATAATAATAATAAAATGTAGCACTAATACTTCATGTCTCTGATACCATCTGGAACCTGTTCTCCAAAATCTGCAATTCAACGAATGCAGGAAAGAGAAAAAGAGAAAAACAAGTACCCGTCAATTGCAAGTTACGGGCCACTTATAATGTAGGGTACAAGTACATGAGGAAACTAACTAGCAACGTGGTATAAGTATGATGTCAACATAAAAGACTAGCATGGCAAAGTGAACAAGTGTCCATGGTATAAATCAAGTGTCAAGTAATCAAGTATCATGCAAACATGCATCAAGTGTCAAGTATCATGTAATCATGTATCAAGTGTCAAGTTTCAAGTCTCATGTTTCATGTAGTCAAGTGTCGAGCAAGCATGTATCATGTTCAAGTATCATATTCAAGTATGTATCATGTCTTGTAGTGATTACTATCTAGGTAGCACTTCATACAGCCCACTTTACATGGTTGCTACAACAAACAGTTTCGATTTAGATTTCATAGTGGACCATAGAGGAAAGTATACTCGGGAATAAGTCAAGTAATCGAGCTCCAAGCTCCAAGTATCATGTATCATGTAATCACGTGTCAATTTGTGCAATGGAAAGTATCGTGTCTTGCGTGCAAGTATCAAGTAATCACGTGTCAAGTAATCACGTGTCTTTCATGCAAGTATCAAGTAATCACGTGTCAAGTAATCACGTATCAAGTAATCAAGTATCAAGTATCAAGTAATCATGTAGGATCAGTAGATCCCCTTCCGAGTACACATTTCTGAATTATCCACTATTAGATCTGTCCCTTAAACCCCGGCTTGGTTATTTATTATTAATGTCAAACAGGCATGTACATGTGCAAAATATATCAAGAATAACATGTCATGGTCATGTGACAAGTGCAAGTTGTAAGATAAACATGTACGAGTGCAAGATATCTCATAAAAGAATAAAATAGGCAAATCTCAAGTTCAGGACAGTAAGACCATACTGTAGTAAAACAGTGATTCCCAGTGTTACAGGCATGCAAACCTAAATCCGTTGAAACGTATAGAAAATAGACTCCCAACCGAATCCAGCGAGTGTAAATAAGTCATATATTAATTCACAAAAATATAGTTCAAAACTGATTTGAATACAGAAAATAGGTTCAGTCCGAAATCAGGAAAACGAATTCAAGAATAGAAAAATAGCTTGAAAACAAATTAAATAAATCCACAAAAAATCTGGGGTATTCCCCTATATGTCCAGTATCTAAATATAAAGTTTCATAATTTTCCAGTAAAATTAGATCAGTTATAAAAAATAAGGAAACATCAATAAACGAGAGTTTGGAAAATCTGGAATTCCCAACACTGCTGTACGAAAACTATGATATCTCGCAACCAATGAAACGAAATCCAATTCCGCCAAAGGGATATGAAAATAGATAAAATATACTAACTTTCATATTTCTCAAATATTTTTCGTACAGTAAAAGGAATCAGGGTGAAATACGATTCTTTACAGAACAACAAGTAAAATACAGCATTTATAGTTTTCATAAACGAGCATGAAACGACACAAAAAATGCATCAGTAAAACTCTCTAAAATCCTGGGTAATCCCTAACTAGATAAAGAAACGCTGACTGAAGTTTTGGGTCAAAATAATATATCTAGCATCAGTATCAAAATCATTTAGTCATCAAAATCATCGAAAAACAAAATCTGGAAAAGATCGACACCTCTGTAGTAAAACAGTCATAACTCACTCATACAAAACGAAATCAAGCAAGTTTAGAGGGATTTGAAAATAGAAGAATTTCTCTAAAACTCATGTTTTATACCGAAATTAAGATACTGACTTGAAGAAGGTCCAACACAACAAACAAAACAGATCAGCGACAAAATACAGATTTTTCCTTTTAACAAAACTCAATATATATTATACAAAACTTGTTTAAAACAGAACAAAACATGAAATCGAGTCTACCAAGTGTCCAAACATCATGAATTAGGGTATCTAGCATGTCCACACCAAATATATTACATGGATCTTAACCAAATCACGAATTCTCACAAAGGTCTCACATACATGGTCAAAATCAAGAACGGGTAAAACCTAAGTTATTTCATGTCAAAGTTTATGTCGTGAATCATCTATGGTCAAGTTTTCACAATAGAGACAAAATCCATTAAGAATAACACAAACAAGAGTCGTCTCTAGACCCAACTACACTATATGTAGTATTTTTGACTTGTATCAAACAAATGAATTGGAGTACAAATTACTTGTCTTAACCGAAGATGAAGAACGATGAAAATCAAGAGTAATGAGCAAAACCCATGAACGAAAATTCGGGAATGAATGAATCCAAGCAAACTCGAGCAAAAATCTCCACGCGAACAAATCTCCAAAAGCGAGATGATAATTGTGGCTTGCGTCCACAAGAGAACACCAAGAGAGAGAGACGATGGAGTATGTGGTGGTGTAAGAGATGGTCGGCCAAGGGATGAGGGCTTGGGTGTTGGGGTGTTGCTGGGAGGGGTAGGGGCTGTCGGGGTGTGCACACAGGCCGGATGTAGGGTCGGCCTGGGGTGCTGGCCTGGGGTCGGGTTTGGGGTGTTCGGCTGTAGGTGGGCAGCGCAAGCAAGCGGGAGAGAGAGGGAGGCATGGTGAGAAGGGTAGAGTATTAGGGTTAGGTTTGTGTGAGGGAGGGCGTATTTATATGGAGGGATTAGGGTTAATAATATAAGTTGGGTTAATGGGTATTGGGTTGTGGGTAATTAGGAGGAGTAGTAGGATTTGCTTTAATGGGTTTCAAATAGGATACAAATAGGATTGTGGATGTTAATTTGGCTTTGGTAATCTTATTAGGGATCAAATAATAGGATTGGGAATAGGATCACCACCAAACACCACCTATCACACCCAAGAACAAAAATAAAACGGACAAGAACAAAATGAAAGGAAGAACAAAATAATGAGGAACGAAACAAAAGAGACAACCAATCAAACACAAAGAGCTCAAGATGAAATAAAACGAATATATATTGAAAACTACTCCAATATACGGTTCAGAAAAAATATAAGAGAGAAAATACATTAAAACGAAAAATACACTTCAAAAATACAAAAATGAAAAACAGGGGTTACAATCCTTCCCACCTAATAAGAAGAATTTCGTCCTCGAAATTTTAAAAAAAAGATACATGGGGTAACCCCAAAACCACCAAAAGAACAAAACAAAACTACCCAAACAAATGAGAAAATTTCTGCTGAATCTCCTCCTCCAGCTCCCAAGTTGACTTACCAGGCGAGTGAGGATTCCAAGCAACACAAACCAACCTGATGACTTTGTTCTTAAGAACTTTCTCCTACTGATCCACAATAGCAACTGTTGGATCCTGTAGGCAAGGTAAGAAACACTAGAGGGGGGGTGAATAGTGTTTTATAAAAAATAATTGCGGAATTGAACTTTTCTTCAGACCAGTCGACTTGAAAAGAGAAACCAGTCGACTAGGGCAACAGTTAAGAAGAGTATTTTAAGACGAGTCTGATAAGTCGACTTATAGAAGACACAGTCAACTTACCAGACAAGTTTTCAGAAAGAAAGTAGTACAACTCTGACCAGTCGACTTACAAATTGACACAGTCGACTGCCCCAGACAAGTTTCACAGAGAATTTAGAAGGCAAGAAAATGAAATGCAAGTTCAAAGAGATACAACTACAAAGTACACACAATGTATCCTGGTTCGGTTCTCCCGACTTACATTCAGTCCCCAAGCAACCCACTTGAGATTTTTCACTATTCTTGAAAAAATTACAAGAATACCCTACAGCGCTAGACAACAACCTTGTCCAACCCGTAGTCCTTTCTCACAACTAGAGAAAGCAACCCACTCTTCCACCAAGAGTGAAAACCTGACTCTACACCCTAGAGCCTTAATCTCCAACCGAGAGGAACCACTCTCACAATTGGAGAGTGAAGAACAACAAAAAAATGTTACAATCAACCTATAGCCTTGTTGTGAATGTGATTTTGTACGTGGGTATTAGGTCAACTTTCGAAATCAGTCTAAAACGAAATCACTGTTATGCTAGACTGATTTCAGAGAACCAAGACTTAGAAAGTGAATGCTTTTGAATGTTTTTTCTTGTTAAAACCAAAAGCTTGAGAACTTGAGACACAAAAAGCTTGGAAATAAGTTGTTAACCTTTTCCAAGTGATTTCTACACTTTATTTATCGAGTTGGAATCACTGGACGTTGAGAATCAGTTGTACCAATTTTCAACCAACGAAATTAAAACTTTTGAATTCGAAAAAATCAAGTTTTCAAATCAGTAAACTATCGAAATGACTTGAACAGTCGACTGGGTTGCCGTTATGAGTTGACTGATCAGAAGTTGAATAAGTTCAGACAGTTTCATACTAGGACAGTCGACTGGTGCCTTATGGCGGTCGACTGGTACTTAACAGCTGAGCTTTTTCAATCTTGTTTTTATCTTTTTAAGTTTGAAAAACGCTCAATTATTTTAAAGACATGTGTGAGTGTGTGTGACATGGCTATTACAGAATTTCTAAGACTCAAAGAAATAAAAAGTTACAATTGTTTATCAGACACTTAATACAACATTTGAAGCATAGGTCTTATCTTGAGTCTTGAGTCTTGAGATGGAGATTTTAGCCTTCGTCTTTTTCGTTGAAGTTGGCAACCTTGTAGCTTTCTTGATCAATTAGCTATAAGTGCTTTGTTTGTAGCTTCGCTTGATCAACTTGCTTTGAGAACCTTGTAAACCTTGTTAGAATATATATCCTGTAATATTTAAGAAGTAGCACAATAATTTTGCATTATGTTGTAATCATCAAAATCAAGAATCAACATTCTTTCCCTTTTTGATGATGACAACACAATAGCTTACAATAATAGGAATAAATATTACAAGTGCTCACATGCTCCCCCTATCAAATGTACAACATGCATAGGTGTGAAAACATGCACAAAAATATGCACAAAGATATGTATCACCAAAACATAACAAGATATGTATCACCAAAACATAACACAAAGCAACATGCAACATTAAAATTGTAGCTTATATTTTCTCCCCCTTTGTCATCAACAAAAATGGAGAAAAAAATATTCCTCACACAAAAATAATAGTAAGCAAAATGTCATTCATATAAAAAAGAGTAGTCTTAGTTCAAACGATTACCGAACAGATAGAAAATGCTAAAATAAGTAGGAAATACATGAAAAATATGAAAATAGTAGCTCATCAATCTTTATCATCTTCATCTTGTTCATCATGAGAGGGAGGAGGAAATTGAGTGGTGAATAGGTGGGTAAGATGAGAAATATTTGACTCAAGAACATCTTGACGATCCATGATATAATTGACAGCATGATAAATACTGCGAGGATCATCAAAATCTGCTCAAGGAAGAGAGGGACTAGAAGCAGAAGACCGACGAGCTGAAGTAGCTAAGGAACAGGAGGGGAAGTCCTAGAAGTAGACCTAGGTGGAGAAGAGAGAAGCTTCAGGCATGCTAAATTTGCACGATCAAAAGACTCATAGTGCCTTACTACATTGGTCTCTGCATCGAGATCGACATCATAAGCACAAAAGACTTGAGTAAGAAGGGCACCAAAAGGAAGAAATGATGTATGAGCCTTATGAAGCCTAGAAAAGATGATACGACCCCAATTTTTATTAATTTTGCCGAATATTGCATACAGAGCTTGTTGTAACTCCATGGAGTACTGATCATAACTCCCTGTTTTGGGAATGATATTGTATGATAGTATGCGTGCAACAAGTTTTGTAACAGGGGTAATGGACCTATTTGTCATAGGGGGTCCATGATTTGGCAAATAAATTTTAGATAAAGTGGTGGCATCGTCCATCTCAATTTCTCCTAAGTCAAGCACTTCATCATCTAAACCCAAAATAAGGTTGATTCTTTTGGAGGTGAGTTTCCTCTTCTTATTTTTGACAGAGGTATAGACGAAAATCTCACTACCATCATCCGATTGGACAACTTTCATATTTATATAAAACAAATAGATGAGTTGAGAGTAGTAGTAGGGTTGATTTTCTAAAGACAAAAACTCATAAAGACCACAATGTTGAAACAAAGATATGAGATTAAACCTATCAAGATCGGAAAATTTTACAAACCGACCCGGAAAAATCATAATGGAACATATGATGTACCATTTTTCAACATGGTCGGGACATCTAAGATGTTGGATATAGTCCCTAGAAGATGAACCCTCCTCTACATGAGATGTTTTTGATCTCTTAGGAGCCATAAGAAACAAAACTTTCAAATAAAAAGAGGGCAGGAAGTATACCAATAAAGAGACTCTAGAAGAATCAAAAGAGCTTCAAGTGGACTTGAACACTACAAGAAATCAGAGGAGTTGGATCTTCACAAGACTGGAAATTGACAGCAGCAGCAGTAGTCGACTTATCTTCTTCAGATTTGGGAGATAACAATAAGGTAAAAGTGAAAGGAAGGGGGTAGGTTTAGGGTTTTTACACAGAAATGTATGGCTGAGATCAAAGAGAGGGATAGAAACGGCTCAGATATGGTCAAAGAACAGTAAAAATGTGAACAGTCTCCTCAAAAGATGTGCCAAAATTTGAATTTTAAGAAAACTGATTCGCGACAGTCGACTGATATTAAGAGGCAGTCGACTTAGTCGAGAGTCAAAAAGAAAATTAATACTACTGGTCAGTCGACTGGTTACTAAGCACAGTCGACTGTTCAAAGCATAAAACTTAGACAAAAATTTGAAAAAGATACTTGGCAGTCGACCGAACAATTCTTGTAAGTCGACTTACAAAAGAAATTCAAGGAACAACATGAAAACTACAAATCCCTAGTTCTCTTCTTAAGGTGGTAAAGGTGTCTTCCTTAAGAGGTTTGGTAAAAATGTCAGCTACCCGTTTATCAGTAGAAATAAATGTCTAAAGAAATGTCTCCTTTTAAAATATGATCACGTAAAAAATGATGTCGAATATCAATATGTTTCGTACGTGAATGTTGAACCAGATTTTTAGATAAGTTAATGGCACTGGTATTATCACACATTGTTGAAGGATTTTCAAAGGAAATACCATAGTCTAATAAGGTTTGTTTCATCCACAAAATTTGGTTACAAGCCAAACTTGCAGTGATATATTCAGCTTCTGTAGTAGATAGGGATACCGAATTTTGCTTCTTACTGCACCAAGAGATTAGTGAATGTCCCAAATAGTGACATGTCCCACTAGTGCTCTTGCGGTCAGTTTTACTACTGACAAAATCTGCATCACTATATGACAGAAGTTGAAAATTATCGGTGCGTGGATAAAATAGACCATAATCTGACGTGCCTTTAATATATCTTAAAATGCGTTTCACAGCTTTTAAGTGAGACTCTTTAGGACTTGACTGATATGTAGCACACAAACATACACTAAACATAATGTTCGGTCTACTAGTAGTTATATATAAGAGTGAGCCAATCATACCTCGATAGAGTTTCTGATCGACACTCTTACCTAATTCATCTTTGTCAAGGGTAGTGGTAGTAGCCATAGGTGTGGTCTTACTACTCGTGCTATCCATGTTAAACCGTTTAAGTAATTCCTTAGCATATTTTCCTTGATTAATGAATATGCCATTATGTGACTGCTTAATTTGTAGTCCAAGGAAATAATTGAGTTCACCCATGTGACTCATCTCAAACTCGTTTTTCATGGTGTTAGCAAACTCTTGACATAGATTACTATTAGTAGAACTGAAAATTATATCATCAACATATATTTGTATGATTAAAATATCATTCTTAATTCTTCTAATAAACAAAGTAGTATATACTTAACCTTTTTCAAAACCTGTTTCTAAAAGAAAAGTCTTCAATCGATCATACCAAGCACGAGGTGCTTGTTTAAGACCGTATAAAGCCTTTTTCAATTTAAAAACGTGGTTTGGGAATTGTTCATGTTCAAAACCTGGTGGTTGTTTAACATAAACATCTTCCTTTATAAACCCATTAAGGAATGCACTTTTAACATCCATTTGAAAAAGTGTAAAGTTCATAAAACAAGCAAAAGATAATAATATACAAATTGATTCTAATCTAGCAACAGGAGCATATATTTCATCAAAATCTATGCCTTCTTCTTGATTATACCCTTGAGCAACTGGTTTAGCTTTGTTCCTAACAACTTGTCCTGATTCATCTAACTTATTCTTGAATACCCAATTAGTACCAATTATAGTATGATCAGGAGGTCATGGAACTAAATCCCATACATCATTCCTTATGAATTGGTTTAACTCATCTTGCATGGCATTCATCCAAAATTCATTCTCACACGCTTCTTGTATATTTTTCGGTTCAAAGTCCGACAAGAAAGCTGTGTGAGATATCATGTTAACATGTGATCTCGTCTGAATACCATGTAAAATGTCACCAATTATTAAGTCATGAGGATGATCTCTAACTTCAACAAAAGATTTTGGTAAAGTTGGAGACATCACAAAAGGATCAGTTGACTTGACAAGTCCATCAGTCGACTGATTTACAGCAGTCGATTTGACATCCTTATCGGTCGACTTATCCGCAAAACTAGTTTGTTCTAAGGATGTAATTACTTTATTTAAGGGTGATGAATTAGTTTCATGATCTTCAATTAAAGTCAATAAAGACAGAGATTCATCAAATGCAACATGCATGGATTCTTCAATAGTCATTGTTGACTTGTTAAAGATTCTATATGCTTTACTCCTATTTGAGTATCCTACAAAGATACCCTCATTAGATCTAGGATCAAACTTATCTAAATTATCCTTAGTGTTCAGAATAAAACACTTACATCCAAATATTTTAAAGTAAGAGACCTTAGGAATTCTATCAAAAAATAGCTCATAACATGTTTTCTTTAGCTTACGCCTAATCAAAATTCTATTTAAAACACTGTAGCAACACCTTTAGCCTAAAAATACTTAGGTAAATTGCTTTTAACAAGCATGGTACGTGCACAATTTTGCAAAGTCCTATTCTTCCTTTCAACCACTCCATTTTGTGGTGAAGCTCTAGGAAATACAAATGAATGGGTTATACCATTCTTGTCGCAATATTCTGCAAACGTTTCATTTTCAAATTCTCCAACATGATCACTTCTAAGAGTGACTATGGTTAGAGACTTTTGATTTTGAATTCATTTACAAAAATTAGCAAATTCTTCAAAAGCATCATTCTTATGTTTTAAAAAGAAAGTCCAAGTGAATCGTGAAAAATCGTCTACTAAAACAAATACATACCTACTTTTATTTAAAGAAGCAACTCTAGTACGGCCAAATAAATCCATGTGAATTAATTCAAGCAGGCTACTAGTAGAAATTACTTCTTTTGTTTTAAAAGTAGATTTAATTTGTATACCTAGTTGACATGCATCACATAACTTATTCCTTTTAAAGGATAGTCTTGGCAACCCTTTAATTAGGTTGTACTTAGACAATTAAGAGAGATTTTTCATATTCACATGGCCAAAACGTCTATGCCAAAGCCAAGAATTATTATTAGAAGCTACTAAGCACAAATCATTCGAAAACTCATATGTTTTTAAACACAATTCATAAATGTTATTTTTCCTAAAACCTTGAAAAATTATATTTTTCTTGGGAGAATCATAAATTAAACATGCATCTTTTTCAAACATGATTTTATAACCCTTATCACAAAGCTGGCTAATACTTAACAGGCTATGATTAAGTCCAATAACTAATAAGACATCTTCTATTGAGGGGTTAGTGTGCTTACCGACCATTAGGGCTGCAAACGAGCCCAGCCGAGCCGAATATCTTGAGGCTCGAGCTCGGCTCGATTAATGTTGATTGAGCTCAAGCTCGGCTCGAGCTCGTTTCGAGCTCTAATAGTGAAGCTCGAGCTCGGCTCGTGTAAGCTCGCCTAAGCTCGAGCTCGGCTCGTTAAAGCTCGTTTACAAACCGAGCTCGAATCGAGCTTGAGTCAAGCTCGAACTTGGCTCGAAAAAATATGAACCTGACACAATTACTCCAAACATACAGAACTCAAAAACATAAAACAAATAGACAAGAACCAAACATGCTGATTGACTGATATATTTACAAAAAGAAGAATTGGATTTTTTAAACAAAATCCAATATTCTCAAATCTCAAATAGGTTTACAAATTCTCACTCTTCATTTTCATATCCTAATTACATCAAACTTAATATCTGGTGGAGCTTATTTAAAAAAAACTGGACCTTACTTAAAAGAATAGTAAATCCGACTCGTCGTTTAGCCATACATTCCACATTTGTCAAAATAGCAACGGCCCAAAACAATTATTCATTCGCTAAAAATGAGCCATCAAACTCCTATGATACGAGCTTAATTTACACTTCACAATAACCACGTTCATGTGAGTTTCCACCACCGTCTCCTCCATTTGATGATCAAATTAAGGAAAATGTCATGGGAGTTGGGATCTGGAATTTGCTTCATTTGATGGATCCCACCCCGGTGGTCCGATGTTGGGCCAGTCTCCGCGACACCCTAGCCTAACGTACAAGCTCTTCTTTCCTGTCATTCAGCAAACCAACCAAGGATCCATTAATGAATCAAAATAGATAACGGAATAGGCATAACGCATAACCATGATACAAAAGACCTGGGTGGGTGCTCCAAAGAATAGTATAAATATATAGTCGTCATCAGAATTCTGGGTTATCATAAATTTGGCAGAATTATCATATAAAGTAGATTATGAAGTAACTAAGAGACTTGAGCATAAGTAACATTGTTGGGTTTGAAATAGCACCAAATAAACACATACTATTCAATAAAGAAGATAGTTCTATAGACTGCACGCACCTGTAAGCTGCTTAGCTGCTTATCTGATAAGATTAATTGCTGAGACAAGCCTGAGCAACAACTTTAGAATGTTCACTATCCCATCCTCCAAGCTTCACAATCACATCTGCATTGCTATAAGCTTGATTTCCAGCTTGAATATGCTTCTGTGCTTCCTCCTTTGCAGAAGCTTCATCTGCCACCACCCGAGAAGTAATGGTTAGTCAATGCATTATATCACAGATGATTAATAATGACCTCTAGTCCTACAAGCTCTAGAATGATTAACTAGTTTACCAATAAATTTGTCTCAAATGTTCATTATAATATCAACTATGAGAGAAACATGCACATGGATCCCATAATAAATTTTTTGATCATGATGCACATGGATCCCTAATGCCAACACTTGTCTTTTACAAAATTATAATAATATATTTTACGGTTCAGAAAAAGAAATCTGATAGTTGATGAAAATATGTACTATCTCAAGAGAAAAAATATTGGCTAAGCATACCATCCTTTGACTGGCCGCATTAAAAATAGAGAATCCAAGCTCATTGCACCATTAAGATATTTCCCCCTAAAAGAAAAGGAAAAAATACCTATTAGCGAAGGCAGGTGACTCCTATAATCGTTTGAAATATGCTTGCAAATTCAAGTAATCAGAAATGCATATTTCCATAATTTGAAGCCAGCTATCATAATGAGATATCTATCGACTTACCAGTAAGGCCAATTTCCTTCTCAAGATCAGGTGGTGTTAACATATCATAGCCAACAATGGATGAGCCAAACCCTGGAGCATATTCATCAATCAAGGAGAAACACCTTTGAGCAAACAATTCCTGCAAATAACACAGTTAATCATGTGGCACTTTTAGGTGTAGAGCATTTTGTTGCCAATATGCTGATTTAAAGTTTTGAACATAACAAAGAAGGGGAAATAAATTTAGGCCAGTTTAAAATAGACCATACTATTGGAAAGAGGACTGCGAGCCTACGAGCTTCCGACTCCAAGCTTGCGACGCGATGAGAATGAGGATGAGGATGAGAAAGAGGTCGGGACTTGGAAGCATGTCGATGAGGATGAGAAAGAGGGCTGGATGAGGACTTCGGAGTTGGGACTACGCGAACGTCGACTGAGGACTTGCGATTGGGGCGCGACACCGATGGCGATGAGGATGGGGATGAGGATGAGAAAGTGGCAGCTGCAAAAACGAATTAGGGGTTTAGTCTTTTGGAATGGATGAGAAGTGAGTGGCGGTAGGTATGAGTATTGAGTAGTTAACTAGTTATGGGCTCATACTATTAAAGCCCACTGCTGCCTGCATATCTAACCATTCACTTATTTAACACGAGCCGAGCCGAGCTAGTTTGCGAGCCCGTTATCGTGCTTCTTAACGAATAGCTCGCGAGCCTAACGAACCGAGCTAGGCCAAGCTCGAATTCGGCTCGTTTAATTAACGAGCTTGATTTCCAAGCTCGAATTCGGCTCGAGCTCGATTCGAGCCGAGCTTTGACCGAGCTTTGACTGATCTCGAGCCGAGCTACTCGCGAATAGCTCTGTCCGTTTGCAGCCCTACCGACCATACCAATTCCTATGACCTTTCCTTTATTGTTGTCACCAAATCTAACTATTCCACCATCAATGGTTTGTATGGAAGATAGGAGGTTGGCATGACCAGTCATGTGCTTCGAGCATCCGCTGTCAAGTATCCAATGATCTCTCTTAGGTACCTTTAAAATATTCAATGTGAATATGGTACCCTTTTCATTGGGTCCAAAAAAGATTAGTCTGTGGAAAACCAAATCCATGATGAGTTTGATTTTCTACCATAAGCAAAAATAAAATTAGCAGAATTACATACAGTAAGCATATATGAATTAATATAAGCAATTCTATCTTTCGAACTCAGGTTGACTGGAACCCATACCTATTTGCTCTGTCCAGTCGACTTTACAGCACCTTTAAGTCGACTGGGAGGTATTATTGGTCGACTTATCTAAGGTATTTGTCTCGTTGAATGAGACTCAGTACCTCTGGACAGGCGACTGGTGGATAGGTGCAGTCGACTTGTCTGAACTTTAGAATTGCCTTTATCATGAAAACTTATAGTTTTAGGCTTTTCAAAAAACTCATAAAGTTTATGCTTAACACTGGAAATAGATACATGTTTATTTACACTAGTGTTCTTAGAAGAATGATATTTTCAAGGGGCTTTTTAAAACCAAGTCCAAACTTTTGACTAGATTGTACTTGATTTTGAAGAACATCATTTAAATTCTCTTTTCCTTTATTAAATTTAGATACGTTCTTGGATATCTCGTCATAATTTTTCTTTAGAGACTCAAGATACATATTTAAACTAGAAAGACGAGAATTTAAAGATTTTACTTCTTTATCAAGGTTAAGATTCTCTTGAGAAAGTGTTTGATTAACTTTCTCTAAGTTCTTAACTCTGGTCTTTTCTTTTTTAAGTTCTTGAAAAATTTCATTAAAAGCATCAAGTAAATCATTAGAATCATACTCATTACTTACTTGATTTTGAGACGCCATAAAACACACGTTTGCAACTTCGTTTGTCTCATCAATTTCTTCTTCTGACGAAGAATCACTGTCATCCCAAGTTTCTTGGTATGCCTTTTTGTTCTTCACGAACTTGTTCTTTGTGTACTTGTCCTTTTTGAAGTTGGACGCCTTTCCTTTAGATTTTGCGTTCTCTAGTGGAAAATCCTTCTTCATATGACCAGTCTTGTTACACCTGAAACAAGTTGGAGCTTCATTAGATTCCTTAGATTTTTAATTTAACTTACCTTTTCTTAGGAACTTTTTGAACTTTCTCGTGAACATGGCAATCTCTTCCTCATCTTCTTCTTCATCTTCGGATTCCAACATGGCTTTGAATGCTAATATCTTCTTCTTTGATTGTTGTGGTTCGGCATCCTTCTTGCGCTTTTCAAGTTGTACCTCGTAAGCCATAAGATTTTCCACAAAATTCTCAAGAGAAAGTTGTGTTAAATCATTGGCTTCTTCTATGGCAGTGGTCTTCTTCTCCCATTCGGGGGTTAGTGCACGAAGTACCTTTCTCACCAACTCGGCTTGAGTGTATGTCTTTCCAAGTGCCACAAGTGAATTAGTAATGTCTGTGAACCTTGTAATCATCTCTGACACATTTTCATTCTCCTTCATGCGGAACATTTCAAACCTGTGAACAAGAACAGATATTTTAGATTCTTTTACTTTATTTGTTCCTTCATGAGTTACCTCGAGTGTGTGCTAAATTTGATGTGTGGTTGTTGAATTGGACACACGATTGAACTCCTCCTTTGTAAGGGCACAAAATAGTGCGTTCATCGCCTTTGCATTGTTCATTGTTTGGTTCTTCATGTTGTCGTTCCATTGTGCATATGGAATGGTAGGAGCGGTGTACTCGGTCTCCGTCATGTTCCATATTTCATAGTTGATGGACTGAAGGTAGATCTTCATTCTACACTTCCAATAGTTGTAATTGGTTCCATCGAAGAGGGGTGGCCTTTGTGTAGATTGGCCTTCATGGTATTGATTTGCATTAGAAGTAGTTGCCATTGCACTCAACCAGGCTCTGATACCAAGTGTTGGATCCTGTAGGTAAGGCAAGAAACACTAGAGGGGGGTGAATAGTGTTTTATAAAAAATAATTGCAGAATTGAACTTTTCTTCTGACTAGTCGACTTGAAAAGAGAAACCAGTCGAATGGGGCGACAGTTAAGAAGAGTATTTTAAGACGAGTCTGATCAGTCGACTTATGGAAGAGACAGTCGACTGCCTAGACAAGTTTCACAAAGAATTTAAAAGGCAAGAAAATGAAATGCAAGTTCAAAGAGATACAACCACAGAGTACACACGATGTATCCTGGTTCGGTCCTCCCGACCTACATTCAGTCCCTAAGCAACACACTTGAGATTTTTCACTATTCTTGAAAAAATTAAAAGAATACCCTACGGCGCTAGACAACAACCTTGTCCAACCTGTAGTCCTTTCTCACAACTAGAGAAAGAAACCCACTCTTCCACCAAGAGAAACCTGACTCTACACCCTAGAGCCCTACTCTCCAACCGAGAGGAACCACTTTCACAACCCGAGAGTGAAGAACAACAGCAAAATGTTACAATCAACTTATAGTCTTGTTGTGAATGTGATCTTGTGCGTGGCTATTAGGTCAACTTCCGAAATCAGTCTAAAACGAAATCACTGTTATGCTAGACTGATTTCAGAGAACCAAGACTTAGAAAGTGAATGCTTTTGAATGCTTTTTCTTGTTAAAACCAAAAGCTTGAGAACTTGAGAAACAAAAAGCTTGGAAATAAGTTGTTAACCTTTTCCAAGTGATTTCTACACTCTATTTATAGTGTTGGAATCACTGGACATTGAGAAGCAGTTGTACCAACTGTCAACCAACGAAATTAAAACTTTTGAATTCGAAAAAATCATAGTTTTGAAATCAGTAAACTGTCGAAATGACTTGAACAGTCGACTAGGTTGCCGTTATGAGTCGACTGATCAGAGTTTGAATAAGTTCAGATAGTTTCGTACTAGGACAGTCGACTGGTGCCTTATGGCGGTCGACTGGTACATAACAACTGAGCTTTTTCAATCTTGTTTTGATCTTTTTAAGTTTGAAAAACACTCAATTATTTTAAAGACATGCATGAGTGTGTGTGACAAGGCTATTACAGAATTTCTAAGACTCAAAGAAATAAAAAGTTACAATTGTTTATAAGACACTTAATACAACATTTGAAGCATAGGTCTTGTCTTGTGTCTTGAGTCTTGGGATGGAGATTTTAGCCTTCGTCTTTTTCTTTGAAGCTGGCAACCTTGTAGCTTTCTTGATCAATTAGCTAAAAGAGCTTTGTTTGTAGCTTTGCTTGATCAACTTGCTTTGAGAACCTTGTAAAGCTTGTTAGAATGTATATCCTATAATATTTAAGAAGTAGCAAAATTATTTTGCATTGTGTTGTAATCATCAAAATCAGGAATCAACAGCAACTGGCAGAATCTCACAAGTCAAATCCGGCCGAATGGTCAACTCAGAATAGTCGATCACGTGGCTCTCATCTCGGATATATCTCCTGAGTTGTGAGACATGGAAAATATCGTGCACTCCTGATAAAGCTGGCGGCAAAGCAAGACGATAGGTCACCTTGCCTACTTGCTCCAAAATCTCAAACGGTCCAATAAACCTAGGGCTAAGCTTGCCCCCACCACCGAACCAAATGATAGCACGCCACGGTGATACCTTTAGGAAAACATGGTCACCAACACCAAAATCCAAAGCTCTCCGATGGACATCGGCCCATCGCTTTTGCCTGTCCTGAGCTGCCTGCAAGTGCTTCCTGATCTGAACCACTGCATCAACTGTCTTGGTGATCAACTCCGGACCCAACAACTTCCTCTCACCAATGTCATCCCAGCACACTGGTGATCTGCACTTCCGCCTATAGAGTGCCTCGAACGGAGCTACTTTAATACTGGTTTGAAAGCTGTTATTGTACGAGAACTCTACGAGATGCAAATGATCCTCCCAAGACCCACCAAACTGAAGTATACAGGACCTCAACATGTCCTCAAGAATCTGAATAGTCCGCTCTAACTGTCCATCAGTTTGGGGATGAAAAGCTGTACTGTACTTTAATTTACTCCCCAAACTGTCCTGAAGACTCCCAAAACTGAGATCTGAATCTCGTATCCCTGTCGGATACAATACTGACTGGAACCCCATGAAGTCTAACAATCTCTTGCATATACCTCTCAGCTAGGCTCTCAGTAGACTGACCGATACGAAAAGGAATGAAGTGAGCACTCTTCGTCAAACCGTCGACAATCATCCAAATGGCATTATGAACCCTAGGACTTCTTGGCAAAGCGGTCACAAAATCCATAGTGATATGTTCCCACTTCCACTATGGAATAGGAAGCGGTTGAAGAATTCCAGTGGTTCTCTGATGCTCTGCCTTAACCTTCTGGCAGATCAAACACTGAGCAACAAACTGAGCCACAGCCCTTTTCATACCCTGCCACCAGAAATGAAGCTTCAAATTTCGATACATCTTAGTACCGCCAGGATGGATAGAATACGAAGACTGATGGGCTTCCTCAAGCAACCTCTGACAAACATCACCTTCTGGGACACATAATCTAGACCCAAAATGAAGCGATCCATCCGAATGAATAACCATGTCCATCTTGGACCCACACTCAACCTCAGCTCGAAATCTCTGCAACTGTGCATCACTAGCCTGCGCCTCTTTAATCTGATCAACAAGAGATGACTGCAGCAGAAGTACCAAACAACTCCGATCAGAACTCGGCAGCAAAACTCCCAACTCCAACCTCCTCATCTGCTCAATCAGATCCCTCTGCTGAGTCAAGAACATAACTGCTAGTCTCCTGCTCAAAGCATCGGCACCAAGTTTACTTTACCAAGATGGTATTGCAAACCGATGTCATAATCGGCCATAAGCTCCAACCAACACCTTTGCCTCATGTTTAACTCCTTCTGGGTGAAGACGTACTTGAGACTTTTGTGGACGGTAAAGATCTCCACTCGGTCCCCAAGTAAATAATGTCTCCACAGCTTCAAAGCAAAAATTCACTGCCGCTAACTCCAAGTCATGAGTCGGATAGTTCTTCTCATGCGGCCTCAACTGCCTCGATGCATACGCAACGACTCGGCCCTTCTGCATCAAAACTGCTCCAAGACCCTTACCAGAAGCATCACTATGAATTACAAATCCGCCAGAACCATCGGGAATAGTCAACACAAGCGCTGACATCAATCTGTTCTTTAACTTAACAAAAGCTCCATCACACTCATCAGACCAACAGAACTTCTGATTCTTCCTAGTCAACTTAGTCAACATTCCTGCTATCTTCGAAAAATCTTGGACGAATTTCTGATAATAGCCAGCCAAACTGAGGAAACTCCTGACTTCTGAAACTGACTTGGGAATAGGCCAATCCTTCACAACCTCAACCTTGGCAGGATCCACATAAATACCATCACCTGAGATAATGTGCCCCAAGAATGAAATCCTGTCGAGCCAAAACTCGTACTTGTTGAGTTTTCCATAGAGCTGATTCTCTCTCAAAGTCTGCAGAACCACAATAAGATGCTCAGCATGATCTTTCCGATTCTGAGAATACACCAAAATATCATCAATGAAGACCCCCACAAATCTATCCAAGAACTGAGAGAAGACCCGGTTCATAAGACTCATGAATACAACCGGAGCGTTCGTAACTCCGAACGGCATCACAAGATACTCATAGTGCCTGTATCTAGTCTTGAATGTAGTCTTCTGTATATCTGCAGCCTTCACCTTGACTTGGTGATACCCAGAACAAAGATCCAAGTTCGAGAAAACAGCAATCCCACTCAACTGATCAAATAAATCATCAATCCTGGGCAAAGGATACCGATTCTTCATAGTAACTCTGTTCAGTTCTCGATAATCCATGCACAGTCGACGACCACCATCTTTCTTGTAAACAAAAAGGACCGGAGCACCACAAGGCGAAACACTAGGTCTGATGAAACCTACATCAAGCAACTACTGAATCCGCACCTTAAGCTCTGCTAGCTCAACCGGTGCCATCCTGTAGGGACTCTTCGATATCGGTACTGTTCCAGGCTGAACAACAATACTGAATTCCACTTCCCTATCAGGAGGTAAGCCAGGCAACTCATCTGGAAAAACATCCAAGAAAACCCAAACTACTAGAGGTGCATCCTCACAGCCTGAATGCAACTCCATCGCACAAACCTTCTGATCAACTGTAGCTCGGCCAAGGGAAGACTCCCCAGCATGGAACTCAAACTCTACGCGATCTGGAATCCGGAACATAACTTTCTTGGCATGGTAATCAATAATGGCATGTGTTTCACCCAACCAATCCATACCCAGAATAACGTCGAACCCCGAATTCCCAATTACAATCAGATTGGCCTTGAACTCTGCGCTACCAATAATCACGGGACACTGCCTGCACACCCGGGAACAAATGACAACTCCACTACCTGTCACAATGTTCCAAGCCTCTGACATGTTGCTGCACTCCAACTGATGGCGAGCGACAAATCAAGATGAGACAAAAGAATGGGTTGCCCCAGAATCAAACAGAACATGAACAAAGAAAGTGCACACAAGCACAACACCTAAGACAAAAAGCAAAAGACATAAAGAAAAGAATGGTTGAATAGGGGTGAGGAAAAAAAATGCAGATGAACAAACAGAAGGAAATAAAGTAAGGGAAATGAAGAAAAACAGAAAAACAACAAACAATAAAACAATAAAACAATAAAACAAAAGATACCTGCAACCACACCCCCAGCTGACTCAGCATCTGCAGTAGTCAAGTTGAAAGTCTGACCTCTCCTCGAAACAGCGGTCCTCTGACCGATAATCTGCGCTCCGGGGGAAGCGGTGGTCTAACCGGACCACGAGCTGCGGCAACTGGCTAAACAGGACCCTTGGCTGGAGGAGCCAATGACGAGCAGTCCCACACCGAATGATCAGCAGCAACACATCCAAAACAGCGACGATTGGCACGTCGGCAATCCTTGCGCTCATGCCCTAGAAAATGGCAAAAGTTGCAAAACTAACTCTCGGAGGATCCACAATAGAGTAAGGAACAGCCCTGACCGGAGGGGCTGGAACAGGTCTCTGAATAGGCTCACCAGAAGACCTAGCAACTGAGTGCGGAACAGTCCGCTGAGAAGAAGCCAAACCACCACGAGCCTGCTCCTGGACCCTAGATGCCTCAAGAGACTCAGCATAGGTATGCAAGGGCAGAGAGACAAGCTGCACCTTCATGTCTCGCTCAAGCCCCAAAATGAACCTATGAGCCTTATCCTCTTCGTTCGCCACAAGAATGGCTGCGAAGCGGCTAAGTCTCGTAAATTCTGCTGCGTACTTGTCCACAGATCTGGAGCCCTGGTTCAAGAATGTCTTATGTTACAACATTGCATGAACAATATTTAACAAAATTTCATTACTCGAAATAACCACCAACCTGTTTCAGGGCTAAGAATTGTTGCTCCATCTCAACTTTAGTGCTGCTAGGAAAGAACTTCTCCAAGAAGCTCCTAGTGAAAGTGGCCCAAGTGATCGCTCTTTCGAGCCTTTCGGACTCGGATCTCCACCAGATATGAGCCTAGTCCACCAACTGGATGGTAACCACATCCACACGATTTGCATCAACAACTCTAGCTGCCAAAATCAGTTGCTCTGTCCGAATCAACCACTGTTCAGCCTCCAAAGGCGTCTCAGTGCCTGAAAACCTGTCGGGATGCAGCCTCATAAAGTCTGTGACAGTTCCCGTACGAGGAGGAAGAACATCTTGCCTAGGCACAACAGGCAGAGTAACTCGAGCGGCTTCCAAAGCAGCCATCACCAAATTACTATGGTTCTGTTGCTAATTAATCAAGCACTCAAGCACAGCAGTGACAGCCTCAATCGGGTCACCCTGCGACTGAGAAGTAGAACCTCTACGAGCCATAGTCTGCGCAAACCAAAAACAGTTAGCATCCAAATCAATGTTGATAATATTTGATTCATTTATGCATGCATGATTGGTGAAATGTTGTGCACATCCCAGTTCGAGCCAAGCTTGTCTAATATATTAGGCAACTAATACATTAGCTAAACCTGGTGCTCTGATACCACTAAAAACACTGTCATGCTCTCCTTTCCAAAAAAAATACGGAATACGGATACGAGACAAAAGCCCAGCGAATGATTTTCATCATCCATAAGTTGTTCAAGAAATCTTTACAACATTAACAAGAATCATCAGAGTCGGAAGCAAAAGAACCAACTACATGCACATAATGAGCCAAAATACCAACAAGAATACTTGAAAGCAAATGTATAAATCTCAAATAGTCATGATCTGAATAAAACAAATATCTTGGGTCACACTGCCCAAATACAAGAATAAATCCAAGTCTCAAAATACAATATTGTTCAAGCAAGCTACAAGAAATAATAATAATAAAATGTAGCACTAATACTTCATGTCTCCAATACCATCTGGAACATGTTCTCCAAAATCTGCAATTCAACGAATGCAGGAAAAAGGAAAAGAGAAAAAGAAGTACCCATCAATTACAAGTTACTGGCCACTTATAATATAGGATACAAGTACATGGGGAAACTAACTAGCAACGTGGTATAAGTATGATGTTAACATAAAAGACTAGCATGGAAAAGTGAACAAGTGTACATGGCATAAATCAAGTGTCAAGTAATCAAGTATCATGCAAACATGCATCATGTGTCAAGTATTATGTAATCATGTATCAAGTGTCAAATTTCAAGTCTCATGTATCATGTAGTCAAGTGTCAAGCAAGCATGTATCATGTTCAAGTATCATATTCAAGAACTAGATTTGCCCGTTGACACGTGCCTGTGGCACGTCTTCGGAACGGTGCACATGGTTTGATCATATAAAATAGTTTTGAAGATCCAGCAAATTAATTGAAGTAGCAAACATATTATATGAGGAAGCAGTATATCTACCTTTAAGCTCAACCATCGCCTTTTTGATCATTAGCTTGAACTTACGTGGAATACATATGGTTTGTTAGAAACACTGCATAGAGTTTTTTTTTAACTTCAGCATCACTTTTACATGCTTGTAATAGTTATGAAAGGACATTATCATATAGGTTTTATAGAGCTTACTCTAATCCCATAACCACTATGAGCATGTCTAAATACAATGGTAACGCAAGTGCAGATGTGAAGGTATCTACAATACCAATAATCTAAATATTTGTTTGTCTGAGACTTAGTTTGCAATTGAAATACCTCTTATTATTATTTCAACCAAAATGAAATACATGAAGTTCTCAAAACTCTAATCCTAGCTAATCATTTCTTTTATCTTCACTTTGTTTCCCCATTACACCTTTATAAAAAAAATCAAAATGGATAAATAACAAATTTACTTTGACTGTCTTTCTTGAGTGGAGAGTTTCCACCCTTCACTGGTAAAATCCAGTCATCCCAATCCTATATATCCAAACATACACTAAAATTTCTTATATGTTATGTTATCCATGGTTTCTAATAACCAGTGAAGGGAACACTTCACAATAGTATTTTCTCTTCCAGTAAAAAAATTAATGTTGCATATTTGCCAAGTTATTTTAGGTTGCTGGTCAGCTTACCTATCCTTCTATGATTTGGAAGCCCAAATTGAGGCCACCAAATAATCAATATCTCACTTGCGTACACCTTAAATCAAAACCAATAAAAAACTCATCAAATAAATCACGAAATTAAAATTTTTTAAACCCAAAAATAAAAAAAAATCATACCTCTCTGAACTTAGATCCCATGCACACACAAAATTCGAGTTAGCAAAAAACTGAGTAATCCCTGCACAAAAAAAATTAAAAATTAGAATGAGAATTCAGTTAATGAGAAGAAATTAGAGTCGTCGCATCGCATATAGAGGCTCTCGATTCGGTGGAGGGGAGTCACCGATACGGAGTCGCATGATATCCGCGCTCGATTTGGTGGAAGGGAGTTACCGATACAGAATCAGCATCAGATTAGATATCGCCGACGACCTCTTGATTGGGGTTCGACATTGAATTTAGATTTGGATTTGCTTTGAGATTTTCTAATTTTCAAAATTTTAAAACTATCAAATATTTGAATTTTAAAATTTAAAATTTAAAATTTTTTTAAAATTTCCTAAAAATTTTAAAATTTTTTTAATTTTTTAATTTTAAAAAAATTAAAAATTATATTTTTTTAATTAAAATTTTTTTTATTTTTTTAATTCTTAAAAAATGTTCATAATTTTTTTTGTATTTTTTATAATTTTTTATAATTTTTTGAATTTTTTTTGATTTTTTGAATTATTTTAAATTTTTTTAGTTTTTTAGTTTTTTAATTTTTTAAAAAAAAATTTAAAATTTTTATTTTCTTAATTTTTTGAATAAGTGAGAGAGAGAGAAATAATTAAATAAATAAATGAGTTGTTTTGGGTGGGGAATTTGAATTTGAGTTTTGGGAGGAACTTTTGGGAGGAAAAATGTGTTTTGTGAGGTTAGATCTGGGTCTTTGATTTTGGGGAGATTGAAGGAGAGCCACTTGATAGCTTTCTTTGTGTTTTATTATATAGATGTATCATGTCTTGTAGTGATTACTATCTAGGTAGCACTTCATGCAGCCCACCTTATATGGTTGCTATAACAAGTAGTTTCGCTTTAGATTTCATAGTGGACCATAGAGGGCAGTATACTCGGGGACAAGTCAAGTAATCGAGCTCCAAGCTCCAAGTATCATGTATCATATAATTACGTGTCAAGTTGCGCAAGTAGCAAGTATCGTGTCTTGCGTGCAAGTATCAAGTAATCACATGTTAAGGATCATGTCATAAGTAATCACGTAGGATCAGTGGATCCCCTTTCGATTACACATTTCTGAATTATCCACTATTAGATCTGTCTCTTAAATCCCGGCTTGGTTATTTATTATTAATGTCAAACAAGTATGTATATGTGCAAAATATATCAAGAATAACATGGCATGATCATGTGACAAGTGCAAGTTGCAATATAAACATGTACGAGTGCAAGATATCTCATAAAAGAATAAAGTAGACAAATCTCAAGTTTAGGACAGCAAAACCATACTGTAGTAAAACAGTAATTCCCAGGGTTACAAGCATGCAAATCTGAATCCGTCAAAACGTCTAGAAAATAGACTCCCAACCGAATCCAGCGAGTATAAATAAGTCATATATTAGTGCTGCATTTTATTATTATTATTTCTTGTAGCTTGCTTGAACAATATTGTATTTTGAGACTTGGATTTATTCTTGTATTTGGGCAATGTGACCCAAGATATTTGTTTTATTCAAATCATGACTATTTGAGATTTATACATTCGCTTTCAAGTATTCTTGTTGGTATTTTGGCTCATTATGTGCATGTAGTTGGTTCTTTTGCTTCCGACTCTGATGATTCTTGTGAATGTTGTAAAGATTTCTTGAACAACTTATGGATGATGAAAATCATTCGCTGGGCTTTTATCTTGTATCCGTATTCCGTATTCTTTTTGGGAAGCGGAGCGTGACAGAGTTTTTAATGGTATCAGAGCACCAGGTTTGGCTAATGTATTAGTTGCCTAATATATTAGACAAGCTTGGCTCGAACTGGGATCTGCACAATATTTCACCAACCATGCATGCATAAATGAATCAAATATTATCAACATTGATCTGGATGCTAACTGTTTTTGGTTTGTGTAGACTATGGCTCATAGAGGTTCTACTTCTCAGTGGTAGGATGACCCGATTGAGGCTATCATTGCTGTGCTTGAGCGCTTGATTAGTCAGCAACAAAACCATAGTGATTTGGTTATGGCTGCTTTGGAAGCTGCTCGAGTTACTCCGCCTGTTGCGCCTAGGCAGGATGTTTTTCCTCCTCGTACGGGAATGGTCACAGACTTTATGAGGCTACATCCCAACAGGTTTTTAGGCACTGAGACACCTTTGGAGGCTGAACAGTGGTTGATTCGGACAGAGCAACTGATTTTGGCAGCTAGAGTTGCTGATGCAAATCGTGTGGATGTTTTCTAGAGTTGTTGATCCCTGTGTTACAAATATGCAAATTTGAATCCATCAAAACGTCTAGAAAATAGACTCCCAACCGTATCCAGCAAGTATAAATAAGTCATATATTAATTCACAAAAACATATCTCAAAACTGATTTGAATACAGAAAATAAGGTTCAGTTCGAAATTAAGAAAACGAATTCAAGAACAGGAAAACAACATGAAAACACATTAAATAAATCCACGAAAAATATGAGGTATTCCCTATATGTTCAGTAACTGAATATAAAGTTTCATAATTTTCCAGTAAAATTATTTCAGTCATAAGAAATAAGAAAATATCAATAAATGAGAGTTTGGCAAATCTGGAATTCCCAACGCTGCTGTATGAAACTATGATATCTCACAACTAGTGAAACGAAATTCAATTCTGCCAAAGGGATATGAAAATAGATAAAATATACTAACTTTCATATTTCACAAATATTTTTCATACAGTAAAAGGATCCAGGGTGAAAATATGATTCGTTATAGAACAGCGAGTAAAATACAACAAGTATAGTTTTCATAAACGAGCATGAAATGACACATAAAATGCATCAATAAAATCCTCCAAAATTCTGGGTAATCCCTAACTTGATAAAGAAACACTGACCAAAGTTTTGGATCAAAATAATATATGTAGCATCAGTATCATAATCATTTAGTCATCAAAATCATCGAAAAACAAAATCTTGAAAAGATCGACAACTCTGTAGTAAAACAGTCAGAACTCACTCATACGAAAACGAAATCAATCAAGGTCAGAGATTTTTGAAAATAGAAGAATTTCTCTAAAACTCATGTTTGATACCGAAATTAAGATACTGACTTCAAGATGGTCCAAAACATCAAACAAAACAGATCAGCAACAAAATTCAGATTTTTCCTTTTAAAAACATCTCAATATATATCATACAAAACTTGTTTAAAATATAACCAAACATGAAATCGAGTCTACCAAGTATCCAAACATCATGAATTAGGGTATCTAGCATGTCCACACCAAATATATTACATGGATCTCAACCAAATCACGAATTCTCACAAAGGTCTCACATACATGGTCAAAATCAAGAATGGGTAAAACCTAAGTTATTTCATGTCAAAGTTTATGTCGTGAATCTTCTATGGTCAAGTTTTCACAATAGAGACAAAATCCATTAAGAATAACACAAACAAGAGTCTTCTCTAGACCCAACTACACTATATGTGGTATTGTTGACTTGTATCAAACAAATGAATTGGAGTACAAGTTACTTGCCTTAACCGAAGATGAAGAACAATGAAAATCAAGAGTAACGAGAAAAACCCACGAACGAAAATCCGGGAATGAATGAATCGAAGCAAACTCGAGCAAAAATCTCCACATGAACAAATCTCCAAAAGCGAGATGATAATAGTGGCTTGCGGCCATAAGAGAACACCAAGAGAGAGAGAGACGAGGGAGTATGTGGTAGTGTAAGAGATGGTCGGCCAAGGGATGAGGGCTCAGGTGTTGGGGTGTTGCAGGGAGGGGTAGGGGGCTGTCGGGGTGTGCACACAGGCCGGAGGTAGGGTCGGCCTGGGGTGCTGGCCTGGGGTCGGGTTTGGGGTGTTCGACTGTAGGTAGGCGGCGCAAGCAAGCAGGAGAGAGAAGGAGGCCGGGTGAGAGGGGTAGAGTATTAGGGTTAGGTTTGTGTGAGGGAGGGTGTATTTATATAGAGGGATTAGGGTTAATAATATAAGTTGGGTTAATGGGTATTTGGGTTGTGGGTAATTAGGAGTAGTAGTAGGATTTGATTTAATGGGTTTCAAATAGGATTCAAATGTATAGGATAACAAATAGGATTGTGGATTTAAATTTGGCTTTGGTAATCTTATTAGATATCAAATAATAGGATTGGGAATAAGATCACCACCAAACACCACCACTCACACCCAAGAACAAAAATAAAAAGGACAAGAACAAAATGAAAGAAAGAACAAAATAATCAAGAACGAAACAAAAGAGACAACCAATCAAACACAAAGAGCTTAAAATGAAATTAAACGAATATATATTGAAAACAACTCCAATATACGGTTCAGAAAAAATACAAGAGAGAAAATACACCAAAACGAAAAATACACTCCAAAAATACAAAAATGAAAAACAGGGGTTACAGATCTCGATCTCCTCATCATCAAAGTCCTCTACCTGGAATACGCTCGTAATCCTCCCTCTTGGACCTATTGTTGCCACAATAGCCTAAAATGAAATAAAATGCATAATGTGAGTCAAATTACTAGAAATACTATTACAAGTTCTACGAAAGTAAAGGTTATTTCTGTCTAGCAAAAGAACCCAGGTCCTTGCGGCAATAGCGATATACCACGCTTCTTTCATAGATCTCCTTTCCAGTGCAAACCTTGGACCCACCCACAGGTCGAGATAGTAAAAGAGTTATTTGTCTTCAAAATTGTTTATTTAAGAGTATGACTTTTATTTGTAGAAGAAGAGTAAATTATTGATATAGTTTCTCTTGATGAGACCTTATACTTATGTTGGGTAAGAAATACTTGATGAAATTAAAATCTATTGTGAGTTCATATAGAGCTTTTGAAAGAATTGCTATGTTACTTGATTTTCTTTAATGAGACTATATGAATATGCTTGATTGTGGTTAAAAACTTTTATGTGATTAAGTTCATAAATGAGATTTGAATCTATGCTATGAGTTAATGGAAAAGAATTATTGCTTTTGAAAGATAGTGAATAAATGAATCATGAATGATGCTAAGATAAGACATTGATCAAATTGTGAATAAGTTGAAGATATGAATACATTAAGTTAAGACATGATTATTGAAGGGTATGAGTACCCATGGATTCTTGTACATGAAAGGTTGCGATATAGAGTTAGTGAGACTTCGGGTACCGACATTGTTGAAATAAAAGAATTGAGTTATATTGTTGAGATATGGCCATTGAGCTATCTCGGTATTTGTGATTAAGTCTGGTATGGGGTAAGACTAACTCTAGGTATGATAATTTATTCATGTATTGAATTTAAGAACTAGGTACATAAGTGAAAATGTAGTAAGACCTAGGCAAACGTAAGTGGGGCATTCCATATAGTCGGGCGGTGGACTTGTTGCGGCGGTTCATCGGGACTATATACCCAGTCGGGCGGTGTACTCCGGGACTGTGGTTACCTCGTGGGAGATGAGCTTTTATTTTTAATCTGGGAGTATGTGTAGTAGGGCGGATAGTTTGTCGTACTCCATGTATATACGTATACTGGGCTAGAGGGGCACTTGTGGGAAGTTCGCACGACGAGAAGCCTGTATAACAGTCAGGTGGGGGATTTGTTGTGGTGGTTCTCCGGGATTGGGATCCGTACTCGTAGAGCATCTTAACTTTGTCTTATTACTGGTTAGTTGTCGTGGCGAGAGATCGAACCCTTTATTGTAGAGTATGTAGGTGCTTGCCCTCGGACCTATGTAGTATGGGATGCATAGAATCTGAACAAGTATGCATTAGTATCATCGTAGTATAAATATCTGCATTAGGCATTAAGGCATGGCATATACTTACATGTTTAGAGTAATCACATTTTAACACTTTATCTCATTCAAGTTTTGTGATTTGTTAAAGTATGGAGATCGTTGTATTGTCTTCGGTATAGAGAGGATAGCCATGTATAACATTTCGTCGGTTGAAATCAACTGATGTGCCCACAGTTTTACTTGCAGGTATTGGATTTCAAAGTGGAAATGACGCTGTCGAGTAATTGAAAGTTAAAGATGTTGCAATTGTATTTTTGTTGTAATATATTTTGTCTTCCGCTGTGTAATCAAATCTAAAAAAACTCTGATGTATTATGAAAAGTTTAAATTTCCTTGTAAAATTGTACGAAGTGAAGTATAAAGATCCTGTGGAATCTTGAACTTGGTCTTATTTGGAATTCAGCGCGTTACAGATGGTATTATAGCCATGCTTCATATGTGGTTCAAATTTATAAGGAACGACACCCTATAGTGGATATTAGAGTGTGAGTTTCAGCTTATAGAGAATTAAATGTAAGTGATTTACATTTGTGTTGCTCTATATATTGATGTTTTCTCTTCCTATTGGATGGCTAGAGTCGTGAATGAAGTAGTTATTGACTTCCATTTATGATGCTCTCCTCATATACATTGATGTTAGATTGTATGCGAGTATGTTTTCCCTGGGTATCAGAGTGGCGCAGTGGAAGCGTGGTTGGTTGACCCTACATTCTTGATACATTACACATAGACACACTTCTCTTTCAAATTATTTTTTCTTCGTGAATTTTATCATAATACCTTTCAACATTCAATATTTTCAAATAAATATTTTCTTATACTATTAATCACTTGGATATATATTATTATCTTCCCCAGTCTTGATCTTTTGAATTTGTTTTATTAGTCTTTCAATCTTAAAGATTTATCCTTCGTGTTTTTATCCGTTTACATTTGTTATTACTTTTTTGTATTATTCACTGATTATTTCTATTATATTTTGAAATTTTCTTATGTGCATTCGTTTTGTATGATTTGACTTTGTGATACTATATTTTTCATTATCTTATGTTGTCTTATATATTTCAGTATATTTTAACAAGATTGAAATTTTCTGCCTATATAAATATGACCTGCCATTTTATTTTATTGCCTACATTCGATTACATATTATCTGCGAAGTTGTTTTGTTATATTCACTTTCACTATTAAATGCTACTCATTAATTTTGTAGTTTTATGTTTCTTCAATATAATACATACATAATTATTGATTTCATTTGTGTTTTCATCTCGTGCATATGCTTTACACTATTTTCATCTTAATATTATAAATCATTTTCATTACTACAAATTTTGTATATCCTATATTTAAATTCTATCTACTTTAATAATTTATTGTTATAATTTCTTACTTAATTTGCAATTTCTCCATCCACTTTTATAGCACTGATTTCAAACATAATACTATATTTTATTAAACATCTCAATATTCAATTATATACGGAAGATTACATCTTCCCATCTCCCGTTTTGGGTGCAACCTGATATCGTGGGGGGCAAATTTGCATATGACGTCAATGTAGGCAAATTGGAACTGGACGTTGGGGAGGCAAAGTCTGCAATCGATTGTCCAGAAGTCAAACTGCAATCGAATGTCGTAGAGGCAATTCTGCAGCTTGAGATCATAGAGGCAAGTTTGCAGTTGGGTACCAACGAGACGAACCTATACCAGAAGGAAATTTTCTACTTTGATAACCCCTACTTTGTTTTCTATAATATTTACTTACCCATATTCTATTTTTGTACTAGCTTATGCTATTTTATAATATTTTACAACCTAGCATTATGTTGTTTATACTGATTTCTATATCTATCCTACTTGTATATTTACTATTTAATCTCAACTTCTTTATTTTGAACGTTTACACGAGTTAGCCTTTCATACCACTTCATCATGTTTTATATTGCTCTTTGGTGGCTACTCACATAACAAAATATATATATATATATATATATATATATATATATATATATATATATATATATATATATATATATCTTATTATTTATATATTTTGTTTACGGTTCATAATTTACTTCTATATAATTGGTTTTTGTGATGTGTTATTACTCTTTCCACTATAATATTTTGTTTTACTCCTACAACCCATTCATGATTTTCGTATTGGTTGTTTCACCCTATAAATTTTACGCCTATATACGTATATAAATTTTGTATGTTGGTTTTCTTGCTCTACTTGATAATTTGAAACTATTTCGATGTATGTCTTCTGTATCTTTTCAAATCGTATGTATAATTATCATATTTGCCTTACAAATTATTTTATGATATTAATTAGTATACAAAATCATTTTTGTTGTCTATACTTTTAAAATTTCATCCTCGTTTATTTTTCAAATTGTTATCCAACAGTTTTCTTTTAAATGACTAATTCAATTTTGTCATACAGTACCAGTTTGGTTTGATTTTCAATCACTTATTACTTTGAAAGATTTTTGACTATTAAACCTACTTATAAATTATCTATTGACTATGTTTCTCTTTATTGCATTGTTTTCCGAACTATTTCGCAATTAACGACTTAATTGATTTTTCCTTTTATCTAATGTTTTACCCGATATTATTTTTGTATAAAAATTTCTCTCAATCTGTCCTGTCTTTTGTCACATTTCTTTTCTTATGCTATTTTTCTAGTTTTCTCGTTCCACTTTTATAAAATTTTGATACTCACAGTTTCTTATGTAGAGTTTGTCTTGTTTTTTCCACTTTGATAATTTATATACTACAAATATTTCTTAAAGATTGCAGTTTTCTATATACAAAAATGATATTTTCTTTGGTGCGTACAAAATACAACTTTACCTTAGCGAGTTCCGGGGACGGAAATATTCGGGGGGGGGGGGGGGGGGTAGAAGAGTGTAATACCCCGCAAAATTGGAAATGATAATTTTGCCCTTATGTGTTACACACGTATATTTTTTACCGTTACCGGTAATATTTGTAATGTGTTTTCATTACGTATTGTGATTTCTGACTATTTATGCATTCCCTATATATTTTATCCTATTTAAAATCAACTAAAATATTAAATTTCAATCTCTACATTTTACGTGCTTTGTATGTGTTTTTGATGCACATATCGATTATGTGTTTCTACTGCTACGTATTATATTTTCTATGAGTTTAAATTATTTATTTTATGTATTCAAATCTATTTTTATAAACGGAAACTCATTTTCCCTTGTTTTGATTTAAAATATTATTATACGTGTTTCCTACGTACGTAGTGATTATGTCGTGAAATATATATAATTAATAAATACATTTGTCTGATGTTGTATTTTTATTATCTTTAACATTTTTCAGTTGATAAAACAGAGTTTCATATTTTATGTTTTACGTGCGAAGTACGTGTTTTTTCGGTGTGTATATTTAAGCTTATTTGTTTTCAAAATAAATTTCTGAGTGTGTGTAACATCCCGTAATTTTCAAAATAGTATATATATATATATATATATATATATATATATATATATATATGAGGTATGAAATATATGCTGGTTTGGTAAAAATGTTAGTTCAGTGGAAAAATGTGTAAAGAGGAGTATAATGAGAATGGGGGCCCACGGTTAACAAAAGAGCAAAATGCTGCATTTGACTAGTCAGCACCCATAGGAAGTCCCACGACTTTGAAAGGCACTGTTGTGCCTTGAGCTCCTGATGACGTGGCAGAACAAGGGTTGGCTGGTTTTATGCATAGTGGGGGAGAGAGAGGGTTGGAAGTTTTGGGAGTTAGGATTTTGAAGAGGTGAAAAAGGAGTTAGAAATGTGAAAGGTTGAGTGGGTAATTAAGGAGAGAGTTATTTGGTGAATAATTTTGCACTTTGGCCCTTTATCTTGTTCTATAAATACCCTAGTGTTCTCTTCTCTTTTCACAGCAAAAAGCAAACCAAATAAAAGAGAGAAAAAGAAAGAGAGTAAGAGTGTTCTTGTGCTTGGAGGAGTTTTTGCTAGAGAAGAAGGAGCTAGGATTGCTTGGTTAGAGCTAGGAGCTAGAAGTAACCTCTTCTTCATTATTTGCATCCTTCATAAGAGGTGGGTGGTCTCTATATTTTCTAATTCATAGCTTGATTATGCTAGAATATGATAGTATAAATATAGATCAATTTGATGTGAAGTGGGTGTTCTGGTACTTTCTAAAATAGATTATGCATGCTATTATGTTAAATGAGTAGTATAGAAATTTTGATGAGATTATGTAGATCAAATACATGTTTTTATTTGTGTCAAGAAATGTGGAGAATTTTGTTATGATTAATATACAAATTATCACTATGTTGTTTGCAAATGAGAAAAATATGAGTTTTAGCGATATGCATGTTAATTTATAATTATATAAGCAATTGTTGAGATTTTCTTTTATGATAAAAAATAATTCCCTCTAAAGAAAATCTGATACACAATTTGATTTGGTTGTTGGAAATTGCTAGTTGATTAAAATGAAGAAATAAATTGCTTATTCATAAAAGAGAAGAAATAGATTTGAAATTTAGATATATTGTCAAAATATTGATTTTTTTTATCCATGAGTTACTGTTAGTAAGTAGATTTCAGTCTAAATGAACTATTTGTAAACTAATGAAAAGATTAGATCGAATGAAAATGGAGATTTTATGAAAATAATGGAATAACAGAGAGATTGAAAAAAGGCCTATTAGGTGACTGAATGTCAGTGGGCGCACTTGGCCTGTGGTCTGGCATTGCGCTGTCTTCTGGTTGGCCTGGGTTCAAGTCCTACTAGCCCAAAGTATTTTGTCTGTTTTGTTTTAAAATCATTCAAAACCCGAAGACTGGCATTTGAGGCTTTCGGTCTGGCTTCTTGATAGCCAAGTCCATTGGACTTAGCGGCTAGCGGGTTAAGCCTTGGGCGCTGGCTGAGTTGGGTTTGGGTTCGAAACCTGACCTCAACATTTTGTTTTCTTTTGGATTTTGTGGATTTTAACTGATTTTTCATGAAAGGAAAATTTGGGAATAATTCTATTATTCATATAAATTGATATGGAATCTATTAAAAATAGTTTTATAATTTTTAAGTATATTTTGAGAAATGAAAAGAGACATTGAGATAGTAAAAGAGTTATTTGTCTTCAAAATCGTTTATTTAAGAGTATGACTTTTATTTGTAGAAGAAGTGTAAATTATTGATATAGTTTCTCTTGATGAGACCATATACTTATGTTGGGTAAGAAATACTTGATGAGATTAAAATCTATTGTGAGTTCATATAGAGCTTTTGAAAGAATTGCTATGTTACTTAATTTCCTTTGATGAGACTATATGAATGTGCTTGATTGTGGTTAAGAAATTTTATGTGATTAAGTTCATAAATGAGATTTGAATCTATGCTATGAGTTCATGAAAAAGAATTATTGTTTTTGAAATATAGTGAATAAATGAATCATGAATGATGCTAAGATAAGACATTGATCAAATTGTGGATAAGTTGAATATATGAATACATTAAGTTAAGACATGATTATTGAAGGGTATGAGTACCCATGGGTTCTTGTACATGAAAGGTTGTGATTTAGAGTTAGTGAGACCTCGGGTACCGGCATTGTTGAAATAAAGAGAATTGAGTTATATTGTTGAGATATGGCCATGGAGCTATCTCGGTATTTGTGATTAAGTCAGGTAGGGGGTAAGACTAACTCTAGGTATGATAATTAATTCATATCTTGAATTTAAGAATTAGGCACATAAGTGAAGATGTAGTAAGACCTAAGAAAACGTAAGTGGGGCACTCTATATAGTCGGGCGGTGGGCTTGTTACGGCGGTTCATCGGGACTATAGACCCAGTCGGGCAGTGTACTCCGGGACTCTGGTTGCCTCGTGGGAGACGAGCTTTTTTTTAAATCCAGGACTATGCATAGTCGGGCGAATAGTTTGCCGTACTCCATATATATACATATACCGGGGCTAGAGGGGCATTTGCGGGAGGTTCGCACGATGAGGAGTCTGCATAACAGTCGGGTGGGGGATTTGTTGCGGCGGTTCTCCGGGACTGGGATCCATACTCGTGGAATGTCTTAACTTTGTCTTAATACTGGGTAGTTGTCATGGCGAGGGATCGAACCCTTTATTGTGGAGTACGTAGGTGCTTGCCCTCGGACCTATGTAGTATGGGATGCATAAAATCCGAACAAGTATGCATTAGTGTCATCCTAGTATAAATATCTGCATTAGGCATTAAGGCATGGAATACACTTACATGTTTAGAGTAATCACATTGTAATACTTTATCTCATTCAAGTTTTGTGATTTGTTAATGTATGGAGATCGTTGTACTGTCTTCGGCATAGAGAGGATAGCCGTGTATAACATTTCATCGGTTGTAATCAACTGACGTGCCCACAGTTTTACATGCAGGTATTGAATTTCAAAGCGGAAATGCCGCTGTCGATTTAATTGAAAGTTAAAGATGTTGCAATTGTTTTTTTTTTGTAATTTATTTTGTCTTTTGCTATGTAATCAAATGTAAAGAACTCTAATGTATTATGAAAAGTTTAAATTTCCTTATAAAATTGTACGAAGTGAAGTGTAAAGATCCTGTGGAATCTCGAATTCGGTCTTATTTAGAATTTGGGGTGTTACAGTTAGCACATTATGACTTCTCAATAGAAAATATAAAAGGAAAAGATAACATCCTAGCCGATTTCTTTTCAAGAAGCTAACAATTTCATTTTTACAGGATGGAAAATAGAGTGCAGCATATAGAACAAGAAATAGTCTACCTAAAGGAGACATTGGAGAAATTAAAAGGAGCATTTAACCAACTACAGCTGCAAATATGCGGTCTTCAAAGTATATTTTACCAATATATAAATACAAGTCATATTGAAAAAATGAGCGAAGGGAGTGAACCTGTTAATTCACAAAATACAAGTGGGATCACAAAAATAGCCACACAAGAGGAAAACTCCGCATCCATACAGCCTACTACCTACAAAGAGAGTTTACTCTCAGATCCTCCAAAATACTCCAAGAAGGATTTATTTTTACAATATATTGAGAAATTATGCTAGACCACTCAGGTCAACCAATTTATCAAAACTATTTCTTAACAACATATGAACAAAGCGATCATATTACCAAGAGCAAATCCAAAAACAGTGAGGGTATTGTTCGAAAGAGGACTTATCCACTGCATCTATCCATCTCGAGAATGTGAAGAACTTAGCCAGTTACCAAAAAAAGTATATAAAGCTGCTAAAAGTTATTTTGGTCTCACAAAGGCATCCAAAATATATGTCCGTGTATTTTCAGCTATTCCAGAATTCCTTGAAGATAATGAAGAACTACCAGCTGAACATATTATAAAGATAAGGATGACTACACAAATCCTGTTTGGAGCAACCAGTATTAAACCATATAAGAACGAAGAATTTGAAAAACTGATCCCAGAAAGAAGAGCTACAGGATTCAGAACAATATATTGTGAACTGAAGGACATACAAAACAGAGACGGTAATATATGATTCTATGATAGCCCTGACCCACAAAAATTAATGATCTATAGCATAGCAAAAATCAAACAACCACAGTCAAAGAAAGAAGTCTTTGACAGCTGGTACTGAATCCTGCATAAAGGTGACATGACAATGACATAAGAGACAGCTGTCCACTACTATAGATTGATGAAGATGGAACCACAACATTCATGTGTTTATTGTAGAAAAGAACAAGAGAAGGCTGACGAAGAGCTGTTTCTGATGTGAAGCACGTGAAGATGTCTTCAACGTAAGCAGTAATGTAATTAGCTCAATTATTTATCTATGATGTAAGCAATACTATAAGGAGAACAATAATTGTATCTGGTGTAAAGCCATTCCTTCATCTATAAAAGGGTAGGCAGGGTAAGTGAGAGAGGTAGACGATCTAGGGGAAAGAAATTCCATATAAGTTTGTAAGAAAGTCTGTTAGGGGTTTGGGAGAAATAAAATTATCTTTCCATGAGTTCTGCTACAAGATCTGTTACTAAATATGGTATGAGCAACTAATTTTTCTTAGTTGGGGAGAATTTTGTAAGGCTCTGCCTCAAGGATCTTGCAAAAAGACTCATTTGTATCCTTCTAAAGTTAGACTATATACCTAGTAGTAGGAAACGAGCTAGGTTGTGGTTGCCTGTATCGAAGTGCTATTAGTTGTTCCAGACGTATCTCTCGGATGAAGCTCGTTTTTAGACCATAGTAATCCTGAGATCGGAGGAATGTAAAAGGAGCACTAAAATCTGGGTGCATACTAGAGGTATTTTATCCACTGGTAGTAACTGGAATAGAGCAGCTCAAAGAGGTTTAACTTGGTCGGAAGCATGATGGGCCGTTTTGTTTTGATTTTAGGGTATACTTAGAAATCTCTCTCTACTCCTAGTTTTATAGTTATTATTGTCCAGTAGAACTAATGGATAGTAATAATTTCGGTATTGCCTCAGAGATTTTCGAATTAATGCTCAACTATCAAGGAAGTGATAGAATGCTAGTTTTTGATGTTTATTATCCTTATAGAGTAACAAGTATGGAGGATTATTATGAATATAAATTATTCTTTTTCAGTATACAAAGAGTAATAATTATAACAATAAACCAAATAAATTCTGGAGAAACTAGTAATATAAATGTCGAAATAATTGACGATCTAACTTACAATGAAAGATCTTTGTTATTTTATGAAAATGGTGTATTTAATAGTTATGTCTGGAGCCCTACAACTGCATACAGACAATTTCTAGAAGAAAATGAACAAATTGGAGAAGAAAATAGACATATAGAAGAATTCGAAGAACCCCCATATGATAGCTATAGTGAAAGCTCTCAGATGGAACTAGAATATATGAGAGAATTTGAAAATGACATTCCTCACTATTTTTTTTAAATAGACAATATACATTATTTCGAAGAATATTATTTTACAGAAAACTATCATCTTTAAAAATTTAAAGTTTTTGATACTCTCTTTTCTTTTCCAGGTTTCTGTTTTTCTGGAGATTTCGCGACACGCGCCACGCACACAAGTTGGTATCAGAGCCAAGTTAATGTAAGTAATTTTTACATAATTTTTGTAATTTTCTTTAAATTAATCACTAATTTATAAGCTATAGAATAGAACACAAAAATTTAATAATAAAAACAGAAATTATCTTAAAACCCAAAACTTTTAGAATTTAAAGAAATGTCACACATCCAAGGGTATGCAATTAATGTTACAAGTATTACACCTTAAGTTTGCATACACTGTGTTTGCTTATTGTTACTCATAAGAGAGCTAATTAGTGGAATGACCCACTTTTTGATTTTATTTGGTCAAATGACCTAGTTTGAAAACTATTTAGCTAAATAACCTAGTTACTATTTGAATTTTTAAAGTATACTTCCTATAGTAATATCTATAGGTTGTGGGTCGGGGTTAGATTGATATAGGATCCAAAATCCAACCCAACCAGCACCCACCTGCCCCCGCACATGGTGCGTGCATGTGCGCACAAAGTGGGTTCATGGTATACGAGTTTTGGGTTTCGGATCCAGGGCACACCCGCACCAAATCCGACTTCAGATTTAATTCCCTAATTTCATTTTGATTTTCAATAATCATATTCTGTGCACATTATGCAATCTAGTCCCCATAATTAAGAATTTTTCAAATCCTCCCATAACAATAAGCATTTTTTATATTTAATATATTCAATTAAGCGTTTGTAATAGTAGAATATGATAGTTTATATATAATTTTACATTGTTTTATTGATTCATGGTTTCACATTGTGGTATAGTTTGCAATAAAGTATTTAATATTTAACATATTTCATAAAATCTTGATTATTTGTAAAACATGTTAACGATAAACTATGCACTAAATTATTAATCACATAGTAAGAAATAATCATCTTCCTAAGAAAACTTTCATAGAAGCCATTAAATAGTATAAATCCATTCTGAACTATATTGGTATGTTGTATGTGCAAAACATTATTGGTGGAAGCTAACAGTTGTTCACTGCACCCTAATCTTGGAAGCCATTAACCTTTTTTAGTAGATGCCATAAGGAAGTCCTGTTAGGTTTCAAGGGTAATCTCAGATTAAATACTTAGCGGAAAAATTACAAAAAATATCGAAACCTAGCCATGGATCCATGCGAAAACCATAAATCGTGTTTGGGAGTTATACCTTGAAGATGGATATGTTGTCTCCACAATATGCTGATCACAACACTACAATATTTGCAGTGCCTTTACGGTATCCACACGAACGGATCAAATCAAGCTTTTCCTCACGTTTCGGTGCTAACTGCGTGAAGGGGATGTTCCCCACGATCCCTCTCTCTCACAATTTTTGTGACGGCTAGGGTTTTCTTATGTGTCGCTTTTTCACAGATACGTATCATATATATAGGTGCAGAAAATCAACCCTAAGAGAGTAATAAGGTTGTTGGACTCACAATCTGACCTGGTTCAGATTCGTGTGTATGCCTTGGAACTTTAGTCAGCCCATCTAATCTAATTAAATATCAAACCAATGTCAGGAGTCCAAGTCTTACTTGGATCCCCAATTAAATTTATCAAATTTATCTTATAAATTTAAATTCCAATTTTGATACATTCTAAGTGTGTGACCCTGTAGGTTCCCATTACGTTGATAGTAACACTAAAATCATATTTTAGTATTACAAACAGTGAGCGGTATCTAGCAATACATCACTGCTCCTCAAGTAACGGGAATGTCGGTGATGCATGAATCGGATGATTCGTGTACCTGTTTTGATTCATGAACCTGTTCCTATTACCTGTTATCCTGTACCTGAGTACACTGCCCTTTATGGTCCACTATGAAATCTAAAGCGAAACTGTATTGACTGCAACAACCATGTGATAGAAGGATGGCACATGAAGTGTTACCTAGATAGTAATAATACAAGATATTTAATACATGATATTTGAACATGATACATGCTTGCTTGATACTTGACTATATGATACATGAGACTTGATACTTGACACTTGATGCATGCTTACATGATACTTGATTACTTGACATTTGATTCATGCCATTTATACTTGTTCACTTTGTCATGCTAGTTGTTTATTTTGACGTTATACTTATACCATGTTACTAGTTAGTTTTACCATGTGCTTGTATCTTACATTATATGTGGCCCGTAACCTGCAATTGACGAGTACTTATTTTTCTCTTTTCCTCTTTCCTGCATTCGTTGAATTGCAGATTTTGAAGAACAGGTTCCAGATGGTATCGGAGACATGAAGTATTAGTGCTGCATTTTATTATATTATTTATTGTATCTTGCTTGACAATATTGTATTTGAGACTTGGATTTATTCTTGTTTTTGGGCAATGTAACCTAGGATTATTTGTGTTATTTAGATCATAACTATTTGAGATTAATATATTTTATTTCAAGTATTCTTGTTGGTATTTAGTTCATATGTGCATGTGGTTGACTTTTCTGGCTTTCGACTCTGATTATATTGTGATATGTTGTAAAGATTCTTGAACCGCTTATGGATGATGAAAATCATTCGCTGGGCTTTTGTCACATATTTGTATTCCGTATTCTCTTTTGGGAAGCGAGGCGTGACACACAGCCATGAATTTTGTAGTCTCACTCAGTCAAGGGGCCCAAAGATACGCTCATGTTATGTAAGAGTGACAAATCCTATCCAGGTCACTCACATCCCTCCACATGATTTGTAGTATATCCAATAGTCAACTTTATAATCACCTTATTACAGACAACGTTTGACGATATTAAAACATACAACTTCTCATGTAGGGAACCGTTGTACTTCAAGTCAAAGGACTACATATACCATGGTCACTGTGAGAACCACTTATGACACTCACATAACGATCCTAGCAGTGTTCTTATGGTGGGTCAGTCCAGTACATAATTACTCTAATATGTACCCATATGAAGACTTGATATCTCATATCCATGACCCATGAGATATGGTCATCAGTCTATGTACATATTAGTCTCTATGTATTATTGTTGTCCTAATTCACAATAATATTTGACCAGAGACATTTAAGAATAATGTTCTGATTACAACCAATAAGATCTCAGAATCAAGTCATGCACTTGATATCCCATGGTATTGAACCTACTATTCTAAGAACTTTATTATGTTCATTTAATCACAATAAACAACAGAATAAATGAAATATCTTATATATGAAATAAACATCATGATACAATGTAAACTAGTAATGTCAATACACAACTGGCCTCTAGGGCATACACTAACAGTCCAATCCGTATGAAACTACGAATGCCTGATTGTTCTACCAACTATCATAGGCCTGAAGTTTTATGTGTAAACAGCTTTATATATATATATATATATATATATATATATATATAGGAAAATCTTCCATTGTGCACCACTATTCCGTGTGCACACGGCCTTCCCGCCTTCGTATCAACGATCTGAACCATTCACATTAATCTACACATCTAAATTAGTCTAAATATGTAAAATCAAATCATTTGAAATTCATTTGCCCATCCATCATGTGACTATAAAAAACAATGATTTTCAACCATACAATTTTGTAACACTTCAATGGATGGGCAAATGAATTTTAAATGATTTGATTTTACATATTTAGACCAATTTGGATGTGTAGATTAATGTGAACGGTTCGGATTTTTGATACGAAGGCAGGAAGGCCGAGTGCACATACCGTGTGCACCACAGGTGGTGCACAATGGGAGACTTCCCTATATATATATATATATATATATATATACCCTCAAATGTTAAATCTGACCAAATTAGAGTTCGTTGCCCTAGATGTGAGCAGAAATAATTATCTCACCTGGAAGTTGGATGCTAAGCTTCATCTCAGCTCCCTATACTTGGTACACACGTTGAGTACTCCTCCAGCAGAGAAGCCTATTAGTTCTGTGGACAAGGCTAAAGCAACGATCTTTTTAAGTTACCATATTCATGTAGATTTGAAGAATAAGTATCTCACAATAGAAGATCCAAAACTCCGTGGGATCCCTGAAAGATAGATGTGCCCACTAGAGAGTCGTCATCCTCCCAACAGCGAGGAACGAATGGATCAATCTTGCCTACTAGGACTTCAAGACGGTATTTGCATACAACTCAGGAATGTTCAACATTACATCAAGGCTTGAATTGTGTGGAGAACCGGTTACCCAGGAGAAAATGATCGATAAACCTTTTGCACATTCCATGCCACCAAGGTATTGCTGCAAAAACAGTATAGAGAACGAAATTTCTCTAAGATTTCTGAACTCATCTCCGTGCTGCTAGTAGCTGAGGAACATAACAAAGTCCTCACAAAAAACCATAACACTGGACCTACTAGAATACTAGCATTCCCTGAACCGAATGCCCGTGATGAATATTTAGAGGTGAAGGCAGAGGTAGAGAACGTTCTGGCAGAGGAAGGGGAGATAGTCGAGGTAGTCACTCTAGCAGAGATAGCTACAAAGGATGAGGGAAGCACGGTGACCCCAGCAGAGGTAGACAGAATGAGCAACAGAAAAAATAGAAGAAGCATCCTGAAAATCAAGTAAAGCAGCAACCCCCTTTAAGTGATCGAGAACCAAGTTATACGTGCATCTAGTGTGAAGGTCATTGGTCCCGTACCTGTTGTGTATCAAAGAAAGCGGTTGCTAAATATTAGAAAATCCAGAAGATTGAAGCAAATGCCACCCTTGACATAGACAATGATGACCTCCTTGGCAAAGATCCTGAGGAACAAGAGAACACAAACTTGACATCTGCAAAATATTTTGGGGATAATCATTAGCTGAGTTTTATTTATTTTGCGTTGCACTACTTGACATTGAGACTTTATATCTTATGTTGGTATTTTTGTAACTATATTTTGGCACTTATGTTTTAGGAATAATATTTCCTTAAAATTTATTGATGAATAAATTTTATTTAACCTTATTGATTAAATATTGCATTTTTTATACTTTATCATATTACTTGATGCTTCAACTAGAACCCATTTTTCTAATCTATTTACCAAAATCATCCATTTTCCTGAACAATCTATCAAATCAATAAGATTAGACAGTGCTGCTGAATTTACCTCACAGACCTTCAATGATTTTTGTATATTCTTAGGAATAGAGGTTGAGCATCATGTTTCGATGAAACAATATTTCCATCGTTAGGAGGAGATAAAAAGGAAGATAAATGCCCTGTTCCAGAAGAACGTTGTGAATTATCGTCGCATACTCCCACTCTATCTCATCTCGAACCTAGAACTCCCCAATGTGAACTAGAAATTAGAAGAATTATTCACTTGCTGTCTATTGCAAGTGAATTACCTAAATCATTCAATGATGCTGCAAAAGTAACTAGATCACATATACCAAATATGAATGTACCTGCTAGAATAGAAATACAAAAATAACTAAATAAAGCAGCAAATAAAACAGTTCCACATAAAAAATGTGGAAGACCTAATGGTTCTAAAAATTTAGATCCCTGGAAGAGGATATTGAATAACATTAACACACCCTAATGCTCCTGAAGAAGCAGCACCTGAAGTAATCTCATGTGGAGAGAGTTCATGATGCTCCTGAAGCAGCATAAGTAGCATCTCCTGAAGTAATCTCTTGTGGAGAGAGTTCCTGATGCTCCTGAAGCAGCAGAAGTAGCATCTCCTGTAGAGAGAGTGCATGACGGACTGGAAGATATCTTAAACCAAAGATTCATTTTTTTATAAAACAAAACATATCGCTCTGGTCGAGGATATGCCTAAGATCACAGAAGAGACAGAGAAAGAGGTATCGGTACCCAACAATAATGAGAAATCTGTGTTTTATACATATACATGAGAAACTTGAAATCGAGAAGAGTTTTTCATGGATGAAATTTTCTCATATGCAGCAGGAGATGAGATTAAAAGGGGTGATGAAAATGAGGATAAAGTTGAACCACGAACAATCCTTGAATGTCGAAAGAGAAAAGATTGGCTAAAATGGAAGGATGCGATTCAAGCAGAACTAGATTATCTCGCAAAACGTAGAGTGTTTGGTCCTATAGTACAAACCCCAAGAGGAATAAATCCTATAGGTTTTAAATGAGTGGTTGTAAGAAAAATAAATGAAAAGAATGAGATCCAATGGTATAAAGAATGATTAGTTGCTCATGAAACATATTCCCCGGTCATGGACATATAAATATGTACTACGTCTTGTTGTTTCTAAAAAAATCGATATGATACTTATGGATGTGATGATAGCATATCTATATGGTAACCTAGATAGTGAGATATATATGAAAATCTCTGAGGATATAAATTACCAGAAACCAAGTCTACAAATACACATTGCATTACATTAAAACAAGCCCTATATGGACTAAAACAATCCGGAAGAATGTGGTACAATAGGCTCAGTAAATATCTGTCTAAGGAAGGATATAATAATGATCATATATGTCTTTGCGTATTCATAAAGAAATCCCTAAAGTGATTCGTCGTAGCAACAGTCTATGTAGTTGATATTAAAAAACTGCTAGCTATCCTAAGGAATAATTTGAGATGAGAGACTTGGATCAAATAAAATTTTGTCTTGGCCTGCATATTGAGCACACTAAATGTAGTGCCCCAAGTTCCATACACTGAAAGCTCGTGACACAATCCAGAATCTCTACTTCAAATGCATACATAACATAGAAAAGTTACAGGAAATTAAAACTATTATTACATTATCATAATGTACAATGTAGTGCTACATAAATTTACATCATGAATTACATCACTAAATACATTGTACAAGGAACTATAGTCTTCACTTGGATGCTCCACTACTCGAAATCTCCAGCTCCACGATTATTCCTACAAACTAACCAACTATGCGCACGTCAATTGAATGCAGCTGTCGCAATACGGATGAAAACCGTGAATCCCAAATCCCAAATTCAAATATAACATCTCAGAAATACATGGCACAATTTCCACATCTACCTCAATGTAATAGTAAACACAGCCAAAACACAGATAAATTTTTCAACTTTTATTACATCATTTCTTTACAAAGCACAGCGGAAAATTAAACACCTTGAATTATAATTTTTTCTTTTACAACACATTCTTTTACAATTTACATAAGCCACATTATCATTCTACCACATGCATCCAATTCCCAAGCTAATGGTACCTACCTGTAAAACATGAGGCTAGAGATAACCCTAACCCCCAAAACTATGGGGTCAGCCATAACGGTGTGAGTGACATCAAAAGAAATGCAACATGAATAAAACATAAAGAATAAAGTCAAAATTAACACATACCAACGGTAGTAACAAATGGAATATGAAATAACAATAAATAAAACAGGAAAATATCAAATGAAACTAGACTAAGTGTCAAGTGTAGGAAAACAGAAAACAACATGCATAAAACCAAGTTAAGAAAACACAAATACAGGATGATGACTCTCTAATGCATACTTGTCGGATTCTATGCATTCCATACTATATAGGTCCCGTGCAAGCCCTTATCGTTCTCCACCTTATAGGGTTAAATCTCCCGTTATGCAATTAATCCTACTACGATGATTACTTATAAGATTTAGACATTCTGCAAGTATCGGTTCTCGCCCTTGGAATACTAGAGGGCAATCCCACTCATGTGGATCATTCTGTGGCCTATTTCATCCATCATCCCGGAATATTAGGGATTGCCTCACTCCGCAGGTCATCCTGGAATCCTCATTGCACAGACATCCCATGAGCATCGCTCTCGTCCTTAGAATACTGGAGACCAATTCCATTCATGTTGGATCATTCTGTGGCCTATTTCAGCCATCGTCCCGGAATACTGGAGATTATCTCACTCCTCGGATCATCTTGGAGTCTATAACTCACGTTTGCCCTCATTTCATCATAACCATTCTAGTGCATGTCCTTATGTTTATTAAGTTAATTAATTAATCATAAATCTCTTAGAGTTGGCATACCCTACCAGACTAACTCAACTGATCAACAACAAAGCCGCAACTAGCCAAACCACAAAAATCTCAACTGCCGGTGTATTAGGGTCCCACACACCCTCTAGAGACTCACAACCCTATCATCAAAACAAAATCTTTCATAAAAACTCTTAATTCCATTATCAATACTCTCACATTAAGAAAACTTCTTAAAAATCAACAAATCCAAATTCCTTTAATATACTCAAAAATTCTAGAATTGAAATAAAGTATTAAATCTAGTAAATATCTGAAAATCATATTTTGAAGTCGTAGAATATCACAAAACATCAATTTCTTCGAAAACCGTATATGTTTCACTTTATTAAGTCGTAGAAATACAATTTAAATGCTATTAAAATCAAAATGTAACTCTCTATAAAATACTGTAATCTGTAGCAAAAACATCGTCTAAAACATTAGGTCAATTATCCATAAGTTCGAAGAAATAATCGTTCAAGAAAACGACGAAAACTCAAGAAAACAATCAGCCAAATAGCTGACAGTCAAGACCGTCAAAATCAGCTCAGCTGTAAAATCTTGACAGTACACCAAAAATTTAAAATTCGACGGCTTTAATATTCGTGCACCTTTTTACTGATACTTCGTTAATTCTTTGTAAAATCATAAATTTGAAAAGTAAACTTCCTAAGATGATCAAATGCAACTTGTTTAACATACTGGAGTTTACAAAACTAATCAAAACCACATCAAGATCATAAAAGAGTAATTCTTGGCAAATTTCTTCAAAACAGTATATATATATATATATATATATATATATATATATATATATATATATATGGGTATAGGTTTGTTAAGCATTAGTAGAGCATCAAGAAAACATCGTATATAGACAATATATTGTTCAAAACCATCTCAGTATTAAAACAACTCAAATCCAACACGAAAACGTCACGAAATCACCAAAAAACCAATTTCGGCTGAAGCATCAGACACGAAAAATCAATCTTATTTAAAAACCCCAAACTCGATCTTTTTTTGATCCACAATTCTCTTATTAATTGTTTAAACACAATCACAACTAGTTATAATAGTTTGTTCATAATTATAAGCAATTGCCACATATAATTAATCAAGTTTTATCCATCAACACATTAAGAACAGAGCATAGGTATTCTTACACTGTAAAGACTAAGTTTTTATTCAGTTTTGCAATAAACATCATACAAACTCTATATGTGCTGTCATGCCCCACGTCCCAAAAAGGAATACAGAATACGGATACGCGATTAAGTCCAGTGAATACTATTCATCATCCATAAGCTGTCAGGATCTTTACAACATTTCACAGGAATAACAGGAAGTAAACAAGGAGAAATCAACCACGCATGTATAAATGAATCAATATACCAACGGGATTTACTTGGAACAAAATTTAACAATTCTCAAATAAACCAGATCTGGAAATAAGTCAATAATTCTGGGTCACACTGCCCAATACAAATAATCCAAGTAGTAGATACATTTATTCAAAATAAGCAACATGAAATAATAATAATAGTAAGAACTCCAGCAACTAAAATCTCAGATCACCTACTCTATCGGGCAGCTGATCACCATAATCTGCAATTTTAACAATTGCAGAAAAAGGAAAGAGAAAAAAAATCGCCCGTCAATGCAAGTTACGGGCTGCTTGTAGTGCAGGCACAAGTACATAAATGAAATAAGCAGACATAGAGTAACAATGGAAACAAATATAGCATGGAGTAGATATCACAGCAAAACAGAATGTCTAACATGAATCAGAAAACAGAATCAAGTAACATGGTGTGCTAACAGGTACAGGTAATATGTAATAGATGTCAAGTATCATGCAAACAGGTAAACAGATAACAGATGTCAGGTAGCATGTAACAGATAAATATATAACAAATAATCAGGTAGCATGTAACAAGTGTCATGTTATGTCAAATTTTGTATTTATTTCTATCTAGGTAGCACTTCATGCGTCCTATCCATTTACCATATGGTTGCTACATTCAATCAAGTTTGCATTTAGATTTTGTAGTGGACTATATAGGGCCGTGTGCTCAGGTATCAGATAATCATATAACAGATACAGATATGGACAGATAGAATCTACGGGTTCTCTTCTGAGTACACCTTCCTATAGGGAAGTGCCTTCCTATAGGGAAGTGTGCAGTCAGGTAATCAGATAACAGAATTGTGTATCATATAGTCATGAACACGTAAGAGATAAATAACAATCATGTGGGAAAAACGGGCCCCCTTCCAGTACACATTTCTATATTATCCACTACTAGATCTTTTCCTTAACCCCGACTTGGTTATTTCCTATTATTATCAACATGAATGTATGTGTGACAAAAAAAGGACAAGAATAACATGGCATAAATAAGTAATAAAAGATAAACATGTACAGATAAAAGACAACTCATAAAAGGGTAGGACAACGAAAATTGTAGTTCAGGATAGCAAGATAGTACTGCACTAAATATGGGATTCCTGTTACCACAAACATGCAAACATGGATCCGTCAGAAAATCTGGAAAATAGACTCACGGCTGAATCCAGCAAATATATGTAAGTCATATGGTATTTCACAAAAACAGGACTCAAAACAGAATTGTATCCAGAAAACATATTCAGCCATAAATTTGGAGTTTGTATTCATAAACAGGAAAATGGCATAAAAACTTACTGATTAAATCTAAGAATAATCTGGGGTATTCCCTACTATGTCTAGTAACATAAAATAAAGTTTCATAATTTTCCAACATAGATAGTATTGTCAAATAAAATAAAAAAGATGCAAGATACAGTAACTTTGTAAATCTGAAATCATAAATACGGCAGTTCCAAATCAGTAATAGATTACAAAATATAAATCGAAATCCAGATCCGTCAACAGGGTGATAAAATTGATATAGTAGGCTACAATTCTTATTCACAAAGTTTTTATAAACAACAAATAGAATCAGGTTGAAATTAAGGTTCTTTACTGAAACAGCGTGAAAATTCTACAAGTATAGTAGTTGTTTACAAGCATAGAATAGTTCATAAAACTCATCAATTAAATCCACAAAAATTAAGGGTTAATCCCAATCAAGTCTATTTGTACTCAACAAAATATTGAATCATAATATTATTTTTAACATCAATATAAAAATAAAGTACCATATAGAATTCATATAAAACAGAATCTGTAATTTTTCTACACATCTGTTGTACAATAGCCATAACTTGCAACCCATAAATCGAAACTGAGATCTGTCAAAAATTCTGAAAAGTAGACAGATTTCTCTATAATTCATATTAACAGATAATTTTCATATACTAACCTTAATAGGGTCTAAATACTGAACAAAAACGGGGTAACAACAAAGACAGAATTATTCTTCATGAATAAAATCAACTAGATCATTGGAAACACATCAAAATCATAACAAAGTGTGAAATAGGGTATACTAGATGTCCAAGCAACATGGTATAGGGTGTTTAACAGATCTACAACAGAATATACTACCAGTACTCGTCAAGCATGCAAGATTCACACATCATATTATGGTTCACAACCAACATACATATATGCAACCGGGTTTAATTAGATCTACGTTAAATTTCATGTCGTGCGCGTAGCTAGAGACGACTACAGACGGGTCAACACATAGAGACAAGATATAACAGGAGTTTTGCACAAGAATTATCTCTAGAACACAACTAAACTACATGCGGTATTTAGTACTTTTATATGCAACAGAAAAGTATACAAGTTACTTGCCTTATAGTTGACGACGAAAATGATGCAAAAAGCGAGAATGATGCGAACGGTTTTCCGGGCACAAACTCAACAAATGACGAATGAACCCACGAGCAAGCGAACAAGCAATCACAAATCGAGATCAACACGCACAAACAAATCGAAACTCTCCCACAAGAGAGGGCAGCAGGGGGTGTGCCATGCATCGGGAGGGAAGCACGGCACTGCGGGGAGGTCACTGTCTCTGTCGTTGCATCGTCTGGAGGAGCACGCAGCACAGGGCGGTGCTGCAGGAGGTAGGGCATTGCTGTGCTGTCGTCTGGTTGCTATTTGGCTACGCGAAAGGAAGATAGGGGAGACTGGGCGGTGCTGTGGTCTTGCTGAGCAAATGGAAAGGAAGGTTGGCACTGCGAAGCAGGGGGACGACTGGCTAGGGGATCGAGAGTGAAGGGGCATTGATCGGGATGGTTGATGTGCAGGAGTAGGGGGTCTCGAAGGTAGGGGAAAGGAGACAGGGTAGTGGCTAAGGTTAAATAGTGGGTAGGTTTATATAGGAAGGAGTAAATTAGGGTTCAGGGTGACGGGTAGGGTAATGGGTATAATGGATATTAGGTTTTAAACCCAATAAGAATAGGATTTAGTTAAATGGGTTGTAGGGTTTAAAGATCCACAAGAAATAGAAATAGGGTATTAATAGGATCCAAAAATGAGATAGGAACAAAATAAATAAATAAAATAGAACATGAACAATTTATTAATGAGAATAAAAATTAATAGCTCGAACAACCAGAAATGAAGTAATGGCAGGCAAATAGAATCAAGAAGATCAAATTAAAGGCGACAAAACAAATAGATGAATACGAAGAGAATGAAGATCCAAATACACGGTTCACAAAGGAGGTACAAGTTGAATAAATACTCTAAAAGAAAAAAATATACATCCAAAATACAGAAAAATGAAAAATAGGGGTTACAAATCCTACCCACCTAACAAGAAAAATTTCGTCCTCGAAAGTCAAACAAGAGGTACCTAGGGTAACCCCGAAAAGAAAAGAAAGAACAAAACAAAAAGCTACACAAATAGATGAGGAAACTTCTGCTGAATCTCCTCCTCCAACTCCCAAGTCGACTCACCCGGCGAGTGAGGATTCCAAGAAACACGAACCAGCTTGATGACCTTGTTCTTAAGTACTTTCTCCCTCCGATCCAAAATAGCAACAGGCGGAATCTCACAGGTCAAATCAGAATAGTCGATCACGTGGCTTTCATCGTGGATATATCTCCTACATTGTGAGACATGCAAAAAATCGTGCACTCCTGATAAATCTGGCGGCAATGCAAGACGATAGGCCACCTTGCCTACTCGTTCCACAATATCAAACAGTCCAATAAACCTAGGGCTAAGCTTGCCCCCACCACCAAACCAAATAAAACCTCGCCACGGTAGGTAAACATGGTCACCAACCTCAAACTCCAAAGCTCTCCGATGGATATCAGCCCATCGCCTCTACCTATCCTGAGCTGCCTGAAGATATTCCTGATCTGAGTCACTGCATCAATTGTCCCGGTGATCAACTCCGGACCCAATAACTTCCTCTCACCAAGAGTCATCCCAGCACACTAGTGATCTGCACTTCTTCCCATAAAGTGCCTTGAACGGTGCAGCTTTAAAACGAGCCTGAAAGTTGTTATTGTGTGAGAACTCTACGAGATGCAAATGGGCCTCCTATGATCCACCGAACTGCAACATACAGGACCTCAACATGTCCTCAAGAGTCTGGATGGTCCTCTCTGATTGTCCATCAGTCTGAGGATGAAAATTTGTACTGTACTTCAATTTACTCTCCAAACTACTCTGAAGACTCTCCCAGAATTGAGACCTGAATCTCGTATCCCTATCGGATACAATACTGACTCGAACCCCATGAAGTCTGACGATCTCTTGCATGTACTTCTCAGTTAGGCTCTCAGTAGACTGTCCAACTTGGAAGGGAATGAAGTGAGCACTCTTCGTCAATTGGTCGACAATCACCTAAATCGCATTGTGACCCTTAGGACTCCTCGGTAAAGTCACAAAATCCATGGTGATGTGTTCACATTTCCACTCCGGAATGGGAAGCGGTTGAAGAAGTCCGGTGGTTCTCTGATGCTCTGCCTTAACCTGCTGGCAGATCAAACACTGAGACACAAACCAAGCCACAACCATCTTCATATCATGCCACCAGAAATGAAGCTTCAAGTACCCGCACATCTTAGTACCTCCAGGATGAATAGAATACGATGACTGGTGGGCTTCCTCAAGCAACCTCTGACAAAATTTACCCTTCGGGACACACAACCTAGACCCAAAACAAAGCGATCCATTAGCATGAATAACCATATCTATTCGGGAACTAGCCTCAACTTCAGCTCTGAAACCCTACAACTTCTCATCACCAGCCTGAGCCTCTTTCATATGATCAACAAGAGACGACCGAAGCTGGAGCACTAAGAAACTCCGATCAGAACTCAGAAACAACATATCCAACTCCAACCGCCGCATCTGCTCAATCAAATCTCTTTGCTGAGTTAGGAACATAGCTGTCGGTCTCCTTCTCAAAGCATCTGGCACCAAATTCACTCTACCATGATGGTATTGCAAACTGATGTCATAATCGGCCATAAGTTCCAATTAACGCCTTTGCTTCATGTTCAACTCCTTCTGGGTGAAGACGTACTTAAGACTTTTATGGTCAGTAAAGATCTCCACTCTGTCCCCAAGTAAATAATGTCTCCACAGCTTCAAAGCGGAAGATCACTGTCGCTAACTCCAAGTCATGAGTCAGATAGTTCTTCTCATGTGGCCTCAACTGCCTCGATGCGTAAGCAACAACTTAGCCCTTCTGCATCAGAACTGCTCCAAGACCCTTGCCAGAAGCATCACAGTAAACTACGAATCCGCCTGAACCATCTGGAATAGTCAACACTAGAACTGATGTCAACCTACTCTTCAACTCAGCAAAAGCCTCACTTTAAGCCTCAGACCAACAAAACTTCTAATCCTTCCCTGTCAGCTTAGTCAATGGTCCTGCTATCTTCGAAAAATCTTAGACGAATTTTCGATAATATCCAGCTAGACCAAGGAAACTCCTCACTTCTGAAACTAACTTGGGAACTGGCCAATCCTTCACAGCTTCAACCTTGGACGGATCCACTGAAATACCATTGCACGAGATAATGTGCCCTAAGAAGATAACTCTATCGAGCCAAAACTCACACTTGCTGAGTTTTCCATAGAGCTTATTCTCAAGGTCTGTAGAACCAACAGGATCCTCCCGGTTCCGAGAATACACCAGAATGTCATCAATGAAGACTACCAAAAATCTGTCTAGGAACTGGGAAAAGACCTTGTTCATAAGACTCATAAATACAGCTGGCGCATTCGTGACCCCGAACGGCATCACAAGATAGTCATAGTGCTCATATCTTGTCCTGAACGTAGTCTTCTGTACATCAGTTGCCTTCACTTTGAACTGATGATACCCAGAACAAAGATCCAACTTTGAGAAATCTGTTGCCCCACTCAACTGATCAAATAAGTCATAGATCTTGGGCAGCGGATATCGGTTCTTCACAGTAACACTATTTAGTTCCCGATAATCAACGCACAGTCGATGACTACCATCCTTCTTGTTGACAAAAAGGACTGGAGCACCCCACAACGAAACACTGGGTCTGATGAAACCTAAATCAAGCAAATCTTGAATCGCCACCTTAAGCTCAGCTAACTCAACCGGTGCCATCCTGTAGGGACTCTTCAATATCAGCGCCGTACCAGGCTCAACTTCAATACCGAACTCCACATCTCTATCAAGGGATAAGCCAGGCAACTCCTCTGGAAAAACAACCAGGAATTCCCGCACTACTAGAGGCGTAGCCTCACATTCTGAGTGCTATCCCATCGCACAAACCTCCTGATCAACTACAATCTTAGCTCGGCCAATGGGTGTCTCCCCGGCATGGAACTCGAACTCTGCATGGCCTGGGATTCTAAATACAACTTTCTTGGCACGACAATCAATGATGGCATGGGACTGATCCAACCAATCCATACCAAGAATGACATCGAATCCTGAATTCCCAATTACAATCAGGTCTGCCTTGAAATCTGAACCGCCAATAATCACGGGACATTGCCTGCACTCTCGGGAACAAATGACAACACCGCCACCTATGACAATGTTCCAAGCCTCTGACATAATGCTGCACTCCAACTGATGGCGAGCCACGAAGCGGGAAGAGACGAAGGAATGGGTTGCCCCGGAAGCAAAGAGAACATGAGCAGGAAAAGTGCAAACAAGGACAATACCTAAGATACAATCTAAAGCAAGAGGAAAAGAATTGATGACCAAGGGTGAGGAAAACACAATGCGAAAAGATAATATAGAGAATAAAGCAAGGCAAATGAAGAAACAAAGGAAAACAACAAAAACAACAAAATGCAAAATACTTGCAACAACAGCCTCTGCTGTCTCAGCATCTGCAGCAGTCAAGTTGTAAGCCTGACCTCTCTTGGGAATAGTGGTCCTCTGACTGACAATCTGGCACTGAGGCAGAAGCGATGGCCTGACTAGACCACGAGCTGGGGCTACCTGCTGAACTGGACCCCCGGCTGGAAGAGCCATCACCCGCTGCTGCGAGCAGTCCCGCACTGAATGGTCAGTAGCACCACATCTGAAGCATTGGCGGTTGACATGCCTATAGTTCCTGCGATCATGCCCAACCAACTGGCATAAGTCGCAGAAACTAGCTCTCCGAGAAACAAAATAAGCGTAGGGACTCAGACAGGCCTCTGAATTGGCCCACCACAAGGCCTAGCAACAACAGAGTGCAAAACAGTCCACTGTGGAGGAGTAAACCTGCCACGAGCCTGCTCTTGAGATCGAGCTGCCTCAAAAGCCTCAGCATAAGCACGCAAGCGAAGGGAGACGAGCTGCACCCAAATATCTCACTCAAGTCCTAGCGTGAATCTACAACCCCTGTCTTCTTCGTTCACCACAAGAACGGCTGCGAAGTGGCTAAGTCTGGTATATTCCGCTGCATACTTATCCACAGACCTGGAGCCCTGTTTCAAGAAAGTCTTATGTTACAACATTGCATGAACAATATGTAACGAAATTCCAAAATAGAATAACGACCAACCTGTTTCAGGGCCAGAAACTGTTGCTCCATTTCGACTCGAGTGCTGCTAGGGAAGAACTTCTCTAAGAAGCTCCTAGTGAACGTGGCCCAAGTAATAGGCCGTTCGAGCCTTTCAGACTCAGATCTCCACCAAATGTGGGCCAGATCTACCAGCTGGATGGCTACCACATCTAGTATATCAGCATCGGCAACTCTTGTTGCCAAAAGCAACTGCTCAGTCCGGATCAGCCACTGTTTGGCCTCCAAAGGAGTCTCAATGCCGGAGAATCTGTCAGGATGCAGTCTCATGAATTTTGTGACTGTACCGGGACGAGGAGGTAGAGCTTCCTACATAAGCACAGTGGGAGGAGGAACCCAGGCAGCTTCCAAAGCAGCCATCACAAGGTCACTATGGTTTTGCTGCGTATTGATCAACAGTTCCAACACATTGGTAACAGCTTCAAGCTCAGGCTGATCTTCTTGAGTACAAGAAGTGGGACCTCTCCGAGCCACGGTCTACACAAGATAAAAAACAATCAGCAACCAGATCAAAGTTGATTATAATTTATTCATGTATCCATGGTCTGTGTACTGTTGAGCCAATCCCAGATCGAGCCAAATTTTCCTAATATATTAGTCAACTAATACATTAGCCAAACCTGGTCTCTGATACCACTAAAAACCTTGTCACGCCCCGCTTCCCAAAAAGGAATACGGAATACGGATACGTGACTAAGTCCAGTAAATGATTTTCATCCTAAAAACCTTGTCACTCCCCACTTTCCAAAAAGGAATACGGAATACGGATACGTGACTAAGTCCAGCGAATGATTTTCATCATCCATAAGCTGTCAAGATTAGGGCTACAAACGAATCGAGCTATTCGCGAGCTATTCGGCTCGAGCTCGATCAAAGCTTGGTCAAAGCTCGGCTCGAACCGAGCTCGAGCCGAGTTCGAGCTCAAAACTGAGCTCATTTCGTAAACGAGTCGAGCTCGAGTTCGGGTTTTTTTTAGAGGCTAAGCTCGAGAGCTATTCGGCTCGAATACGGTCAAAGCTCGGTCAAAGCTCGGCTCGAACCGAGCTCGAGCCGAGCTCAAAACTAAGTTCATTTCGTAAATGAGCCGAGCTCGAGCCTAAAGGTATTCGGCTCGGCTCAGCTCGATTGCAGCCCTAGTAAGGATCTTTAGAACATTTCACAGGAATAACAAGAAGTAAATAAGGAGAAATCAACCACGCATGCATAAATGAATCAATATACCAACAGGATTTACTTGACACAAAAATTAATAATTCTCAAATAAACTAGATCTGGAAACAAGTCAATAATTCTGGGGCACACTGCCCAATACAAATAATCCAAGTAGCAGATACATTGATTCAAAATAAGCAACATGAAATAATAATAATAGTAAGAACTTCAGCAACTAAAATCTCTGATCACCTACTCTATCGGGCAGCTGATCACTATAATCTGCAATTTTAACAATTGCAGAAAAAGGAAAGAGAAAAAAAATACCCTTCAATGCAAGTTACGGGTCGCTTGTAGTGCAGGCACAAGTACATGAATGAAATAAGCAGAGATAGAGTAACAACGGAAACAAATATAGCATGGAGTAGATATGACAGCAAAACAGAATGTCTAACATGAATCAGAAAACGGAATCAAGTAACATGGTGTGCTAACAGGTACAGGTAATATGTAATAGATGTAAAGTATCATGCAAACAGGTAAACAGATAACAGATGTCAGGTAGCATGTAACAGATAAATATATAACAGATAATCAGGTAGCATGTAACAGGTGTCATGTTATGTCAAATCTTGTATTTATTTTTATCTAGGTAGCACTTCATGCGTCCCATCCATTTACCACATGATTGCTACATTCAATCAAGTTTGCGTTTAGATTTCATAGTGGACTGTATAGGGCCGTGTGCTCAGGTATCAGATAATCAGAAAATAGATACAGATATAGATAGATAGAATATACGGGTTCTCTTCTGAGTACACCTTCCTATAGGGAAGTGTGCATTCAAGTAATCAGATAACAGAATTGTGTATCATATAGTCATGAACACATAACAGATAACAGATAATCATGTGGGAAAAACAGGCCCCATTCCAAATACACATTTCTATATTATCCACTACTAGATCTTTCTCTTAACCCCGGCTTGGTTATTTCTTATTATTATCAACATGCATGTATGTGTAACAAAAAAAGGGCAAGAATAACATGGCATAAATAAGTAATAAAAGATAAACATGTACAGATGAAAGACAACTCATAAAAGGGTAGGACAACAAAAATTGTAGTTCAGGATAGCAAGACAGTACTGCACCAAATCTGGGATTCCCGTTGCCACAAACATGCAAACATGGATCCTTCAGAAAATCTGAAAAATAGACTCTCGGCCAAATCCAGCAAAAATATATAAGTCATATGGTATTTCACAAAAGCAGGACTCAAAACATAATTGTATCCAAAAAATATGTTCAGCCAGAAATCAGGAGTTTGTATTCATAAAAAGGAAAATGGCATAAAAACTTACTGATTAAATCCAAGAAAAATCTGGGGTATTTTCTAGCATGTCTAGTAACAGAAAATAAAGTTTCATAATTTTCCAATATAGATAGTATTGTCAAATAAAATCAAAAAGATGCAAGATACAGTAATTTTGTAAATCTAAAATCATAAACACAGCAGTACAAAAACAGTAATAGATTACAAAATATAAATCGAAATCCAGATCCGTCAAAAGGGTGATAAAATAGATACAATAGGCTACAATTCTTATTCACAAAGTTTTATAAACAGCTAATAGAACTGGTAGAAATTAAAGTTCTTTACTGAAACAGCGTGAAAATTCTGCATGTATAGTAGTTGTTTGCAAGTATAGAATAGTTCATAAAATTCATCAATTAAATCCACAAAAATTAGGAGTTAATCCCAATCAAGTCTATTTGTACTCAGCAAAATATTGAATCAAAATATTATCTTTAACATCAGTATAAAAATAAATTACCATACAGAATTTATATGAAACAGAATCTGTAATTTTTCTACACATCTCTTGTACAATAGCCATAACTTGCAACCCATAAATCGAAATTGAGATCTGTCAGAAATTCTGGAAAGTAGACAGATTTCGCTATAATTCATATTCACAAATAATTTTCATATACTGACCTTAATTCGGTCTAAATACTGAACAAAAACGGGGTAACAACAACGACAGAATTATTCTTCATGCATAAAATCAACTAGATCATAGGAAACACATCCGAATCATAACAAAGTGTGAAATAGGGTATACTAGATGTCCAAGCTACATGGTATATGGTGTTTAACAGATCTACAACAGAATATACTACCAGTACTCGTCAAGCATGCAAGATTCACATATCATATTATGGTTCACAACCAACATACATATATGCAACAGGGTATAATTAGATCTAAGTTAAATTTCATGTCGTGCGCGTAGCTAGAGACGACTACAGACGGGTCAACACATAGAGACAAGATATAATAGGGTTTTGCACAAGAATTATCTTTAGAACACAACTAAACTACATGCGGTATTTAGTACTTGTATATGCAACGGAAAAGTGTACAAGTTACTTGCCTTATAGTCGACGACGGAAATGCTGCAAAAAGTGAGAATAACTGGAACAGTTTTCCAGGCACAAACTCAACGAACGACAAACGAACCCACGAACAAGTGAACAAGCAATCACAAATCGAGATCAACATGCACAAAAAATCGAAACTCGCACACAAGAGAGGGAAACAGGGGGTGTGCAACGCGTCGGGAGGGAAGCACGGTGCAGCATGGAGGCCGCTATCTCTGTTGCTGCGTCGTCGGGAGGAGCACGCAGCACAGGGCAGTGCTGCAGGAGGCAGGGCATCGCTGTGCTTTCGTCTAGCTGTAGTCTAGCGACGCGACAAGAAGGCATGGGGAGACTGGGCGGTGCTGTGGTCGGGCTGAGAAGACGGAAAGGAGGGTCGGTACTGCGAAGCAGGGTGGAGCAGGGGGCAACTGGCTAGGGGATCGGGAGTGAAGGTGGGTTGATCGGGATGGGTTAATGAGCGGGAGCAGGTGGTCTCGGAGGTAGGGGAAAGGAGAATAAGGTAGCAGCTAAGGTTAAACAGTGGGTAGGTTTATATAGGAAGGAGTAAATTAGGGTTTAGGGTGACGAGTAGGGTAATGGGTATAATGGATATTGGGTTTTAAACCCAATAAGAATAGGATTTAGTTAAATGGGTTGTAGGTTTTAAAGATCCACAAGAAATAGAAATAAGTTATTAAAAGGATCCAATAAATATAGGATGATCCAATAATAAGATAGGAATAAAATAAATAAATGAAATAGGACATGAAAAATTTATTAATGAGAATAAAAAATAATAGCTCGAACAACCAGAAATGATGTAATGGCAGGCAAATAGAATCAAGAAGATCAAATTAAAGACAACAAAACAAATAGATGAATATAAAGAGAATGAAGATCCAAATACATGGTTCACAAAGGAGATACAAGATGAATAAATACTCAAAAAGAAAAAAAAATACATCCAAAATACAGAAAATGAAAAACAAGGATTACATGTGTATTCATATCAGCAAGCATATGAAAGGAAACAACCTACGCATGATTTCTATTACGTTCTTAACAAATCTCAAGTCATCCATATAAAATATCAATCATCTATAACATAGTTTCCATGAAAAGATTCAAATTTTATTCAAACATCCATAAAAATTCATTATATCATCATACCATCATCTAACATGCTTTCTAATAGACAAATCATCATATACAACATGCATTGAACAACAGGAAATCAAACATATGTCACTCTCCTTGTTGAAGAATCAACCGAAATAATAAAAAGAATAAGAAAAATCCTTCCTTTCGCAAGGAAACCAAGACCCTCGCTTCGAAACTCCAAGAAATCAATAATAAAGAAAACCCTTTGTGTAGTGCAGCAAAGAGACGGTTGCACCTCCTTTTTAATAGGCCGGCAATTAGAGTTTTAGGGTTTTGAATAGGTTTTGCAAAATATCCCTTTTGAATATATCTTTACATATGTAAATCCTTATACTTGGAAATTAGATAAACCAATTCAATTTAGATTTTTTTAAAAAATAACTACTCCAAACCTGGCCAGCACCAATTTCATGTTCAGAAAAATAAACTTTGTAATTGGCCTCTATGGGGTAATTTTGCAAAAAGTCCCTTCTTTAAGAAATTTGCGAAATAATCCAAATCTATTAGAACAAAAAGTAAACAATTTAGCTATGAGTTGACTAGCCATCATGCTCAGCCCAAAAAACCAAAAATCTGGAGTTTTCACTCCAAGTAATAATTTTGCACAAAAGCCCCTCTTCTAGTAATATTTGCAAATAGGTCAAATAAATATCAGAAAAATCCAATAAATTCATAAATAATCCCTGCTAATAAATAATAGGTTCCCCAAAATAATTTCTGACTTTGAACTTCTGAAGAAAACATTTGCACGTATTTTGCACGTGCAAAAAGACAAATTCCAAAAAAATATTTATTAAATCACCAAAAAATATTTTAATTCATTTAGTAATCTCAAAAGCATTATTTAAAAATCTATGGTGTTACATCACTCCCTCCTTAGAATAGTTCTATCCTCAGAACTATTACTAATAAGGACCAAACAAGATAAGCAAAAGAAAATGCAATCTTATAAATGAAAATATAGTTCAAAGAATACAATTTAACTAAAAGAATACAATCACACAAAAAGCTTAGGAAAATCCTTTAGCATGAGATCCTCCGGATCCCATGTAGTTTCCACAAACTACTGGTTCCTTTACAATACCTTGACCATAGGTATCACCATATTCCTCAACACCTTCTCCCTACGATCAACAATCTCTACAGGCTGCTCCTTGTAGCTCAAGTTCAGCTGTAGACCTTCAGGCACTTCTACTAACTGATGACTCTGATCCGGCACATACTTTCTCAACATCGACACATGGAACACATCATGCACCTGTGCCAATTCCTCCGGTAGCTCCAACTTATATGCCGTTTTACCAATAGTATGGCCCAATGTACCTTGGTGCCAACTTGCCTCCCTTTCCAAACCTGAAAACTCCTTTAGTTGGAGACAGCTTGAGAAAAATTGCATCCCCAACCTCAAAATCCAAGTCCCTTCATCGAGTGTCTGCATAACTCTTCTGCCGACTCTAAGCCTCGACCAACCTCTTGCGAATCAACTTGATCTTCTCCGATGACTACTGCATAATCTCAGGCCCAAACATCTGCCTCTCACCAACTTCATACCAACAAACTTGTGTCCTGCACTTCCTCCCGTACAGAGCTTCATACGGAGCCATACCGATACTCGCATTGTAACTGTTGTTATAAGCAAACTCAACCAATGCTAAGTATCTTTCCCAACTGCCACTAAAATCCATAACACAAGCCCTCAGCATATCCTCCAATACCTGATTCACCCTTTCAGTCTGACCATCAGTTTGTGGATGAAAAGCGGTACTGAAATCGGTTCTGGTACCCAAAGCTGCTTGCAAACCCTTCTAAAACCTCGATGTGAACCTCGCATCCCAATCGGAAACAATCGACACAGGAAATCCTTGAAGTCTCAAAATCTCATCAATGTACAGATCTGCTAGTTTCTCCAACGACCAAGTAATCTTTATGGACAAAAAGTGAGCTGACTTAGTCAAACGGTCCACAATAACCCAAACTGAGTCATTGCCCTTTGGACTCCTCGGCAACCCTGTGATGAAATCTATGTTGATATTCTCCCACTTCCATTCTGGAATAGGTAAAGGCTATAAAAAACCTCCAAGCCTCTGATTCTCTGCTTTGATCTGCTGGCAAATCAGACACCTTGCCACAAAGTCTGCCACATCTCTCTTCATACTGGACCACCAAAAGTGCTGTTTGATGTCCTTGTACATCTTTGTGCCTCTAGGATGTACTGCCAACAAAGTACTGTATGCCTCCTGCAAGATACTTTCTCTCAGATCTGCATTCTCCGGAACACACAACCTCTCACCCAACCATAGAACTCCATCTTGGACACGGAACTCTGATAATTTGCCTTCAGAAACCTATCGCAAAATTCCCTAAATTTCTGCATCTGATTTCTGACTGTCCACAATCAGCTCTCTCAAAGAAGGCTGCAGCCTCAAGTGAGCCAAAGATGCTCCCAAACCCTGTAGTACCACCTCGATACCTGCCTGATCAAACTCTGCTGCCAACTCTCTCTGAGTAGCGATCAAACTCGACAAATTTCTTTTCCGAATAAGCCCATCGGCCACCACATTCGCCTTGCCTAGATGATACTTGATCTTAGGACGAATGACTTCCAACACTTCTAACCACCTTCTCTGCTGAAGATTTAGATCATTTAGCTGATAAATGTACTTCAGGCTTTTGTGGTCAGTATACTTGTTGACCTCCTCTTCATATACATAATGCCTCTACTGCTTCAAGGCAAAGATAATAGCTGCTAATTCCAGGTCATGCGTCGGATAATTCTTTTCATGCGGACGCAACTGCCTCGAACCATAAGCAATAACCTTGCCTTCCTGTATCAAGATACACCCCAAACATTTGAGAGATGCATCGCTGAAAATATCATAATCCTTCCCAGCTTGCGACAATGTTAAGATAGGCGTAGTCTTCAACTTTTCCTTTAGCACAAGGAAACTCGCCTCACACTTATCAGTCCATGTGAACGCCACATTCTTCTGAGTTAACCCTGTTAAAGGAACTGCAATCTGTGCATAACTCTGAATGAATCTCTTGTAATACCCAGCCAATCCCAAGAAACTCCTGACTTCCTTCACTATCGTTGGCCTGGGCCAAACCTTCACGGCTTCAACCTTCTGAGGATCGGTTGCCACTCCCTCCTTAGAAAGTATATGACCAAGGAAAGCTACCTCAAACTTCCAAAACTCACATTTTGATAGCTTGGCATACAAGTTAGCTCCTGCAACTCCTTCAGTACCTCTGCCAAGTGCTTAGAGTGATCTTCCTTCGACTTCGAATATACCTGAATATATCAATGAATACCACCACGAAGGAATCAACAAACGGCCGCAAAATCCGATTCATCATATCCATGAAAACTGCCGGCGCGTTCGTCTCTCCGAATAGCATTACCAAAAACTCATAAAGTCCATGACGAGTCCTGAAAGCTGTTTTACTCACATCTTCCTCCTTGACTCAAACCTGATGATACCCTGATCGCAGATCAATCTTTGAAAATACGGCTGCTCCCCGAAGCCTATCAAACAGATCATCAATCCGTGAAAGCGGATACTTGTTCTGAATAGTCACCTTGTTCAACTCCCGATAGTCAATGCACATCCTCATTGACCCATCATTTTTCTTCACTAACAACACTAGTGCTCCCCATGGTGAAGAACTCGTCCTGATGAAACCCTTACTTAGCAATTCCTCAATCCGCTTCTTAACATCATCTTGCTCTACAGGTGCCATCCTGTACGGAGCCTTAAAAATTGGAGCACTTCTCGGCCGAACATTAATGCAAAACTCAACATCTTTCTACGACAAAAATCCCAGTAAATCTTCCAAGAATACCGTAGGAAAATCTCTGACAACTGGAATGCCTCTGACATCATCTGGGATCATCAACTTAGATACCATAGTAGTCACTTTCGGGTCATTGCGGAATCATCAACAAAAAGTAAACTCTTTACCTCTGAGTTGACTAGCCATCATGCTCAACCCAAAAATCTAAAAATCTGGAGTTTTCACTCCAAGTGGTGATTTTGTACAAAACTCCCTTTTTTAGTAATATTTGCAAATAGGTCAAATAAATATTAGAAAAATCCAAAAAAATCATAAATAATCCCTACTAATAAATAATAGGTTTCCCCAAAATAATTTCTGACTTTGAACTTTCCAAAAAAATATTTGCACGTATTTTGCACGTGCAAAAAGATAAATTTCGGAAAAATATTTATTAAATCACCAAAAATTATTTTAATTCATTTATTAATCTCAAAAATATTATTTAAAAATCTAGGGTGTTACACTAACAAACAATATTGATGGAAGAAAAATGTGAAAGTGATACAAACAATTGCTATAACCTAGAATCTAATGCACAACTCAGATGCACATGATGCTCCTAATCTAATGCACACTTGGTTTGAAACATATGCATCCCAAACTAAATTCTCCCCAATCAAGCTTGAATGTACTTTTGTTTACAGGGTTCGGTCCATCGTAATGCAAACCTACTTTTGTACTCTTACCCTGTTTCTGATATTTATCTAGTGCCTGGTGAAGCTGCAGTAAAAGCAGTCTATTCTGTTTCCTGCATCCGATCGGTGGTCTCTCTCTACTTCCAAAAGTTGGTGATCACTCCGATCGATCGGAATCGGTGGTCTCTCTCCACTCCGCCTGAGCCAGCTCTGCTTTGCTCTGCTTTGCTCTGCTCCTAATAGGCTGGTAATCAATCAGCTTTGCTCCAGCTCTACCATAATCGGTGGTCTTTCTCCACACCTAGTCTCTAACAAAAGTCATCCAAACATAAGGCGAGTTGGCAGGGCCTTCCCCTACTCCGTCAGAGACTCAGAGTTACATTCTTGCTCCTTGTTCGTATGGATAACTTTAGAACATGGACGTGCTCATAGGGGTATATCCCCTAGATTTCGACAGGAGTTTGCGGTACATACGTCCATCTCTCATTCTTATCACTAAATCTGAGAAATTAACAGCCGAGACAACGCCGTACGTGTCCCCTTAATAGGTGAGTACATGCCCAACTAGTGCATGTCCTTATAACAAAAATTTCACGACTTAAAATTACTAAAAATAAAATTAGTAAATGTAGTTGCTCCATACTAACTCCTTAAATTGCCAGCTTTACGTAATTATAATGGCTTTATTATCACCACCTCTAGTTTCCTATTTTGACATTTATATTATTAGTTAATTAAACCATGCTTCTACTTCCCAATTTTATCCTTCTATAAGTTTACTTAACCAAATTAACTTAGTTCACTAGCTTGTTCACTAATTTAATAGAAATTGGTGAACACTAAGTAAATCGAATCTATTTTCATATGTTAATCAACCGGGTTAAAATGCAACAAATCTTATCTTGAGTTAATTTGGGTTCAACCTAGCTTTCCAGTCATGCTAAAAGTTGACTCACACATAAACCAAACTAGTGCACCCAATGTGTACTGTACGTCACAACTTGCACACATAGAAGTATGCATATACCACACACATGCATAACCGTATTTCCTCCAACACCGCATTTTATGCATATTAAAATTCTTCTCACACTAGGTTATTGCTATGCTTTAATTTGCAACTTTATTTTCATAGCTTGTTAATTTACTAGAATTTTATTCAATATGCGTATATATTTCCATTTAGACATTTCATCGAACACCTTACATGCAATCTTTACATTGCATAAACTTTTACAATAAAACCCTAATATAAATATGTATTCTTTCACAATCATTTTTGCATTATTCTAATTACAAGATTAAGAATTTTAATCATACAAAGTCCTAGCAATTCATAACAAAACTACATCCTTTATGTTATAGCAATTCATCCACCACCAATTTCCTTCCACTTAGATTTATTTGAAGCACACAACAATTCAATTTTGCTAGCACATTTCCATTCTATCACATGAACTACAACAAACAAACAATTAAACAACTAATGAAAATCAACATACAAGATTAAGATAACACACACTATGAGAACACCCACCATGAAACTATATATTTTTTTCTATTCCATTTTCTTAGTTTCTTCTATTCAACATTTCTAATTCAAACAACACCCTACTAGTAATCTACCTGGTCTATCAAGCTTTTGATTTAATACATATGTTCATGCTATTTATAATCCATTCTAAAAGGAACATCCATGATAAGGAAAACACCCATCATGAGCCTAAGCATACAACAATTGCTAGCAAACATCAATTATTCAGTTCATGAAATTAATATATAAGTAATGGAGAATACCCACTTTTTGTTTAGAGTGCACAACACCCCCTTGCTATATCTTCTCCTCCTAGCTTCCTCCTCCTCCTCCTAGCTTGCTTTGCTTCTTTTCTAGCTCAACTAGCTCTTAGAAATAAGTAGGAGAATGTTGAATGTTGGAAAATGAAGTAGAGTGAAGTATGGAAGTATGAAAATGAATATGGAGTGAAGTAGGAAAATAAGTGTAGAAATGTACTAGTGAGTAAGAAAATTAGTTCACTTTCTTCATGCTCACACTCATATATATTGGGTGAGGGTGACTTGGCAGGGGAGTGCCTTGCTCACCGGAAACACTTATCTTGATCCTCTTCGGAGAAATGAATTTTTTCTACTTCTCTGCGGGTTCAGGGCCGGCTTGTCCCATATCGAGGGGGAGTTCTAAGGCATCAAGGGGGAGGACTGATCCCCCCATTGTGGCGGTATAGCACGCCCGAGCAGCTTCTTGGTTTTTCTTGGCTTCCTCTACTCGTGCAGCGTGGGGAGCTTCATATTCATAATGTAAGCTGAGGCGAACGCTTGGAGGGCAGCTAACCCTGGGTGACCGAATGTGGCACTGTCGGCAGACTTCATGTCAACCACCATGAAGTCTAACGCTTTTGTGCGAGTAGTTGGAGCCTTTCCTAAGGTTATATCAAGAGTAATGATTCCTTCGATCATTACTGGTGCTCCAGAAAATCCGTGGAGGGTGTATCCGGAAGGCTTGAGGCGATTTTCCCTGAGCTTCAGACCTTCGAACACATTCAGGAAGAGGATGTTAACTGAGCTGCCATTATCGACTTGGAATCGGTGCACTTCATGCTGATTATCAGTGTGTAGTAGTGAGGTGTTCAGACACCTTCTAAGTCTAGATTCAAGATTGTGATGCTGGCTCCCGTACTTCTTGGAGGCAGGATGTTATGTACTGAATTTACCTCTCTGACGAATGCTTTCCTTGAGGAGGTAGGTTCCCCATGAATAACTTCGAATATCTCCATTCATCCCGATCTCAACTCGGTTGGTATCTCTGCTCGCTTGTTGGCTCCCCACACAAGTTGAGGTTCAATGTTGTTCATTTGTGCAAATTTGGCAAGGAAATCTCGTCGAAGCAACACCTCGACCTCGTCCTTGAGGGTTCGAAAATTATCTGTGGGGTGACCATGATCTTTGTGTAAGGCACAACACTTGATTTATCTCTTCTCTTACTTGTGCGACATTCATCTTGGAAGGGGGGGTGGGGTCGAAGGAGCCCGTCTTTATCAACCTCCATGCGGATGGCGGAGATGCTGGCATTAAGTGTTGGTGTAGGCCCTACATGCCATTTATGTATTGACATTACAAGTCTACATTGTATCATAATATTTATTTCATATATGATGTATTTCATTTATTGTGTTTTTTATTGTGATTAAATGAGCATAAATAAGTTAGAATAGCAGGTTCAATACCATGGTATATCAAGTGCATGACATTGATTGTGAAATCCTATTGGTTGTAATCAGAATACTATTCTTAAATATCCCTAGTCAAGTATTATTGTAAATTAGGACAATAATAATAATACATAGAGACTAGTATGTACGTAGACTGATGAGCATATCTCACGGGTCATGGATATGAGATATCAAGTCTTTACATGAGTACATATTAGAGTAATAATATACTGGACTGACCCACCATGAGAATGCTACAAGGATCGTTATGTGAGTGTCATAAGCGGTTCTCATAGTAACCATGGTGTATGTAGTCCTTTGACTTGAAATTACTACGGTTCCCTGCATGAGAAGTTATATGTATTAATATCGTCAAACATTGAGGTGATTATAAAGTCAACTATTGGATATACTACAAATCATGCAGAGGGATGTGAGTGACTTAGATAGGATTTGTCCTTCTTACACAACAGGAGTGATATCTACGGGCCCCTTGATTGAGTGAGACTTCAAAATGCATGGTTGTACTCAAATGAGTCAATACGAGATATTGAGCTCACTTGTTTTAGCAAGTCTACTCAGACATCAAGAAATCAATGATTGAACTATACAAGGGTGACACGTTTTATACCTTGTGGTCAATTAGATATCTGGACAAAATAACTAGACTATATGGTACCATTGGTCATGGATAGGTTATGTCAAATCACTAGCATTCCCGTTGCTTGAGTAGTAGTGATGTATTACTAGATACCGCTCACTGTTTGTAACACTAGAATATGATTTTAGTATTACTGTCAGCGCAATGAGAACCTACAAGGTCACACACTTAGTATGGATCGAAATTAGATTTAAATTCATGATATGGATTTAATTGGGAATCCTAGTAATACTTTGATTCCTAACATTGGTTGGACATTTAATTAGATTAAATGGGGTGACTAAAGTTCAAAGGCCCACACACGAATCTGAACCAGGTCAGATTGTGAACCCAACATCCTCATTACTCTCTTAGGATTGACTTGATGCACCTATAAATATGATATGTATCGGTGGAAAAGTCACGCATGAAAGAATCCTAGCCATCACAGAAATTGTGAGAGAGAGAGATCGTGAGGAACACCTCCTTCCCACAGCTAGCATTGTGGTGTGAGGGGAAGCTTGATTTGATCCGTTCATGTGGATACTGTAGAGGCACTGCAATATTGTATTGCTGTGATTGGCATACTCTGGAGAAAGCAAATCCATCTTCCAGGTATAACTCTAAAACATGATTTATAGTTTTCGCATGGATCCACGGTTAGGTTTCGATATTTATTTTGTAATTTTTCTATTGTTTATTTATTCTGAGATTACCCACGAAACTTAACCATGGTATCAGAGCCACCTACGAAACCATAATTCGGTTATGTATGATATGTGATTATTTATGATATGTTCGTACTTTTTGTAGAAAGATTCATATATGATACAATTTTTGCAACGGTTGCAATATAAGGATTCATTTATGTGTTGGTTGTTAACACAGATGCCACATTGGGGGGGGGGGGGGTGGAACCATTGAAACTCTGGAAATATGTGATTTGCAATGACGTTAGGATTTCTTAAATCATGAATAGTTCATGCACCTACGTCGTTTGCAGTGGCGTTAGGGTTTCTTAAAACATGAAGGGTTCATGCTCTGGCGGTGGTAAGGGATGATGAGGCAAATTTTTTGGGACCCCATGCCAACTCTGTGTAGGGCAATAATGATTCCCCCAAAACCAATCCTTTTTAAATAAACTAAATACAATCATAATAACATATTCTTTGATTATTATGTTCTATGATGCATGGTGCATGAGTGTGGCCTTAGTTCTGTGATGTTTATGTTCTGTGTTGTATTATTTTTATTTTGGTTTTTTTTGAAAACGGCCTGCGTGTCGTGTCTTTCTCTCTACATTCTCAATGTTATCCTTTCCCTCTAAACTCCAATTGTACTTTCTTTTTTTATATGTAAATGTAATCTCACTAAGGAAGAAAGGAATTGGCAACCATACAAGGACAAGTTTGGGAAGTTGCTTGGAGAAGACGGTATAATCCCTTTGTTCAGTTTTTGATACTCTCATTGACATGAGAGAATCAGTGTGTTAGGGCCACTACCAGTTCACATAAATTTTATGCTTTTAATTTTGTATAAGATGCATTTTTGTATGCTAATGGATGATGAATGCTAAGATCAATTATTAAAATAAAAAAATCCATCAAAGTAAATATTCAGTTACAATAAGATGTCTTCTAATGCATGGTACTCGTCTAGGCTAGGATCAATTAATTGTAGGTCTGCCAAAGTAGGGTGCCTTTTTCTATCATATGAGACGCGATGGATAAAAATAATATTCAATTGCCAACCATTGGGTCTGACTTAACTAGACTATTTCAATAGGATTGAAGGTTTAAAGGCATAGAGTTGGGCTTTAGTCTATGAGATAGATCAGAGTAAGTGTTACTCACCCAACTATCCAAGAGTTCCATATGATGTAATTGAAAAATGTTCCATACCTAAATAACTAAATTTTGGGTGATCAGCCAAAGATGACTCAGAACAAGGTGAAATATGGATCTTGGCCTACTAGAAAATCTTACGATGAGATTTTGCGAGTCGATGCTGAGGTTCGATGATTTGAATAGAAAAAATAGTAGGGGGTATATTTAATTAAAGACCTTATTAAATATTTCAATATCATGATACATACTCTGCATATTTCTGTTGATGGTTAAATATGTTCTTACTTTGCATATTTTTGTTAAATATTTTAATGAAATGATATTTACTTTGCGTATTTCTGTTGATAGATTATCATGACATCCAACACATCAAATAACCTATCATTGTGATCTGTCCTTGAGAAGGAAAAACTGACTGGGATAAATTTTCTAGACTGGTACATGAATCTGAGAATGGTCCTCAGGCATGAGAAAAAGCTGTATATTCTAGAGCAGCCTATTTCTGAGCCACCTGCTGCAAGTGCCCCTCGCATTGAAAAAGATGCTCATAAGAAGCATCAAGATGATGCCTTGGACATTGGTTGTCTCATGCTAGCCACCATGAACTTCGAGCTTCAGAACCAACATGAGAACATGGATGCCTACGATATGATTGTACACCTTAAGAGGCTCTATCAAGATCAGGCTAGGCGTGAGAGATTGGAAGTCCCAAAGGTATTGTTTCAGTGCAAACTTGCAGAAGAAAGCCCTGTTGAAACTCATGTGCTCAAGATGATTGGGTACATAGAGAACCTTGAAAGGCTTGGTTTCCTTTTCGGTCAAGAGTTAACCACTGACTTGGTCCTGCAATCATTGCCGAAAAGTTATTGTCAATTTGTCATGAACTACAACATGAATAAAATTGACAAACATCTGCCAGAACTGCTAAGCATGTTGAGAACTGTTGAACAAAACATTAGAAAGGGAAAGACCATTATGATTGTCCAACAGGCCAAAGGTAAGGGCAAGGTCAAAAAGCAGATTAAGAAACCTAAGGGCAAGTAAAAGGGCAAGTGCAATTTCAAGCACAATACTTCTGCCTTGAACCCTAAGGGTGGGTTGGCCAAGGAGGGCACATGCTTCCACTATGGTAAGACCGGACATTGGAAGAGGAACTGCCATAAGTACCTAGAAGAGCTTAAGAAGAAGAAAGGAAGTGAGACTTCCACTGCATCTTAAGTATTAGATACTAGATGTGGATCTCACATTTGTTTTAATATTCAGGATCTCAGAAGGAGTAAACCATTGTTTAAGGGCGAAGTTGACCTACGAGTTAGAAATGAGCAAAATTTGTTGCTTTAGCTGTAGGAACTTGTTATTTATCATTGCCCACTGGGCTTATCATTGAGTTAGAGAACTGTTATTTAGTTCCTACTATTAGTAGGAATATTATTTCTATTTCTTGTTTGGACAAGAAGAATTTTTCATTTATAATAAAGGACAAAAGTTGTTTTATTTATTTGAATGTTATCTGTTATACTAGTACACAATTGAGTAATGGACTTTATATTCTCGACGTCAAAATGTTCGTCTATAATATAAATACTAAGATGTTCAAATCAAATGATACGAACCCAACTTACCTCTAACATTGTCGTTTGGGCCACATAAATGAGAACCGCATATCCAAACTCCATAAAGATGGATTTTGAATAATATGAGGTATGTGAACCTTGTTTGTTGGGCAAGATGACAAAAGCTCCATTCACTGAAAAAGGTGAAAGGGCTAGTAATTTTTTAGGTCTCACACATAGTGATGTCTGCATAGCTTTCAACACATTGGCTAAAGGAGGCTTTCAGTACTTCATTGCATTTACTGATGATTTCAGTAGATATGGATTTGTGTATCTGATGAAACACAAATCAGAGTCATTTGAAAAGTTCAAAGAATTCAAGAACGAGGTACAAAACCAACTTGGTAAAAATATTAAAGCCCTTCGATCAGATCGAGATGGTAAGTGCTTAAGCCAAGATTTAGATGACCATATAAAAGAGTGCAGGATAATATCTTAACTCACACCCCCTGGAACACTGCAATGGAATGGTGTTTCTGGGAGGAGGAACATTACCTTGTTAGACATGGTCCGATCCATGATGAGTCAAACAGATCTTCCAAGCTCCTTCTGGGGATATGCTCTATTAACAGTTACTTTCACAATTAACCGTTTTCCATTTTAAACGGTTCAAGAGACACCATATGAGATATGGTCTGTGAGGCATCCTAAATTGTCTTTTATGAAGATTTGGGGTTGTGAAGCCTATGTAAGGGACTAAGTATCTGATAAACTTGATCCCATATCTGATAAGTGCTTCTTTGTATGATATCCCAAGAAAACTAAGGGATACTATTTTTATAATCTCACTGAAGGCAAAGTGTTTGTCGCACGGACTGCTATGTTCCAAAAGAGAGAATTCATCTCCAAGAGAACCAGTGGGAGAATGGTAAAACTTGAAGAAATTCAAACTTTGCAAAGTAGCAGTGAACGAATGGTGGAAATGGTGCAGCTTCACAAATCGTTGTGGAACAATAATAAGTACCAAGAGATATGGATACTTCATCATCCCGAGATGATATGGATTTCTCGTGACTCAACATGGTGATGTATTGCTTATGGATCAAGATGAATATACGACTTATGAGGAAGTTGTAAAGGCTCAGACTCTGAGAAATGACTTGAGGCTATGAGATCTGAGATGGAATCTATGTATGCCAACCAAGTATGGACCTTGGTAGACCCACCTGATGGGGTAAAACTTGTTGGGTGCAAATGAGTTTTCAAAAAGAAAACTGGCATGGATGGTAATGTGCATACCTTTAAGGGGGGGTTGGTGGCTAAAGGTTTCAAGCAAGTTCATGGGGTAGACTATGATGAGACTTTTTTTCCATTTGCCATGCTTAAACTTATTCGGATCTTGTTTACTATTGTACCATATCACGATTATGAAATATGGCAGATGGATGTCAAAACTGCTTCCTAAATGGAAATTTTCTCGAGGATGTCTACATGACACAACCTGTGGGTTTTGCTACTCCAAAGGATGCTGGAAAGGTGTGTAAGCTGCAACGATTCATTTATGGATTAAAGCAAGCTTTCAGAAGCTGAAATCTTCATTTCGATGATGCAATCAAAGAGTTTGGTTTCATCAAGAACGAAGATGAACCTTGTGTCTACAAGAATGTTAGTGGGAGCAGAGTTGTATTTCTGGTATTGTATGTAGATGAGATACTACTCATTGGGAATAACATCCCTACCTTACACTCTGTAAAGACTTGGCTAGGAAAGTGCTTTTCCATGAAGAACTTGGGTAAAGCTACATATGTAGTAGGTATTAAGATATACAGAGATAGATTAAGGAGACTGCTTGGCCTGAGTGAGAGTACATGAATAGGCAAAGTATTGAAACACTTTAATATGCAAGAGTCCAAGAAAGGATTTCTCCTTATGTCCTTCCACTCAAGATGAGAGAGACCATAAGACTAAGATTGTTTCTAAATCATATGCATCTGTAATTGGATCTATTAAGTATGTCATGTTATGTACTCGTCAGATGTCTCATATGCTTTAAGCATGACGAGTAGGGACCAGTCAGATCCCGGTGAGAGTCACTGGACTGCTGTCAATAACATCCTTAAGTACCTAAGAAGGACTAAGGATTTATTCTTGGTATATGGAGCCGAGGAAGAGCTTGTTATAAAGGGTTACACTGATGCTAGCTTCCAGTCTGATAAGGACGACTCCACATCTCAGTCAGGTTTTGTGTTTTGCCTAATTTGTGGAGCTGTCAGTTTGAAGAGTTCGAAGTAAGAGACAGTAGCCTATTCCACCACAGAGGCTGAGTATATTGCTGCCTCCAACACAACAAAGGAGGTTGTTTGGATAAAAAAGTTCATCACTGAACTTGGTGTGGTTCCTAGCATTGTAGACCCGGTGGACCTCTAACAATGGGCCATTGCACATGCTAAGGAGCCTAGATCTCACCAGCGATCCAAACATACACTTAGGCGCTTCCATCACATTCGAGATATCACTGATAGAGGAGATGTGAAGATATGCAGAGTACCGACAGATGATAACATCACTGGCCCACTGACAAAGTCTCTTGCACAGCGAAAGCAAGACGGTCACTGTAGATCTATAGGCATTAGATGTATGTCTGATTGGCTCCAGTGCAAGTGGAAGATTGTTGGTATATGCCCTAGAGGTCAGTTGTGTATTGACATTACTAGTTTATATAGTATCATGATATTTATTTTATATATGAAGCATTTCATTTATTGGTTGTTTATTGTGATTAAATGAACATAATAAAATCCTTAGAATAGTAGGTTCAATATTATGGAATATCAAGTGTATGACTTGATTGTGAGATCCTATTGGTTGTAATCAGAATACTATTCTTAAATGTCCCTAGTCAAGTATTATTGTGAATTAAGACAACAATAATACAGAAAGACTAGTATGTACGTAGACCTGATGGTCATATCTCATAGATCATAGATATGAGATATCAAGTCTTCATATTGGTACATATTAGAATATTAATGTACTGGAATGATCCACCATAAGAACTATAACACCCCGCAAAATTGAGTAATGACAATTTTGCCCTCGTATGTTATGCGCATGTATCTTGTACCGTTACGGGCAATATACATAACGTATTTTCATAAATATCCTACGTACCTTTGTATTTCGACTAATTATACATTTATCGTCTTCTCAAAACTTTTTTTCATCATATTTTGAGTCAACATAGACATTTATTTTAATTTTTGTGTTTTTACGTATATTGCACGTGCTTTCAATACATGTGTCGATCACGTATGATTTACCGTTACGTGAAATATCCGTAACATTGTTAATATACATATTCTACGTATTTTTTATTTTGACTATTTTTCGTTCTCTCAAAATTAATTTTTAGATTTTGCACGTGCATTGCACCTAAAATTTATGTATTTCATCATCTAGAATTTTCCAAAATCATACACATTTCTTTCTCATTTTATTTTTCATCTCGTGTTATTTTTATTTCAATAAAAATCCATAGGCCTAAAGTCCATCTTAAAGCCCATTAGAAAATTTACTTAAAAGAAAAGTCCATAATAAATTCTACTCTTAAAATGAACACTTTTTAATTCTACACACTTGTCATATAACAAATAACTAGCCTAATAATAAACAAATAAAAATAATTACAAGAATGAGAAGTGTGTGCACGTGGGGTGCACGTCCACGTGTGTGCACATCAAGGATCAAGGAGATGAAGAGATGGGGGTTTGTGGTAGTAAATGGTGAGTGGGTATTTATTTTGGTTAATGGGTATTTAATTTGCATTGTGGGTGTCTCTTTATTCACCCAAATACACTATAAATACCACCTCTTACTTCATGAACATTGCACCAAGAATCAAAAGAAACAAAAAAGAACAAAAGAAAGAGAAAAGAAAGAAAGAGTGATTTGAGTTCTTGCTTGGAGGAAGGAGAGCTTTCGATGCTTGCTAAGGAGGAGAAGGAAGTCTCATTCTTGTTGGAGCTAGGAGTTCCTATTTCTTTTGCAATTATAAGGTGGGTGACTTCTTGAACTTTCCAAAATGTAGTAACATGCATGTGTAGAAAAATTGATGTATAAAATTGATTATACATATGAGTTGTGGTTAATTTTGTGATGATATTATTTAGAATTTTTAATAGATATGATTATGGAAGGAAATGCATGCTAGTTGAAAGATAATCATGTAGATAAGTTGAAATGAGGTTGTTTGGGTGCATGGTAATACATCATTATTAGATTAAATAAATTGGATATAAATTTGTACACAGTTGCCAATTTATGCAAAGAAAGTTGCCACTTTTAATATTAGTTGCACTTCAAAAAATCATGTGTAAAATCTAAACTAGATGGAATTTAGAGCTAAAAATTTTGTGTGGACATTTTGAATATGTCAGGATCACCTGTTTAAAATTTCATAATTTTTGAATGTCATTTACAATTTTAATAAAATCTAAACATACGACTGGTTGGCAGCTGACTAATTGCTGGAAATCTGTACTCATTTCGGATTTTGATCTTTTCAACATCTAGGATAAATTAATTTGTGGAAAGTCAAAACTAAGAACTTGAAGTAGACTCCTTAACCTTTCTGTAAAGTCTAAGAAATTAAATTTGCACAAAGAATTGAATTTATAATGAATTTCACAAGACTGTACAAGTGGCAGTATTTCAATATTTCGACCCTACTGTAGATTTCGAAGAATTCAGGGTTATAAATACAATATTTGGAGAAAGTTATAACTAAGAAATCATAGTAGACTTGTATACCTTTATCTTGATCTAAAGAATACAAAGTTTCATGAAGTATATATTTTTCTATGATTTTTACAAGAAGCATGAATGCAGTTTTTTGGTTTTGAACTTACTGTTTTGTAAATGAATTTAGACAAAGTAATTGAGGATGATTTTAGATGATTTTCACTCCAAAGATATGGTAGACTCATGTATGAAACTAATAAATCTATCATTTGAATAGAATTGAGATTTATAATTGAAATATAGATGAATATGAAAAGGGTTTGATTAATCAAAAGAATTTTTATTTGGAAATTATTCTTAAAGAATAAATATATGTGAAAAGGAGTTTTTGTTAATCAAAGAGACTTGGCAATTTTTAAAAAGAATTGTTGGTTGTGTGATCAACCAAGAAATGTTTACTTCATAGTTGGTAAATAAGAATGAATGAAAGAATTAAATAAGATTTAAATACATGAAATTGAGAAAATGAGTTATGAGGGCATGATTGACCCCATAATGCTAAACATGAAAAGATGTTGATTCTAGAGGCTTAGTGAGACCCAGGTACCGAAAAGTGTTGAAAATGAATAATTGATTTGAGAAGTGACCAATATGGACTGTCGTTCTTGGTATTTTTTTGTGTAAGATCGGTTGGAGGGTAAGCTAACTCTAGGTGGTATAATTTATTCATGTTTAAACTTAAGAATAGGCACTAAGGAAAGATGTAATAAAACTTCGGCAAACGTAAGTGGGGCGCGTCTATATAGTCGGGAGGTGTATTTTGGGACTGTGGTTGCTTGCGGAACGAGACGAGCCTCAATTAAATTCGGGATTATGATTGACCGGACGGTGGATTTCGGGAACAAGATTAATCAGGCGGGTAGGAGGCAGGTCTCCAATATATTCCGGGGCTAGAGCGACACTTGCGAGATGTTCGCAGGACGATGATTTCCGTATAAGCTTAACGGTGGACTCCAAGGCTGGAATCCGTACTCGTGGAGTGTCTAAACCTTGATTTGTTACCAAGTAGTTTTTCATGGCGATGGATTAAACACTTCAATATGGAGTACGTAGGTGTTGCCCTGGGACCTATGTAGTATGGGATGCATAGAATCCTAACAAGTATGCATTAGTGTCATTGTAGTATAACATATACATTAGGCATTAAGTCATATAATACACTGACATATTTAAGATAGTCACTCTTTTACACTTTAATATACATTCAAGTTTGTATTGGCTAAAGTAAGAGATTTCGTTCTAATACAACATAGAGAGGATCGTTGTTTATAACATTGCGTCGGTTGTAAGCTACTGACGTGACCATAGATTTTTCAGAGCAAGACTTGGATTGGCAAGGACATAAAGATGATTGATGGTGAAGATTATATTCATGATTAAAGCTATTGATGTTAGAGTTGTATATGTATATTTCATGTTGTATTTTATTTAACTTCTGTTGTGTAATTCCGAAACAAACAAAGTACAATGAAAAGTTTTAATTTTCCATGTAAAATTGTACGAAATGAAGTAAAAGGTTCTATTGTGCTACGAATTACATGTAAATAGAATCTGGGGCATTACAGAGTGGTATCAGAGCCGACTTCAATAAGTAGTACAAAATTACAAGGACGACACATTAGAGTGGACATTAGAAGTGTGAGTTCGGTTTATAGAGATTTAAATGTAAGATGATTTACATTTGTGTTACTCTATACACTGATGTTTCCTCTTCCCTTTTCCTATTGGAAGGCTGGAGTCATGAATGATGAAGTTATTGAATTTGCATTCATGATGCTCTCCTCGTATACAATTGATGTGAGATTGTATGCAAGTATGTTTTTCCTTGGTATCAGAGTAGCGGGCGGATGCGTGATGGGTTTGAACCGACATTCATGATACCTTACACGTGGACACACTTCCCTCTTTTAAAAAAAAAAAAAAATCATTGTAATATTTTTTCATTTCAAAAAATAAAATAAAATAAAACAAAATTATTTTCTTATACTATTGATTCACTTTGGTATTTACAACCCTTAATCTTAATCTTTTAAGTTTGACTTACTCGTTTTCTTTCTGATGTTTCTTTTATGCGCTTTCATGTTACCAATTACTCTTACGTATTCTATTAAGTTTTGAACTACTACTTATTAAATTATTATTAAGTCTATCATTTTCCTTGTTATTATTTCTATTAGATTGTGAATTTTAATTTTGTATTTTTACATTCACTTCACAAATATTTTGATTTCACGATACTATATTTTTCCATTATTATACCTCGTCTTATTCATTTCATTATTTTTTTGGTAATGTTTTACTTATGTAGATGTGGCATACTTCCACACATTATAAATCCTCTACATACTAGTTTTATGATATAGATTATGTTCGATATTTAAAATCTATCCTTTTATTTGAGTATTTTATCGTTGTAATTTTCTACTCTTACTATCTCAACTTTTTTTTCTATGTTCATATCACCAATTTCAAAAACGTAACTTCTATTTTCATACTTTATTAAACACCCAATGTCCAAGTACATATGGAAGACTACATCTTTTCATCTCCTGTTTTGGTGCAACCTGATGTCGAGAGGGTAAATCTGCAACTAGACATCAACGGAGGAAAACTGCAAATGGATATCAGGGAGGTAAAATCTGCAACTGAATGTCCAGAAGGCAAACTGCAATCAGATGTCGTAGAGGCAATTCTGCAACTTGAAAAGCCTGCAGTTGGATACCAACGAGGCGAACCCACAACAAAAATAGATTATTTCTACTTTAATAACCCCCACTTCTGTTTATTTTTTAAAACGAAACATAATCAACTTAAATTTCGGACAACTATTCAAAATCTTAGGGAAAGACTTGATTTGTTATCTCATGTCTGCTTTCGTGAAAAAGACCAATGGAAGGGGAGGGTTATATATAATTATTGTATTTACTTTACAAATTGTTATACAGAATTATTTTATATTGTCTATACTTTTAACTAAATTTCATGATCATATATTTTTTTCAAACATTTTTCACTTGAATTGCTAGTTCAATTTTTATCTCGTAATATATGGTACTAGTTCAGTTTGAGATCTTAATCGTTTTACTGTTTATTACCTTGATAAAATTTTGATTACCAAGGCTATTAATAATTTATCTATTGACTATGCTTCTCTTTATTCGTTCCAATCATTTTGTTTTCCAAACTCTTTCATAATTAACAACTTAATTTATATTTTCCTTTTATCTAATACTTTACCTAATATTATTTTGTATGAAACTTTCTTTCAATTGATACTATATTTTATGATCACATTTATTTTCTTATGCTATTTTTCTAGTTTTCTTGTTCAGTTCATATCAATTTTTGATACTCATAGTTTTCTTATATAAGTTTACCATGTTTTCCACAATACAAATTTTTATACTACATTTATTGCAGTTTTCTATATTCAATAATGATATTTTCTTTGGTGTGTACAAAATACATCTTTTACCTTAGTAAGTTCTGAGGACAAAACTATGTTCTAAGGGGGGAAGAGTGTAACACCCCGCAAAAAAATTGAGTAACGAAAATTTTGCCCTCGTGTGTTACGCACGTATATTTTGTACCGTTACGGGAAATATTCGTAAAGTATTTTTATAAATATCCTACGTATCTTTGTATTTCGACTAATTATACATTTTCAGACTTCTCAAAGCTGTTTTTCATCCTATTTTGAGCCAACATGGACATTTATTTTAATCTTTGTGTTTTTACGTATATTGCACGTGCTTTCAATACACGTGTCAATTACGTATGTTTTACCGTTACGTGGAATATCGGTAACATTGTTAATATACATATTCTACATATTTTTTATTTTGACTGTTTTCCGTTCTCTCAAAATTAATTTTTATATTTTTCGCGTGCATTGCACGTAAAATTTTATGTATTTCATCCTCTAGAATTTTCCAAAATCATACACATTTCTTTCTCGTTTTATTTTTCATCTTGTGTTTTTTTTTATTTTAATAAAAACCCGTTGTAACATCCTAGAAATTTTAAATGTGATTTTGGAATTTATAAATGATTTATGAATATTTTTGGTAATTTATTAAATAATTTTATGAAATTTATCTTTTTGCACGTGTGGAACACGTGCAAGTAATTTTTTGGAAGTAAAAGTCAGAATTTTCATTTGGAAATTTTAATAGTTAATTGAAAATAATAATTTCTTAATTTTTTGGATTTTTTTGAATTAATTGAACCATGTTTGCAAATATTTCAAAGAAAAGGGTTTTTATGTAAATAACCATTTGGAGGGAAATTTTGAGATTTTGAGATTTTCTAGGCTGAAACAGAGGCCGGCCAATTACGGATAGTCAGAGGATAGAATCCCACCCTAATTGATTTGATTTCAAAACTAATTGATTTTAAAATCTTTCTATTATGTAAAAAATGGATTTTTGGTTTTATTTGCAAAATCTGCACAAACCCTAATTTCTTGATCTAGTCCTATATTAGCAGCAACCAAGGCCACGTTTTCTGGGGAACATAAAATTGTTATCTTGGACTTTTGAAGGCTTGAGGATTTCTTTCATTTTGGCTTAAGGAGGATCAAGTTCTTTTATTATTTTTCAACTTGAAATCTCTCCAAATTAAGGTGAGTAACTTCTTACTACTTTTCTTAGTATTATGAATGTTTATTATGGATGAATGACCAAGCAGGAAGTATGCTAGAGATTCATATACATGATTAATATAGCATGGTAAGAATAAAGTAAATGAAGGAGAAATATGATAATCTTATAATTAAAAATCCCTCTTTTATGTGACCTCCATGCTTGAGATACTTCTGAATGATATGAGTTGTTTGTGCATAAAAGATGTTGATTTTAATTGCAAGATGATGAGATGCATTGTAAATATTGACGTTTAACCTAAGTTGCATGAAACCCTAGGTATGCACAATTTACCTCATCCATTGAGTTAGAAAAATCTAAATGTTGACCAAATTATTCACTAACTACCCCATCATACAATGCTAAACCTAGATCTTCTTCTAAATTAATGTTTATGTATATATATACATGAATACATGCGAGATTTGTAGAATAGTTCTTTGGTTTTCTTGCTCTCTGCCCGACTAATGTAGGAGGGGGAAATACCCCAATTCTGCATCAAGGTGGATTTAGGTTGGTATGAATGGGAGTGTTGTATTGTAAGTTGTATCTATGTGAAAATATATATATTTTTGTATGCTGAGGTGGGAGGTTGTGCACTTGTGCACATTTGTGCATTTTGTGCACATGGTGCACTTTCGAGTGCTACACTTTGGTCGTGCATTTGCCCTGATCATGCTGCATTGAAATTCTATTCATACTGCATCTACACCCTATGCTACAGTCCCTACTTACCTGCATTTCTTTTTCTTCTTCTTGTTCTTTTTTAACTTGCCATTGTATCTTCAAGTATTGTTCACCCCTGCAAACCCGGATCTGACCTGAGGGGTGTTTTTAGGTATGGTTTATGCATCTAGCGATAACTAGTACATTCCTATAACTAAGAATGATAACTAGTGTATTTGGCCTTTGAATTCCAGCACTTTGAGTTTCGGTTGTGCACTAGTGTGCAACCTGCACCAAGAATTGCGGGTGTGCATCTGTGCCAAGTGATCAGGATGCACTAGTACAGTGCAAAATGAGCTGAACTTGTGTGCATCTGCACCAAGTGCAAATCAGGTTGCACTAGTACAGTTCAAACTGAGTTGCACTTGTGTGCATCTGCACCAAGTGCATATAAGGTTGCACTAGTTTAGTGCAAACGGAGTTGCACTTGTGAGCATCTGCACCAAGTGCAGATCGGTTGCACCAGTACAGTGCAACTGGGCTTGTGAAAATAATGCAGTATTTGGTTATTTGGGATTAGTGTCATAATACCAATTGAAGTGTTGTAGAAATGCCATTCTCTTTTACTCTGTGAAACTGCTTTCTGTACATGTGCATATTTAAAGACTGATGGTTTCAATGTTCAAGTTGTTTTGTCCGTCATTTATTTTAGGGATGGATGGCAGATGAAAATAGAAAACTTTTGATGCACTTGTGTGCATCTGCACCAAGTGCTGGCAAGTTATTCTTTTTTTTTTAGTTTAAGAGTAATCTGATAGTAATGATTCTAAATGATCCATTTTTCTTCACTACAGTCACAAGCTTTGGCTTAGCTATCTATATAAATTTATTAAAGGGCAAAAGCCAAAATACCCCCCCAACGTTTGGCCTAAGTACAATATGCTCATATAACGTTTGAAAAAATACACTAAAATCATTACTCCGTTAACTTATTCCGTTAAGTTAGAATAATTGAATTACCTTTCTACCCTTACCCTTTCATATCTCAATCTCTTCTTCTGTCTTCCTTTGTTCATTCCTTTTTTTTTCTTATTTTATTTTTCTCTTTTAACAACGATTTATTTGGCAACGATTTCTTTGAGACAAAGTACATGAACTGAGGTACAAGACTCTTAACAATATCTGTGGAAGAAAAGAGTTCTATGAAATCATGGCACACTAAAAAACCAATCCTTCCTATATATGATATTAACTATATATAAGAGGTAGCGGGCATGCAGAGAAATGCCACTAGAGATGAAACTTCTTCAACCTCACCAAGGCGCCCTAGAGCAGTTCGTGCCACTTCTTTTGCTCGAGCTTCCTCATCATCCAGCTTCTGTGAGAAAAGAATTTAAGCAACACAAAGACTCTTTACAATGTTTTTTTTTAAAACTTGGTATTGATATTAAGTTTGTACATATATATCATTTATTGAACAAATTGAAGTATCGATAATCAAAATTTTAAATCCTACAAGGCCGATATGTCTCTGTAGCAGTCTGCTACTTAAAATCACATTTCAACGAAATAGATATTAACTATTAAGCATCTTGCAGTTGCTACTAAAAGAAGGTGAGCAAGAGGGGAAAGCCTTACTTGTTTTACCAGAGGTGTGTAGACGTATCCGGGCCCAACACTATTTGTTCGAATATTGTCTTTTGCCCACTCACAAGCTAGATTTTTGGTAAGCTGATTTATTGCTCCTAATTAATAAAATACAAAAAATGCAGAACAATTTTAAATTATATACTCAGGTATTGGGACTATAGACTTGTTATTAATTTTTTTTAAAATGGATGTGCACTTTTCTTCTACCAGGTCTAGGATTTAAATTGTTTTTTTCTCATGATTAAACATTAAGAAGTTTCCATAATGCTGCTCTATTCACATATTGTTTTGTGGAAAGTAACTATGACGAAAACCTTCGTTATAGTTGTATAGGAACTAGGTCTCATCCATAGCTAGACAGAATAATAGATGGCAAGTGTCTGATAGAAATGATCTGGTTGTGTAGGAACAAGGTACAAATCTCAAATACACTAGTACACTGCTGTATCTTATATATATATATCATCTTTTACATACAAATATTATTAAAAGACAAAACGTAAGAATGCTAAGGAAAATTCAAAGAGTCTTGTTAAGAGTCTTGTACCTCAGTTCATGTACTTTGTCTCAAAGAAATCGTTGCCAAATAAAGCGTTGTTAAAAGAGAAAAATGAAATAAGAAAAAAAGGAATGAACAAAGGAATTAGAAAGAAGAAGAAATTGAGATATAAAAGAATAAGGGTAGAAAGGTAATTCAATTATTCCAACTTAACGGAATAAGTTAAGTTAACAAAGTAATGGGTTTAGTGTATTTTTTCAATCGTTATATGGGCATATTGTACTTAGGCCAAACGTTGGGGGGGTATTTTGGCTTTTGCCCTTTACTAAATTGATGTTACATCCAAACTATTAGTGCAACTGAGGTTGATACTTAAATTTAGTGGAAGCTTCTTTCAGTTTAATTACAGACCAGACCACATTCAGTCTGCTTAGACATTTAATCTCTAGTATTATGTTAAGCTACCACTCCTACTTGACTTCAAAAGATATCCTCTACTTGGTCCCTACCTATGCCTTCACCCCGCTGATGAAGCCTGCATATGCTACTATTTTTCTGTTTAATGTGCTTACATATGCTTAACTCCTTTTTAGCCTATGGACTTTTATCTATTGTGTATACCCTAGATCCTTGCAAGATGATTCCAGTTTTGTTTTTGGTTAAAAAGGGGAAAGACATACATTATCCCAGCAATTAAGAGAACTTGTAAGACTTTGGAATATTGGTTAGGAAATTGAGTTATAATTTTTATGAATTATTAATATTGTGGTTTTGGACTAAAGGGTAGTTCTAAAGTAAAGAGGTGAATTCTTATAATAAGAACTTAAAAGGGGAATGAAATATGAATACTTGACACTAGAGGCTGAGTAGGACCCTGTGTACCGGCAGTAAGTTTATTTTTGTTTTGCGTGTTAGCTAGTGGAGTTAAACACCCTGATTTGGGGTGGTTGACCTTAATTAAATAATAATAAGGACAGACACTAGTTGGAGATGTGACGAAATAAGAGGAAACATGGGTAGGGGGGCCTGATGTGATATGCGGTGGGAGATGGTTTCGCTGATTATCGGGGTGTGAGGAAGAGATCCAACCACTTGCAATGTCGCTAGTCTTCCTGGTTATCAGGATCGAGGTGATGCCCATGGGATATCTGCGTGATGAGGTAGCATTTGACTTGCGGTGTGAGTATCATTGCCTGACCTTCGGGGTGTGAGGAGGGGATCCGAACACTTGCGTTGGGGGATTGATTCCAATGATTACCGGGGCATGGGATAGATACTCACGGGATATCTAAATCTTATAGTAGTTACAGTGATAGGTTAGTGTGTAAGCATGGGATTGAACCCTAAAAATGTGGAGTACGATAAGGGGTTGCACCAGCCCTATGTAGTATGGGATGCATATAATCCGACAAGTGTGCATTAGTGCATGTTGTGCTTTGAGTTTTCTTAATGACGTTTTATGTATTCTTGTACTTCGTTGTAACACCCCACAAAATAGTATATAGCCATTTTGCATTGTAATCCGTGCATAGTTGAGAAATGCACGCGATTATATATTTTCTAATAAGTAATTAGTTTTAATTGAGAAATTTTAATTATAGTTATTCTGAACCCGATAAATTATATTCGAGATATTTTCTCAATTAAATTATGGTTTTGCCTCGATTGTTTTAACGAGACAATCCTCAGAAAATAATAATTTTTTTTATAAACGTATCTATATAATAAATTACAAAGAAAGCTATCAAGTGGCTCACAATCAATCTCCCCCAAAATCAAAGGTCCATATCAAATCTCACAAAACACATTTTCCCTCCAAAATTTCAAACCCCACAACTAAATTTTTCCCGCTGAAAAAATTTATTACTTTATTACTTTCTCTCTCCTCTATTTACTTTTTCATATTTCTCTCTTTCTCTCTCTCTCTATCTCTCTCTCCCATTCTTTCTTTATTTACTTAGAAATTTTTATTTTAAGATTTAGGTTTTGTACAATTTCAGAATTTTTAATAGCAAATATCTCTTCAATAATTAAATTTCATTATTTTTCACACTTAAAATTCTAAGAAGTTAGATTTTGTACCCCCAATTATAATTATTTTTCAATATAGATTTTTATTTATAACTAATTATTGTTATACTATTCAAACTTAGGCTACATAATTATTGTTTTATTGTTTACATGGCTTTTCATGTTTTGTATCGTTCCAAAGACGTGCCGTAGGCACGTGCCCACGGGCAAATCTAGTATTTTTATAAATTCAAATATGAAGATAAATATCTTTTTTTTTAAAGTATGAAGATAAATATCTATATATGTATTGATTGGATCATATTGGATAATTTATGATATATGATGTATAATTGCTTGGAATGTGAATATGACAGTAAATATTTTAAAATGTGAATTGAATACGGTATGCATGGTCACATTTGTGCTTAAGGGTTAGGGTTATTTTTTGTCCTAGGGTTAGGAGCTAACCCTACCCATCATCATGATCAACTTGGATCATTTTTTAAGGAAATCCAATGATTGGAATTAGCCATGAAGAAAAATCTTCATGAAATTCCAAGATTGGTCTTGATTGTTTTAGCACCTTGGTGTGTTGGAAACTCATCCACCCTTCACTTCACTCACACTTACCCCCTCCAATCTCCACCCTCCATTAGTGATGGCCGGCCAACCCTAAACACCCCCTCCCTCCATTTCTAACAATTTCTATAAATCGTACTCCCATTCTCTTCTTCATTTTGTTACTCATTTAGGGGTTGCATCCCCAAAAAAAAAAAAAAAAAGGGAGATAAAAGAGAAGAAGTGGAAAAGGGAAAAAGATTTAGTGATTATCCAAGAAGCATTTATAGTTTGTTGTAGGTGTGATTCAAGTGGAGGCAACTTGGAGAAGGAAGGAAGACAATCTTGAGCTAGGATCTTTTCTCTTTCGAAAGATGGGTGTTCTCAAACTCTATTAGTATTTTTTTGTGTGTATGAATTAGTATGTAGGAGTAGATAACACTAGTATGAAGTCCATGCTTGAGTATTGATATGCTATGTAAAAAAATAGAAATTGTATGTTAAACAAAATTGATACCATGTTTCCCTGTTAAGAACATAAGTAATGTTGTGACTTAGGAATTCATATCCTGCAAATGGCTGACAATTTGATCATGAAATTTTTGTGGCATGTTCTAGGATGAGTTTAGAGCATCCTCTATTTTTTTCATATTTTTCTGGGTTTGTTTAGTAGCTCAATAAAATCTATATTTTCGGAACAGAGAGCCTGAAGAAAACTGTGTTTGTGCTTGATATGAAGTCATGTTTGAAAGGTCATGTTATGAACTTGGTAAGTTATTTTGAGCTGAAATTTTTACTAGAGGTACTTGGATGTGTTAACAACCTTCATTCCAAATTTCAGATTTTTCTAAATTTATTTGATATATTTTCAGCTCTAATTTAGTTAGGTTGTGAACTTGTGAAATTCTGGAATTGTATGTTTAGAATTTGCAGAAATGGTCAACTGGATACTTATAGTAGAGAGTCTTAGCTTTACAGAACATCTTGAATCATGCAATTTCAGTTTGTGGTTTGAAAGATATGATTTTCTTAAGTTCTAGACAGAACCAGTCTTTGCAGAAGACCCTATTTTGTTAAAAGTGAGTAATTTTTTTGTGTACATTGATAGAAATTGGGGTTTTAGAGTACATTAATGGATGAATTTGAGGAGGTGATCAACTAGGAAGTTATAGTAGACACTCCCAGCTTTTTATAAAATCGAAGATCGCGTAATAACGATAAGTGAGCGAATTTTTATGTTATTAAAAAGATGCAGCATTTACATTGAAGAAGTGTACAGCTGAGAACATATAGGAATTTTATAGCATCTAGATGGTTGAATCTAAAGGAATGGTTAACTAGAGACTAGCATAGAGTCTTAGCTTTTCAGAATGGGTAAGATCATGCAATTCCAATTTTTATTTTGAAAGTTATGAATTTTTCAAGGTGCAACAACTGCATATCTTTGAACTGCTTATTATTAGTGGATTGGTAAGGGATTTTCTCACTCTAGTTGGTATAATTTGGGATAGTTGTCAAATAAAGAAGTGAAATAGAGGATTACTAGCTTCGCCCGTTGACACGTCCCTACGGCACGTCTTCGGAACGGTGTACCTTATTTGTTCATATAAAATAATTTTGGAGGTCAAGCAAATTAATTGAAGTAGCAAACATATTATATGAGTAACTTTTGGGGTCCAACAAAAAACATATTATATGATTTTTTTTTAACTATTTTTAAAGTTTTTAAATTTTTAATTTTTTTAGTTTTTAAATTTTTTATTTTTTAAAGATTTGTGTGTCTGATTTTTGGGGGATTGAAGGAGAACCACTTGATAGCTTTCTTTGTGTTTTATTATATAGATACCTTGATATAGGATCTAGAATCATCAAATTGCGTTAGTAGATGAATTGATATGGAATTTTCTACATGCTATAGGATTATGACTTTGAGTTGATTTGAGTTTTAAAGATGTTGAATAATTATCCCTATTAAGCACTTCATTTGGAACTTAGATAAGATTCTTGTGCTTAGTACTCATGGTGAACACATGAGTAAGTTTAGGAGAATAGCTATATGGTAGATCTGTTGTATTTTGGTGCACGTAGCTAGTATAGCTTGGAGCTAGTCTAGGATTGTTGATTCCCTAGGACTATCAACCTAGTCGGCAAGTATTATAATTGATTTCTTTCGCCTTGATAACTGGATAGTCATTCCTCGTGCGCTGATGAACTCTTACCCAATGGGTAATTAAGCATGGCTCGGGATACTCGATGCAATCCAAGTCAGAGGTGGTGGCGGCGAACGATGGAGATCGGGTCGCCAATGTTTGAGTTAATTGACCAGGTCAGATCCATTTCTGACCCAGGGATTACTGATACTATTTTTATGATCGGTGTATTAGTACCCTAGGTCTTTCAAAAAGTCAGGTGTTGATGTTTATATATGTTTACCTCTTTTGCCGAGTGTAAGGCTTCCCTAGGGTCACGGGCCGGGGATTTGGTCAAGGACCAACAGGGGTATGGCAGTCGATGAGTATCGACTCGCCAGGTTATTAATTTGACAGACCAGTCAGGGATCAATTGTTTAATAAAACTTCATGCATGATTATAGGTAACAAATGTATTTTTAGTAAACTGTTATCTAATTACGTTTCCTTACTTTTCGCTTAAAGACCGAGTTGATCTTAGGGGTGTTTTCCTATAATTCGACTTGTTCTAAGGGCCAGCACTAGGCGGTGATAACCAGGGTCATCTCTTCCTGTCAATGGGATACAAAACCCGTATCTTGCTCTTTTAATTCCTGAAGTGCCGTGGTAAAAACAGGAGAGTTCCTATCGGATAAGGGGATCGGACCCTCGAGGCCGTCGTGTTCTATGTCAGTGACGGACGGGCCATAGGGTTGCGAACTCTATGCGCCTTCGGTGCCAACTTGGTGCGAGGAGTACCTTGTAGTTCGTCGCAGCTTTTGAGTGAGGTTCGGGCTTCGGGAACTACTAAGTGACTGCAGTACGGGTAGGGCCGTAAATCCGCAACCTTATTCAGCCACGTTGTATCTATCAGGAACAGGTTGAGTACAATAGTAGATTGTATTGCATGGCGAGGGTTCGAAACCCTGAAACTGGAGAAGATGGCTTGATTTGGAGTGTATGTACTATGGGATGCATGCATGTCCAAAGTCTTGCTGATATTAGACTAAGTGCATCTGTTATCTGTACATTGTGTACTGTGCATTGGACTTCAGGTCATAGCATACACTAGCACTAGGAAATTTGGATGCACGTTTCTATTTTCATTAAAGGTTGGTTGTCATTGCTAGTTGGAGATCGTTGTTTTCTTATCATCATTGCATTAGTATATGTATTGATGTGCCCACTCAATTAGGTGCTGGGAGTCGGGTCGCGAAGGCAGGAAGACTCAGGATCAACGGAGTATCCAGGGGGATTATCAAGAATACCTTCCACCCGTAGAGCAGGTGCAGAGAGATCAAAATAGTGCAGCAGAAGATTCGAGCTACATGTTGCATCTCAAGGAAGTAGTTTGACCACTCAGTAGAGTTCTAGTGGAAGATTAGTTGACTACCGATCTGAAGGGCAGGCGGAATGTTTAGGTAAATATTTGTAATACTTTAATGTAATTTGTATTCCTTATTCAAGAATAAAATAATGATTGTAATTGATGATGTAAATGATTTTATTTTGACAATAAAAAGTTTTTAAATTTCCGTGTTATTACTGTGTTGAGATGCATTTGAATGAAAATATTCTTGTTTGTGTTACAGATTTCGGTAGCGGGGTCCAAGGCGTTACATTCATATTCAAATGCATACACTTGACACTTAGTCTAGTTCCACTTGTTAATTTATGAACTTATTCTTGGTGTTTTCAATTAAGTTTACTTCTTTCTTAATATTACTCACACCGATATGGCTGACCCCTATAGTTTGAGGGTTATAGATATCTCTAGCCTCGTATCTTTACAGGTAGGTACCTTTAAGCATGGACTCGGCAGCATGTAGTAAATTGTAACTGTTGAAATATGTATGTGCATGAGTTGAAAAAAAAAGTTGTAAAGAGAGAAATTGTATTCATTATGTTTTAATTTCCGCTGTGTATGTAAAAAGAGTTAATGAGAAGAAAAGTTTAAATTTCCTTGTAATTTTGTAGTGTGTTTAATTTGCATTGAAGTTCGATCCTGTAAATTGTGTCTCTAATTTCTATTTTGAAATTCGGGGCGCTACACCCATAGGCCTAAAGTCCATCTTAAAACCCATTAGAAAAATTATTTGAAAGAAAATCCCATAATAAATTATACTCTTAAAATGAATACTTTTTAATTCTATACACTTGTCATGTAACAAATAACTAGCCTAATAATAAACAAATAAAAATAATTAAAGGAATGAGAAGTGTATGCACGTGGGGTGCACGTGTACGTGTGTGCACATCAAGGGTCAAGGAGATGAAAAGATGAGGGTTTGTGGTAGTGAATGGTGAGTGGGAATTTATTTTGGTTAACGGGTGTCAAATTTGGGTAGTGGGTATCTCTTTATTCACCGAAATATGTATAAATATCATGTCATACTTCATGAACATTGCACCAAGAATCAAAAGAAACAAAAGTGAACGAAAGAAAGAGAGAAAAGAAAGAAAGAGTGGTTTGAGTTCTTGCTTGGAGGAAGGAGAGCTACCTTTTCAATGGATTGTCCAAGTCCGTCTAGGTTGTGAACTATTTATATATTCCATAGGGAACTATTTAATATGATCTTCTGTGTGTCTCCTCACACCATATTATCAACCTTATAGAATATCAGATACTTGCATTAATATTATAATAAACACAATATGCAAAAATATGCCCATATGATTCTCATTCAAAAAAAAATAAGGAAATAAAGTTAATACAAAAGTGATGCTTTCAGTATATAACCCTAACAATCTACCAATTGATGGAACTGCGATGATTCCCAGGACGACGGATTGGTGTGCGTGTCGATCATAAAAGCTTAACAGATTTAATACGTGATCTAACCCTTTATAGCGGAATCTAGGGTTCACGAATTATACCTGCGATGAGAAGAAGACGATATTTTCTAGCAACCTCGAGCCGTCAGCGACCCCAAGATCTTCTGCACGTATTCCTTCCTCGGGTTGGACGTCGTGTGGGCGACGGTCTACCAACCTTTCTTCTCCTTGGCTGACCTCTCTTTCTCTCCTTACGTGAATCACGAATTTAGAGAAAACTTCTTATCTCTGATAATGATATGACGGCCAGAGAATAGAGGATATATATATAAGGCTACGGCAGGGACCATGAGGAGAAATTAGGGTTAGGTCTCCTAACGAATCTGGGTATCCCGTGTTCAGCCCGAACACACAACCCAGGCCCATTAACAATAGCTCGGTCCACTAAAGAGCTATTGTTGCACTACCTTCCTAATCCCAAATTATATTTATGGGCTCCTTTTATTATATGCTCGTTCAGCTTCCCATGTTAAGATATTGAATGTCCGTCGATCAAATTATGTTACTGACAACTATATTGATCAACATCTTTTATCCTTAAATAGTACCACTCAACTTTATTTGTCATGTCGGATGTAATCCACCTGCAGGGTTTACATGACAGTCCTTATGAGCTCCTTAAGGGGACATCATCAACCCAACGTATCGGAACATGGATTCCTTTTACAATCAACAGCCCATCATACATACAATGCTATTACCCAATTCATAGAGGTTGTTGATCCATAATGAATCTCACTCTTCTATGAGTCAAAGTAATGCACACTGCATATACATGTCTGTTATTATATCTGGATTAAGAGCATAAGCATCCATAATAACAGAGGTGTTTGTTCTCTTTTGTAGTCAGTACAAAGAGAACAACCTCAAGTGGTCCTGTTCAATACACACAAAGTGTACTAGTGTAAACCTACAGTCAATATAGACTAATACCAGATTACACTACAACCTTTCCAATGGATGGTCCAAGTCCGTCTAGGTTGTGAACTATTTATATATTCCATAGGGAACTATTTAATATGATCTTCTGTGTGTCTCCTCAGACCATATTATCAACCTTATAGAATATCAGATACTTGCATTAACATTATAATGAACACAATATGCAAACATATGCCCATATGATTCTCATTCAAAAAAAATAAGGAAATAAAGTTAATACAAAAGTGATGCTTTCAGTATATAACCCTAACAGTCATGTAACAAATACCTAGCCTAATAATAAACAAATAAAAATAATTAAAGGAATGAGAAGTGTATGCACGTGGGGTGCACGTGTATGTGTGTGCACATCAAGGGTCAAGGAGATGAAGAGATGAGGGTTTGTGGTAGTGAATGGTGAGTGGGTATTTATTTTGGTTAACGGGTGTTAAATTTGGGTAGTGGGTATCTCTTCATTCACCGAAATACGTATAAATATCATGTCATACTTCATGAACATTGCACCAAGAATCAAAAGAAACAAAAGTGAACGAAAGAAAGAGAGAAAAGAAAGAAAGAGTGGTTTGAGTTCTTGCTTGGAGGAAGGAGAGCTTTTAGTGCTTGCTAAGGAGGAGAAAGAAGTCTCATTCTTGTTGGGGCTAGGAGTTCCTATTTCTTTTGCAACTATAAGGTAAGTGACTTCTTGAACTTTGTAAAATGTAGTAACATGCATGTGTAGGAAAATTGATGTGTAAAATTGATTATACATATGAGTTGTGGTTAATTTTGTGATGATGTTATTTATAATGTTCATTAGGTATGATTATGAAAGGAAATGCACGGTAGTTGAAAGATTATTATGTAGATAAGTTGAAATGATGGTGTTTGGGTGAATGATAATACATCATGATTAGATTAAATAAATTGGATATAATTTTGTACACAAAGTTGCCAATTTATGCAAAGAAAGTTGCTGTTTTTAATATTAGTTGCACTTCAGAAAATCATGTTTAATAAACTAGATGGAATCTAGAGTTAAAAAAATTGTGGGGACATTTGTATATGCCAGGAACATCTGTTTTAAATTTCATAATTTTTGAATTTCATTTACTATTTTAATAAAATCTAAACTTAGGAATGGTTGGCAGCTAACTGGTTGCTAGAAATCTGTACACATTTCGGATTTTGATCATTTCAACATCTTGGATGAAATAATTTGAGAAAAGTCAAAACTAAGAACTTGAAGTAGACTCTTTAACCTTTCTGTAAAGTCTAAGAAATCAAAATTTCACAAAGAATTGAATTTATAATGAATTTCACAATACTGTACAAGTGGCAGTATTTCAATATTTCGACCTTACTGTAGATATCGAAAAATTCAGGGTTATAAATAGAATATTTGGAGAAGTTTATAACTCAGAAATCTTGGTAGACTTGTATACCTTTATTTTGATCTAAAGAACACAAAGTTTCATGAAGTATATAATTTTCTATGATTTTTACAAGAAGAATGAACTGCAGTTTTCTGGTTTTGAACTCAATGTTTTGTAAATGAATTTAGACAAAGAAATTGAGGATAATTTTAGATGATTTTCACTACAAAGATATGGTTGACTCATGTATGAAACTAATAAATCTATTCTTTGAATAGAATTGAGATTTATAATTGAAATATAGATGAATATGAAATGGGTTTTATTAATCAAAAGAATTTTGTATTTGAAAAATATTCTTGAAGAATAAATATATGTGAAAAGGTGTTTTTGTTAATCAAAGAGACTTGGCAATTTATTAAAAGAACTAGATTTGTTCGTGGGCACGTGCCTACGGCACGTCTTCGGAACGATACAAAACACGAAAAGCCATGTAAACAGTAAAACAATAATTATTTAGCTCAAGTTTGAATAGTATGACAATAATTTGTTATAAATAAAAGTTTATGTTTCCATTAGTATATGTTGAAAAATAATTATAAATGAGGGTATAAAATCTAACTTCTTAGAACTTTAAGTGTGGAAAATAATTAAATTTAATTGTTGAAGAGATATTTGTTATTAAAAATTCTGAAAATTTACAAAACCAAAATCTTAAAATCTAAATTTCTAAGTAAATAAAGAAAGAATGGGATAGAGAGAGAGAGAGAGAGAAAGAGAGAAATATGAAAAAGTAAAGAGAGGAGATAGATAGTAATAAAGTAATGAGTTTTTTAGGGGGAAAAATTTTGGTTTTTGGGTTTGAAATTTTGGAGGGAAAATGTGTTTTGTGAGGTTTAATATGGGCCTTTGATTTTGGGGGGATTGATTGTGAGCCACTTGATAGCTTTCTTTGTAATTTATTTTATAGATTGTTGGTTGTGTGATCAACCAAGAAATGTTTACTTCATAGTTGGTAAATAAAAATGAATGAAAGAATTGAACAAGATTTGAATACATGAAATTGTGAATATGAGTTATGAGGGCATGATTGACTCCATATTGCTAAACATGAAAAGATGTTGATTATAAAGGCTTAGTGAAACCCAGGTACTGGCAAGTGTTGAAAATGAATAATTGATTTGAGAAGTGGCCAATATGGACTGTCGTTCTCGGTATTTTTTTGTATGAGACCGGTAGGAGGGTAAGCTAACTCTAGGTGGTATAGTTTATTCATGTTTAAACTTAAGAATAGGCATTAAGGGGAGATGTAATTAAACTTGGGCAAACGTAAGTGGGGTGCATCTATATAGTTGGGCGGTGGATTCTGGGACTATAAACCCAGTCGGGTGGTGGATTCCGGGACTGTGGTTGCTTGTGGAGCAAAACGATCCTCAATTAAATTCGGAATTATGATTGATCGGACAGTGGATTCCGGGATCATGATTAGTCGAACGGGTAGGAGGTAGATCTCCAATATTTTCCAGGGCTAGAGCGGCACTAGCTGGATGTTCGCACGACGACGGTGGACTCCAAGGCTGGAATCCGTACTCGTGAAGTGTCTAAACCTTGATTTTGTTACCGAGTACTTTTCCATGGCGAAGGATTAAACACTTTAATGTGGCGTACGTAGGTGCTTGCCCTCGGACCTATGTAGTATGGGATGCATAGAATCCGAATAAGTATGCATTAGTGTCAATTTAGTATAACATCTGCATTAGGCATTAAGTCATATCATACATTGACATGTTTAAGATTGTCACACTTTTACACTTTAATATACATTCAAGTTTGTGTTTGCTAAAGTAACAGATTTCGTTATAATACAATATAGAGAAGATCGATGTTTATAACATTGTGTCGGTTGCAAGCTATTGTGTGCCAGAGATTTTGTGAAAGAGATAGATCGTGAGGAACATCCCTTTCCCACAGCTAGTACCGCGGCACGAAAGAAAGCTTGATTTGACCCGTTCGTGTAGATACGTAGAGGCACCGCAATATTCTAGTGTTTTGATTGGCATATTCTGGAGACAGCAGATCCATCTTCAAGGTATAACTCCTAAACATGATTTATGCTTTTCGCATGGTCTCATGGTTAGGTTTCGATATTTTTTTGTAATTTTTCTGCTGTGTATTTAATTTGAGATTACCCTCAAAACCTAACAATAAGTGGCGTGTACTTCTCAAAGTGAGGCATGGAAGATGGGCAATGCTGGCCCATGACATTCTTCTGGGATTTCATAGTCTCATCTTCATTAGGGCCTTTCCGATTGTTCCCGAATGAAGGTATCTTTTGTTCCTTGGGGGGATTGCCTCTTCGGCTCAGATGTACTTCTCGACTCTTTGAATAAGGTCGGAGAAGTACCGAGGAGGTCTTTTGGTGAGGGAAGCCTTGAGTTCATCATGTCACATTGTACTTGAAGGCGGTAGTGGCCAATGCTGAATCGAGTAAGGGAATGGATCTAGACTCGACCGTGAAGCGCTGACATAGCTTTTGAGGGACTCCCCGTCCCTTAGTTTCAGGTCTATCAAGGAAATGTTGGTTTTCTCTGATTTGCGGCTGGTGATCAAATGTGTGAGGAAGAGTTCCTTGATTTGGTCGAAGTAAAATATAGATACTGGAGAGAGATGAAAGAACCACTCTTATGCAAAGCCCTTCAAAGTTGATGAGAAAGTTTTGCATAGGAGGGAGTCAGATGCTTGGTGGATCATCATGGGAGTTTTAAAACTCTTTATGTGGTCTAATGGGTCTGTCTCCCCATTGTACGACTTAAATGTTGGGATCTTGAAGTTAACAGGGACAAGAGTCTCAATGATATTCTTGGAGAAGAGGGGGTCTGACGGGATGGTATCTTCTTTCCTATTTTCCTTCTTCCTGCTTTAGTGGTGCTAGACAATCTTCCATCTTTTGGAGGCATCGAAGACTCTTCACGTTGTGGAGGGGTAGAGCGGTGAGGACTGGGTCGTCGAGTCTTGGGAGGAACTATGTTAAGGGCCTAAAGAATTTCATCTTTAAACTCTCGGAGCTTCGCTCTGGTGATAAGTACTTCCTCCATTCTTCCTCTTCTAGGGGCTGTTGTACTGGTTGAAATTGGATGCCTCTTTTCTCCGGGAGGAGTTCTTCTGTGGTCCCTTGAGGATTGGTAGAGATCTTCTTCGCCCCCTTGGAGGGGGAGATCTTCTTCGCCTTCTAGGAGGGGATTTCTTTCCTGCCCCAAGGAGAGGGAGTTCTTCTGGATCGTGGTCTTCAAGGAGAAGGGCTTCTCCTACCTCCCCGCTGTTCTGGATTAGGGGCTTCTGCATGAGTTCTCCTCTTGTTGAGGCAAGTTCGGAGGTGAGACCCCTGCTAGCGGCTGATGATGACCTAACAAAGGTCGAGTTGTGGTTGAGGCAACGTGGAAGGGGTCAAGGTGTAGACTGAACCTTTATTTTCAACGAAGGATTTTGGAGATGGTTCGGGAAGGCTTTGGCGTGATCCCCGGTGCACTCCTCCGGAGGGAGCCTAAATTTACTAAAGGATAAGCTCTTCTTGCTGAGGTTGCACTTGTTGAAAGGCTGGAGGAAGGTCCTCAAGAGGAGGAGGTGGGGGAAGAGGGTTGGCTCGTCGGCTTGAGGTCGCTACCTTCCCTTTCCCCTTAGGAGGCATGGCTGAAAGTAGTTTTTTACCGGTGAGATCTAGTTGGAATTTCTTTGTTGTTTTCACAGATGGTGCCAATTTGTTACTGCTTATTTTGGTATGGGAGCAATCAGATGATGTGGGTTCTTTTGAAGAACAAGAAAAAACTGACATTTTGACTTTCAGCGGTGTTAACTACCTTTGACTGCGATTGAATTCTTGATCTGACTCGTTTGCAACGTAAGATTTGTTTCATGTGGTGACGATCGCCTCCGCTGACCTACGAAAATACTGAAACACTGGAGTTGAGCCTAGCGACAGACCCTCTGACGCTCAAGTCAGAAATCAAGAAGATATGAGGGAACTCTTTGTGGAGAAAATATTGATCACCTGTTTCTGCTGGAGGTAAGGGGGTATTTATAGTTACTTTGGTCAATTTCAAGATAATAATTTATCTCTAATTCTTGGTGTTTTTGGATTAAATCAGTTATCTCTTCTTCATGAAGAGATAAGAGTGGTTGGGGAGAGTTTAAACTCCCCTCAGGATAAAGATATGGTTTTTGAACAGCCTTTTATGGATAATTATGAGTTTAAATGATCTAGACCCATTTTTATTGGGCTGATAAGATAACCGAATAAGACAGACCCATTTTTAGTGAAATTACAGTTTTACCCCGTAGAGCTTTAAGATTCGTGCCCGATTTGAACGACTTTGATTTGGTTCTATTTTTACCCATATTAGATATAATCATAGTATATGCTAACTTATTTTTTGTTTGAAAAGTTGAATTTGGTCAGACTAAGGTAATGAAAAAATATTTTCTCGCAACAACCATATCAATAATTGCTTCCCTATTAGGGCTTGAGCAATCAGAATACGATCATCCATGTACATACAAGTATAATTAGATATACACAAACTCTAAAGTTTTATATACCTATGTGAGTGTAACACCCCGCAAAATTGAGTTACGAAAATTTTGTTCCACGTGTTACGCACATGTATCTTGTATCGTCACGTGTAATATCCGTAACGTTATAAATATTGTACGTATTTTCTACGTATTTTGATCTTTTTGTCGAATTCATTTTTGTATTTGAAATCATTTTGAGCCAACTCAAATGTGTTTTTATTTATTTGTGCAATTCGTGTGCTTTTAAATACACGTATTTATAATGCAAATATTAGTTGAAAATGTTGGGAGTTGCATATATGTATTAGTACAAATCCATGCTCTTATCCTTTTAATAAAAACTAGCTAAATTTAAATTCACATTAGATTGGATAATGTATATATGTAATTGTATTAAATAAATTCATCAATTTTTAGTGTGTAGTTTATCAAGTTTTGAACCACTTTAAAATCCGTGCATTTCCCACATTTTGAATTGTGTTAAGAGTTGTGGGTAGTTATTATGATTCAGTGGGGTGGTTAATAATTAATCATGGGTAGTTTAAAACCTCCCCCATTACTCTCTCCTTTATAATATTCAACCGACCCAAGCTTGAAAGCTTCCATTTTTGTTCCTTTTTGAAAATCCTATATTTTAGCTTTGAAATTTTCATTCTTCCATTCTTTCAAAATCCTTACTATTGGTTTCTTGGAGCTCAGATTTTGAGGAGGAGGCTTGGGGATTATTTTGTAGGAGTTCTAATTGCTACGTATTCATCCAAAAAGAGGTAGGTGTTTCTACTATTTTCTAATGCTTTGTAGATTATGGATGCTTAGATATAAATATATAGATGATGATTGAATTCCTACGTGGAATATATATGAGTAATGATATTCTAACGATTGTGACTAAATCAAATCAGGAGAAATTTCGTTTTAATTAACATATACCATGGTAATTAGATTACATGCTTGTGAAATGTCATAGAAGAATGTTTCTTTAATTTTATTGTATGAATATTATTCATGTGATTCTATTTGTTGCTATGAATTTAACGCTTGAATGTGATAAATTTATTAATGCAAATTGTGTGTTAAATTTCATATTGAAATTATGTAGATTGATATAAACACAAACCATGTTGAAATGAACTAGATTGAATATATTATTCTCTAGAAATTCATTACGAATCGTAGTATAGTGTGTAGAAATTGTGAGAATAATTGTAGAATTGAAGTATGGGTAAATTAGTATCTTGAATTTGAAACAGAGTTTCATATTCAAAGTTCAACTAAATTACAATCATAAACAGAAAGTGAGGCTTAGCGGCCTGGTTAGTGCGTTTGGATTTGGTCGTTGTGTATAGTGGGCAGGTCGTTATTTCAATCCCTGAGGGGTTCCTTTTCCCTTTGAAAATTTTAATTAACCCGATTATGAAACAGAAACCCATTTATGATTTTCGAAGAGAGTTGTTGCATGTGTGGGAGGTTGACATTCTGGTCTGATCGGTGGAATTAGAGCATTATGCGCTCTGGTTCAAAGACTGGAGAGCTCAACTTGTTTTTATTTATTTTATTTTTATTTCAATTTTATGTTTTATCTTGTTGGTGAAGGGATTTAATTTAAAATGAGATAAGTGTATTTTTTAATAAATTGGAAGTGAATATATAGATAAATTCAAGTCTATTTGGGGAAAAAAATAAACTATTAAAATTAATTTTGATTACAAGGATGAAATTTTAATTGTTTGATCTAAAATATATTACAGATTTATATATACCTTTCAGATTTTAACAAAATTTAATGATTTGAGAAATTTTGAACTATAGTTTGTAAAAAATTATTTAAATAAAGTTTCAACGAAAGATTCCTTTATATGGGTGAAAAAACTATCTCATTATTTTGAGTTTGAATAATGAAAAAAATACGAGAAAGAAATGAGTTTTGTAAATGAATAAAGAATTTTATATATGAGGATAAGAATAACCTAACGAGTTTATGATTTTAATGATGGATTCTAGAGGCTGAGTGAGACCACGAATGCCGGCAGGATTAATAGATGAAAATGCGAAATGTAGCCAGTGCGGGCTAGCATTCTCAGTGGTTTGGTTTAAGTCCGGTAGGGTAAGCTAGCTCTAGGTCATAATATTTATAACTGAACTAAAGACATGCACTAGATGGAGAGATAATGAAGTAAGGGCAAATATGAGTATGAAACATGAGTATGAGGGCCTCAACTGGTCTGCGGTGTGAGATGGTCCCCGAAATTATCGAGATGTGAGAGGAAGTGTCTCCAACTATCTACGAAGTGGGATTGGTCTTTGAAATTATTGAGATCGAGGCGATGCTCATGGGATGTTTGTGTATGGTGATGCACCAAGGCTTGCGGTGTGAGATTGAATCCCCGAAATTATCGGGATGTGAATGATAATCTGCGGTGTGAGATTAATCTCCAGAATTATCGGGGCGTGGGCTAGGTACTCACAAATTGACTGAACCTTATGTTAGTCACGGGTGTAATTTTTGCATAACGAGGGATTGAACCCTATAATGAGGAATACATTAAGGGCTTGCCCTCGGACCTATGTATTATGTGATGCATAGAATCTGAACAATTGCGCATTAGAGTTACATCGTAGTATGAATGTCTGCATTAGTCATTAGGTTCATATCATACACTGACATGTTTAGGATAGCCACTTTTTCTATTTATGCATTCAAGTTTGTGATTGTTAAATTAGAGGAACCACTGTATTATAGCATTGCGTCAGTTGTATGCAACTGACATTCCCGCAGTTCTCAAGTTGCAGGTCACAGATTAACGAGCGACGTGGGCATGAATTTGATGTCGATGGTGGTTGCAAGATTGAAGAATGTTTCATGATATAAATTGTATTTCTTTTATGTAAACTTCCGTTGCGTATTGTAAAGAATAAATTTGCAATGAAAAAGTTTTGAATTCCTTATATTGTATTTTTGTACGAAATTGAAGTAAAGATTCTGGTTGTGCTACGAATTACCTGTATTTGGAATTCGGTGAGTTACAGTGAGCATGTTTGGATTTTCTGGGTTTAGGTAGGTAGGGTTTTAGGCGGAATTGGGAAAAAAATAAAATTTGCCCACTTTGAGTTCGGGTGGATCAAACCATATATTTTGGGGTTGAGTCTGGGCATGAACCTGCGTGATCAACACCCTTAGATCAATAGTTATATCTATGGATGCTTTCGGATCGGATACGGATAGGATATTTTCTATACCAATATCCATACTCACATTCCAAAAACGGATTCATATACGGTATGGATATGCTTCCGGAAAAAAAAATCACATCTGTATCCTCAAATTTTCGATACGGTTGTGAATCGGCTACGATCTACCCTTACGAATTCGGATATCAAACATATAATTTTTGATATATTTTTTCCCCTTAATTAGTACTTAGATATGTATATCACTGGATTGTGGGAATCAATTTTTATATCTAATGACACAATAGAAATCAACACAACAAAAGAACTTAATGAAAATTTATTTCATATATGTATATCTCGTATAAAAGAGAATATTATCCGCACTTACATGGCTATTTGCATAAGGTTTGAACCTGAATTTAAGAAGAATCCTCACCGCATTGAGCGTATACTCACAATCCGACGCAGGCAAAAAAAAACCTACTACCCCCACTCAACATCATTGCTGTTGATGTCGCATCCCCACCTCAACCCCCTTCACAAACCCCTTCCTGCTCACCCCCAGCCCCAACTGATCCAACACCTGCTCCTTCCCAATCTCCTTCGTCCCTTTAAACACGTACACCTTGGAAATATCCTTAATAAAAGCCCTGTCTGAGCAACTAAATCAATTCATATGATCATAAACCTTGTCGATAGCATAAAATATATTGTGTTTAAAGTATTTAAAAAAATACCATAGACTGGTAATTCTTTGACACTTAAGCATGACTGATTTATAACATACAAATTATAGAGACTGCCATAAGATGCATTATGCTATTCTACTAGTGAAAGATACTAATGACTATTTCGGGTATATTGCCTAGAAAGAGGCATTTAAGTCATGGCAAAATGGCATGTAGACAATTCAGTTAATTTCAACAAATAAACCTCACTCCAGTTGTAATATCCTGAATTTTCATATAATTAAATATAAAATTTTCATTTGATTTCACGTGTTTTGCACGTGCAAATTAATGTGTGCATTGGCCTTAAAATTATTTTTAATGTCATGGACAAATATTTCTTCTCTCCTTTAAAAGCCTCTTATTAATTATTATAGTCGTAGGCCTAATAACTTAATCCTAGCCACACTTAATCCTAGCCACACAAAATAAATTAAATTAATTAATTAAAAGCCCATAGAATTAGCCCACCTAGCTAGCCCACTAGTAAATTCTTTTGTTAATTAAACAACTTGTATGGTAGACATTGTCAAGTAACAAATTAGTATAAGAAATTGATGAACAAATTTAGTTATAGGTGTGCATGGGGGAGCACGTGCATTGCACATGCACGTGCAAATGAATGAAGGAGAGGCCGGCCTTGGGAGAGTGGGAAGGGTGGAGAGAGTAGGGAGGTGGTTGTATGCTAATGGGTGGTTTTCTAACTCCCAAATGCATCTTAGCCATTCATCCAAACACATCTCAACCCTTCATTTGACCATGAATTGTGTATAAATAGGCCCCTTTGTCATTCTTTATCCTTTGCACCTAAGATTTTTAAAGAGAAAGAGAAGAAATTGTTTGAGAAAAATATTGAGTGTGTGTGTCTTTCATTGGAGGTCGGCTAGTCCAAGGAAGAGACAAGTCCGGATTTTGCACAAGCTTGGAGGAGAAGGCTCACGTCTAAGATCAAGGAGAAGGGAAGGCAATCGTGCTTTCGAGGAGTTTTTCTTTAAGATTTCTCAATTCGTTCTTCAAGAGGATATATTTCTTTAAGGCAATTGTGCTGTCAAATTTTATTTAAATTGTATGAATAGTTCAACACTCACCTTATTGTCGAAATATGTTGCATTTGGAACTATAAGAGAAGAACTAGTCTCATGTAAAGGATAAAATTGATCTAAGAGAAATATTTATGTTAGGAAGGAAAATTGTTCAAAAACTATGTGAATAAATGTGAGGAACAAGTAGCTAAATGATTTATTAAGAAAAGAAACTCCAATGTCAGTAAATGTATTAATTGTTCATTTCTCAAAAGAGATGAAAGGAATAATTTTTATTATATTGTCGAAATAGAAATTTTGTAAATTTAAATACATGCACTATACTGTATTTTCGAAAGAAAACTTCCTGGAAAAGAATTAGATTTTTGAATCATACAAATTTATTGAGAAATCGAAATTGTAAAGAAAGAGTTATAAACAGACCAGTAGAATAAAGAAATTCTAACTTATAATTATAACAGAGAATGGGTTTGGGAGTATTGGCTTTCGGTGTGAAGTTATAGCGCTGTGAACAGTGCATAGCTTCACAGGTTCGAGTCTTGAAAGGGCTCTGCTTTTTTGTTAAATTTGATTTTTACCTAAATCACTGAAGACCAGACTTTGGAGTTCACCTTTAATCGCCAGTCGCCTTTGGCCTTCTTGGTCTTCGGGTGCACTCTGAGTTAGTCACTGTAGCTAGGCGGGGGTCTTGGGTTCGAAACCCGGTGCCCCTCTTTTAATTCTTTTTTTGATTTTCTTGGAATTTAAGAGTTTTAAAGGGCAAATAAAATTGGGGAAAAAATTCTATTATTCCTATAAAATTATCTAGACTTTATAAAAAATATTTCCACAATATTTGGACATATTTTGTGATAATTGAAAGTGATTTTTATATTAAAACAATGGGGTGAAGAACTTGATAATTCTTCTTAAAATACAAATTTTTGTATAATTAACGAAATATGAAATTTTGAATGTAAAGAGAGATCAAATTATGAGATTTTGACACGGAATTGGAGTAAGTCAATAAATAAAATTAGTATTTTAATATACAAAAATGTGCATGGAAAATAAAATAAAAAGATCATGATGGAATAGGGGATTTGTGAGCATAAACACCCAAATTTTGGTGAACATAAAAAGAGATTAAAATCTAGAGTATAGCTAGTTCCTTACACCGGTGTGAATGAATTCTTGAAAACATATGTTGTAGAAAAAGGCCAAGAATGGGTCGTTGTCATTAATTGACGTCTAAGACCGGTCGTTGTCATGACGTGGGATTCCCCTCCAGGCTGTATGGACATGGGCTCATAACTCATAAAACATCTATGAACTTACCGTAGTTACCGTAGTAGTTAAACTCATAACGGGGGATTCAACCCTACAAGATGAAGTACGGTTAAGGGCTTGCCCTCCGATCTATGTAGAATGGGATGCATAGGTTCGAACAAGTGTGCATTAGTATCATGAAATATAAATAACTGCATTAAGGCTAAGTGCACTAGCACACATAACATCAATAGGATAGTCCCTCCTCAGCATTGTTTGTGATCAAAGTTTGTGTTTTCCAAGTAAGAGAAATTGATGTATTATATCCTAGCGTCAGTTATATGCAACTGACGTGCCCACAGTTTCTATACAAGATAAAATAAATGAAATGACTAAAGAAAGAATGTTGCTTAAAGAATGGTTTCAATTGTTGTTCGTGTATTATGTTGTAATTTAATTCTGCTACGTTGATGTAAACATTGTTGTATAAAAGTTTTTAAAATTCCTTGTAAATTTGTACGAAGTGAAGTGTAAAGATCCTGTGGAACTTCAAATTCAGGCTTATTTAGAATTCGGGGTGTTACAGAGTGGTATCAGAGCCACGCTTCCAAGTAGTACGAATTTATAAGGAACGACACCCTAGAGTGTACATTAGAGTGTAAGTTGGGTATAGAGATTTAAATGTAAGCTGCTTACATTTGTGTTTCTCTATTATTGATGCTTCTTCTTCTCCCTTACTAAAGATGGCGAACCACCACGACCCAGCAGACGATGATGAATGACACATAATTGAAGAGGACTACTACCGCAAATAAGGAGATTCCGACGAAGAGGAAGAAGATCCCGAGGAATATGAAGGAGAATGGCCCGAGTCCCGAGAGACCCCCTACCTCCGAACTCATGAGATGATTCATTCGATGAGGAAGAACCAATTCCAAAAGATCACAGTGTCATGCCCCGCTTCCCAAAAAGAATACGGGATACGTATACGAGACAAAAGCCCAGCGAATGATTTTCATCATCCATAAGCTGTTCAGGAATCTTTACAATATTTCACAAGATAATTAGAGTCGGAAGCAAAAGATACAACCAGGCATGCATAATTGAAACAAGATACCAATATAAATTACTTGAAACCAAATATAATAATCTCAAATAATCAAATTCTGGACAAGTCAAATATTCTGGGTCACATCGCCCAAATATAAGATAAATATCCAAGTAATCAAGTACATCTTATTCAAGTTCAAGCAATAATAATAATAAAAATCATAAAGTAGAAAATCCAGCCCTAATACATCATCTCGCCAATACCATCTGGCAGCCGACCATCCTGATCTGCAATTAGTAAATTTGCAGGAGAAGGAAGAAGAAAAACAAGTACCCATCAATTGCAAGTTACGGGTCACTTATAATGTAGGATACAAGTACATGGAATAGGTAAATCTATGTAACAAACCTAGCATGGTGTAATCATGATTACAGGATATAAATCATAGCATGGCAAGATGAGCAAGTATAATAGCATGTGTCGAGTGTCAAGTAAACAAGTGTCATGCATCAAGTAACCAGTATCAAGAATCAAGTAATCATGTAGCATGTATCAAGTATCAAATCTCATGTATCATGTAGTCAAGTGTCAAGTGGGCATGTATCAAGTTCAAGTGTCATGTATCATGTTTTGTAGTTATTACTATCAAGGTAGCACTTTATGCAGCCCGGTTTTTAATACATTATTGCTATAACAAACAGTTTCGCTTTAGATTTCGTAGCGGACCATATAGGGCAGTGTACTTAAGGACAAGCTCCAAGTATCATGTAATCATATATCATCTAAACAAGCTCCAAACCTAAACAAGCTCCTGTGTCATGTGTGTACGTGTCATGTATATCATGTCAAGCTCCACAGGTAAACAAGCTCCAATAACCACAAGGTTCTTTCGAGTACACGTTTCTGCACTATCCACTACTAGATCTTTCCCTTAACCCCAGCTTGGTTATTTTATTATTATTAGTGTCCAACAAGCATGTAGGTGTGCAAAACATATCAAGTATATCCTGTCAGAATCATGTATCAAGTTCAAGTTGCAAGATAAACATGTACGTGTGCAAGGTATCTCATAAAAGAATAAAATAAACAAATCTCAAGTTCAGGACAGTAAGACCATACTGTAGTAAAACAGTGATTCCCAGTGTTACGAATATGCAAATCGGAATCCGTCAAAACATCTAGAAAATAGACACCCAAACGAATCCAGCGGGTATAAAAAAGTCATATATTAATTCACAAAAACATATCTAAAAACTGATTTGATCCAGAAAATAGGTTCAGCCAGAAATCAGAAAAACAAATTCAAGAGCAGGAAAACAACATGAAAACACAGTAAATAAATCCACGAAAAATATGGGGTATTCCCCTATATGTCTAGTACCTAAATAAATAGTTTCATAATTTTCCAGTTAAAATAGGTCAGTCATCAAAAATGAGGAAACATCAATAAACAGTAGTTTGGCAAATATGGAATTCCCAACACTGCTGCACGAAAACTATAATATCTCGCAAACAGTGAAACGAAATCCAATTCCGCCAAAGGGATATAAAAATATGTAAAATTTAATAACTTTCATATTTCACAAACATTTTCCTATAGTAAAAGGGATCAGGGTAAAAATACGATTCTTTACAGAACAGCGAGTAAGATACAGCAAGTATAGTTTTCATAAACAAGCATAAAACAACACATAAAACTCACCAATAAAATCCACCAAAATTCTGGGTAACCCCAAACAAGATAAAGAAACACTAACCAAAGTTTTAGATCAAAATAATATAGGTAGCATCAGAATCAAAATCATTTAGTCATCAAAATCATCGAAAAACAAAATCTGGAAAAGATTGACACCTCTGTAGTAAAACAATCATAACTCACTCGTACGAAAACGAAATCAAGCAAGGTCATGGGGGTTTGAAAATAGAAAAAATTCTCTAAACTCATGTTTTACACCGAAATTAAGATACTGACTTCAAGATAGTCCAAAATAGCAAACAAAAAAGATCAGCGACGAAACACAAATTTTTCCCTTTAACAACTACTCAACATATATCATACAAAACTTGTTCAAAACACAACCAAACATGAAATCGGGTCTACAAAGTATCTAAACATCATGAATTAGGGTATCTAGCATGTCCACACCAAGAATATCACATGGGTCTCAACCAAATCACGAAGTCTCACAAAAGTCTCACATACATGATCAAAATCAAGAACGGGTAAAACCTAAGTTAATTCATGTCCATATTGTGACTATGGTCAAGTTTTCACAATAGAGACAAAACCCATCAAATATAACACAAACAAGAGTCGTCTCTAGGCCCAACTATACTATAGGTGGTATTTTTTGATTTGTATCAAACAAATGAATTGGAGTACAAGTTACTTACCTTAACCGAAGATGAAGAACAACAAAAACCAAGAGTAAGGAGCAAAATCCATGAATGAAAATCCACGAATCAACGAATCCAAGCAACTTGAGCAAAAATCTCTACACGAACAAGAATTCCAAAAGCGATATGACAATAGTGGCTTGCGGCCACAAGAGAACACCACGGAGAGACTAGGGATTATATGTGGTGGTGCGAGGAAGTGCAAGAGGGTTGTATGGAGGTGTAGGAGGCCGGCCAAGGGAGAGATCGGCCAAGAGGGGAAGCAGGGATGGGGGCTCAGGTTTGGGGGTGTTGCGGCATCGGAGGCGGGCCGGAGGTGGGTGTCGGCCTGAGTGTCGGGTTGGGGTTGGCTGAAGGTGGCACAAGCAATGGGAGAGAGGGAGGCCGGGTGAGGGAGAGGGAAATTAGGGTTAGGGTTTGTGTGAGGGAGGGTGTATTTATATGGAGGGATTAGGGTTAATAATACAAGTTGGGTTGTGGGTTTAATTGGGTATGAGGAGTATTATTAGGTTATACTAATGGGTTGTGGATTTGGGTCAAATCAAATAGGATTATAAAAAGGATTTTGGTTTAATTAGGCTTTGGTGAACAAATTGGGATAAAAATAATGGGATTGAAAAGGGATAACAACCAAACACCACCCTAAGCACCCAAGAACAAAAATAAAAGGACAAGAACAAAATGTAAGAAAGAACAAAATACTAAAGAACAAAACAAAAGAGAAAACCAATCACACACAAAGGGCTCAAAATGAAATAAAACGAATATATATTGAAAACAACTCCAATATACGATTCAGGAAAAAATACAAGAGAGAAAATACACCAAAACGAAAAATACACTCAAAAATACACAAAAATAAAAAACAAGGGTTACAATCCTACCCACCTAACAAGAAGAATTTCGTCCTCGAAATTCAAAAGAAGATACATAGGGTAACCCAAAAACAACCAAAAGAACAAAACAAAACTACTCAACCAAATGAGGAAACTTCTGCTGAATCTCCTCCTCCAACTCCCAAGTTGACTCACCAGGCGGGTGTGGATTCCAAGCAATACAAACCAACTTGATGACCTTGTTCTTAAGAACTTTCTCTCGCCGATCCACAATAGCAACTGGCAGAATCTCACAAGTCAAATCCGGCCGAACGGTCAACTCAGAATAGTCGATCACCTGGCCCTCATCTCGGATATATCTTCTGAGTTGTGAGACATGAAAAACATCGTGCACTCCTGATAAAGCTGGCGGCAAAGCAAGACGATAGGCCACCTTGCCTACTCGCTCCAAAATCTCAAACGGTCCAATAAATCTAGGGCTAAGCTTGCCCCCACCACCGAACCGAATGACACTGCACCACGATTATACCTTAAGGAAAACATGGTCACCAACCCCAAACTCCAAAGCTCTCCGATGGACATCAGTCCATCGCTTTTGCCTGTCCCAAGCTGCCTGCAAGTGCTTCCTGATCTGAACCACAGCATCGACTGTCTTGGTGATCAACTCCGGACCCAACAACCTCCTCTCACCAATGTCACCCCAGCACACTGGTGATTTGCACATCCCGCCATAGAGTGTCTCGAACGGAGCAGCTTTAATACTGGCTTGAAAGCTGTTATTGTACGAGAACACCACGAGATGCAAATGATCCTCCCAAGACCCACCAAACTGAAGCATACAGGACCTCAACATGTCCTCAAGAATCTGAATAGTCTGTTCTGACCATCCATCAGTCTGGGGATGAAAAGCTATACTGTACTTTAATTTACTCCCCAAACTGTTCTAAAGACTCTCCTAGAACTGAGATCTAAATCTCGTATTCCTGTCGGATACAATACTGACTGGAAACCCATGAAGTCTAACAATCTCTTGCATATAACACTCAGCTAGGCTCTCAGTAGACTGACCGACGCAAAAAGGAATAAATTGAGCACTCTTCGTCAAACGGTCGACAATCACCCAAATAGCATTTGACCCTTAGGACTCCTCGGCAAAGCGGTCACAAAATCCATAGTGATATGTTCCCACTTCCACTCAGGGATAGGAATTGGTTGAAGAAGTCCAGCGGTCCTCTGATGCTCTGCCTTAACCTCCTCGCGGACCAAACACTGAGAAACAAATCGAGCCACAGCCCTCTTCATACCATGCCACCAGAAATGAAGCTTCAAATCCCGATAAATCTTAGTACTAGCCAGGATGGATGGAATACGAAGACTGATGAGCTTCTTCAAGCAACCTCTGACGAACTTCACCCTTAGGGACACACAACCGGGAACCAAAACGAAGCGATCCATCAGCATGAATAACCATGTCCGTCATGGACCCAGACTCAACCTCAGCTCAAAAACCCTGCTACTGCGCATCACCAGCCTGCACCTCCTTAATCTGATCAACAAGAGACGACTGCAGCTGGCAGCGCCAAACAACTCCTACCACAACTCGGCAACAAAATAACCAACTCCAACTTCCTCATCTACTCAATGAGATCACTCTGCTGAGTAAGAAACATAACTGCTGGTCTCCTGCTCAAAGCACCAGGCACCAAGTTTACTTTACCAGGATGGTATTTCAAACTGATGTCATAATCGGCCATAAGTTCCAACCAACACCTTTGCCTCATGTTTATTTCCTTCTGGGTGAAGACGTACTTGAGACTTTAGTGGTCTGTAAAGATCTCCACTCGGTCTCCAAGTAAATAATGTCTCTACAGCTTCAAAGCATGAATCACTGCCGCTAACTCCAAGCCATGAGTCGGATAGTTTTTCTCATGCTGCCTCAACTGCCTCGATGCATACGCAATGACTCGGCCCTTCTGCATCAAAACTGCTCTAAGACCCTTACCCGAAGCATCACAGTGAATTACAAATCTGCCTGAACCATTTGGAATAGTCAACACAGGCGCTGGCATCAATCTGTTCTTTAACTCAACTAAAGACTCACTGCACTCATCAGACCAAAAAAACTTCTGATCCTTTCCAGTCAATTTAGTCAACCGTCCTGCTATCTTCGAAAAGTCTTGGATGAACTTCCGATAATAGCCAGCCAAACCAAGAAAACTCCTAACTTTTGAAACTGACTTGGGAATAGGACAATCCTTCACAGCCTCAACCTTGGCCGGATCCACAGATACTCCATCACTAGAAATAATGTGTTCCAAGAAAGAAACCATGTCAAGTCAAAACTCGCACTTGCTGAGTTTCCCATAGAGCTGATTCTCTCTCAAAGTCTGCAGAACCACTCTAAGATGCTCAGCATGATCTTCCCGATTCCGAGAATACACCAAAATATCATCAATGAAGACCACCTCAAATCTATCCCAGAACTGAGAGAAAACCCGGTTCATAAGACTCACGAATACATTCGGCGCGTTCGTGACTCCGAACGGCATCACAAGATACTCATAGTGCCCGTATCTAGTCCTGAAAGCAGTCTTCTATATATCTGCAGCCTTCACCTTGACTTGGTGATACCCAGAACGAAGATCCAACTTCGAGAAAATAGCAGTCCCTTCTAACTGATCAAACAAATCATCGATCCTGGGCAACGGGTACCGATTCTTGACAATAACTCTGTTCAGTTCTCGATAATCCATGCACAGTATACGACTACCATCCTTCTTGTCAACAAAAAGGATCGAAGCACCCCAAGGCGAAACACTAGGTCTGATGAAACCCAAATCAAGCAACTGCTGAATCTGCACATTAAGCTCTGCTAGCTCAACCGGTGCCATCCTGTAGGGACTCTTCGATATCGGCACTGTTCCAGGCTGAACATCAATACCGAATTCCACTTCTCTATCAGGGAGTAAGCCAGGCAACTCATCTGGAAAAACATCCAAGAAATCCCGAACTACTAGAGGCACAGCCTCACAGCCTGAGTACAATTCCATCACACAATCCTCCTGTTCAACTGCAGTCTTTGCTCGGCCAAGGAAAGACTCCCCGGCATGGAACTCAAATTCTGCTCGATCTGGAATTCTGAAGACAATTTTCTTAGCACAGGAAATCAATAATGGCATGGGCTTCACCCAACCAATCCATACCGAGAATAACGTCGAATCCCGAATTTCCAATTATAATCAGGTTGGCTTTGAAATCTGCATCCCCAATAACAACGGGACATTGCCTGCACTCACGGGAACATATGACAACTCCACCACCTGTCACAATGTTCCAAGCCTCTGACATGTTGCTGCATTCCAACTGATGGCGAGCGACCAATCGAGAGGAGACAAAAGATTGGATTGCCCTAGAATCAAACAGAACATGAGCAGGTAAAGAGCACACCAGCACAACACATAAGACAGAAAGAAAAAGAGACAAAGAAAAGAATGGTTGAACAGGGGTGAGGGAAAAGAATGCAGAAAGGATAAAAGGAAAGAAATAAAACAAAGGAAAGAAGAAAAACAAAGAGAAACAACAAACAATAAAACAATAAAACAAAAGATACCTGCAACCACACCCTCAGCTAACTCAGCATCTGCAGCAGTTAGGTTCAAAGCCTGACCTCTCCTCGGAATAGCGGTCCTCTGACCGACAATCTGATGCTGGAGAGGAAGCGGTAGCCTAACTGGACCGCGAGCTGGAACTGCCGGCTGGACAGGACCACGGGCTGGAAGAGTCACCCTCTGCTGTGGACAATCCCATAAAGTGTGGTCAGGAGCACCACAAGCAAAACAGCGGCGATTGGCCCGCCTACAGTCCTTGTGCTCATGCCCGGAAAGTCGGCAAAAGTTGCAAAAACTACCCCTCTGGGAACCAGCAGAAGAGTAAGGAGCTGCTCTAACTAGATGGGCGGAAACAGGCCTCCGAATAGGCCCACCAGAAGGCCTAGCAACAGCAGCGAGAACAGTTCACTGAGAAGAAGACGAACCACCACGAGCCTGCTCCTGAGCTCGGGCTGCCTCAAGAGCCTCAGTGTAAGTACGCAAGCGAAGAGAGACAAGATGCCTCTTGATATCCTGCTCAAGCCCATTTTTGAATCTACATGCCCTATCCTCTTCGGTTGCCACAAAAACGGCAACGAAGTGGCTAAGTCTAGTAAACTCAGCTGCGTACTCATCCACTGACCTGGAAACCTGTTGCAAGGAAGTCCATGTTACAACATTGCATAAACAATTATGTAACAAAATTCAAAATAGAATAATGACTTAACCTATTTTAGGGCCAGGAATTGTTGTTCCATCTCAACTAGAGTACTACTGGGGAAGAATTTCTCCAAGAATCCCCGAGTGAAAGTAGCCCAAGCAATAGGCCTCTCAAGTCACTCAGACTTAGCCATCCACCAAATATGGGCCAGATCCACCAGTTGGATGGTAACCACGTCCACTCGATCAGCCTCGACAACACGAGCTGCTAACAACAAGCGCTCAGTCCGGAACAACCACTGTTCAGCCTTCAAAGGCATCTTAGTGCCGGAGAAACGGTTGGGATGCAGCCTCATAAAATTTGTAACTGTCCCTGGACGAGGCAGAAGATTTGCCTGCATAAGCACAATAGGAGGCAGAACCCGGGCAGTAAATAAATCCACGAAAAATCTGAGGTATTCCCCTATATGTCTAGTACTTAAATATAATGTTTCATAATTTTCCAGTGAAATTAGATCAGTCATAAAAAATGAGAAAACATCAATATACAGTAGTTTGGCAAATCTGGATTTCCCAACACTGCTGTACAAAAACTATAATATCTCGCAACCAGTGAAACGAAATCCAATTCCGCCAAAGGATATAAAAATAGGTAAAATTTACTAACTTTCATATTTCACAAACATTTTCCTACAGTAAAAAGGATCAGGGTAAAAATACGATTCTTTACAGAACAGCGAGTAAAATACAGCAAGTATAGTTTTCATAAACGAGCATGAAAAAATACATAAAACTCACCAATAAAATACACCAAAATTCTGGGTAACCCCTAACCAGATAAAGAAACACTGACCAAAGTTTTGATCAAAATAATATAGCTAGCATCAGAATTAAAATCATTTAGTCATCAAAATCATCAAAAAAGAAAATTTGGAAAAGATCGACACCTTTATAGTAAAACAGTCATAACTCACTCATACGAAAAATGAAATCAAGCAAGGTCATGGTGGTTTGAAAATAGACAAAATTCTCTAAACTCATGTTTTACACCGAAATTAAGATACTAACTTCAAGACAGTCCAAAATAGCAAACAAAACAGATCAGCGACGAAACACAGATTTTTCCCTTTAACAACAACTCAACATATATCATACAAAACTTGTTCAAAACACAACCAAACATGAAATTGGGTCTACCAAGTTTCTAAACAGCATGAATTATTGTATCTAGCATGTCCACACCAAGAATATCACATGGGTCTCAACCTAATCACGAATTCTCACAAAAGTCTCACATACATGATCAAAATAAAGAACTGGTAAAACCTAAGTTAATTCATGTCATATTTTGACTATGGTCAAGTTTTCACAATAGAGACAAAACCCATCAAACATAACACAAACAAGAGTCGTCTCTAGACCCAACTACACTATAGGTGGTATTTTTGGACTTGTATCAAACAAATGAATTAGAGTATAAGTTACTTGCCGTAACCGAAGATGAAGAACAACGAAAACCAAGAGTAAGGAGCAAAACCCATGAACGAAAATCCACGAATCAATGAATCCAAGCAACTTGAGCGAAAATCTCTACACGAACAAGAATTTCAAAAGCGAGATGAAAATAATGGCTTGCGGCCACATGAGAACACCACGAAAGAGACTAGGGATTATATGAGGTGGTGCGAGGAGGTGCAAGAGGGTTGTATGGAGGTGTAGGAGGCCAGCTAAGGGAGAGATCGGCCAAGAGGGGAAGAGGAGATGGGGGCTCGGGTTTGGGGGTGTTGCGGCGTCAGAGGCAGGCCGGAGGTGGGTGTCGGCCTGGGTGTCGGCTAGCGGTCGGCTGACGGTGGCGCAAGCAACGGGAGAGAGGGAGGCCAGGTGAGGGAGAGGGAAATTAGGGTTAGGGTTTGTGTGAGGGAGGGTGTATTTATATGGAGGGATTAGGGTTAATAATACAAGTTGGGTTGTCGGTTTAATTGGTTATTAGGAGTATTAATAGGTTATACCAATGGGTTGTGGATTTGGGTCAAATCAAATAGGAATAAAAATAGGATTCTGGTTTAATTTGTCTTTGGTGAACAAATTGGGATAAAAATAATGGGATTGAAAAAGGATAAAAACCAAACACCAGCCCAAGCACCCAAGAACAAAAAATAAAAAGGACAAGAACAAAATGAAAGAAAGAACAAAATACTAAAGAACAAAACAAAAGAGACAACCAATCACACACAAAGAGCTCAAAATGAAATAAAACGAATATATATTGAAAACAACTCCAATATACGGTTTAGATTAAAATATAAGAGAGAAAATACACCAAAACGAAAAATACACTCAAAAATACAAAAAAATGAAAAACAAGGGTTACACACAGTCCCCTCATCGAATCTCTTCAGAGGCAGATGGAGACTCAGAAGGAGAGAGCAGACCAATTGCAGGCCCAGTGTGGAAAGTTCAAGGAATATATTGCAACCCTCAGCCATCGAGTTTGGGAACTCGAGAAGACAAAGAATATGTACGATGTGCTGAAGGAAGAGGTAGCAAAATTACGGGAAGAGCTTAGGAAAGCCAAGTGAAACCGTAGGGATTAGAATGTTGTATTATCTCATTGTTCTTCGCATGAATGTCAAACGATGTTTTAAATTTGAATGTACAAAGTTTGAATTCAATGAAATGAAAATTTTGATTTAAATTCATTTTTCTACGTCAAATTTAATGGATCTTATGAATCAAAGTTTGGCTGGAAGAAGAGCAAGGAATGGAGAAGGACCCAATTGTGGACTCGACCTAGAAACGGAGTTGGCCAGGGTCTATCAGACCATCAACGTCGTCGCCATGAACCAAAACCTTAGGGGAATGCATGCAATACCAGTTTGTGAGGTGATCTGTAACACCCCAAATTTCAAATAAGACTGAATTCGAAGTTCCACAAGATCTTTACACTTCTCTTCGTACAATTTTTCAAGGAATTTAAAACTTTATTTACAACAATGATTACATTAACGCAGCGGAATTATAAATTACAACATGATATATGAATTGAATAACAACTTGAACATTTCTTTAAGCAGCAATCATTCTTTTGTCTTGGCATTCACTTTATCCTGCATGGAAATTGTGGATACGTCAGTTGCATACAACTGACACTAGGATATAATACATCTATTTCTCTTACTTAGAAAGCACACACTTGTTACAAACAAAGATAAGGGGGACTATCCTATTGATGTCGTGCGTGAATGTGCACTTATTCCTTAATGCAGTTATTTATATTAGATGACACTAATGCGCACTTGTTCGGATTCTATGCATCCCATACTACATAGGTCCGAGGGCAAGCCCTTAATCGTTCTTCATCTTGTAGGGTTGGATCCCTCGCTATGACTTAAACTACGACGGCAACTACGGCAAGTATCCTACATGTTTTATGAGTTACGAGCCCATGCCCAGATAGCCTAGAGGGGAATTCCACGTCGTGACATGACACATCATGCAAAGCCTATGGACAATTTGCCTCCGTCATGGAACGATGGCACTACGTAGTCACCAAACACCCCACAAGTGTCGCCACGGTCCCGATAATTCCAGAGGTTTATCCATGCCATGACATGATGCATCAAGCAGGCAACCTATGAATACTCTCACACCGTAGATACGAGGCCCTCATACTTGTGTTTTTCTCTTACTTTCATCACATCTCCACTATGTGTCTAATCCTTAGATAATAGAATCGTGAATAAAATTAATACTCTATAATTAGCATTACCTCTACATTGGTGTTAAATATCAATCATCAACCATGACCCAATCTTGATCTTTTATCATCACATTTCTCATTCTATGCTGATGTGAGGACTTAGCTAAACTCTAGTGTCAAACTCATTTCATGTTCATCAAAATGATAGTTCATATTCATAAATTCCATATTACAATATGTTTCTTTCACTTCATTTTCCATGCACAATTTGCATAATTAAACAACAAATCTCATATTTAGTTTTACTCAATTTTTCCATATCAAGAACTCTCATTTTAGAACTTTGTACAAAATTCCTCTATATTCAAAATATTAGTTGTCTTCAATTACCCAAAAAAATAATATGTTAAGAAACTTATTAATCTCTTACTTCTCAAAATTTGGTTCTAATTCTCAATATAATAAGTCAAAATATTGTAGAAAATTTTCATGAAGTCTAGGTATTTTTCTAAGATTTCTAATAATTTTTCCTCAATTTGTACACACTTAAAAACTGTCAAAATATCAAAATAGGAATAAATATATATAAAAAAAAAAGTGACCAAGGCTGGTTTCGAACCAGTCACCCCCCCCCCCCCCCCCCCCCCGTGAACAGTAACCATCCAAAGTCGCACCCGAGAACCAGTTTGTCCAAAGTGACTAACTATCTAATGGGGAACATATTTTATACTTAAGTTTAGGCTTTCGGTTTTGAGTTAAAATCAAAATTTAGAAAAACAGAGTCTCTTGACAGACTCGAACCCAAGACCAAGTGCTCTGCTGAGCTACAATAACGCCCCCAAATCGCACCCACTGACCAGTAGGTCTGAGTGACTAACCGATCTGATATGGGTTGAGTTATTTATAACTCAAGTCGCTGCTTATTAACACATTTTCACAATTCTAAATATTTTTAAATTTTCTTCTCTTCTATTTTTGTATCATAAAAAATTTTCAGATTCTTAATCTTAGAAATTTGCAGCAGAAAAGTAATTTAAAATCATTATTTTGACATTAAAAGTGAATTGTCTTTTTAATTTATATTCCAAATCTACATTTTCGACTTTGAAATGCAACAATATTTTCTTCACAATTTGGCAATACAATTATCACAAAAAGATATTTTCTTACTTTCTTTTATTTCTACAAAAATTCTAGAACATATTTTCTTTTAAGACATTAATGTTGCACTAATTAAAATAACACATGTCAATAGTTCAATTAACCAACTAGTCATTCACAAGCAAATTTCCTTAATCTAGCATGGTTCATAAAATACACATTCTATGGCAACATGACAATTTCTAATTTAATAATCACAATTCTACCAATTTATCATCTAATTCATCAAGAATTATTCTCATTTCTGATTAGTCTCTTTTTAACAATCATATGGCCAATTTTAACTAGTTTCTTTTAGCATATTCATCAATTCGATTCCTAGCATGGTATCTACATTAAAAGTAGATAAATCACCCACCTTAATTAAATGAACAAAGAAAACTCCTAGAGAAACTCCTTGAATACACGATCCTCTCCTAGTTGTGAGCTTTCTCCTCCTTGCTTGTGCACACCAAGAACTTTGTCCTCCTTGAACTAGGCAATCCGAGCTCCTCATCTTCTAGTGTTGGCTGGCCTCCAAGGTGAAAGGGAACACACAAACACACAACTCTCAATCTTTTCTCACTCACAAATTTCTACAACTCTTTCTTTTCTTCTCACTCTTTACAAATTTCTAATGGTGCAAAGAGATGAATGGCTAAGGTGGGCTATTTATACACTACCCCAGGCTAAAATGAAGGGTGGATATGCATTTAGATGAAGGGCTAGGATGTACTAGGAAGTTAGAAGAACTACCCATGATCACACAACCACCTCACCACTTTCTCCATCTCTCCCCCCTCTCCAAGCACAATCCAGCCTACCCCTCTCATGCACTTCCATGTGCTTGTGCAAAGCACGTGAAATCAAACAAAACTTATATTTAATTATAAATGAAAATTCAGGATATTACAACACTCCTTCCATACAATAGTTCCATCATTGGAACTACGCTTAAAGAGTGAGAAAACAAAACATAAAAGAAGAAAGAAAAACAATACAATCAAACAAAGAGCTCGGGATGATCCTTTAACATTCGTTCCTTGGATTCCCAAGTAGCCTCTTCAACCAACTGGTTTCTCCAGACTACTTTGACCATCGGTATCATCTTGTTTCCCAAGACTTTCTCCCGACGATTCAAGATCGCAACTGGTAGCTCAATGTAGCTCAGATCTAGCTGCAAACCTTCCGGCACTTCGAGCACATGGTGACTTGGATCTGGAATGTAACCTCTCTGCATAGACACATGGAAGACATTGTGTACCTGAGACAACTCTTCCGGTAACTCCAATCGGTAAGCAGTTTTCCAAACCTCTTCAATATCTTATACGGGCCTATGAACCTTGGGGCTAACTTCCCACCTCTGCCAAAATGAATCATACATTTACTAGGTGATACCTTCAGAAAGATAAAGTCACCTTCTTCGAACTCATGGTCCCTCCTCCGATTGTCTGCATAACTCTTCTGCCTACTCTGAGCATCCACCAACCTCTTCCTGATCAAATCAATCTTTTCAGAGGTCTGATGTATGATCTCGGGCCCTAAACATCTGCCGCTCCCCAACTTCAAACCAGAGAACAGGTGTTCTGCACTTCCTGCCATACAGAGATCCGTACGGTGCCATCCCAATACTAGTCTGAAAACTGTTGTTGTAGGCAAACTCTATCAGAGCTAGATGTCTCTCCCAACTGCCTCCAAAGCATATCCTCAAGAACTCAGTTGACTCTCACAGTCTGTCCATTATTCTGAGGATGGAAGGCAGTACTGAAGTCCGTCTTAGTACTCAAAGCTGTCTGAAGACTCCTCTAGAAATGTGAAGTAAACCACGCATCTCGATCAGACACAATGGTCAACGAAACACCATGAAGCCTGACGATCTCCCCAATATAAAACTCGGCTAACTTGTCCATAGTCAAAGTGAGTTTCATTGCCAAAAAGTGAGCTGACTTGGTTAGTCAATCGACTATGACCCAAATTGCGTCATTACCCTTCGAACTCTTGGGCAAATATGTGATGAAATCCATGCTGATGTTATCCCACTTCCACTTCGGAATGGGTAACAATTGCAATAAACCTCCGGGCTTCTGATTGTCGGCTTTCACCTGCTGACAAATCTCACACCTCACCACAAACTCAGCCACATCCCGCTTCAAACCTGACCACCAGAAATGTTTCTTGATATCCTTGTACATCTTGGTACTCCCAGGATGTACGGACAAAAGAGTAGCATGTGCCTCCTAAAGAATGCTTTCCCTCAAATCTGATTGATCTGGAATACATAGCCTTTCTCCCAACCACAACACTTCATCCCTGATCTGAAACTCTGACAACCTACCAGCACCAACCTGCTCCTTCATCTTTTAAATCTCTGCATCTTCCTTCTAACTTGCTATTATCATTTCAACAGCGTGGGCTGAAGCCTCAGCTGAGCCAAGGATGCTCCCAAACCTTGCAAAACAACCTCAATACCAGCTCGATCCTACTCCTCTGCAAGATGCCTCTGAGTCGTAATCAAACTGGCCAGACTGCTTTTACAGCTAAGTGCATCAGCAACAACATTGACACCTGTTCATCATGTCCATAAACACCACGACGAAAGAATCAATAAACGGCCTCGAACTCTGTTCATCATGTCCATAAAGATTGCAGGTGCATTCGTCACTCCAAATGGCATAACTAAGAATTTGTAATGCCCTGTCGAGTTCTGAATGCAATCTTATGCACATCCTCCACTTTCACTCGAACCTGATGGTATTCCAATCGAAGGTCTATTTTGGGGAAAACAGCTGCTCCTTGTAGACGATCGAACAGGTAATCAATTTGTGGAATATGATATTTGTTCTGAATAGTGACCTTATTCAGCTCTCGGTAATCGATGCACATCCTCATCGACCCATCCTTCTTCTTTACCAACAGCACCGGTGCTTCCCAAGGCGATGCACTCGGCTGAATAAAACCTTTCCCCAAAAGTTCCTTAATCTGTCGTTTAATCTCATCCTGCTCCACAGGCAACATCCTATATGGTGCCTTGGAAATGGATGCACTCCCTGACTGAATAGTGATGTTGAACTCCTCACAATTCGGGGGTAACCCGGGCAGATCTTCCAAGAACACAGTCGGGTAATTCCGAACCACAGGAATCTGTTGCACCTCTATAGGAACCTTCTTCTTGCTATAGCTGCCACCAAATCAGAACATCTCTTCTTTCCCTGGAAAGTGACTACAGGACCTCCTAGATCTTTCACTGTACTTCCTTGGTCTTGCACTCGATGTTTGCACTGTACACCGACATCCAATCAATGCCAATGATAACATTGACCCTTAGGATATTCAGCTCGATCAGATAAATCCCAAAAATCCTGTTTCCCATCTCGATCTCCCAGTCTACATAATACCGATCCGTGGTTAAAGTCTCCCTTGATGGAGTAGCTACTGCTAAGACCTTGTCTGGAACAATCTTCGGTTCGACTCCCAAGACATTAGCAAATTTAGGAGATACAAAAGTATGAGAGGATCCAGTATCGAACAGAACAACAGCTTTCTTTCCATTTTATAAAAGTTCTCCTGTGACATAACATACTCTCGTTACATAACAGTTTTTACTAAATAAACAGGGAAAAAGAACAACAAAACTTCTAAACATCCGCCCCTATACCAGTAATGACGTGATCTACTTCATCAGCGTCGGCTTCAGTCATGGCAAATACTCCCCCCTGCTGGTACGGCTTCTTCCCAGCTTGCTGTGTTGGTACCTTCTAGATGACATCTCGCAGCTTGGGGCAGTAAGATCTGTAATTACCTATCTTTCCACAGTTGAAACAAGTCACCACTGGAGGTCTCACCCAACCATTTTCGGGTCTTCCAGCCGCATTAACAGCGTTCGCCCCCGTAGGTTTGAACCTTTGATCTGGCGGCTGCCCTCTGACATTCCTAGAATTAGCGGGCCTCTTCCCAACATTCCAATTGTTCCTCCTATTCTGGGCAGCATGAAACTGCTCCATATCCTCCTCTGTAGCTGCAGCTCGCTTGACTAACTTGTCAAACCTCCGAATACCGAGGGGGCATGAACTTACTTCATCTTGTCCATCACATGTTCGGGTGCATACCTCGAGAGTTGAGTAAACCTTGTCTCATACTCCCTGACAGACATGACTCCCTGCTGTAGTGCCACAAACTCCATTGCTTTCTTCTCTTGGACATCAGATATAGTGACCCCGGAACTCCTCCAAGAATTCCTCCCAGACGATAACACCATTTCTCATAGTCCGCTTCATCGACTGCCACCATACAGTTGCATCCTTGTCAAGCTGCAATGTGGCCAACTTCACCTTGCTACCTTCTAGAGTTTCCAAGACTTCAAAGATAGTATCGACTTGCCGAATCCAATTGTTAGATGCATCTGTGGCTGACTTCCCTTCAAACACTGGTGGCTTCATCCTCAGAAACTGGATTTGTAGGCATCCCCCTATGGTTTTGATTCACGACTACGACGTTGAGGGTCTGATAGACTCTAACAAACTCCGTTTCCAAGTTGAGTCCACAGCTGGGTCCTCCTCCATTCCTTGATCTTCTTCCAGCCATACTCTGATTCAAAAAATCCATTAAATTCGAAGTAAAAAATATGAATTTAAACTTTTTCATTTCATTGAATTCAAACTTTGTACATTCAAATTTAAAATATCGTCTGACATCAAGCGAAAAACATTGAGAAGATACAACATTCTAATCCCTACGGTTCCTCTTGGCTTTCCTAAGCTCTTCCCGTAGTTCTGCCACTTCTTCTTTCAGCACATCATACATGTTCTTTCTCTTCTCGAGTTCCTAAACACGATGACTGAGGGTTGCAATGTTCTCATTGCACTTTGCATACTGGGCCTACAATAGGTCTTCTCTCTCCCTCTGGGTCTCCACCTGCCTCTAAAAAGATTTGATGAGACCTTCCGGAACAAGCTCTTCCTCGTCGGACAAAATGTCTGATGAGTCCGGAGGTGGAGTGATCTCTTGGGACTCGGGCCATTCTCCTTCACACTCCTCGGGATTTTTTTCATCGGAATCTCCTAGTCCGGGGTAGTAGTCCTCTTTGAATATGTTCCAATCATCATCGCCTTAATACAGTTATTTATATTAGATGATACTAATGCGCACTTGTTCGGATGTTATGCATCCCATACTATATAGGTCTGAGGGCACGCCCTTAATTGTTCTTCATCTTGTAGGGTTGGATCCCTCGCTATGACTTAAACTACTACGGTAACTACGACAAGTATCCTAGATGTTCTATGAGTTACGAGCCCATTCCCAGACAGCCTGGAGGGGAATCCCATGTCGTGACATGACGCATCATGCAAAGCCTATAAAAAATTCACCTCTATCATGGAACGATGACACTACGTAGTCACCAAACACCCTACAAGCGTCGCCATGGTCCCGATAATTTCGGAGATGTATCCATGCCATGACATGATGCATTAAGTAGGAAACCTATGAATACTCTCACACCGCAGGTCCGAGGTCCTCATCCTTGTGTTTTTCTCTCACTTTCATCACATCTCCACTATGTGTCTAATCCTTAGATAATAGAATCATGAATGAAATTAATACTCTAGAATTAGCGTTACCTCTACATCGTTCTTAAACATCAATCATCAACCATGACCCAATCTTGGTCTTCTATCATCACATTTCTCATTCTATGCCGATGTGAGGACTTAGCTAAACTATAGTGTCAAACTCGTTTCATTTTCATCAAAATGAGAGTTCATATTCATAAATTCAATATTTCAATATGTTTCTTTCACTTTATTTTCCATGCACAATTTGCATAATTAAACAACAAATCTCATATTTAATTTTACTCAATTTTTCCATATCAAGAAATCTCATTTTAGAACACTATACAAAATTTCTCTAAATTCAAAATATTAGTTGTCTTTAATTACCCAAAAAAAAAATCATATTTTCAGAAACTTATTAATCTCTTTCTTCTCAAAATCTGCTACTAATTCTCATTATAATAAGTTAATAATTGTAGAAATTTTTCATGAAGTCTATATATTTTTCTAAGATTTTTAATAATTTTTCCTCAATTTTTACACACTTAAAAACTGTCAAAATATCAAAATAGGAATAAATATAAAAAAACAAAAATTGGCCAAGGCTGGATTCGAACCAGTCAACCCCCCCCCCCCGCCCCCCCCCCCCCCCCCCCCCGTGCCCACCTGGTGAATATTAACCGTCCTAAGTCACACCCGAGAACCAGTAAGTCCAAGATGACTAAATGTCTAATGCAGAACTTATTTCATACTTAAGTTTAGGCTTTCGATTTTGAGTTAAAATCAAAATTTTGAAAAACAGATTCTCTTGAGAGACACGAACCCAAGACCAAGTACTTCGCTGAGCTACAGTAACTCCCCCAAATCGTACCTATTTACCAGTAGGTTTGAATAACTAACTGATCTGATATGGGTTGAGTTATTTATAACTCAACTCGCTATTTATTAATACATTTTCACAATTCTAAATCTCTTTTAATTTTCTTCTCCTCTATTTTTGTATCATAAAAAATTTCTAGATTCTGAATCTTAGAAATTTGCAGCGGAACAATAATTTAAAATCATTATTTTGACTTTAAAAGTGAATTCTCTTTCTAATTTATATTCCAAATCTACATTTTTGACTTTGAAATGCAACAATATTTTCTTCATAATTTCGCAATACAATTATCACAAAAAGATATTTTCTTACTTTCTTTTATTTCTACAAAAATTCTAGAACATATTTTCTTTTATCACATTAATGTTGCACTAATTAAAATAACACACATCAATAGTTCAATTAACCAACTAGTCATTCACACGTAAATTTCCTTAATCTAGCATGGTTCATAAAATACACATTCTATGGCAACATGACAATTTCTAATTTAATAATCACAATTCTACCAATTTATCATATAATTCATCAAGAATTCTTCTCATTTCTAATTAGTCTCTTTTTAACAATCATATGGCCAATTTTAACTAATTTCTCTTAGCATATTCATCAATTCAATTCCTAGCATGGTATCTACATTAGAAGTAGAGAAATCACTTACCGTAATTGAAGAAATAAAGAAAACTCATAAAGAAACTTCTTGAAGACACGATCCTCTCCTAGTTGTGAGCCTTCTCCTCCTTGATTGTGCACACCAAGAGCTTTCTCCTCCTTAAACTAGGCAATCCGAGCTCCTGCTCTTCTAGTGTTGGCTGACCTCCAAGGTGAAAGGGAACACACAAACACACAACTTTCAATCTTTTCTCACACACAAATTTCTACAACTCTTTCTTTTCTTCTCACTCTTTACAAATTTCTAATGGTGCAAGGAGATGAATGGCTAAGGGGGGCTATTTATACACTACTCAAGGCTAAATGAAGGGTGGAGATGCATTTAGATGAAGGGCTAGGATGTACTAGGGAGTTAGAAGAACTACCCATGATCACACAACCACCTCACTCACCACTCTCTCCATCTCTCCAACCTTCCCAAGCACAATCCGGCCTACCCCTCTCATGAACTTCCACGTGATTGTGCAAAGAACGTAAAATCAAACAAAACTTATATTTAATTATAAATGAAAATTCAGGATGTTACACGATCAAACTTGTGAAGTTATTCAAGAGGATGAAGCCACCGGTGTTTGAAGGGAAGTCAGACCCAGATGCAGCTGACAATTGGATTATGCAAGTTGAGACTATTTTTGAGGTCTTGGAAACTCCAGAAGGTATCAAGGTGAAGCTGACTACATTGTAGCTAGAGAAGGATGTAGGTGTTTGGTGGCAGTCCATGAAGCGGACTATGAGAAATTGTGTTATCTACTGGGAGGAATTCTTTGAAGAGTTCCGTAGTCACTACTTTCCATTCGACGTCCAAGAGAAGAAAGCAATGGAGTTCCTGGCCCTGCAGCAGTGAAGCATGTCTGTCAGGGAGTATGAGACAAAGTTTACTCAACTTTCGAGGTATGCACCCATACTTGTGATGGACAAGGCAAAGAAGGCTCAGAAGTTCGAGCATGGATTGAGGCCGAGTCTGAGATCAAAGATGATACCTCTTTGTATCAGGAGGTTTGACAAGCTAGTCAAACGAGCTGCAGCCACCGAGGATGATATGGAGTAGTTTCATGCCGCCCAGAACAGGAGGAACAATTGGAATGTCGAAAAAGGTTCGTAGTATCTGGGAACGTCAGGGGGTAACCCCCAGCTCAAAGGTTCAAACCTACGGGGGCGAATGTTGTCAATGTGGCTGGAAGGCGCGAAAATGGTTGGGTTAGACCTCCTGTGTTGACTTGTTTCAATTGTGGAGAGACAGGTCATTACAGATCTCACTGCCTCAAGTTGCAAAATGTCACCCTAAAGGCACCAACGCAGCAGGTGGGGAAGAGGCCATACCAGTAGGGGCGAGTATTCGCTTTGACTGAGGCCGACGCTGAATAGGTGGATCACGTAATTACTGGTACAGGGGTGAATGTTTAGAATTTTCTGTTGTTCATTTTCCTATTCATTTAGTAAAGACTGTTATGTAATGGGAGTTTATTATGTAACAGGAGAACATTTATTAAATGGAAGCTGTTATTTTGTTCGATACTGGATCCTCTCATACATTTGTATCGCCTAAATTTGCTAAAGTCTTGGGGGTCAAACCAAAGGTCTTTCCAGGCAAGATCCTAGCAGTAGCTACTCCATCAGGGGAGACTTTAACCACTGATCGGTATTATGATGACTGCGAGGTCGAGATTGAAGCTAGGATCTTCGGTATTGATCTGATCGAGCTGAATATCCTAGTGGTCGATGTTGTCATTGGCATTTATTGGATGTGGGTGTAGAGTGCGAACCTCGTGTAAATGTCACGCCCCATTTCCCAAAATACGGAATACGAGTATGTGACATAGGCCCAACGAATGATGTAAACACCATCCATAAGCTATACCAGACTAACTCTTCAATATGAACAACAAGGTACAACCATGCAAGAAATATAACCACATGAATCAAAGATAAATTCCAATAATAAATGAAATAATCCAACAATATAAATATCCAACATCTGGGATCAAAACAAACTCCGGGTCATAAAGCCCAAAACAAAGTCCAAGTCATAACAATATTCGAGAAATAAATCTAGCAGCAAATAAATTTAAGCAGCGCAATCTGGTTCCATCTTTAGAAACGTTGCTCACCAATTCCTTCGAGAATAGATCCTTGAGTACCTATAAATTCCTGATCTAAAAGGAGAGAAAAGAGTAGCCTTAGAGTAAATTGTGGGCAGCAAGTAGAGAAACAAAGAATAAAGAAGCATGTATATCAAAGGAAAAAGGGACAGGATCAAAGACAAAGATCAAAGCGAAGATAGGCAACAATATCAAAGGTCTACAATTAATCATGCATGTAATGAGTGATGTCAAGTCAGGATCAAGCATAAGATGCAGGTTATTAAGTATTTTATTAATCTATCTAGTGCGCGTACTACTGCGTCCCATTCCACAGGTACGGCGCAAGCACAGTGATCGTTTTAGACCGATGGTGAACTCACGGATCATGTACTCGGTATTGATAACAATAATTTACAATCATAAATCATCAATCAATCAATGCAATCCATACTCCTCCTTCCATGTCATTGGTTGAAGTGAGCGAGAAGGCCTTACCGAATACATTTCCCTATCGTTCACTACCAAGTCTACCCATAATACCCCGGCTTGTTAACAGTTTATTTTCATCCTATGTGAGCATGAAAGAGGGTGTCAATGTTGTATAATGCTAAGTGTGTCTAGTTCTACGCATTACAGACAAAGCAAAAGGCAAACAAATCAAATAAGCACAATTCACATATCCAGGACAGCATGACGTTGCTGTACTAAAATACTAATTAATGCTACCACAGGATAGAAAATCTGGATCCGTCAGAGAATCTGGAAAGTAGACTCTCTGTCGAATCCAACAAATATATACAAGACATATCACGGCTACGGAAATTAGGGTGTCCAACCTATTCTTTTCAGGTTTTATGTTTAGGCAGCATGCTATAATTTGTGTTCAACTATTTATTTCAGGTCAAAGAACTCATTAATAAAATCTATAAAGATTCTGGGAAGTACCTACATATGTCTAGTTCTAGCCTAATTTATTTCGGATTTTTATCTTGTTATTAACAGGGTAAAATAAATTGTAGAACAGTAGGATACGCATACATTTGTGAGTCTGAAATTTCTAACATGGCCGTACCAAAATACTGATATCTTGCAAATTACACATCGGAATTCAGATCCGTCAAAATGTTGTTAAACTTGACAAATGTGGCTAAATATCATGTTTAGAAAGTGAATTCAAATTATGACAGTAACATGGTCGAAAATCTAATTCAAAAAGAGACAACTAGCAGTCCAGAAATTGTTTTGACATAAATAGGCAAATAAATAAATTAGACGATCACATATAGCATGCAAATTGGCAATCAAAGTGATCCTAGGTGTTAACATGCAAATTTCTAAGTTTACGATACAATTATCATAGGCATGGTATCAATTCATCGATTAACTTCAATCTAGCACATTCAACTTATTATGTCCAATTTATCAAGTAGTCCTATGCATGAATCTAGTTATTTAAATGTGCATATGCATGAAACAATAGAGACTAGGTTTTAGATCAAAGAGAGTGGCACGATGTTAAGCATATATTGGGTTAGCTCGTGTAAACCATCAATAGACTTAACGAAGATTCAAAAGTAGTGTGATAACGAAATGGACGGGATCTACTTGTGAGAGATCAATCAATCGTGAACAAAAATAAAATAGTAGTTCAAGAAGAGACTTGCCTGTTAAATTGCAGATTCGAGTAATTTAGAATAACGGGATTGGAATCCCGGGCGATAAACACCAAAAGCTCGTGTGAGACCCGTGTAAAGAAACCAATAGCAAAGCAACAGCCGTAGCTCTCGGAAAAACAGACACCAAATTGGCCCGAATAGCAAATAGCGATTTGGATCTGTTGTTTGCCAAAAAACAAATGGCAAAATCACCCAATGGGTGACCGTCTTTAACCTTCGACAAAACAGAGAGAGCGGGACAACAATGACGCAGTTCTGGACGACGGCAGAGCAGTGCGACGACTAACGATGACGATGGAGGCAATGCTACGGTCGGGAAGCGATGCAGCGGCGAGACTCCAACGTGCACTCTCTATTTTCGCTCGAAAACAGAGGAAGACGACACCGACGACTCTGAGGCTTGGACGGCGACGCTAGGGATCTGCGATGTATTCGAGGGTGAGCAGTGAGGAACGGCGAAGGCACTGGGGTGCACGGAGTGGAGGAACAGCGACGATGAAACTTGGGTGATGGGTTACGGCGAGATGGGTTCAAGCGGGTAATGGCGATGACGGGGGTGACAACGGAAGGCGATGAGGTTGCAGTGGCAAGGAGATGGTGAAGATGATGATGGTGACGGTGGAAGGTGGTCGGAGATGGCAATGGGAGTGGGGTTCGGTTGGGTTTGGGTGCAACGGAACAGAGAGAGGGAAAGAGAGAGATTGTGATCGGGGATAGAGAAAACGGAGAAGAGAGAGAGTGAATAACTTAGGATTTATTTAATTGGGTATATGTAGGGGATCAAGAAATAGGGTTTTGGGTTGAAATTTTGTGGGTTTTGGGTATCGGTTTTGGCTCCAAAAAAAGAAAAATGAATGCAATTCAATAAGACAAACATAAAGGTGAACAAATCAAACTCAAGATAGAAAGAGCGAAATTTGCAAAGAGAACAGAATCCAACCAAAGAACACATATCGATCAAGAGAGAATAAAAGAACCCAATAAAAGTCAAAATATAATATAATAAAGGAATCCAAATACAATAATCAAAAGAAAACAAAAATACTGTAAAATCTGAAAATAGGGCATACAAATCCTACCCACCTTACAAGAAGAATTTCATCCTCGAAATTCATACAAGAGGTACATAGGGCAAATCCTGAAACAACCAAAACAAAACAAAGCAAAACAGGCACTACTCAAACAAATGAGGGAACCTCTCCCCGAATCTCTTCCTCTAACTCCCAAGTAAACTCCCCTGGCGAGCAAGGATCCCAAGAAACTCGGACCAACTTGATGACTCTATTCTTTAGCACCTTCTCTCGACGGTCTAAGATAGAGACTGGTCAAATTTTACAGGACAAATTCGGCCTCACAGACAAGTCTGAGTAGTCAAGCACATGACTGTCATCTCTGATGTATTTCCTGAGCTGAGAAACATGGAATACATCATGGACACCCGCTAAAGCTGGCAGGTAGTGCGAGCCTGTAAGCTACCTAGCCCACACGTTCCACAATATCGAATAGACCGATGAATCGAGGACTCAACTTGCCTCCACCTCCAAAATGGATAACACCATTCCAAGTTGATATCTTGAGGAACACATGCTCGCCTGCCTCAAACTCTAGAGGATGGGGGCGGAACTTAACTCCGAATTGGTCCTCCGGAAGGCTGAGCTGCATCAGGGTTTGAAACAGTCCGCTGAGGAACACTAGACCTGTTGAGAGTGTGCTCTTGGATCCAAGAAGCATCTAGAACATCGGAATAAGCATGAAGTCGAAGAGCAGCCAAACGGTCCTAGAGGGGAAAACTTAAGCCCGACGAAAATCTGCTAGCTCGAGCCTCGTCAGTGGCAACAAGGATAGGGGAAAAGCAACTGAGACGAGTAAACTCTATAGCATACTCGTCCACAGAACGATTTCCCTGAGTTAGGGAAACAAATTGTTGCTCCATCTCTGCCATGGTCACACTGGAAAAGAACTTCACCATGAAGCTCTCAGAGAAAGTGGCCCACTCAATGGGTCTTGCCATCCTTTCGGATTCAACCCGCCACCAGATGTGAACGAGATCCACCAATTGGATGCGAACCACATCCACACGATCCACCTCGGCAACACGAGCGGCGATCAGCAGTTGCTCCGTCCGGATAAGCCATTGCTCGGCCTCCAATGGCGACTTAGTGCCCGAAAACTCATTCGGGTGCAACCTCATAAAATCTGCTACCGTACTAGGTCTAGGTGGCAGTGCACCAGGTGCAGGTCCAGCGGTAGTTCCATTGGCTGCCAAAGTGGCCCTCATCAACTCATTGTGCTCCTGCTGGAGAGCCACCATCTGCTGAATTGTCTGGAGAATAGCAGCGTTGTCAGGATGCTCATCTCCCAGACTAGAAGAAGAAGTAATCCCGCGAGCCATAGCTGGAAACACGATCAAACATAGTTAGTACCCAGATTATATGTTGGTTATTTGTCATGCCCCGCTTCCCAAAAATATGGAATACGAGCACATGACGAAGCTCAGCGAATGATTTTGACATCATCCATAAGCTGTAAGATCGACTTAGCATCATAACAAGAATATAACAAGATATATATACAACCAAGCATGCATGAATAATTTATTAAACAATAGAAAACAATTGAAGCCAAATAATAATATCTCAATGGTTTTCAAATCTGGAACAAAAGATAAAACTCGGGACTATAGCCCGTTACAAGGTTCAAGTAGCAGCCAAAAGAAATAAACTCAAATACAAGATAATTAGCAAGTTTTTCCCAAGCGAAGCCTAGAACGTCTGCTCACCAATTCCAGGAGGCATCTCGTCTCCAAAGTCTGTTTAATAATTATAAAAAGAAAAAAATAGATAAAACAAGAGAAAAAGCTCTTAGTGCAAGTTAGGGCCACAAATAGTAAAATGAGTACAAGAAATATTGGAACAAAATTTGGAATCAAGAATATAATAGGGTTACAACAAGTAGTGGGAATTTAAGAATTAACTAGCGAGAAGAACAACTCAAGAGATCAGGTTGGGTAACAAATACTAATAGTAGATCAAGTGACTAGTGAACATATAAGAGTATCCAACATCAAGTGACAAGTATCAAGTATAAGTGTCAAGTAAAAAGTCTCAAGTCTAGTGTCAAGTTGTCAAGTACAAGTATTGAGTTGCAAGTGTCAAGTATTATATCCAAGTATCAAGTCTCATGTATCATGTCATCAAGTATCAAGTAAGCATGTATCAAGTTCAAGTTTCATGTTTCAAGTATTGCGGTTATTACTATCTAGGTAGCACTTCATGCATCCATCTTTTTACTACATGGTTGCTACATACAAATCAGTTACGATTAGGCCTAGTAATGCAGTCTATAGGGCAGTGTACTCAGGCATCAAGTATTAAGCAAGTATGGTTCATGCATCGGAAAATAAATAACAAGTTTACGAAACAAGTTCGCGAATCCACTAACAAGTTCAAGAACCACACAGTGGGTTCATGAATCAAACAAGTTCATGAGCCAAGTAACTGGCTCCATGAATCGATCAAGATACAACAAGTTTATGAACCAAGTATTGGGAAACACGGGCCCCCTTCCGAGTACACTTACCTATATTTTCCACTACTATGGTCTTTCCCTTAAACCCCGGCTTGTTATTTATTATTGTTATTAATTAAGTATGAAAGTGTGTGAAATAAGTCAAGTAGGCATAAACAAGAACATGGGACAAGTCTAGGCTAGATGGGATACAAGTTCGAGGGTCTAAACAAATTAAAATATCAAGAACAACGAAAATCTCAAATCTGGACAGTATGAGGTTGCTGCACCAAAACTGCGATTCCCGTTGCTACAAGATAGTAAAAGTGGATCCGTCAGATAATGTAGAAACTAGACTCCTTCCCAGTTCCAATGCATATAATTAAGGTACAAGCGAGTTGTGGTAACATGTGTCAAAATAGTAAACTATACTGCTTCTATGTTCAGCCAGGATTTGTGAATTCAAGTTTATACATGTGAAACAGTGTTGGAACATTACTAATTAATTCAAAGAAAATTTGGGGATGTTCTCTAGGTTGTCCAGCAACAACATGTAAAATTTCAAGGCAACTATTTAATAGTAGCATAGTTAAAATAATTTGCAAACTAAAAAGGTGCAGCAGTTTTGTGAATCTACGACTACCGACGCAGCAGTGGTAAAACTGCGATATCTCCTAGACCGTAACTCAAAATTCAAAAATTCTGGAGGCTAGCAACATCTAGACATTTAGAGCTACATTTCATGTTCAGGGCTCAAGTTCAGATTTTGACTTTAAAGGGGTCAAAATAGCAAGTAAAGTTCAGGACAGTAACAAGTGTGAATGTCTTTCATATATAAGTTGCATGATAATTGGTTATTATGAACCTAGATTAATGTATGATACAATACGGGTACAATGGATATCAAATCAAAAAGCAACATCTATTACTCAACCCAAAGAATGCAAGGTCATCACACACATGATACAACACACATCTACAAGTCTAGGGTTTCTTAGTTTCATGTGTTCAAGTGTCTAGGAGATAAAATGAGTCCAAGTGGTTGTAAATATAATAATAAAATTGTTGTGACTCTTAAGATTATAGAATCGACGATGAATAATTCAAGATCAACAATTGATAAGACAAGAAGGAGTCACAACTACAACCTATTTGCTGTATTTTCAATTAAATACTTGTACTAGAATAATTAAATTGTACAAGAAGAATACTTGCCTTTAGGAGAGTAGTCGACGAATTCAACGGAGATCACGATCGGCACGGATCTTGACGGAAAGATCAAGAGCAAGGCGATCAACGGCTGCGATCGAATCTGATGGACGAGATCAGATCAGATCGAGATCTGATCTGAGTGCGGATCTTGATGAGATCTGACGGCTCAGATCAAATCGCTCCTTTCCTTCTTCTTCTTCCCTCCTTCACAGAAACAACAGAGAGAGTGAGCGAGTGGGACACGGCGGCACTGCGGCGAGCGGCCTGGCGGCACGACGCGGCGACGACGGGAAGGTCAACGGCACAGGGAGGCAACGGCGGCATGACGTCGAGAAGCGACCCAGCGATGGGCAGAGCAGCAAAGCTCTGTTCTTCGGGTTCGAAGAGAGGAGCGATGAGTGGGGGATGGTTCGGAGGTGTGGCGGCTGGCGGAGGTCGTGGGTGAAGAGGTGATGGCAGGGCGACGACGAGGGCGATGATGGAGGTTACTGGCGATGGTAATGGTGGAGGGTAATGGGTTTTCTGGAGTTGGGTTCGAGCGAGGAAGACGGCGATAGATGGATGATAGCGGTGGTGTTAACGAGGAGAGGGAGGCGAAGTGGCGAGGTGCTGGGGTCGCGAGGCGAGGAGGATAGAGATTGGGTTTGGGCGTGGACGGAGGAAGAGGCAGGGAGCGAGAGGAGCGGGAAGTTGAAGAAGAGAGCGACGGGTGTATGAGTTGGGGTTGCATAGTATTAGGTTAGGGGTGTTAGGGTTTAAATACCTAGGGTTTGGGTTAATGGGTATTTGGGTATCAGGTTTGAGTGGAATCCAACTAGAGACTTAGTCAAAACTCAATAAAATTGGTGAAATGAAATAGATGGAATGAATAGGCCATTTCTACATGAAGAACGACACAAAAGTGCATAACGAACAATACAATTGAATTAGATATTGGCACCAAAAATTGAGTTGAAACCAAAGAATGTTTCTATTCGAACTGGAACAAAAATATAGGACCTCAAATTGAATACAAGAATACCAGAAATGAAAATACAGTAGAAAAAAATACAGATACGGAAAATAGGAGTTACATTATTATACAACTATCCATGTGATCATTGTGGTGTGCAAATCACTGAGTTAACCTGGCTAGAGCCAAACTCGACTAATATATCAATCAAAGCTAAACCTTCACAAAGTCGATCACGTTTGACTGATATATTATCCAAAATCTTGGCTCTGATACCACTGAAAATCCTGTCACACCTCGCTTCCCAAAATACGGAATACGAGTACGTGACATAGGCCTAGCAAATGATGTAAATACCATCCATAAGTTGTACCATACTAACTCAGCAATATGAACAATAAGGTACAACCACGCAAGAAATACAACCACATGAATCAAAGATAAATTCCTATAATAAATAAAATAATCCAACAATACAAATATCCAACATCTAGGATCAAAACAAACTCCGGATCATAAAGCCCAAAACAAAGTATAAGTCATAACAATATTTGAGAAATAAATCTAACAGCAAATAAATTTAAGCAGCGCAATCTGGTTCCATCTTTAGAAAGTTGCTCACAAATTCCTTCGAGAATAGGTCCTTCAGTACCTGTAAATTCCTGATCTAAAAAGACAGAAAAAAGTGCCCTTAAAGCAAGTCGCACGCAGCAAATAGAGAAACAAAGAATAAGGAAGCATGTATATCAAAGGAAAATGGGATAGGATCAAAGACAAAGAGCAAAGCAATGACAGGAAATAATATCAAAGGTCTACAATTAATCACACATATAATGAGTGATGTCAAGTCAAGATGAAGCATGAGATGCAGGTTATTAAGTATTTTATTAATCTATGTAGTGCACGTACTACTGCGTCCCATTCCACAGGTTCGGCGCAAGCACAGTAATCATTTTAGACCGATAGTGAACACACGGGTCGTGTACTCGGTATTGATGACAATAATTTACAACCATGAATCATCAATACATCATTGCAATCAATACTCCTCATTCTATGTCAAGTGTTCAAGTGAGCGAGAAGGCCTTACCGAGTAAATTTTCTGATCGTTCACTACCAAGTCTACCCATAATACCCCGACTTGTTAATAGTTTATTTTCATCTTATGTGAGCATGCAAGAGGGTTTCAATGTTGTATAATGCTAACTGTGTCTAGTTCTACATGTTACAGGCAAAGCAAAAGGCAAACAAATCAAATAAGCACAATTCACAAAACTAGGACAGCATGGCGTTGCTGTACTAAAATACTGATTTCCGCTACCACAGGATAGAAAATCTGGATCCGTCAAAGAATCTGGAAAGTAGACTCTCTGCCGATTCCAAAGAATATATACAAGACATATAACGGCTACGGAAACTAGGGTGTCCAACTTATTCTTTTCAGGTTTTATGTTCAGGCCGCATGCTATAATTTGTGTTCAACTATTTATTTCAGGTCAGAGAACTCATTAATAAAATCTATAAAAGTTCTTGAAAGTACCTATACATGTCCAGGTCCAGAATAATTTATTTCAGATTTTTATCTTATTATTAACAGGGTCAAATAAATTGTAGAACAGCAGGATACGCATGCATTTGTGAGTCTGAAATTTATAACATGGCCGTACCAAAATGCTGATATCTAGAAAATTACACATGTGAATTTAGATCCGTAAAAAGGGTGTTAAACTAGACAAATGGGGCTAAATATCATGTTTAGAAAGTGAATTCAAATTATGACAGTAACAGGGTTGAAAGTCTAATTCAAAAAGAGACAACTAGCAGTCCAGAAATTGTTTTGACATCAATAGGCAAATAAATAAATCATACGATCACATATATCATGCATATTGGCAATCAAAGTGATCTTAGGTGTTAACATGCAAATTTCTAAGTTTAAGATAAAATTATACAGGCATGGTATCAATTCATTGATTAACTTCAATCTTGCACATTCAACTTAACATGTCCAATTTATCAAGTACTCCTATGCATGAATCTAGTTATTTAAATGTGCATATGCATGAAACAATAGGGACTAAGTTTTAGATCAAAGAGAGTGGCACGATGTTAAGCATATATCGGGTTAGCTCGTGTAAACCCTCAATAGACTTAACGGAGATTCAAAAGCAGTGTGATAATGAAATGGACGGGATCTACTTGTGAGAGATCAATCAATCTTGAACAAAAATAAAATAGTTGTCAAGAAGAGACTTGCTTGTTAAATTGCAGATTCGAATGATTTAGAATAACGGGATTGGAATCCCGGGCAACAAACACTAGAAGCACGTGGGAAACCCGTGCAAAGAAACAACAGCAAAGCAACAATAGCAGCTCTCAGAAAAACCCACACCAGATCAGCCCGAACAGCAAACAGCGATCTAGATCTGCTGTGTGCCGAACACCGAACAGCAAAATCACCCAATGGGTGATCGTCTTCAACCTTTGATAGAGAGAGAGAGTGGGCCACAATGACGTGGCTCTGGACGACGGCGAAGCGGCGCAACGACTGACGATGACGACGGAGGCAACGCTACGGTGGGGAAGCGACGCAGTGGCGAGACTCCGACATGCACTCTCTGTTTTCTTGAAAATAAAGGAAGACGACGCCGATGACTCCGGGGCTTGGACGGCGATGCTAGGGATCTACAGTGGATGCGAGGGTGAGCAGTAAGGGACGGCAAAGGCACTGGGGTGCATGGAGTTGAGGAACGGCGGCGACGAAACTTGGGTTTTAGGTTACAGCGAGATGGGTTCGAGCGGGTAATGGCGATGACGGGGGTGACAATAAAGGGCAATGAGGTTGCGGTGGCAAGGGGATGGTGAAGACAATGATGGTGACGGTGGAAGGTGGTCAGAGATGGCAACGGGAGTGGGGTTCAGTTGGGTTTGGGTGCAACGGAACAGAGAGAGGGAAAGAGAGAAATTGGGATCGAGGAGAGAGAAAACATGTCACGCCCCGCTTCCCAAAAGGAATACGGAATACGAGTACGCGAAAAAAACCCAGCGAATGATTTTCATAATCCATAAGCTGTTCAAGAATCTTTATAACATCTCACGAAATAACCAGAGTCGGAAGCAAAAGTATCAACCAATATGCACATATGAACCCAAATACCAACAAGAATACTTGAAATAAAATATATTAATCTCAAATAGTTATGATCTGAATAAGTGAAAATCCCGGGTCACATTTCCCAAATACAAGAATAAAACCAAGTATCAAAATACAATATTATTCAAGCAAGCTACAAGAAATAATAACAATTAGATCCAGTACTAATACTTCATGTCACCAATACCATCTGGAACATGTTCTCCAAAATCTGCAATTCAACAATCGCGGGAAAAAGGAAAAGAGAAAATAAGTACCCGTCAATTGCAAGTTACGGGCCGGTTGTAATGCAGGATACAAGTACATGGAAAAACTAACTAATAACATGGTATACGCGTGATGTCAAAATATACAACTAGTATGGCAAGGTGATCAAGTGTAAATGGCATGAATCAAGTATCAAGTAAACAAGTATCATGTGAACAAGCATCAAGTGTCAAGTATCATGTAATCATGTATCAAGTCTTATGTATCATGTAGTCAAGTATCAAGTAAGCATGTATCATGTTCAAGTATCATGTGTCAAGTCTTGTAGTGATTACTATCTAGGTAGCACTTCATGCAGCCCACCTTACATGGTTGCTACAACAAACAGTTTCGCTTTAGATTTCATAGTGGACCATAGAGGGCAGTGTACTCAGGGATCAGAACAGAAACAGGTTCATGAATCAAATAGGTACACGAATCATCCGATTCATGCAGCAACAGGTTCATGAAGCAACAGGTACACGACCAACAGGTCCGTGCAGCAACAGGTAACAGGTGCATGAACCAACAGGTCCATGCAGCAATATTTAACTGGTACATGAACCAACAGGTCCATGCAGCAACAGGTAACAGGTACATGAACCAGCAGGTCCATGCAGCAACAAGTTCATGTATCAACATGAATCAAAACGGGAAACACCGGTCCCCTTCCAAGTACACGTTTCTGAATTATCCACTATTCGATTTTTCCTTTAAACCCCGGCTTGGTTATTTATTATCATTATCAAACAAGCATGTATGTGTCACAAACAGGTTAAGAATAACTTAGCATGATCATGTAACAGGTTTAGGTTGCAAGATAAACAAGTACAGGTACAAGATAACACATAACAGGGTAAAACCGCTAGCTTTCTAATTCAGGACAGTAAGACAATGTTGTACTGAAATAGTGGTTCCCGCAACTTCAAACATGCAAACCTGGATCCGTTAGAAAATTTGAAAAGTAGACTTCTGGCCGAATCCAGTAAGTATAAATAAGTCACATAGTAATTCACAACAACATAATTCAAAACTGATTTGAATCCAGAAAATACGTTCAGCCAGAAATCAGTAAAACGAATTCTTAGTCAGAAAAACATCATTAAAACTCCTCAAATAAATCCAGAAAAAATCTTGGGTAATCCCCTATATGTCTAGTATCATAATATAAAGTTTCATAATATTCCAGTAAAATTAGTTCAGTCAACAAAAATCGGAAAACCTCAAGAAATGACAGTTTGGCAAATCTAGAATTCAAAACACTGTTGTACAAAAACTGCAATATCTCGCAACCCGTGAAAAGAAATCCAAATCTACCAAAGGGAGATGAGAATAGACAAAATAATCTAACTATCATATTTCATAAATATTTTTCATACAGGAAAAGAAATTAGGGTGAAAATAAAAATCTTTACATAACAGCGAGTAAAATACAGCAGGTATAACTTTTACAAACAAGCATGAAATGAAATTTAAACTCATCAATAAAATCTACCAAAATTCTGGGTAATCCGTAATTAGATATATAAACACTGACCAAAATTTTAGATTAAAATAATATGTTTAGAACTAGTATCAAATTATTTTAGTCATCAAAATCACCAAGAAACGAAATCTGGAAAAGATCTACACCTCTGTAGTAAAACAGTCATATCTCACACATACAAAAACGAAAATCGAGGAAGGTCAGAGGGGTTAGACAGAAGACGAATTCCTCTAAAACTCTTGTTTTATACTGAAATTAAGATTCTGACCTTAATATGGTCTAAATTACTGATCAAGACAGATTATCTGCAAAATACAGAATTTTCTTTAGGAGCAAAACCAACATGAATCACACGTAACTTGGTCGAATCATAACTAAACATGAATTAGAGTCTACCAAGTTTCCAAAAAACATGAAATAGGGTATACGACATGTCCAAAACAAGTATATCACATGGATCTCACAAGCACACAAGTTCTCATAATTGTTTCACATATACATCACATTAAGAAACGGTCACTCCTAGGTTAATTCATGTCATGTGTCATGAGGTAACTATGGTCAATAGCACTATAGAGACAATACTCATCAAACATACATCAAACACGAGTTGTCTCTAGAACCCAACTACACTACAAGTAAAATTTATAACTTGTATCATACAAAGAAATTGAGTACAAGTTACTTGCCTGAAAGACGACGACGGGAACGAAAAAACCAAGAATAATGGGAACGGATTCCCGAGGCACGAACACGATCGAACGGACACGAACCACAAACCACGATCACGAACGAAAAATAAACCACCGACAAAACAAGTGCACTCACGACCACTTACACCACACCAAAACTCGACGGAACACACACACGCACACCAAGAGAACCAGCAGGGAATGGCACGGTGATGGCGAGGATAGTGGCAACGCTGCCTTGCTGTCGGAGGGGAAAAACACCGGACGACGGGGGTTCGGCAGCCTGTCGCTAGTGCCTACAGTCATTGCTACAGTGGCTTCGGGAGGGAGAGGGCACTGTGGAGAGGAGCACAGGGTCGCTGCGGGGAGGAGCACAGGGGGGCCGCATCAGTTGCTGAGGTGACAGGGGGGTCGCCTGGGGAAGCGTGCGGTGTAGGGCACACGGGGAGGCACAGCACAGCAACTGAACGTCATTGTCGGCGTCGGAAGGACACAGTGGAGGGGGGAGAGGTGGTGTTGTCGTCTGTTGTCGCGGTTGCAGGGCAACTGGGTGCTGAGGTAGGGAGGGCGGTGCCTGGCGATTTCTACCGCGATGCAGGAGGGACCAGAGGGGAGAACGGAACGGGGTGGAGAGAGAGATGAAAGGGAGGCCAGAGAGAAGAGTCGAGACATGGAGATGGGTCGCGAGGTGGAGAGGTGAAGAAGGCGGCTAGGGAAGTCGGGAGCAGGGATGGGTAGTCGAAGAGTCGGGTGGTGTAACACCTCAGATTTTAAAATACCAAAAATATTCATTTTTATATTTTGTAAAGGTGAGAATTATTTTTAAGTGATATCTTATTTTATTATTTTCAATATTGATATTGGTATGAATATATGTGGTAGATTGGTATTATTGTTATATTAGAGTTAAGAGTTGAGATTTTATGTGAGGAAATATAGTTTATTTTATTTTATAATTTTGGAGAATTATTATAAGATAATTTAATGTATTTGTCTTTTTCGTATTATTATTACAGAAAAAAGTTGAAGTTTAGTTGTAATATTTTGGATTTGGAGGGCTTATGTGAAAATATGCCTTATTATTATTATTATTATTATAATTAGTATTATCTTTTTTTGTAAACCCCTTCCCTTTCCTCTTCCTTCTCCCTTTCCTGACTTCGTTCACGCCCAAAAGAAAATCGAGCCCCATTACCGGCTCTCTCCTAGCTCGAAATCCCGACTCCTTTCTCCGTAAAATTTCGATTAAATTAGGGGGCAAGCTAATTGAAGGGTTCTCTACATCGTGGAAGTGTCGGATTTTCGAAAGGATTTCGAAAAGTTAAACCCTAATTATTTTATTATATAAAATTTAGTTGGGTTAATTTTTATGGAGTAGGATTATTATGGTAGAGAGATTTAAAGATGTTGGAAGTGGTAGATTTGAGGAATTAGTGGATTTTTAGAGAAATCACAAGTTGTTAGTAAATCATGGTTTTGGGTTTGTAAAATATATATATATATATATATATATATATATATAAGAATTATCTCTTGTATGGTGGAAAAAATTGTAGTGAGCCATTAGAATAAAATGGGGAGTAGTGATTTTGACATAAACTCGAACTATAGGGTTTATGAAATCGGATAGAAAACTCGATCCAAATAATCGTAGAAAATGCATATAAGGGTGTAGAGTATTATGCAAGGATTAATATAAATTTAGGATGATTTTTATAGTCTTAAGCTCAAATTAAATTGAGTAAAATAGACTATAGGGAAAAGTGCGCGCTGGGTGTTCGGTGAAATGCCCGCGCGATATAGAGGTGAGAATTTGATGAATTCGGAGGTGTAGATGAGTCTCATTATTGTTGTTAACCCTAATTTGAGATATTAGGACAAAGGGATTGAAGAAATTAGGAAATAGGAAATTTTCTTATTAGGAAGCCTCCGATAAATATGTGAGTTCTTGCATCGGGGTTCGAATTTGAAATCCGTCGATGTAGCTCACCTACATATGTCATTTGTGACGCATGGGTGAAGATGGATTCAAATTTGGAGGTCCATAGGTCGAGTTTTGAGCTTCAAACTAATCGGTTCTATAATTTTTCAATTAGGTGGAAAAAGTCGAACTTCGACCGGCTACCGGGCGGACGTGGGACATCGTTTGCTCGATCCGCCAGGTGAGTATGTTGTATTTATAAATATTTTATATTGTGTCCAAACTTCGTGGCCTTTTGATATATTTTGTGGGAGTTATGCCAAAAGTGCATTTTTATTGAAAATACGGATTTTTAAGGATCCAAAATGGGTTTTTGAGATATGTGGTGAAACTGACTATTTTAAGTATATAAAATTTATAGTATGGGTTATTGTGATGAGTTGAAGTATAAAAACTAAATGTATTAAATTGTTTATGCATATTTTTATCCAGTGCGTGTTTTGTGCATGTTTTGGGGCATATAGGCCCTTATAGGTAATTATCATTACATGGAGCATGGTGTATGAGCTAGTATGCTATAATTAGATACGATAAGATTTAATTAGAGGAAATAAGTGATTTTGGCCCCTTTTTCTGGGAAACCCGCATGTGTGGTGTATATTTGTGATATATATATAGATGATTATGACGTGTGATGCAATAGTTGATGAAATTAATAATTGGGTACATGTTTACATTTTAATTATGTTCGAAGTGAAATAATGGGCAATAATATCATATTATTCTGTGATGATTTATATATTTTGATACGCTTACGATACAGACTAACATCTTATAATTCTTTTATTTACGATATAACTTGGTGTATGTTTATAGGTAATTTAATGAAGTAGTAAACAGCATAGTATTCATAATGGGTGATGTTATGGAAAATTAAATAATATGGTGCATTCATAATGTGTAATACTGTGACATGATGGTTTCTCTGTTAAATGACATGGTGTATGTATATATGCGATTCAATGAGATGATAATTAATATTGTGGATGCCGGATATGCATCAAATGGTAAGAAAAAGGTAAGATGGTAAGTGTTAATAAAATGTACGTTATTATTCACATGATTAAAGTCAAGGATGTGACAATTATTTAATTAAAAGCTGTGATGCTTTATGTTGATTTAATAAGTTGAAAAAATGAAATGAGTAATGCTAATAACAGATGGTTTTGTTGACCAGTACCTACAGCAATCCTGGGAGTTTGTGCTAGACCTCCTAACGCCCAAGGACCGACTTGGGAATAGTGGACCCAAACTATGTTTGGGGTAAGTGGATTTTATCGCCCAAGCTATCGGCTTGAGGCCCGGTTTTCTATCGATGACAGCTGTCGCGAGGAAGCACCCTAGTGGGACTAGTGGTGAGTGTTTGCCTTGCTGGCTTCGGCTGGGAGGAAGTACCCTAGTGGGACTAGGGATTAGTGGTTTTTTCCTCCATGACAGCTGTCGTGAGGAAGCACCCTAGTGGGACTAGTGGTGAGTGTTTGCCTCGCTGGCTTCGGCTGGGAGGAAGTACCCTAGTGGGACTAGGGGTTAGTGGTTCCCTCGCTAGTTCGGCTAGGAGAAAAACGTAGTCTCGGACGAGTAAGATTCTGGGAGAGCATCGGACCACGTGTTTACTGGGCTGTCGGCTTTCAGTATGTCAGGATACTGTGGCTCACTGGTCGACAAACTAATAAAATAACAAGTGTTAATAAAAAAGTGAAAGTACAGAAAGTGAATTGTGAATTGTGGATGAGAAAGGAAGTGATTGTAAATGAAGTAAATGTGAAGGAAAGCAAGTTATGAGTTAGTGTATGAAAAGAAGTGATAAATGCAGTATGTGGTTAATTTAAAATTGAATAATAAAATAGGCATGTGTTAATATGAATAATACGAAGTAATTGTATTACGTATGTGATCATTAAAGTAAAATACAGTTGATATGAGTTGTACCTTGGAATTGTGTCAAGGAACTACCTGCCCGCTATTTCTGTGGAAATGGTGGGAACTACCTGTGTTGGCATAATTCGCAGGGTGAGTTGGTATAATAGTGGTAATGATTAATGGAATTGAAGAATTAAGTAAAGTGAAGATGATAAGTGATTGCAGTGAATTAATAACCAAGCTATCGGCTTGAGATGTGATGTGATTTTACCCAAACTGTATGTTTGAGGTGCAGTGATTATTATCCAAGCTATCGACTAAGGGGTGTGACATGTTGTGGCCCCAAATTGTGTTTGGGGATTAAGTGAAAATGATAATAATAAGATATATTACTTATAAGAATGAGAATTACTAAAGTGGTATAATGAGATGGGAATGAGCTATAAAACCTGTTTTCGATGTAATGAGTATAAGCATTCTATTAGTGATGTGTTAATGATGTGAATAAATGTGGGAGCATTACAATAAGCAATAAGATGTTATATTTGCATCATAAGACATGAATGAATGTGGCATTATGAGAATAGAAGCATATATGTAAGAAGTGATACTTGTTATATTTCCATAAAATAAATACCCGTATTTGGAGAATGGTTACGAAAATGGTTAATGCAGAAAGTATGTTGTGTTATGAGTTTGTATTCATATAAATGGTTATTAAAGAAAGATGTAATAGCATTATGTAAGTGATATTTATATAAATTGCGAAATACTAATATGATGATAATTGAAAAGGAATGAATATTCGGGTTAGGGAATTTAAATTGAAAAGGAATGGATTGTATGGAAATTCGTCTTGTGCGAATATATAATACGGATAAATATGAGGGTGATGTGAAGTAAATAGATTGTGTGAATTATGGGTAATTTTATAATTCGATGCAGATTTGAAGAATATTTTGATATAAATCGTATTGATGATGTTTTAAGTTCAGATGTTCAAGGTGTATCTTCTTACTTGATGTTTGTAAGTTTAAATTATTTTCTTTATACAATTTAATTTATTTGTTAGATTTTTAAATTATACTCACACCAGAAATGGTTAACCCCTGATGTTTTCTCGGGGTTAGGGGGGTCCCTCCCTGAGAGTGGACAACCCTAACTCTCCTGCAGGTTGCTAGCAGCATGGCAAGGTAGTTCTAGAATTAGGAATCATATTTCGTTGAGAGGATAGATTATTTTTGTATTTAATATATGTAGAAAGGTGAATATTTGATGTATTATTTTGTATTATGGTCAAAGTATAGGTATATAGTGCTGCGATGAGGTAAGAAAGCCCGTACCCACCTCGTTGTGGAGTATTGGGTTCTATGATTCGTTGTTGGAAAGTTTTTCTATAGTTCTCTATTACTTATATAAGTTTTTAAAGGAAATTTATGGTTTTTAATTGTTAATTGATATTATGTTATGAGGTTGGCCCCCAGAGCATTATATTATATTGCCTGTGTGTTTCTGCACATTTTGGCCTGGGGAGCCCGTGAAATTATTATATGTATTGTGAGTTACGGAATTTTGAGCAGAATTCCGTAAGCTATTTGTGTTTTGGGGCAAAATTTATAGGGGAAACTCTGCCAAAATTTTCCTTGAAATATAACTTTCTTAGTTTATGTTTAAAGTGATATAGAAATTAAATTTGGAGGCTTAGTTTTCAAAAAAAAATAAAAAAAATTGGGGTGTTACAGTTTGGTATCAGAGCCTAGGTTAACTAGGAATTTGTTAATCCTAGTGATCTTGCCATGTGAGTATGGGTTCATTATTGCTTAGTTGGAGATAGAGAGTGTATTTTTGCGGGTGTTTGTTGAAGAATAAATTATATCGTGGAATGGTGCGATCCTCATTAGACCTTGGTCTGACTTTGAGCCACCATTACCTTTCATGACCCTGCATATGGGTTGACTTCTGTAGAAATCCCGGTGTGAATTTGTGCCCTATTGGAGTATTCTATTATATTGATTGCTGTGTGCCGTAAGGGGCTATTCTCAGAAGATCTTGTGTAGGTCCTATGGACGTATGATCTATAGGTGTATATTTTATAGATTAAGGAGTGATGTGTGGTTATGGTTTTATCCCATATTTGGGGAGATTGATTAGTAGTAGAAGGTTATGTAGGTTATCTGCGTAATCGGGGTTTGGTGCAGGGAGGATTCGGGTGAGACAACCTGATGAAACCCAGTGTTTGGTTGTATGTAGTGCCTTGGATGATGAAGATTATGCCCGTTGGGTTTGGTGGAAATATTTAAGGCAAAGATTGAGATTGTTGATGTGGTTTGCAAAGTTTTTGATATATTCGAAGAGGTTTTTGGTCCCCCACCTTGGTAAATTCTGGAGTTCAAGATTGATTTGATATTTAGTATGACTCCTATTTCTAAATCAGCTTGTGCTCTAGCACTTTAGGAATAAGGAGAGATGAAAGAGAATTTGAGGTGATGCTTTTGGAAAGGATTATCGGTTCAAGTGATACGCCGTAGGGCGCTTCTATAGTATTGTAACAAAGAAGGTAGTTCACCAAGAAGGTGTACTAAGTAAGGTGATTATTAAGTATTTATTATTGAGAATAGATAATTTGTTGAATTAGTTGCGGGGAGTGCCACTAATCTCCCGACTAGAGTTGCACACCAAGTACTATCAGATAATCCTTAGAGAGGGAAGTATCTCAGGGATTGTTTTTCGTACTCAGTCTGAATTGTATAAGTTTTCTGTAATGTCTTCTGGGCTGGTGAACGTCCTTGCAGTTTTCATGAATTAGACGAATTGGACCTTTCACCCTCATATTAAGAAGGTGTGATTGAAATTGTAGATGATATTTGGTGTATTTTTGTAGTATGGAGGGGCATAAATGGCACCTCAGAGCTGAGTTGTAGACTCGTTGGGACTAGAAGCGGTATGAAAGGTCTGTAAATTTTCATTTTTGGGAGTGAGAAGTGTGATTTTTGAGGGCACATTGTGTCTGCTGAAGGCATATCGGTGGATCTGAAAACATTTGAAGAGGTGAAAAGACGGGAGATAACCCACGAATGTGTCAGAAATTCCGAGTTTCTTAGTTTTGGCTGTCCATCATGGGCGATTCGTTTTTCGATTTTCTGTTATTGCTGCACCGATGAATCAGTTCCCCTGGAGGAATGTGCTGTTCGTATGATCGGTGCAGGGTGAAAAGACATTTTCAAGAGTTGAAGGAAGAATTAACGACAGATGCTATTTTGAATACTCCGAGAAGGGAGTGCCTCTCTATATATATATTGATGCTGGTGGTATAGGTAGGTGCAGTTGGTGTATGAGGGTAGGTTAGTGCATTATATATTTGGGTTATCGAGGTCTCAAGGAGAGTGTGATTTTAGGCATATTTGAAATCGGCAGCAGTGTTGTATGCAATTGAAGATATGGAGACATTATTCATTGGAAGGATAGTTTTAGCTTTTTGCAGATCATAAGAGTTTAGCGCACTTGTTCTTGTAAATGATTTTAGCAGGAGGCAATAAACGTGGTTTGAGTACCTTGGCAGCTTTGTATGGAAATAAAATACCACCCGGGGAAGAAATAAGGTGATGAATGCTATAAAGGGAAAGAAGGTTTTGGTCATAATGACGTCCCAGGAGTGGACGGTGTTAAATTCATTAGATCCATTTGATTTTATTTCCGTAGTAGAGGTTGGCCCGACCTTATATATCGGTAGTTTATCAATACAGTTGTCTATCCTACAGTTGACTAGTCAAACTTGAATTCAAAATTTCTGTTTGTGACAGAGGATGCATGGTCGAATTCTGGATTAGATTAATGAATGTGATGCAGATTGGTCAGTGGGCAGTAGGAAAAATCCTTGTTATTATCGTAGATTTGGTGTTCCTAATTAGGATGGTTTGTGGTAGCGGGTGATGGAGGATGCTCCTTATATTCAGTATATTGTCTATCCCGGTGGCACGAAAATGTATCAAAATTCTAGGAGAATATTTTAGTGGTCCGGAACGAGAAAGAATATTAATTGTCAGGTGAGCATGGATAAGCCTCTTTTGAGGTGTGTAGCTGACAAAAGAAAATGATTCTGCAGATTAGCGGCGAAAGCCTCTTGAAGTTAAAATTGGAGATTGGGTATTCTTAAAGGTATCCCTTATCCAGGGAGTACACCGTTATAGGAACTGGGAAAAAGTTAGACCCGAAATATGATGGCCCTTCTGAGTTATAGAAAGAATTGGAACTGTGGTATATTGTTTGAAGCTTATCTTGGAGATATTGGGTATTCTTGATGTATTTCTTGTTTTTATGTCGAGAAAAGCGTGAGAGATCTATCTCAAGTGTGGAGCCGTTGTAGATTGAAGTCCAGCTGGATGTGGCATGGGATGTGACAGATCCTATGAGGCCAGTGGTTATTATAAATCGATAATGTGATCGACCAGACGACAAGTTGTGCAGTTGTTAAAGGGGCAATGAAGTTCTGAAGTAGATAATGTCCTTGGAACCTTAGGAAATGGTGAGGAGTAAGTATCTTGACTTTGTTCGAAGAGTTTTCTTAAACCCCATAGCTCGAGGACGAGCTTCTTTTGAGGTGTGTAGAATGTAACACCTCGGATTTTAAAATACCGAAAATATTCATTTTTATATTTTGTAAGGGTGAGAATTATTTTTAAGTGATATCTTATTTTATTATTTTCAATATTGATATTGGTATAAATATTTGTGGTAGATTGGTATTATTGTTATATTAGAGTTAAGAGTTGAGATTTTATGTGAGGAAATATAGTTTATTTTATTTTATAATTTTAGGAAATTATTATAAGATAATTTAATGTATTTGCCTTGCTTGTATTATTATTATAGAAAAAGTTGGAGTTTAGTTGTAATATTTTGGATTTGGAGGGCTTATGTGAAAATATGCCTTATTATTATTATTATTATTATTATTATTATTATTATTATCTTTTTTTTTAAACACCCTCCCTTTCCTCTTCCTTCTCCCTTTCCTGACTTCGTTCACGCCCAAAAGAAAACCGAGCCCCATTACCGGCCCTCTCCTAGCTCGAAATCCCGATTCCTTTCCCCATAAAATTTCGATTAAATTAGGGGGCAAGCTAATTGAAGGGTTCTCTACATCGTGGAAGTGTCGGATTTTCGAAAGGATTTTGAAAAGGTAAACCCTAACTATTTTATTGTATAAAATTTAGTTGGGTTAATTTTTATGGAGTAGGATTATTATGGTAGAGAGATTTAGAGATGTTGGAAGTGGTAGATTTGAGGAATTAGTGGATTGTTAGAGAAATCACAAGTTGTTAGTAAATCAGGGTTTTGGGTTTGTAAAATAGAGAGATATATATATAAGAATTATCTCTTGTATGGTGGTAAAAATTGTAGTGAGCCATTAGAATAAAATGGGGAGTAGTGATTTTGGCATAAACTCGAACTATAGGGTTTATGAAATCGGGTAGAAAACTCGATCCAAATAATTGTAGAAAATGCATATGAGGGTGTAGAGTATTATGCAAGGATTAATATAAATTTAGGATGATTTTTATAGGCTTAAGCTCAATTAAATTGAGTAAAATAGACTATAGGGAAAAGTGCGCGGCGGGTGTTCGGTGAAATGCCCGCGCAATATAGAGGTGAGAATTTGATGAATTCGGAGGTGTAGATGAGTCTCATTATTGTTGTTAACCCTAATTTGAGATATTAGGACAAAGGGATTGAAGAAATTAGGAAATAGGAAATTTTCTTATTAGGAAGCCTCCGATAAATATGTGAGTTCTTGCATCGGGGTTCGAATTTGAAATCCGACGATGTGGATCACCTACATATGTCATTTGTGACGCGTGGGTGAAGATGGATTCAAATTTGGAGGTCTGTAGGTCGAGTTTTGAGCTTCAAACTAATCGGTTCTATAATTTTTCAATTAGGTGGAAAAAGTCGAACTGCGACCGGCTACCGGGCGGACGTGGGACATCGTTTGCTCGATCTGCCAGGTGAGTATGTTGTATTTATAAATATTTTATATTTTGGCTGAATTTCGTGGCCTTTTGATATATTTTGTGGGAGTTATGCCAAAAGTGGATTTTTATTGAAAATACAGATTTTTAAGGATCCAAAATGGGTTTTTGAGATATGTGGTGAAAGTGACTATTTTAAGTATATAAAATCTATAGTATGGGTTATTGTGATTTGTTCAAGTATAAAAACTAAATGTATTAAATTGTTTATGCATATTTTTATCCAGTGCGTGTTTGTGCATGTTTTGGGGCATATAGGCCCTCATAGGTAATTATCATTACATGGAGCATGGTGTATGAGCTAGTATGCTATAATTAGATACGATAAGATTTAATTAAAGGAAATAAGTGATTTTGGCCCCTTTTTCTGGGAAACCCGCATGTGTGGTGTATATTTGTGATATATATATAGATGATTATGACGTGTGATGCAATAGTTGATGAAATTAATAATTGGGTACATGTTTACATTTTAATTATGTTCGAAGTGAAATAATGGGCAATAATATGATATTATTCTGTGATGATTTATATATTTTGATACGCTTACGATACAGACTAACATCTTATAATTCTTTTATTTACGATATAACTTGGTGTATGTTTATAGGAAATTTAATAAAGTAGTAAATAGCATAGTACTGATAATGGGTGATGTTATGGCAAATTAAATAATATGGTGCACTCATAATGTGTAATACTGTGACATGATGGTTTCTCTGTTAAATGACATGGTGTATGTATATATGCGATTCAATGAGATGATAATTAATATTGTGGACGCCGGATATGCATCAAATGGTAAGAAAAAGGTAAGATGGCAAGTGTTAATAAAATGTGCGTTATTATTCACATGATTAAAGTCATGGATGTGATAATTGTTTAATTAAAAGCTGTGATGCTTTATATTGATTTAATAAGTTGAAAAGATGAAATGAGTAATGCTAATAACAGATGGTTTTGTTGACCAGTACCTACAGCAATCCTGGGGATTTGGGCTAGACCTCCTAACGCCCAAGGACCGGCTTGGGAATAGTGGACCCAAACTATGTTTGGGGTAAGTGGATTTTGTCGCCTAAGCTATCGGCTTGAGGCCCGGTTTTACCTCGATGACAGCTGTCGCGAGGAAGCACCCTAGTGGGACTAGTGGTGAGTGTTTGCCTCGTTGGCTTCGGCTGGGAGGAAGTACCCTAGTGGGACTAGGGGTTAGTGGTTTTTCCCTCGATGACAGCTGTCGCGAGGAAGCACCCTAGTGGGACTAGTGGTGAGTGTTTGTCTCGCTGGCTTCGGCTGGGAGGAAGTACCCTAGTGGGACTAGGGGTTAGTGGTTCCCTCGCTAGTTTGGCTCGGAGGAAGACGTAGCCTCGGACGAGTAAGACTCTGGGAGAGCATCGGACCTGCGTGTTTACTGGGCTGTCGGCTTTCAGTATGTCGGGATACTGTGGCTCACTGGTCGACAAACTAATAAAATAACTAAGTGTTAATATAAATGTGAAAGTACAGAAAGCGAATTGTGAATTGTGGATGAGAAAGGAAGTGATTGTAAATTAAGTAAATGTGAAGGAAAACAAGTTATGAGTTAGTGTATGAAAAGAAGTGATAAATGCAGTATGTGGTTAATTTAAAATGGAATAATAAATGAGGCATGTGTTAATATGAATAGTACGAAGTAATTGTATTATGTATGTGATCATTAAAGTAAAATACAGTTGATATGAGTTGTACCTTGGAATTGTGTCAAGGAACTACCTGCCCGCTATTTCTGTGGAAATGGTGGGAACTACGTGCGTTGGCATAATTCACAGTGTGAGTTGGTATAATAGTGGTAATGATTAATGGAAATGAAGAATTAAGTAAAGTGAAGATGATAAGTGATTGAAGTGAATTAATAACCAAGCTATCGGCTTGAGATGTGATGTGATTTTACCCAAACTGTGTGTTTGAGGTGTAGTGATTATTACCCAAGCTATCGGCTAAGGGGTGTGACATGTTGTGGCCCCAAATTGTGTTTGGTGATTAAGTGAAAATGATAATAATAAGATATATTACTTATAAGAATGAGAATTACTAAAGTGGTATAATGAGATGGGAATGAGCTATAAAACCTGTTTTCGATGTAATGAGTATAAGCATTCTATTAGTGATGTGTTAATGATGTGAATAAATGTGGGAGCATTACAATAAGCAATAAGATGTTATATTTGCATCATAAGACATGAATGAATGTGGCATTATGAGAATAGAAGCATATATGTAAGAAGTGATACTTGTTATATTTCCATAAAATAAATACCCGTATTTGGAGAATGGTTACGAAAATGGTTAATGCAGAAAGTATGTTGTGTTATGAGTTTGTATTCATATAAATGGTTATTAAAGAAAGATGTAATAGTATCATGTAAGTGATATTTATATAAATAGCGAAATGCTAATATGATGATAATTGAAAAGGAATGAATATTCGGGTTAGGGAAATTAAATTGAAAAGGAATGGATTGTATGGAAATTCGTCTTGTGCGAATATATAATACGGATAAATATGAGGGTGATGTGAAGTATAATAGATTGTGTGAATTATGGGTAATATTATAATTCGATGCAGATTTGAAGAATATTTTGATATAAATCGTATTGATGATGTTTTAAGTTCAGATGTTCAAGGTGTATCTTCTTACTTGATGTTTGTAAGTTTAAATTATTTTCTTTATACAATTTAATTTATCTGTTAGATTTTTAAATTATACTCACACCAGAAATGGCTAACTCCTGAAGTTTTTTTGGGGTTAGGGGGTCCCTCCCTAAAAGTGGACAACCCTAACTCTCCTGCAGGTTGCTAGCAGCATGGCGAGGTAGTTCTAGAATTAGAGTCATATTTCGTTGAGAGGATAGATTATTTATGTATTTAATATATGTAGAAAGGTGAATATTTGATGTATTATTTTGTATTATAGTAAAAGTATAGGTATATAGTGCTGCGAGGAGGTAAGAAAGCCCGTACCCACCTCGTTGTGGAGTATTGGGTTCTATGATTGGTTGTTGGAAAGTTTTTCTATAGTTCTCTATTACTTATATAAGTTTTTAAAGGAAATTTATGGTTTTTAATTGTTAATTGATATTATGTTATGAGTGTGGCCCCCAGAGCATTATATTATATTGCCTGTGTGTTTCTGCTCATTTTGGCCTGGGGAGCCCGTGAAATTATTGTATGTATTGTGAGCTACGGAATTTTGAGCAGAATTCCGTAAGCTATTTGTGTTTCGGGGCAAAATTTACAGGGGAAACTCTGCCAAAATCTTCCTTGAAATATAACTTTCTTAGTTTATGTTTAAAGTGATATAGAAATTAAATTGGAGGCTTATTTTTCAAAAAAAAAAATTAGGGTGTTACAGGAAGGGTGACAGGGATGAAGGTGGAAGATGAAACAGCTGGGATGTAAAGCATGGGTTTGTATATATGGGTTTGGAGTGTTTAAGGTTAGGGCAATAGTAGGTGACAGCTGAAGTGAAAGTTGATTTTGGGTGTAGGCTTAAGTGCAAACGAGTTCGGGTTAGGGATAGGGTAACGGGTGTAGTGGGTAGTTATATGGGTTTGGATAGATCTGGTTAGTTGCATAGGTTAGGTGATTAAATTGGTATGGGTTTATTAAAATAGGATATAGGGTACTGGGTTTTATAAAATATAATAAAAAATATATAATAATATTAGATAAATTAGAGTATGATAATAAAAATAATAATAATAAAATAATAATGCAAATAATAACACTGACTAAAATAATACCGATAAAAATAATGATATTAATAATAATAAGATTTGTATAAAAATCATAGGAAATTGTTACAACTAAAATTATTGATCGAAAATAGATTTTAAATAGAAGATCCAAAAACATACATTTCGAAAAAAAGAATTTGAAAACTGAAAAAATAATTCGCAAAAATTTTAAATATAGAAAATATATATTTGGGAAAACAGGGGTTACAAAATGGCGGAGAGAGAGAGTGAATAAATTAGGATTTATTTAATAGGGTATATATAAGGGATCAAGAAATAGGGTTTTGGGTTGAGATTTTGTGGGTTTTGGGTATCGATTTTGGGTCCAAAAAGAGAAAAATGAATGCAATTCAATAAGACGAACATAAAGGTGAACAAATCAATCTTAAGATAGAAAGAGCAAAATTTACAAAGAGAACGGAATCCAACCAAAGAACACAGATCGATCAAGAGAGAATAAAGTGTTAGGGTTATATACTGAAAGCATCACTTTTGTATTAACTTTATTTCCTTATTTTTTTTGAATGAGAATCATATGGGCATATGTTTGCATATTGTGTTTATTATAATATTAATGCAAGTGTCTGATATTCTATAAGGTTGATAATATGGTGTGAGGTGACACACAGAAGATCATATTATCAGTTTCCTATGGAATATATAAATAGTTCACAACCTAGACGGACTTGGACAATCCATTGGAAAGGTTGTAGTGTAATCTGGTATTAGTCTGTCTTGACTATAGGTTTACACTAGTACACTTTGTGTGTATTGAACAGGACCACTTGAGGTTGTTCTCTTTGTACTGACTACAAAAGAGAACAAACACCTCTGTTATTATGGATGCTTATGCTCTTAATCCAGATATAATAACAGACATGTATATGCAGTGTGCATTACTTTGACTCATAAAAGAGTGAGATTCATTATGGATCAACAACCTCTATGAATTGGATAATAGCATTGTATGTATGATGGGCTGTTGATTGTAAAAGGAATCCATGTCCCGATACGTCGGGTTGATGATGTCCCCTTAAGGAGCTCATAAGGATTGTCATGTAAACCCTGCAGGTGGATTACATCCGACATGACAAATAAAGTTGAGTGGTACTACTTAAGGATAAAAGATGTTGATCGATATAGTTGTCAGTAACTTAATTTGATCGACGGACATTCGATATCTTAACATGGGGAGTTGAACGAGCATATAATAAAAGGAGTCCATAAATATAATTTGGGATTAGGAAGGTAGTGCAACAATAGCTCCTTAGTGGACCGAGCTATTGTTAATGGGCCTGGGTTGTGTGTTCGGGCTGAACACAGGATACCCAGATTCGTTAGGAGACCTAACCCTAATTTCTCCTCATGGTCCCTGTCGTAGCCTTATATATATCCTCTATTTCTCTGGCCGTCATTGACAATCTGAAATATAAGATTTTTTCTCAAAACTCGTGATTCACGTAAGGAGAGAAAGAGAGATCTGCCAAGGAGAAGAAAGGTTGGCAGATCGTCGCCCACACGACATCCAACCCGAGGAAGGAATACGTGCAGAAGATCTTGGGGTCGCTGTCGTCTTCTTCTCACCGCAGGTATAATTTGTGAACCCTAGATTCCGCTATATAGGGTTAGATCACATTTTTAATCTGTTAAATTTTTAACGATCGATACGTACACCAATCCGTAGTCCTGGGAATCATCTCAGTTCCATCATAAAGAACCCAAGAAAAGTCAAAATATAATATAATAAAGGAATCCAAATACAATAATCAAAAGAAAACAAAAATACGGTAAAATCCGAAAATAGGGCTTACAGTAAAACCGAGGTAACAGTGAAGGCTCCAGGAAGTCCTGAAGTCACTTTCCAGGGAAAAAAGAGATGTTCAGGTTTGGTGGCAGCTATTGGCAAGAAGAAGGTTCCGGTAGAGGTGCAGCAGATTCCAGTGGTTTGGGATTACCCGACTGTATTCTTGGAGGATTTTCCAGGGCTACCCCCACATCGTGATGTAGAGTTCAGCATCACTATCCAGCCAGGGAGTGCACCTATTTCCAAGGCACCGTATAGGATGGTGCCTATGGAGCAGGACGAAGTTAAGCGGCAAATTGAGGAGCTTTTGGGAAAAGGTTTTATTCGACCGAATGCGTCACCTTGGGGAGCACCGATATTGTTGGTGAAGAAGAAGGATGGCTCGACGAGGATGTGCATCGATTACCGGAAGCTGAATAAGGTAACCATTCAGAATAAATATCCAATTCCACGAATCGATGACCTGTTTGATCGTCTATAAGGGGCAGCCATCTTCTCTAAAATAGACCTTTTGTCAGGATACCATCAGGTTCGAGTAAAAGTTGAAGATGTGCATAAGACTGTAATCAGAACTCGGCATGGGCATTAAGATTCTTAGTTATGCCATTTGGAATGACGAATGCACCTGCGGTCTTTATGGACATGATGAACGGCCTCAGGGTTCTGAGGCCGTTTATTGATTCTTTTATCGTGGTGTTCGTCGACGATATTCTTGTGTACTCCAAGTCGGAGGAGGAGCACACTGAGCATCTGGCTGAGGTTCTGAAGAAGCTTCAAGAGCATGAGTTGTATGTCAAGTTATCCAAGTGCGATTTTTCGAAATCTGAAGTGACATTCTTGGGTCACATCCTTTCTAAAGAGGGAGTGGCTACTGATCCTCAAAAGATAGAGGTAATGAAAGATTGGGCAAGGCCTACTACAGTGAAAGAAATCAGAAATTTTCTTGGGCTAACTGGCTACTACAGGAGGTTTATTCAAGGCTATGCTCAGATAGCCGTGCCGCTCACTGGTCTGACCAAGAAGAATGTGAACTTCAAGTGGACTGAGCAGTGCGAGGCAAGCTTTCAAGAGTTGAAAGAGAGATTGACTACTGCTCCCATTTTGGCTTTGCCTAGAGCAGGTGTTGATTATGATGTCTACAGTGATGCTTCACATCGTGGGCTTGGGTGTGGCTTGATGCAAGACGGAACGGTAATCGCTTATGGTTCTAGGCAACTAAGACCACATGAGAAAAATTATTCGACTCATGATCTGGAGTTGGCTGTGATTATCTTCGCTTTGAAGCAATAGAGGCATTATGGGTACAGTGAGAAGTTAAACATGTCCACGGACCACAAAAGTTTGAAGTACATCTATCAGCAAATGGACCTGAATCTGAGGCAACGGAGATGGCTGGAAGTACATGAGGACATGCGTCCTGAGAATAAGTATCATCCGGGTATGGCTAATGATGTTGTTGATGCACTTAGCCGTAAAAGCAGTTTGGCCAGTTTGATCACGACCCGGAGACAACTTGCAGAGGAGATAGATTAGGCTGGAATTGAGGTAGTTTTGCAATGTTTGGGAGAATCTTTGGCTCGGCTGAGGCTTCAGCCCACCCTGAATGAAAGAATTGTAGAAGGTCAGAGGAAGGATGCAGAGATTCAGAAGATGAAGGAGCAGGTTGGCGCAGGCAGATTATCAGAGTTTCAGATCAGGGATGAAGTGTTGTGGTTTGGAGAAAGGTTATGTGTTCCGGATCAATCATAATTGAGGAAGAGTATTCTTCAGCAGGCACATGCCACTCTTTTGTCTGTACATCCTGGGAGCATCAATATATACAAGGACATCAAGCAGCATTTTTGGTGGTCTGGTTTGACGTGTGATGTGGCTGAGTTTGTGGCAAGGTGCGAGATTTGTCAGCAAGTGAAAGCCGAGAATCAAAATCCCGAAGGTTTGTTACAACCGTTACCCATTCCGGAGTGGAAGTGAGATAATATCAGCATGGATTTCATCACGGTTTTGCCCAAGAGTTCGAAGGGTGATGATGCGATTTGGGTCATAGTCAATCGAATACCAAATCGGCTCACTTTTTGGCAATGAAACTCACTTCGTCTATGGATAAGTTAGCCGAGCTGTATGTTGGAGAGATCGTCAAGCTTAATGGTGTTCCGTTGACCATTGTGTCTGACCGAGATGCACAGTTTACTTCGCATTTCTGAAGGAGTCTTCAGGAAGCTTTGGGTACTAAGACGGATTTCAACACCGCCTTCCATCCTCAGACTGATGGGCAGACTGAGAAGGTCAAGCAAGTTCTTGAGGATATGCTTCGGTGTTGTGTTCTAGATTTTGGAGGCAGTTGGGAAAGGTATATAACTTTGGTAGAGTTTGCCTACAACAACAGTTTTCAGACTAGTATCGGAATGGCACCGTATGAAGCTCTATATGGCAGGAAGTGCAGAACGTCTGTATGCTGGTATGAAGTGGGGGAGCGGCAGATGTTTGGGCCCGAGATCATGCAGCAGACCTCAGAAAAGATTGATTTGATCAGGAATAGGTTAGTGGATGCTCAGAGTAGGCAGAAAAGTTATGCCGACAACCGGAGGAGGGACCTTGAGTTAGCGGCAGGTGACTTTGTCTTCCTGAAGGTGTCTCCTAGTAATGGTGTGATTCTTTTTGGCAGAGATGGGAAATTAGCTAGGCCCTTATAAGATATTGAAGATGATTGGGAAAACTGCTTACCGGTTGGAGTCATCGGAAGAGTTGTCTCAGGTGCACAATGTCTTCCATATGTCTATGTTTAGAAGTTACATTCCAGATCCAAATCACCATTTGTCCGAAGTGTCGGAGGGTTTGTAGTAAGAAATTAGTGAATTAAAATTATCATTGTGCCATATTAATATATTTCGTGATAGAATATCTATTTTAATGAATCATGCTAATATGATAATTTTGCTTCGTGAATGGCTTGTGTAAAGAATTGTGTAGAATGTATAATGAGCCCATGAATTGTTGAATCAAATGATTAATATAGAAAGTTGCAATAGATATAAAATTTTATTTACATTGTATGAATAGTTTCTACATTCACCTTATTGTCAAAATATGTTGCATTTGGAACTATAAGAGAAGAATTAGTCTCATGTAAAAGATAAAATTGAGCTAAGAGAAATATTTATGTCAGGAAGGAAAATTGTGCAAAAACTATGCGAATAAATGTGGGGAACAAGTAGCTAAAGGATTTATTAAGAAAAGAAATTTCAATGCCAGTAAATGTATTAATTGTTCATTTCTCAAAAGAGATAAAAGGAATAATTTTTATTATATTGTTGAAATAGAAATTTTGTAAATTTAAATACATGCACTATACCGTATTTTCGAAAGAAAACATCCTGGAAAAGAATTAGATTTTTGAATGGTACAAATTTATTGAGAAATCGAAATTGTAAAGAAAGAGTTATAAACAGACCAGTAGAATAAAGAATTTATAACTTATAATTATAACAGAGAATGGGTTTGGGAGTATTGGCTTTCAGTGTGAAGTTAAAGCGCTGTGAATAGTGCGTAGCTTCATAGGTTGGAGTCTTGAAAGGGCTATGTTTTTTTTGTTAAATTTGATTTTTACCCAAATCACTGAAGACAAGTCTATAGGACTTTTGAGTTCACATTTAATCGCCAGTCGCCTTTGGCCTTCTTGGTCTTCAGGAGCGCTCTGAGTTGGTCACTGTAGCTAAGCAGGGGTCTTGGGTTCGAAACCCGACGCCCCTCTTTTAATTCTTTTTTTTGACTTTTTTTGGTATTTAAGAGTTTTAAAGGGCAATAAAAATTGGTGGGGAAATTCTATTATTCCTCTAAAATTTTCTAGACTTTATAAAAAATATTTCCACAATATTTGGACATATTTTGTGAGAATTGAAAGTGATTTTTATATTAAAACACTGGGATGAAGAACTTGATAATTCTTCCTAAAATACGACTTTTTGTATAATTAAAGAAAGATCTAATTTTGAATGTAAAGTGTTTAGTGTACAGATCAAATTATGAGATTTTGACACGGAATTGGTGTAAGTCAATAAATAAAATTGGTATTTTAATATACACAAATGTGCATGGAAAATAAAATTAAAAAATCATGATGGAATATGGGATTTGTGAGTATAAACACCCAAATTTTGGTGAACATGAAAAGAAATTAAATCTAGAGTATAGCTAGTTCCTTACACCGCCGTGAATGAATTCTTGAAGATAAATGTTGTAGAAAAAGGCCAATAATGGGTCATTGTCATTAATTGACATCTAAAACTGGTGTAGAGAAAATGCTAACTCTAGGGTGTTAATTTACTCATGATTCATATACCTGAGGACAACACTATAGCAAAGATGTGATGAAAGTAACAGAAAAACACAAGTATAAGGGCCTCGGATTCACGGTGTCAGAGTTTTCACAGGCTGTCTACATGATGCATCATGTCATGACGTGAATCCATCTCCGGAATTATCGGGATCGTGGTGACGCTTGTGAGGTGCTTGGTGACTACGTAGTTGTAACCCCCCGAATTCCAAATAACGCTGAATTCGAGATTCCTCGGGATCTTTGCACTTCACTTCGTACAATTTTACAAGGAAATTTAAACTTTGCATCATATATCAGAGTTCTTTACATTGTTTACACAGCGGAAGATAAAAGTGAAATACAACAATGAAAATAATATACAACTTGCACGTCTTTAACAAGTAATTAATCAACAGCATCATAACGACTTTACTTCTTCATGAAAAAGTCCAATTCCTGCATAATAAGCTGTGGGCACGTCAGTTACTTACAACTGACGAAAATGTTATACTTGGCCATCCTCTCCATGCTGTACATATAACGATCTCAAAACTTTAACAAACCACAAATTTTAATGCAAAATAAAGTGTTAAATGTGACTACACTAAACATGTAAGTGTATGCGATGCCTTAATGCGTAATACAGATATTTTATACTAAGATGACACTAATGCATACTTGTTCAGATTCTATGCATCCCATACTACATAGGTCCGAGGGCAAGCACCTACGTACTCCACATTATAAGGGTTCGATCCCTCGCCATGACAACTACCCAGTAATGAGAACAAGGTTTAGATATTCCACGAGTATAGATCCCAGTCCCGGAGTAGACCACCCGACTGTTATATGGACTCCTCGTCGTGCGAATACCCCGCAAGTGCCCCTCTTACCTCGGTATCCATATATACATTGGAGTACGACAAACTATCCGCCCAACTACGCATAGTCCCGGATTTAAAATAAAAATTCGTCTCCATCAAAGCAACCTCAATCCCGGAGTACACCGCCCGACTGGGTCTGTAGTCCCGGAGTACACTGCCCGACTATATAGAATACCCCACTTACGTTTGCCCATCTTAAGTGTCTAGTTTCTTAAGTTCAAGACATGAATAATTTATCATACCTAGAGTTAGTTTTACCCCCTACCGGACTTAATCACAAATACGAGATAGCTCCATGGCCATATCTCAAAAATATCTCAAATCTTTTAATTCAATAGTGCCGGTACCCGAGGTCTCACTAACTCTAAATCAAAACTTTTCATGTACAAGAATTCATGGATACTCATAATCTTCAATAATCATGTATTATACTTAAATATTCTCATCTTTAACTTATTCACAATTTAATCAATGTCTTATCTTGACACTATTCATGATCCATTTATTCATTCATAATCCTTAGAAGTAAAAATTCTTTCCATGAACATAAAATTCATCCACTCCAAGTCTCTTTAGCAACTTAAGCACGTATAACATATCTCAACCACATCAACCTTTCTTAAACAAAAACAAGAGTATAATCTCGAGAAATCCATTCACATAACAATATTTTACTCTTCTTCACAAAATAAAATCATATTTTCAAATAATAAATTTTGAAGTCAAATAATTCACTTTTCTATCTCAATTCCATTTTTAATATCTCAACTATACATGAAAATTTCTAAAACTATTTTTAGTAAATTTTATATCAGTTTATATGAACATCACAATTTTTTCCCATTTTTTTAATGGCATTAAAATACTCCCTTTCATTTAAACAACCCAAAAAAAATGTTTTGAAGCTATCAGGTTTCGAAGCAAGCTCCCCCCCGCCCCACTCTGTGAACGCCCAAAGCCCAAACCGAAAGCCACTAAGCCCATGAGGGCTTTTTATTATAAAGGTAGGCCGAAAATCATACATATAAATGTTTCACTGTTTATATAATTTAAAACCGAAACCAAAGAAAAATACGGTTTGCCAGGATTCGAACTCGCGACCCAACACTAACAGGCGCGCTACAGTAATAATCTTAAGGGGCCAATGCTAACCAATAAGTCCAAGTGTAATTACTGATGTGAAATTATAGTAATAGGCTTTTGTTCAACAGTACTGTTATTCAATTATTTTCATAAACTCGATTGTTCATTTGATCTAACCTTTCTAATTGATTGTAATTCTCTCATTCATACTGAGTTTTTTAAAAACAGTAAGTTACGAATTTTTATTTGATATCTTAGACCGTGTATCAATTTCCAAAAAAAAAAATTCTTTCATTAATGATCATGAATTGCATTATTCCAATTTAATCAAAAGTAACAATATGTTTCTTTTTAATCACTTTATAAGATTTTATTTGACCTCAAATACACTTCACTACCATTTGTTTCAACTATAAGAGTAGTCTCAACATATATGTTATATATTTTGACATGCACAATTTAACAAGCATACTAGTATGATTCACGGCTTCAATTCTTTTGTTAAATATTTTTCTTTCTAATCATCATGATGGCAATTAATTATTTAATTGTAACAAAATTTCTTTCATTCATGGCATACTACATTAGCATGGATTATGTCTACATATATTACATCAAATTCAATCTATACTACTCATATATAAATTTCAGCATGCATTCTCTACTTTTAGAAAGAAAGAGATCGCCTACCTCTTATGAAGAATTAACAACCAAGAATGAAGAGACAACTTCTAGCTCCTAGCTCCAACTCCTTGTCCTTCTTCCCTAGCAAGAGCTCTCCAATGCACAATGGTACTCTCTTTCTCTCTTTCTTTTCCTCTCTTTATTTTTGATTAGTTCAGGTGTGAAATGAGAAGGAAACTAAGGTGTATTTATAGGACAAGGTGAGTGTTCAAAGTGCAAATTTCTCCACCTAATAAATTACTCAACTTAATTCTCCATCTCTTCATTATCCTAACTCCCATAACTCCCAACTTTTCACATCTCCACCGCTTCAAAAACCCAACCCCCAACTCTTCATGTGAAAACCGGCCCCCACTCTCTTTGAAACACGTGCACGTGTTGTGCACTAGTGCACACACATACACAATATTTAATACAATTCCTATAGTTCCAAAATGTGTATTAGAAGTTGTTACATGTCATGTATGAGTCCATGCACAACTTAAAATAGGATTTACTAATGGGCTTATCCCATGAGCTTTCATTTTAATTAATTAATTAGTTAGTTTAATGGGCTTGCCTTTTAATTAATCTAATGGGCTAGAATCTATCTTTGGGTCAATGGGTTTAAGGAAAGGCTAAATAAAATAAAAAGACTTATGCATGCAAAAATAGTAAATGAGAGTAATAAAATAGAGATGGAAAAATTAGCACGTGCATCATACGTGCAAAAATTGAAAAATGTGTTTTTAAATAAAATAAAAATATAAGGTGTTACAGTAATCCCTCCTTAGAATTGTTCCGTCCCCGGAACTATACTTAAGAGTGAGAAAATACAAAGAAAGAAAAGAAAAGAAAATAGTTTACAAAAATTTTCTTTGAAAAGTTCAAGGTAATCTTTCATCATCTTTTTCTCTAATTCCCAAGTGGCCTCCTCAAAAAATTGGTTCCTCCAAATGACCTTGACCATAGGTATTGTCTTATTTATCAAGACCTTCTCTCGACAATCCACAATCTCTACTGGACGCTCTGCATAATTCAAATTCAACTGCAAACCTTCTGGCACTTCTGGCAAATGATGACTCGGATCTGGGATATAACCTCGTAACATAGACACATGAAAGACATTATGCACTTGGGCCAACTCTTCTGGTAATTCTAACCGATAAGCTGTCTTCCCAATCCTTTTCAATATCTTATAGTGTCCAATGTATCTCGGGGCTAATTTTCCTCCCCTGCCAAACTGAATCACCCCCTTGGTCGGAGACACCTTCACAAAGACAAAATCACCATCATCAAACTCCACATCTCTCCTCCGGTTGTCGGCATAACTCTTCTACCTGCTCTGTGCGTCGAATAACCTCTTCCTGATCAGCTCGATCTTTTCTAAGGTTTGCTGCACAATCTCTGGCCCATACAACTGTTGTTCCCCCACTTCATACCAACAAACCGGTGTCCTGCACTTCCTACCATACAGAGCTTCATACGGCGCATCTCAATGCTTGTCTGGAAATTGTTGGTGCAGGAAAATTCCACGAGAGCCAAAAGCTTCTCCTAGCTGCCACCAAATTCCAATACACAACATCTCAGCATATCTTCCAACATCTTGTTGACTCTCTCAATCTGCCCATCAGTTTGAGGATGAAAAGCCGTACTGAAATCAGTCTTGGTTCCCAAAGCTGTTTGAAGACTTCTCCAAAAATAGGAAGTGAAACGCGCATCTCGGTCAGATGCTATCGATAGCGGAACTCTATGAAGCTTCACAATCTCGCAAACATACAATTAGCCAGCTTCTCCATCGACCAAGTAAGCTTCATTGCCAAAAAGTGAGCCATTTGGTGCGTCGGTCCACTATCACCCAAATTATATCATTGCCTTTGGAACTCTTGGGCAAACATGTGATGAAGTCCATGCTGATACAATCCCACTTCCACTTCAGGATTGGTAATGGCTGCAACAAACCTCCGGGCTTCTAATTCTCTGCTTTGACTTGCTAACAAACTACACGCTTGGCAACAAACTCAGCCACATCTCGCTTCATCCCTGACCACCAGAAATATAGCTTTATGTCCTTGTACATCTTGGTACTCCTTGGAAGCACAGATAATAAAGTAGCATGCGCTTCCTGAAGAATACTATCCTTCAGTTCTGTTAGATCTGGCACACACAGCCACTCTCCATACCACAACACTGCATCCTTCACTTGAAACTCTGCCAAGCTGCCAACACCAACCTGCTCTATCATCTCCTGGATCTCTGGATCTGTCTTCTGACTGTCAATGATTCTGTCTCTCAAGGTAGGTTGAATCCTCAATTGAGCTAAGGAAGCTCCCAAACCTTGCAAAACCACCTCAATCTCTGCTGGATCAAGCTTCTCTGCCAACTTCTCTTGAGTTATGATCAATCGAGACAAACTGCCCTTCCTGCTGAGTGCATCAGCCACAACTTTGGCCTTGCCCGGATGGTACTTGATCTCAGGTCGGATATCTTCCAACACTTCCAACCGTCTCCTCTGCCTCAGATTCAAGTCCCTCTGTTGATAGATATACTTCAGACTCTTATGATCCGTGTACATATTGACTTTCTCCCCATACATGTAGTGCCTCCATTGCTTCAATGCAAAAATGATTGCTGCCAGCTCCAGATCATGGGTTAGGTAATTCTTTTCATGTTGTCTTAGCTGTCTAGACCCATAAGCTATTACCTTTTCCTCTTGCATTAGCACACAGCCCAAACTGCAATGGGAAGCATCACTGTAGATATCATATTCGACTCCTGCTCGTGGCAAAGCCAAAATGGGAGCGGTATTCAATCTTCCCTTCAATTCCTGAAAGCTAGCTTCACACTATTCCGACCATTTGAAACTCACGGTCTTCCTTGTAAGCCCTGTGAGTGGCACAGCTATCTGGGCGTAGCCCTGAATGAATCTTCTGTAGTATCTAGTTAAACCCAGAAAACTCCAAATCTCTTTTACTGTGGTCGGTCTTAGCCAATCTTTCACTGCCTCAACCTTTTGTGGGTCAGTAGCCACTCCCTTCTTAGAAAGGATGTGACCCAGGAAGGCGACTTCGGTTTTCCAGAAGTCACACTTGGATAGCTTCGCATACAGTTTGTGCTCCTGTAGCTTCTTCAGTACCTCTGTTAGGTGCTCGGCATGCTCTTCTTCTGACTTGGAATAGACCAATATTTTGTTGATGAACACAACAACAAAAGATTCGATGAATGGCCGCAGAACCCTGTTCATCATGTCCATGAAAATAGCAGCTACATTGGTGATTCCTAATGGCATGACTAAAAACTCATAGTGACCATGATTGGTTCGGAAAGCCATCTTGTTCACATCATCTTGCTTTACTCGGACTTGGTGATATCCTAACCCCAAGTCTATCTTGGAGAAGACAGATGCTCCTTGTAGACAGTCGAACAGTTCATCGATTCAAGGAATTGGGTACTTGTTATGTACTGTAACCTTGTTCAACTCTCTGTAGTCGATACACATCCTCATTGATCCATACTTCTTCTTCACCAAAAGAACTGGGGCTCCCCACGGTGACGCACTAGGCCTGATGAATCCTTTGCTCAACAACTCTTCGATCTGCTTCTTGATCTCATCTTGCTCAACCGGTGGCATTCTGTATGGTGCCTTGGAAATGGGTGCACTCCTAGGCTGAACGGTGATACTGAAATCTACTTCTCGATGAGGGGGAAGCCCAGGTAGATCATCAAGAAACACTGCTGGAAAATCTCGAACCACTGGAATCTGCCTTAGTTCTTTAGGAACCTTCTGCTCTGCCGAAGCTGCTACCAACTGCTTACACTTCTTCTTCCTCTGAAATGTAACTGCTGGTCCTCCTGGAGCCTTCACCACAACTTTCTTGCTCCTACACTCAATAGTGGCACTGTAAACTGACATCCAATCTATGCCAATAATGATGTCGACCCCCAAAACTGCCAACTCAATGAAGTCGATGCCAAAGAGCTTGCCTCCGATCTTAAGATCACACCCTTCATAATATCAGTCGGTAGTCAAGTTTTCTCCTGACGGGGTAGCCACAAATAGAACTTTTCAAGGAAAAATTTTAGGTTCGACTCCCAATCGTTTTGCAAATGAGGGTGACACAAATGTGTGCGAAGATCCCGTATCAAATAAAACTGATGCTTTTATTCTATTTATTTGAATGTCTCCTGTTACATAAGAGTACTCTCATTACATAATATTTATTACATAAGTGGAAAGCAACAAAGCAACTAAGCATCATCTCCCATACCCGCGATAACGTTGTCCACATCATCAGCATCTGCCTCGGTTAAAGCGAACACTCGCCCTTGCCGGAACAGCTTTTGCAGTGGGTTGGATGGTTTTTGACTTGACCCTTCCTGATGAAGTAGAGGGCAAAATGGCTTGATGTGACCCTCCTTGCCACAAAGATAACAAGTCATGTTTGCCTACAACTTGGTACACCCAGGAGCTAAGTGTCCTGCCTGTCCACACTTGAAGCAGGTGGGTACCCTTCCAGTCACTGCAACAGCATTTGCTCCAATTGGTTTGAAACGCTATGCTGGGGCTGTCCCCTGAAGTTTCTCGGCGCTGCAGGCCTCTTGCGCATGCTCCAATTGTTCCTCTTGACCTGTACTACCTGGAACTGGTTCATATCTGACTCAGTAGCGGCAGCCCTCCTGACCAGCTTCTCAAATCTGCGGATACCTAGGGGGATCATGCGGGTCCTCAAGCTTGGCCTCAACCCTTGCTCAAATTTTCGCGCTTTCTTGGCTTCATCCTGTACCATTTCTGGCACATACCTTGAGAGTTGGTTGAATTTGGTCTCATACTCCCGCACAGACATACCACCTTGCTACAAGCCCAAAAATTCCATTGCCTTCTTCTCTTGAACATCCATTGGAAAATAATGACTTTGAATTTTTTGAGAAACTCCTCCCAAGTAAGCTGCACATTGCCCAACGTCCTCTTCCATGATTGCCACCAGACACCTGCGCTTTCTCTAGCTGGATGGTGGCCAATTTCACCTTGCTGGCCTGTGGGCTCTCTAGCACTTCAAAGATTGATTCGATCTGCCTAATGCAGTCATCAGTAGCATCTGGATTTGCCTAGCCTTCAAACACTGGTGGCCTCATCCTTTTGAATGATTCAACTAGCCTGATTGCTTCGGGAATATGCATAGCTGACTGTCACGCCCCGCTTCCCAAAAATACGGAATACGAGCACGTAACAAAAGCCCAGCGAATGATTAATATCATCCTTAAGCTGTTCAGGAAAATCTTTACAACATATCGCAGTAAAATCAGAGTCGGAAGCCAGAAAAAGATCAACCACATGTACTTATGAACCAAATACCAACAAGAATACTTGAAATAAAACACATTAATCTCAAATATTTATGATCTGAATCACACAATAATCTTGGGTCACATTGCCCAAATACAGGGAATAATACAAGTAACAGATACAATGTTCAAAATGAGCAACAGGAAAATAAATATAGATAGCAAAGCTTCAGCCAACTAGAACTTCATCTCGCCAATACCTTCAGGAATCCTGTTCTCCAAAATCTGCAATCATCGAATGCAGAAAAAAAGGAAAAGAAGAAAACACAGTACCCGTCAATGGCAAGTCCGGATCACAAATAGAATAGGATACAAGTACTTGGGAAAAACTAAACAGATCTAACTAATCATCAGAAACAGACCTAATATGGTATGGTAAACTCAGCTAACATAGTATCCTAGCAGATGTCTCAGATATTAAGTGTCAAGTGTCATATAACAGAAATGTCAGGTAAACAGATATGCAGATATGTCAGGTAAATCAGATAACAGGTTTCATATAATAGGTATTCAGATTATATCAGGTAACAGGTATACAGGTAACAGGTAATCAGGTAAACAGGATCATCAGGTTATGTTAAGTCTAATCTTTTATTAACTATCTAGGTAGCACGACATGTGCCCCAAATTATATCACATGGTTGCTACAGTCAATGCAGTTTCGCTTTAGATTTCATAGTGGACCATAGAGGGCAGTATACTCAGGTACAGGAAAACAGGTAACAGGTACACGATCAAAGATACGTGCATCAACAGGTAACAGGTACACGACCAACAGGTACGTGCATCAACAGGACATGAACCAAAAGGTATCATGCATCAAAATGGGAAACACGGGCCCCCTTCTGAGTACACGTTTCTGAACTATCCACTAATCGATCTTTCCCTTAATCCCCGGTTTAGTTACTTTTATTGTAGTTATTAAACAGACATGATTGTGATCTAAAGGGTGTCAAACTAACATCATATAATCAGGTTTAGGTTTAGGGCATCAGATCAGTAAGTATATATGCAAAATATTCACAAATACGAGCATAATGGTATATGTCTATAATCAGGTCAGCAAGACCAGTCTGTACATAAACAGTGATCCACAGATCTACAGGCATGCAAATAATGATCCGTCAATTGATCTAGAAACTAGACATCCATACGCTTCTAACGGGTATAATAAATCCACATGCTATTTCAAAACATCACGACTCAAAACACAATTCAACACAGTTTTGCATGTACAGTCAGAAAACAGGGAAATAACTTAAACCACATGAAATCAGCATACAAATTCATTAATTAAATCCACGAAAATTCTGGGGTAATCCCCTATATGTATAGTATCAAAATATAGATTTTCATATTTTTCCAGAAAGTATAGATATGTTTACAAAAATAGAAAATAGCACATCACACAGTTTTGATGAATCTGGAATTCCTCAACACCGCTGTACAAAATCATGCATATCTTGCACACAGCGCATCAAAATCCACTTCCGCCAAAACGGGGTGAAAGTATACACAATTACATGCCAAAACAGGGTGAAATATTCATGCAGTAATTAGAAATACGGTAAATACGGCAATCAACATACAATCACATGCAGTTTACAGCAAAAGCGATCTATAGAAAAGAATGTAAGGCATCACTCAAAATTCATCTTTAAATTACCACAAAAATCAGAGAACTATCTAACATCATATTGAAACACAGAACAAAATCTTGTGGCATGAAATTATGTCTAACTTAGATCTTGAAAATAAATTGTCTACAAAAATTACCCCGAACTGGAACTGGAAACTACTAACATACAGTCACTAAAATGATCATAACTACTCCATAGGAACTCCAAACAGGGTGAAATCGGTGGGGTTAGAAAATAGATTCGATTATCTACAAATTCCTCAGAAATAGCTATGTTGAGATTCGGACTTTAATCTAGGTAAAAACTGCAATCAATCCAGTTACATCCAAATTTCCAGATTTCTCAACCAAGTTTCAAAACATCATAACTTTCTCACAAATCATCAAAACTCTTCCAAATTCGAAATACTGTCTACCCACTGCCTAAATGTCATATCTAAGGGTTTCTAACATGTCAAAATCCAATATTTCTCATATAGGTGTTCAATCAAACATCGGGCATACAATATGTCACATACGCGATAACAATCGCGGTCGGGTGAATCCTGAGGCATAAACCTATTAAATTCATGTTCTAATTCGTCCATGGCCTGTTTTGAAACCTTAGAGACGAAATCCACCAATAAAGACGTGATCTTGGTCCGTCTCTAGTCTCAAACTATCCTATGTGTGAACTTTCTACTTGTATCAACCTAATAAATTTAAGTACAAGTTACTTGCCTTGTTGATGATGAACAAGGCACTACGAAGCCTAGCAATGAAAACCCACGTGCAAAAGTCCTTTCACGCGTGATTCCAAGCGAACCCACGAACCGAATCTTGCCTACGATCGTCTTCTTGAAGCACGAACTCAAACGGACGATACCCAATACTCCAAATCAGCAAAGAGGGAAGAGGGGGGGCTGTTCTTGAAGATGGTGATGCTGGTTTTGGTTGGTTTCGGCCACAAGGAAAGGAGGAGAGACGAGGTAATATGAAGCGGGGTTGTATATTGGAGGATGTAGGAGGTGATATGTGGTCGGCTAGGGCTTGGGGGCTGTGAAGGGGTGTCGGCCTGGGGTAGGAGAGATGCAAGCCGGGAGGGAGAAGGTGGAGGCCGGATAGGAATAGGAGAGGGAGAGAGAAAGAAATTAGGGTTAGGGATTAATTAGATGAGGGGGTATTTATAGGGGATCAAATGTGGATTAATGGGTAGTGGATACCAATAGGATTAAATGGGTATACAATTGGGTAATGGATATTGGGTATATTTCAAATGGGGATACAAAATGCAATGAATCCTATGGCTCCTAAAAATCTCCTTAAGGGTCAAAAATCTCAAATTAGTCAAAACTCTTCTAAAAATCCACCATAACCCAAAAATAATTAACAATTATGAATGAGACCAAGAAAATGCGAAAAAGAATTCAAAATGGTGAAAAACGGACGATTGGTGCACAAACAGCACTCGGAGGTCAAAAATGCAAGGAAAATAATATAAAATGAAAATAATCCAATAAGAAAATTAATACAATAATTAATAAATATAATTTATGAAATAATCTAATTTTAAATACAGAAAATATCGAAAAATACCTTTTTGGGAAAACAGGGGTTACAATCCTACCCACCTTACAACAAAATTTCGTCCTCGAAATTTGCTCAGGCGGTACATAGAAAAAAAACAATTGGGTAAAATGACAGAGAAGAATTGAATCAAACAACTAGTCAACGGGTGAGAACGAATGCAAAAGACAGGGGGAACCAAAACAATGCAAGAAAGGAGAAGCAACAATATGATCCTGGGTCCTATGGATTGTGGGCCCACCACGCTTCCGCTGCGCCACTCTGATAGTGACGTTCCAAGTCGTAGACATATCATTGTAGACCACGCGACACCCAGCAACGATCCGAGCAGGAAGAAAAGAATGAGATAACAAAATAAAATTGGGGTTGAGATGAGGGATTTAATTGAAATAATTAGGTCAAAACTAATGGTCATTAACAAAAATAATATTAAAAATACAAAAATCAACACATAATAAAATAATAATAACAGAAATAATAAAAATAATAATCATCATAAGTATACTGGTAAAAATAATAATAATAAAATATTAACAATACTGGTAAGGATAATAATACAAGCCAGAAAATAATTTGGGGTTCATCAATTTAGTGAAAGTAACTCAACATCAACATCAAAATTAAAATAGTAAGAAAATACAACACTAATAATAGTAATAGTAATAACAATAACAATAATAATACTAATAATAATAAGGAAAACAATCATAATAGTAGTAGTAGAAATTCCTTGATGTGGTTTCGTCTCATTTATATCCATCTGTAGTCTTGCATTCCCGACATCAAGTTGCAGGTTTGCCATCCCGACAACAGGTTGCAGCTTACTATCTGGATATTCGGTTGCATATTTTGCCTCGCCGGTATCCAGTTGCAATTTGCCTCCATTGATGTCTAGTTGCATGTTTGCCATCTCGACATCCAGTTGCAACAAAACGATGAACGAAATGATGCCATCTTCCACACGTACTTTGATATTGATTGCTCAATTTAAGTACGAAGATACGTTTTGAAAATTTGTGATATTAAAATACACAGTTATTTGAAATAATAAAATTTTAGAAAATAATTTTATAGAAGATCCAAAATGAAATACACAAAATATTCAATAAAATATATATACAATATAAAGAAAATATAGGCAAGAGAATGATGGATTTTATACTCAATGAAGAGTCAACAAAGGGGGACAACTACAAAAGATGAAGGAAAATAAGAATCAAAGAACTGAATATGAAAGAAGAGGAACGAGAGGTATAAGCAGAATTTGAAGAGAATATGGTCAGAAAGAAATAACTAGCACGATACTCAAAATGAGTCAACAATTGAAGATGAAAGAATGAATCAAAGAAGTATGGGCAAGGAAAAAACAAAACTATACCCAATAAAGAATCAACAAATGAGAACGACTAAAACAAACGGAAGAAATAAGGAATCAAAGAAATCGAATAAGAAGGGATCAAAAAGAAGGAAAAAGACTAGTATCCAAATCACTGTTGGTAATAATTCACTTATACATGTATGGTTGGTGAATTGTTGCGCAGATCCCAGTTCGAGCCAAGCTTGTCTAATATATTAGTCAACTAATACATTAGCCAAACCTGATGCTCTGATACCACAGAAAACCCTGTCACGCCCCGCTTCCCAAAAATACGGAATACGAGTACGTAACAAAAGCCCAGCGAATGATTAATATCATCCTTAAGCTGTTCAGGAAAATCTTTACAACATATCGCAGTAAAATCAGAGTCGGAAGCCAGAAAAAGATCAACCACATGCACTTATGAACCAAATACCAACAAGAATACTTGAAATAAAACACATTAATCTCAAATATTTATGATCTGAATCACACAATAATCTTAGGTCACATTGCCCAAATACAGGGAATAATACAAGTAACAGATACAATGTTCAAAATGAGCAACAGGAAAATAAATATAGATAGCAAAGCTTCAGCCAACTAGAACTTCATCTCGCCAATACCTTCAGGAATCCTGTCCCCCAAAATTTGCAATCATCGAATGCAGAAAAAAAGGAAAAGAAGAAAACACAGTACCCGTCAATGGCAAGTCCGGGTCACAAATAGAATAGGATACAAGCACTTGGGAAAAACTAAACAGATCTAACTAATCATCAGAAACAGACCTAATATGGTATGGTCAACTCATCTAACATAGTATCCTAGGAGATGTCTCAGATATTAAGTGTCAAGTGTCATATAACAGAAATGTCAGGTAAACAGATATGCAGATATGTCAGGTAAATCAAATAACAGGTTTCATATAATAGGTATTCAGATTATATCAGGTAACAGGTATACAGGTAACAGGTAATCAGGTAAACAGGATCATCAGGTTATGTTAAGTCTAATCTTTTATTAACTATCTAGGTAGCACGACATGTGCCCCAAATTATATCACATGGTTGCTACAGTCAATACAGTTTCGCTTTAGATTTCATAGTGGACCATAGAGGGCAGTATACTCAGGTACAGGAAAATAGGTAACAGGTACACGATAAAAGATACGTGCATCAACAGGTAACAGGTACACGACCAACAGGTACGTGCATCAACAGGACATGAACCAAAAGGTATCATGCATCAAAATGGGAAACACGGGCTGTAACGCCCCGAATCCCATTTTTACTGAATTCGAGATGTTCTTCAGGATCTTTTCGCTTTCTTCACATACAATTTTACAAGGAATTTAAAATCTTTACTTTTACATCAGAGTTACAGCATGTTACATTTGAATTTACACAGCGGAAGCAAAATGTACAATATTTACATAAATGAACAACAATATAATGAACTCTTTGTGCATCCATTCCTTTTACATGTGATTATCCTGCATAAAACACTGTGGGTACGTCAGTTTATTCAACCGACGATAATTATACATGGCCATCCTCTCTATGCCAGAAACAGTATAATGAATCTCATTTCTTACAAATCACAAGCCAGTTCAACATAAGCATGCAAATTAGGGAACTTTTAATGATGTCGTGTCGTGATTGTGCACTTAAATCCTTAATGCAATTTACTTAGTTAATTATGACACTAATGCATACTTGTTCGAATTCTATGCATCCCATACTACATAGGTTCGAGTGCAAGCCTCTTAAACGATCTTCATTTTAGTAGGGTTCAATCCCCCGCCATGACTTATTCTACTACTGTAATTCCAATGAGTATCCTAGATGAATCTATGAGTACAAGCATGTATCCTGGCCCCTGGAGTAGAATTTCGCGCCATGTCTTGACTCGTCAAGCATGCATTCTGCGATAATTCAGCCTCCTCCCTGAACACACTCCTCTTGCAGTCACCAAAACATCCCATAAGCGTGACTAGAGTCCGATCATTACTGAGTTGTGCCCGCGCCATGTCTTGACTCATCAAGCATGCATTCTGCGGCTCACACACCCGCACCGTACCCTAGCTCTCATACTCATGTTTTTCTCTCACCTTCATCACCTCCACACTATGTATTTAAGTTACATTAGAATCATGAATAAAAATCAAGCTCTAGAGTTAGCCTCTCCATCAACCGGACTTATCATTTCATTTCACTTGACCAACCTGGTCTATTTCTCAATATCATTTCATTTTACTGCCGGGGAGACTTAGCTACTCTTTCGATCAATTTCAAATTCACAATATCCAATGGAGCATCATCAGCTCATCATTCATTTTAGAGTCTCACAGACTTTCCTCATCATGATTTCACATTTCATAATTCCATTTGATTCTCAATCCTCATCTATGATTCAATTTCACAATTTATGCAGTCATAAACAGAATCCATTGACTTTAATCATATAGTTCACAGTTACCAACAGCAAAAATAACATGAATTCAAATATGTCAAAGTCCTTTCTGTACAGTCGACTTGGAAGAACACCAGTCGACTCATACAGTCATAAACAGGGTTATCAAAAGGCTCGGGATAGTCGACTGTGTATACTACCAGTCGCCTGTCCCGCAACTTTCAAGTTCACAATATTAGTCACACGACAGTCGACTGTTCACACCTCAGTCGTCTGTCTCAGCAATTTCAACAGCATAATTCTATGTCCAGATCAGTCGACTTGCTACACGCAATCGGTCGACTGGACAGATCCATTTTCAGTAGATTATTTACAGTTCTTACGTGCATTTCATCATGATGTCAATTAACAGTATACATAAGTTCATGTTCCACAGACAAGGTTTCTTAGCATTCAGTAACACTACAACATGGATCTTCAAATTACTAACATGCTCTTTCCGCTAGGGGAATACTTTAAACATGCATTCACATATGCTCATAATTCTTTACAACAATAAAGATGTAAATCCCAAGTCATCAAACTGGGTCCACATGATGAAAATATCTCAATTTATGAAACTACCCAACAGTCACAGTCAGATTGAAGTACCAGTCGACTTAACACACTATCAGTCGACTGCTTCGACGATTCCAAATTATTAACTACCATTAGCTCTTTTTATTCATTTACCTTCCCTCCATCATATGTGTCATAGGGAAACCATGCAGATAGTATTCGTACCATCATGTTCATTTATACACACGTTTATCATTACAATCATGCAAAAATAATGTCTCGTACCAGTCGACTGGCTCACATGGCAGCCGACTGTACCGACAGCCCCGTTTTCAATATTAATAGCGTGTTCAAGCAATTTCTACCGCATTCAAATCACTTTTATAACATAATATCAATCATAGCCATTGTAGCATTATTCCTACATTAGAAGTCCTGAGAAACACCCACCTTATGTGAAGAAAATAACGAAATCCCGCAAAGTCCTTCAAAGTAGAGAACACCTTCTTGCTCCTTTGCTCCACGCCGAGCTCCTCAACAATGCTGCTTGCCTCCACAGAAGAGCTCCCACACAACTCACAAATACTCTCTATTACAGTAATAATCTTAGTGTAAAAGAGATAGGAGATGAGAAGGGGTATTTATACTAGAAAATAGATAGAATAGATGGCTAGGATTAATAGGGGAGTTGGAGAATCAAAGGCTGAGATCTAATCGGGAGTTAAGAAACTACCCACACCTCAAGATGTAACCGCCCATGATCCTAGCCCATCACTCCACAAATCCGGCCAAGAGGAATGTCTTGTGCACGTGTACATGAAGTGCACGTGTACACACACAAAACCTCATAAAATGCACATCTTACCCGGAAAATGAAGAGAGAAAAATGCTACATATACAAGTTGTGAAAAGGTTAAGTTTAGGGGTTTAAATACATTTGGGCCAAAATATGTATTTTTATATAAGAAAATAAACAAGTCACATTTGGGCTTTGAAAAGAATGTTTTATAGGAAATACTACACTCTATTTATCATGGAGAAAAGTAATAATCATAAGAAAAATAAATCCCCTTTCGTATATATTAGAAAATAAATCGGGGTACTACATCACTCCCTCCTTAGAATAGTTCCGTCCCCGGAACTACAGTCAAGAGCGAGAACAGAAGAAATACAACACACCCAACCAGAACAAAAGACATAAGATACAAGATACCAGATACAATCAATACAAATACAATCAAGCAAAAAGCTCAGGATAGTCCTTCAACATCTTGTCCTCGGATTCCCAAGTTGCCTCTTCAACCAAGTGGTTTCTCCAGACTACCTTGACCATCGGTAACGTCTTATTCCTCAAGACTTTCTCCCTACGGTCAACGAACTCAACAGGAGTCTCGATGTAATTCAGGTCTAACTGCAAACCTTCCGGTACTTCTAGCAAATGATGACTCGGGTCTGGAATATAACCTCTCAACATAGACACATGGAAGACATTGTGCACCTGAGACAACTCTTCCGGTAATTCAAGCCGGTAAGCAGTTTTCCCGATCCTTTTCAATATCTTATATGGGCCTATAAATCTCGGGGCTAACTTCCCGCCTTTGCCAAAACGAACCACACCTTTGCTGGGTGATACCTTCAGAAAGACAAAGTCACCAACCTCAAACTCAAGGTCCCTCCTCCGGTTGTCTGCATAGCTTTTCTGCCTGCTCTGAGCTTCCACCAACCTTTTCCTGATCAGATCAATCTTCTCAGAAGTCAGCTGTACAAGCTCAGGACCAAACAACTGACGCTCCCTAACCTCATACCAACACACAGGAGTCCTGCACTTCCTGCCATACAAAGCTTCATACGGCGCCATCCCAATGCTAGTTTGAAAACTGTTGTTGTAGGCAAACTCCACCAAAGGTAAATGCCTTTCCCAACTGCCTCCGAAGTCTAGTATACAACACCGAAGCATATCCTCAAGAATACGGTTGACTCTCTCGGTCTGCCCATCGGTCTGTGGATGAAAAGCAGTGCTGAAATCTGTCTTGGTACCCAAAGCTGCCTGAAGACTCCTCCAGAAATGCGAGGTAAACCGCGCATCTCGATCAGACACAATGGTCGAAGGAACGCCATGAAGTCGGACAATCTCACCAACATACATCTCAGCCAACCTGTCCATCGAAGCTGTGAGCTTCATCGCCAAAAAGTGAGCGGACTTGGTAAGTCGATCGACTATAACCCAAATAGCATCATTGCCTTTAGAACTCTTAGGCAAACCCGTGATGAAATCCATACTGATATTATCCCATTTCCATTCCGGAATAGGTAATGGCTGTAATAGACCTCCGGGTCTCTGATTTTCGGCTTTAACTTGCTGACAAACCTCACATTTCGCGACAAATTTGGCCACATCCCGCTTCAAACCTGACCACCAGAAATGCTGCTTGATGTCTTTGTACATCTTAGTACTCCCAGGATGTACCGACAAAAGAGTAGCATGCGCCTCCTGAAGAATACTTTCTTTCAGGTCCGCCTGATCTGGAACGCACAGCCTATCTCCGAACCACAGCACTCCATCCCTGGTCTGAAAACCGGGCAACCTGCCAGCACTAACCTGCTCCTTCATCTCCAGAGTATCAGCATCAACTTCCTGACTTGCAATGATCCTTGCATTCAGAGTAGGCTGAAGCTTCAATTGAGATAAAGATGCTCCCAATCCTTGCAAGACAACCTCAATGCCTGCTCGGTCCAACTCCTCAATCAAATGCCTCTGAGTCGTAATCAAACAGGCCAAACTGCTCTTGCGACTAAGTGCATCAGCAACAACATTAGCCTTTCCGGGATGATACTTGATCTCAGGTCGCATATCCTCGAGCACTTCCAACCATCTCCGCTGTCTTAGATTGAGATCCCTCTGCTGGTAGATATACTTCAAGCTCTTATGATCCGTGTACATATTCAGCTTCTCACCATACACTTAGTGCCTCCATTGCTTCAAAGCAAAGATAATCGCAGCCAGCTCTAGATCATGAGTCGGGTAATTCTTCTCATGCAGTCGTAGTTGCCTAGACCCATATACGATCACTTTACCTTCTTGCATTAAGATACAACCAAGCCCCCGATGTGAAGCATCGCTATAGACATCATACTCAACTCCTGCTCTAGGCAAAGCCAAAATAGGTGCAGTAGTCAGTCTATCTTTCAACTCCTGAAAACTCGCCTCACATTGCTCGGTCCACTTGAAGCTCGCATTCTTCTTGGTCAACTCGGTAAGCGGCACAGCTATCTGAGCATAACCTTGAATGAATCTCCTGTAGTATCCAGTCATCCCAAGGAAACTTCTGACTTCCTTCACTGTAGCAGGCCTAGCCCAATCTCTCACTGCCTCTATCTTCTGAGGGTCAGTTGCCACTCCCTCCTTAGAAAGGATGTGACCTAGGAATGCCACTTCAGATTTCCAGAAATCACACTTGGATAACTTGGCATACAACCTCTGCTCTTCCAACTTCTGCAAAACTGCTGCCAGATGCTCAGTGTGCTCCTCCTCAGACTTGGAGTACACGAGAATATCGTCGATAAACACCACGACGAAAGAATCAATAAACGGCCTCAGAACTCTGTTCATCAAGTCCATGAAGATTGCAGGTGCATTCGTCACTCCGAATGGCATAACTAAGAATTCGTAATGCCCATGCCGAGTTCTAAATGCAGTCTTATGCACATCTTCAGCTTTCACTCGCACTTGGTGATATCCTGATCGAAGATCTATTTTGGAGAAGACAGCTGCTCCTTGTAGACGATCGAACAAGTCATCAATTCGAGGAATCGGATACTTATTCTGAACAGTGACTTTATTCAGCTCCCGGTAATCGATACACATCCTCATCGATCCATCCTTCTTCTTTACCAAAAGCACTGGTGCTCCCCAAGGTGACGCACTAGGTTGAATAAAGCCTTTTCCCAATAGTTCCTCAATCTGCCGTTTCACCTCATCCTGTTCCACTGGAGCCATCCTATACGGTGCCTTAGAAATGGGTGCACTTCCCGGTTGAACAGTGATGCTGAACTCTACATCACGATGCGGAGGTAACCCAGGAAAATCTTCCAAGAACACAGTCGGATAGTCCCGAACCACAGGAATCCCTTGCAATTCCACAGGAGTCTCTTCCTTGCGGATAGTTGCCACCAGCTTAGAACACTTCAACTTCCCTTGGAAAGTGACTTCAGGTCCACCTGGAGCCTTCACTGTCACCGTCTTGGCCTTACACTCGATGCTCGCACTGTACACCGACATCCAATCAATGCCAATGATAACATCGACTCCCAAGATGGTCAGCTCGATCAGATCAATGCCAAAGATTCGATCCCCAATCACTATCTCGCAATCAACATAGTACCGATCAGTGGTCAAAGTTTCCCCTGATGGTGTAGCCACTGCTAAGATCTTGCCTGGGAAAATCTTCGGTTCAACTCCCAACACTTTAGCAAATCTAGGAGACACAAAAGTATGAGAGGATCCAGTATCAAACAACACCACAGCTCCCTTTCCATTAATATAGAGTTCTCCTGTTACATAACATACATCATTACATAACAGTTTTACACTATGATCGGGAAGGAGAAATGAAAAGAAATCACACTAGACCTCAGCCCTCGTACCAGAGATAACCTGATCTGCTTCCTCAGCATCAGCTTCTGTCAAAGCAAATACTCGCCCTGACTGGTACGGCCTCTTCCCAGTCTGCTGTATTGGCACATTGTGATTGCCAGTCCGCGGTTTGAGACATCGAGATTGGTAATGTCCCACTTCACCACAGTTAAAGCAAGTGACTGCAGAAGGTCTCCCTGCATCGTTTCCAGGTCTCCCAGCTACACTGACGGCATTCGCCCCTGTCGGTTTGAATTTCTGTGCAGATGGTTGCCCCTTGAAACTCCCCGATGGCGCGGGCCTCTTCCCAGACTGCCAGTTGCTCCTCTGATGCTGAGCAACATGGAACTGCTCCATATCCGCCTCCGTTGCTGCCGCCCTCTTCACCAGCTTATCGAATCTCCTGATACCAAGGGGTATCATACGAGATCTCAAGCTCGGCCTCAGACCATGCTCGAACTTGCGAGCCTTCTTCGCCTCATCCATCACCAATTCTGGAGCATACCTGGAGAGTTGAGTGAACTTGGTCTCATAGGCTCTCACTGACATGCTGCCTTGTTGAAGTGACAGAAACTCCATGGCCTTTTTCTCCTGGACGTCGGAGGGGAAATAATGACTGCGGAATTCTTCCAGAAATTCCTCCCAGCCAAGCAACAAGCCGCCCATAGTCCTCTTCATCGACTGCCACCAAACAGCCGCATCCTTCTCCAACTGCAAAGTCGCCAACTTGACCTTGCTGCCCTCCGGTGTTTCCAACACCTCGAAGATTGTCTCCACTTGCCGAATCCAGTTATCGGCCGCATCCGGGTCGGATTTTCCCTCGAACACTGGTGGTTTCATTCTCTTGAACGATTCCACTAGCTTGATTGCCTCGGGTACTGGATTCACCGGCCCCCTTCCTTGGTTTGCAGCCACTGCATTCAGCGTCTGGTAAACCCTTGCAAACTCGGCATCCAGGTCCAAACCTTCACCATTCCTGGCTCCCCTTCTCGCCATATTCTGATGCAAAAGATCCATTAAATTCGAAGTATAAAACAAGAATTTAAACCAACTTTCATTTCATTGAATTTCAAAGTTTATACATTCGAATTAAAAAACATTTTAACATCATAATAGAAGAAAATAGAAACCAAGACAATCTAATCTCTACGGGTCCTCTTCGCTGCTCGAAGTTCATCCCGCAGTTCATCCACCTCATCCTTCAGCACATCAGTTAGGTTCTTTTTCTTCTCAAGTTCCCAAATCCGATGGCTAAGAACAGAATAGTCAGCATTTCGCTTCTCCAGCTGAGCCTCCAAAACTCCAACTCTATACTTCAAGGTATCCACTTGCCTCTGCAGAGAAGCCACAGCGTTACCCAAAGCTGGTCCCTTTTCTTCATCGGAAGAAGAAGAATCATCAGGTGAGTTCGGCGGTGGGGTGATCTCTCGGGATTCAGGGTACTCCTCATCATCAGAATCAGCTTGCCCAGGGTGATACTCGTCCTCAGAATCAGCCTGTCCAGGATGGTACTCTTCCTCAATAATGTGCCAGTCGTCGCCTCCAGCAGGGTCGAAGTGATCAGCCATCTTAGAATAGAGAGGAAAAGCATAAATCATAGAGCAACACAAATGTAAGTTACTTACATTTAAATCTCTAAATCCAAACACACACTCTAATGTCCACATCTAGGGTGTCGTTCCTTATAATTTTGTACGAGTGTGAAAGCATAGAAAGCGTGGCTCTGATACCACTCTGTAACGCCCCGAATCCCATTTTTACTGAATTCGAGATGTTCTTCAGGATCTTTTCGCTTTCTTCACATACAATTTTACAAGGAATTTAAAATCTTTACTTTTATATCAGAGTTACAGCATGTTACATTTGAATTTACACAGCGGAAGCAAAATGTACAATATTTACATAAATGAACAACAATATAATGAACTCTTTGTGCATCCATTCCTTTTACATGTGATTATCCTGCATAAAACACTGTGGGTACGTCAGTTTATTCAACCGACGATAATTATACATGGCCATCCTCTCTATGCCAGAAACAGTATAATGAATCTCATTTCTTACAAATCACAAGCCAGTTCAACATAAGCATGCAAATTAGGGAACTTTTAATGATGTCGTGTCGTGATTGTGCACTTAAATCCTTAATGCAATTTACTTAGTTAATTATGACACTAATGCATACTTGTTCGAATTCTATGCATCCCATACTACATAGGTTCGAGTGCAAGCCTCTTAAACGATCTTCATTTTAGTAGGGTTCAATCCCCCGCCATGACTTATTCTACTACTGTAATTCCAATGAGTATCCTAGATGAATCTATGAGTACAAGCATGTATCCTGGCCCGTGGAGTAGAATTTCGCGCCATGTCTTGACTCGTCAAGCATGCATTCTGCGATAATTCAGCCTCCTCCCTGAACACACTCCTCTTGCAGTCACCAAAACATCCCATAAGCGTGACTAGAGTCCGATCATTACTGAGTTGTGCCCGCGCCATGTCTTGACTCATCAAGCATGCATTCTGCGGCTCACACACCCGCACCGTACCCTAGCTCTCATACTCATGTTTTTCTCTCACCTTCATCACCTCCACACTATGTATTTAAGTTACATTAGAATCATGAATAAAAATCAAGCTCTAGAGTTAGCCTCTCCATCAACCGGACTTATCATTTCATTTCACTTGACCAACCTGGTCTATTTCTCAATATCATTTCATTTTACTGCCGGGGAGACTTAGCTACTCTTTCGATCAATTTCAAATTCACAATATCCAATGGAGCATCATCAGCTCATCATTCATTTTAGAGTCTCACAGACTTTCCTCATCATGATTTCACATTTCATAATTCCATTTGATTCTCAATCCTCATCTATGATTCAATTTCACAATTTATGCAGTCATAAACAGAATCCATTGACTTTAATCATATAGTTCACAGTTACCAACAGCAAAAATAACATGAATTCAAATATGTCAAAGTCCTTTCTGTACAGTCGACTTGGAAGAACACCAGTCGACTCATACAGTCATAAACAGGGTTATCAAAAGGCTCGGGATAGTCGACTGTGTATACTACCAGTCGCCTGTCCCGCAACTTTCAAGTTCACAATATTAGTCACACGACAGTCGACTGTTCACACCTCAGTCGTCTGTCTCAGCAATTTCAACAGCATAATTCTATGTCCAGATCAGTCGACTTGCTACACGCAATCGGTCGACTGGACAGATCCATTTTCAGTAGATTATTTACAGTTCTTACGTGCATTTCATCATGATGTCAATTAACAGTATACATAAGTTCATGTTCCACAGACAAGGTTTCTTAGCATTCAGTAACACTACAACATGGATCTTCAAATTACTAACATGCTCTTTCCGCTAGGGGAATACTTTAAACATGCATTCACATATGCTCATAATTCCTTACAACAATAAAGATGTAAATCCCAAGTCATCAAACTGGGTCCACATGATGAAAATATCTCAATTTATGAAACTACCCAACAGTCACAGTCAGATTGAAGTACCAGTCGACTTAACACACTATCAGTCGACTGCTTCGACGATTCCAAATTATTAACTACCATTAGCTCTTTTTATTCATTTACCTTCCCTCCATCATATGTGTCATAGGGAAACCATGCAGATAGTATTCGTACCATCATGTTCATTTATACACACGTTTATCATTACAATCATGCAAAAATAATGTCTCGTACCAGTCGACTGGCTCACATGGCAGCCGACTGTACCGACAGCCCCGTTTTCAATATTAATAGCGTGTTCAAGCAATTTCTACCGCATTCAAATCACTTTTATAACATAATATCAATCATAGCCATTGTAGCATTATTCCTACATTAGAAGTCCTGAGAAACACCCACCTTATGTGAAGAAAATAACGAAATCCCGCAAAGTCCTTCAAAGTAGAGAACACCTTCTTGCTCCTTTGCTCCACGCCGAGCTCCTCAACAATGCTGCTTGCCTCCACAGAAGAGCTCCCACACAACTCACAAATACTCTCTATTACAGTAATAATCTTAGTGTAAAAGAGATAGGAGATGAGAAGGGGTATTTATACTAGAAAATAGATAGAATAGATGGCTAGGATTAATAGGGGAGTTGGAGAATCAAAGGCTGAGATCTAATCGGGAGTTAAGAAACTACCCACACCTCAAGATGTAACCGCCCATGATCCTAGCCCATCACTCCACAAATCCGGCCAAGAGGAATGTCTTGTGCACGTGTACATGAAGTGCACGTGTACACACACAAAACCTCATAAAATGCACATCTTACCCGGAAAATGAAGAGAGAAAAATGCTACATATACAAGTTGTGAAAAGGTTAAGTTTAGGGGTTTAAATACATTTGGGCCAAAATATGTATTTTTATATAAGAAAATAAACAAGTCACATTTGGGCTTTGAAAAGAATGTTTTATAGGAAATACTACACTCTATTTATCATGGAGAAAAGTAATAATCATAAGAAAAATAAATCCCCTTTCGTATATATTAGAAAATAAATCGGGGTACTACACAGGCCCCCTTCTGAGTACACGTTTCTGAACTATCCACTAATCGATCTTTCCCTTAATCCCCGGCTTAGTTACTTTTATTGTAGTTATTAAACAGACATGATTGTGATCTAAAGGGTGTCAAACTAACATCATATAATCAGGTTTAGGTTTAGGGCATCAGATCAGTAAGTATATATGCAAAATATTCACAAATACGAGCATAATGGTATATGTCTATAATCAGGTCAGCAAGACCAGTCTGTACATAAACAGTGATCCACAGATCTACAGGCATGCAAATAATGATCCGTCAATTGATCTAGAAACTAGACATCCATACGCTTCTAACGGGTATAATAAATCCACATGCTATTTCACAACATCACGACTCAAAACACAATTCAACACAGTTTTGCATGTACAGTCAGAAAACAGGGAAATAACTTAAACAACATGAAATCAGCATACAAAGTCATTAATTAAATCCACGAAAATTCTGGGGTAATCCCCTATATGTATAGTATCAAAATATAGATTTTCATATTTTTCCAGAAAGTATAGATATGTTTACAAAAATAGAAAATAGCACATCACACAATTTTGATGGATCTGGAATTCCTCAACACCGCTGTACAAAATCATGCATATCTTGCACACAGCGCATCAAAATCCACTTCCGCCAAAATGGGGTGAAAGTATACAAAATTACCTAACTTTCATATCTCACACGAAATATTCATGCAGTAATTAGAAATACGGTAAATACGGCAATCAACATATAATCACATGCAGTTTACAGCAAAAGCGATCTATAGAAAAGAATGTAAGGCATCACTCAAAACTCATCTTTAAATTACAAAAAAAATCAGAGAACTACCTAACATCATATTGAAACACAGAACAAAATCTTGTGGCATGAAATTATGTCTAACTTAGATCTTGAAAATAAATTGTCTACAAAAATTACCCCGAACTGGAACTGGAAACTACTAACATACAGTCACTAAAATGATCATAACTACTCCATACGAACTCCAAACAGGGTGAAATCGGTGGGGTTAGAAAATAGATTCGATTATCTACAAATTTCTCAGAAATAGCTATGTTGAGATTCGGACTTTAATCTAGGTAAAAACTGCAATCAATCCAGTTACATCCAAATTTCCAGATTTCTCAACCAAGTTTCAAAACATCGTAACTTTCTCACAAATCATCAAAACTCTTCCAAATTCGAAATACTGTCTACCCACTGCCTAAATGTCATATCTAAGGGTTTCTAACATGTCAAAATCCAATATTTCTCATATAGGTGTTCAATCAAACATCAGGCATACAATATGTCACATACGCGATAACAATCGCGGTCGGGTGAATCCTAAGGCATAAACCTATTAAATTCATGTTCTAATTCGTCCATGGCCTGTTTTGAAACCTTAGAGACGAAATCCACCAATAAAGACGTGATCTTGGTCCGTCTCTAGTCTCAAACTATCCTATGTGTGAACTTTCTACTTGTATCAACCTAATAAATTTAAGTACAAGTTACTTGCCTTGTTGATGATGAACACGGCACTACGAAGCCTAGCAATGAAAACCCATGTGCAAAAGTCCTTCCACGCGTGATTCCAAGCGAACCCACGAACCGAATCTTGCCTACGATCGTCTTCTTGAAGCACGAACTCAAACGGACGATACCCAATACTCCAAATCAGTGAAGAGGGAAGTGGGGGGGCTGTTCTTGAAGATGGTGATGCTGGTTTTGGTTGGTTTCGGCCACAAGGAAAGGAGGAGAGACGAGGTAATATGAAGCGGGGTTGTATATTGGAGGATGTAGGAGGTGATATGTGGTCGGCTAGGGCTTGGGGGCTGTGACGGGGTGTCGGCCTGGGGTAGGAGAGATGCAGGCCGGGAGGGAGAAGGTGGAGGCCGGATAGGAATAGGAGAGGGAGAGAGAAAGAAATTAGGGTTAGGGATTAATTAGATGAGGGGGTATTTATAGGGGATCAAATGTGGGTTAATGGGTAGTGGATACCAATAGGATTAAATGGGTATACAATTGGGTAATGGATATTGGGTATATTTCAAATGGGGATACAAAATGCAATGAATCCTATGGCTCCTAAAAATCTCCTTAAGGGTCAAAAATCTCAAATTGGTCAAAACTCTTCTAAAAATCCACCATAACCCAAAAATAATTAACAATTATGAATGAGACCAAGAAAATGCGAAAAAGAATTCAAAATGGTGAAAAACGGACGATTGGTGCACAAACAGCACTCGGAGGTCAAAAATGCAAGGAAAATAATATAAAATAAAAATAATCCAATAAGAAAATTAATACAATAATTAATAAATATAATTTATGAAATAATCTAATTTTAAATACAGAAAATATCGAAAAATACCTTTCTGGGAAAACAGGGGTTACACTGACCCTGGCCCAGCATTCCCAGTGATGTTAGCAGATAAAGCATTTAAGGTCAGATATATTCCAGCTATTTCGGTCTCCAAATCTAGCCCATTTTCACCGATATGCACTTCGCCGTCCCTGTTCCTTTGTGCCATTTCTTAGTCATAAAATTCATCATTAATCATCATAAATAACACAAATAACATCCCTTCAACAAAATTTATTCACTCCAAAATTAAACTTTTTACATTCAGAAAGAAAAACTTTGTTTCGATACATCCATTACATCCTTTAATAAAGACAATCTAAATTCTACAGTTTCTCTTGGCTTCTCTGAGCTCTTCCCGTAGTTCCTGGATTTCCTTCCTCATATCTTCAAAGCTCTGTTTCCGCTACTGCTTGTCCCAGCGAATGAGGTGATCCAACTTGGCAAAGTGTCGATCATTCACGTGCTGAACCTTCTCGAGTTCGCACAGTTGAAAACTCAGCTCCTAAATGCGCTCATTGTCTTCTGCCCGGTTTGCCTCCAAGTGGTTAACTCTCCACCTTTGAGTATCCATTTCTCTTCGAAGAGAAGCAACAATATCATCTTGGTCATCTAAAACGAGTTCTTCATCTGAGGATTCTTCTGAGAAATCAGGCGGAGGTGGAGTAATCTCCCTGGACTCGGGAAATTCCTCTTCTATCTCCACTGGGTCCTCTTCTTCCTCTTCTGGGTCTTCTTCTTCCTCCATTGGTCTTCCTTTTCATTCTCGAAGGGGACAAACCAATGTGCCTCATTCTGTGGATCATGTTGATTGGCCATCTTATAGGGAAAATGAGGAAAAATGTTATCTCATAGAGCAACATAAATATAAGTTTAAATCTCTATAAGTGAAACTCACACTCTAATGTCCACTCTAGGGTATCGTTCCTTATAAATTTGTACTACTTATGAAGCACGGCTCTGATACCATCTGTAACACCCCGAATCCAAATAAGGCTGAATTCGAGATTCCACAGGATCTTTACCCTTCACTTCGTACAATTTTACAAGGAAATTTAAACTTTTCATCATACATTAGAGTTCTTTACATTGTTTACACAGCGGAAGATAAAAGTGAAATCCAAAAATGAAAATAAAATACATCTTGCAAAACTTTAACAAGTAATTAATCAACAGCATCATAACGACTTTACTTCTTCATGAAAAATTCCAATTCCTGCATAATAAGTTGTGGGTATATCAGTTACTTACAACTGACGAAAATGTTATACTCGACCATCCTCACCATGCTGTACATATAACGATATCAATACTTTAACAAACCACAAATTTGAATGCAAAATAAAGTGTTAAATGTGACTACACTAAACATGTAAGTGTATGCGATGCCTTAATGCATAATACAGATATTTTATACTAAGATGACACTAATGCATACTTGTTCGGATTCTATGTATCCCATACTATATAGGTCCGAGGGCAAGCACCTATGTACTCTATATTATAAGGGTTCGATCCCTCGCCATGACAACTACCCAGTAATAAGAACAAGTTTTAGATATTCCACGAGTACGGATCCCAGTCTCGGAGTACACCGCCCGACTGTTATACAGACTCCTCGTCGTGCGAATACCCCGCAAGTGCCCCTCTAGCTCCGGTTATATACATTGGAGTACGACAAACTATCCGCCCGACTATGCATAGTCCCGGATTAAAAAATAAAAATTTGTCTCCATCGAAGCAACCTCATTCCCAGAGTACACCGCCCGACTGGGTCTATAGTCCCGAAGTACACCGCCCAACTATATAGAATGCCCCACTTAAGTTTGCCCAAGTTTTACTACATCTTCTCTTAAGTGCCTAGTTTCTTAAGTTCAAGATATTAATAATTTATCATACCTAGAGTTAGGTTTACCCTCTACCAAACTTAATCACAAATACGAGATAGCTCCATTGCCATATCTCAAAAATATCTCAAATCTTTTAATTCAATTGTGCCGGTACCCGAGGTCTCACTAACTCTAAATCACAACTTTTCATGTACAAGAATCCATGGGTACTCACACCCTTCAATAATCAAGTATTAAACTTAAATATTCTCATCTTCAACATATTCACAATTTAATCAATGTCTTACCTTGACATTATTCATGATCCATTTATTCATTCATAATCCTTAGATATAATAATTCTTTACATGAACATAAAATTCATCCACTCTAAGTCTCTTCAGCAACTTAAACATGTATAATATATCTCAACCACATCAACCTTTCATAAACAAAAATAAGAGTATAATCTCGAGAAATCCATTCACATAATAATATTTTACTCTTCTTCACAAAATGAAAGTCATATTTTCAAATAATAAATTTTGAAGTCAAATAATTTATTTTTCTATCTCAATTCCATAATTAATATCTGAACTATACATGAAAATTTCTAAAACTATTTTTAGTAAATTTTATATCATTTTGTATGAACATCACAATTTTTTTCCAATTTGTTAATGGCATTAAAATACTCCTTTTCATTTAAACAACCCAAAAAAAATAAAAATTGAAGCTATCAGGTTTCGAAGCAAGCTCCCCCCCCGCCCCACTCTGTGAACGCCCAAAGCCCAAACCGAAAGCCACTAAGCCCATGAGGGCTTTTTTTTATAAAGGTAGGCCGAAAATCATACATATAAATGTTTCACTGTTTATATAATTTAAAACCGAAACCAAAGAAAAAGAGGGTTTGCCAGGATTCGAACTCGCGACCCAATACTAACAGGCGCGCTACAGTAATAATCTTAAGGGGCTTATGCTAACCAATAAGTCCAAGTGTAATTACTGATGTGAAATTATAGTAATAGGCTTTTGTTCAACAGTACTGTTATTCAATTATTTTCATAAACTCAATTGTTCATTTGATCTAACCTTTCTAATTGATTGTAATTCTCTCATTCATACTGAGTTTTCTAAAAACAGTAAGTTACGAATTTTTATTTGATATCTTAGACCATGTATCAATTTCAAAAAAAAATTATTTTTCTTTCATTAATGATCATAAATTGCATTATTCCAATTTAATCAAAAGTAGCAATATGTTTCTTTTTAATCACTTTATAAGATTTCATTTGTACTAAAATACACTTCACTACAATTTGTTTCCACTATAAGAGTAGTCTCCACATACAAGTTATATATTTTGGCATGTACAATTTAACAAGCATACTAGTATGATTCATGGCATTAATTTTTTTGTTAAATATTTTTCTTTCTAATCATCATGATGGCAATTAGTTACTTAATTGTAACAAAATTTCTTTCATTCATGGCATACTACATTAGCATGGATTATGTCTACATATATCACATCAAATTCAATCTCTACTACTCATTTATAAATTTTAGCATGCATTCTGTACTTTTAGAAAGAAAGAGATCACCCACCTCTAACAACCAAGACTGGAGAGACAACTTCTAGCTCCTAGCGCCAACTCCTTATCCTTCTCCTCCTAGCAAGAGCTCTCCAATGCACAATGGTACTCTCTTTCTCTCTTTCTTCTCCTCTCTTTATTTTTGTTTAGTTTAGGTGTGAAATGAGAAGGAAACTAAGGTGTATTTATCGAACAAGGTGAGGGTTTAAAGTGCAAATTTCTCAACCTAATAAATTACTCAACTAAATTCTCTATCTGTTCATTATCCTAACTCCCATAACTCCCAACTTTTCACATCTCCACCTATTCAAAAACCCAACCCCCAACTCTTCAGGTGAAAATCGGCCCCCCACTCTCTTGGAAACACGTGCACGTGTTGTGCACTAGTGCACACACATACACAATATTTAATACAATTCCTATAGTTCCAAAATATGTATTAGAAGTTGTCATGTGTGAGTCCATGCACAACTTAAAATATGATTTAATTAATGGGCTTGTCCCATGGGCTTTCTTTTTAATTAATTAATTAGTTATTTTAGTGGGCTTGCCTTTTAATTAATCAAATGGGCTAGAATCTATCTTTAGATCCATGGGTTCAAGGAAATGTTAAATAAATTAAGAAGACTTATGCATGCTAAAATAGTAAATGAGAGTAAGAAAATTGAGATGGAAAAATTAGCACGTGCATCATACGTGCAAAAATTGAAAAATATATTTTAAAATAAAATAAAAATATGGGGTGTTATAGTAGTGTCATCGTCCCATGACGGAGGAGAATTGTCCATAGGTTGTCTACATGATGCGTTATGTCATGACGTGGGATTCCCCTCCAGGCTGTTTGGACATGGGCTCGTAACTCATAAAATATCTGAGAACTTACCGTAGTTACCGTAGTGGTTAATCTCATAACGAGGGATTCAACCCTACAAGCTGAAGTACGGTTAAGAGCTTGCCCTCGGATCTAGGTAGAATGGGATGCATAGGTTCGAACAAGTGTGCATTAGTATCATGAAATATAAATAATTGCGTTAAGGCTAGGTGCACTAGCACACACGACATCAATAGGATAGTCCCTCCTTAGCTTTGTTTGTGATCAAGTTTGTGTTTGGCAAGTAAGAAAAATTGATGTATTATATCCTAGCGTCAGTTGTATGCAACTGACGTGCCCACAGTTTCTATGCAGGATAAAATGAATGAAAGGATTAAAAAAAGAATACTGCTTAAAGAAATGTTTCAATTGTTATTTGTGGATTATATTGTAATTTATTTCTGCTACGTTGATGTAAACATTGTTGTATAAAATTTTTTAAAATTCCTTCTAAAATTGTACGAAGTGAAGTGTAAAGATCCTGTGGAACTTCGAATTCAGGCTTATTTGGAATTCGGGGTGTTACACTAGCTACTTATATAATCACATATTTTCAGAAGAAAAAAATAATAATCGGAAGTATACTAGGAATTTATGCATGACAGTTCTGTAAGTTCAGAACCCTTTATATCCTGTACAATGCATTGAACCTTGTCCACAGTGGTAAAACTAAGGTTAAGACAAATATTCTTCAAAGTGGTATGTAGAATTATGGTCAGTGCAAAAATCATAGGAACGACCTATATTGAAAATAACATCTCAAGTGTAAATCACTAATTGTGGTTTCATTACATAAGAAAATAAGTTAAGACAAGTCCAATATATTGAAAATAACATCTCAAGTGTAATTCGTTAATTGTGGTTTCTTCTAAACCTTGAAGCAAAGATAACTCCACTCATGCTTTAAGATGATCGGAGTTCTCCAAATCTTGGCATTCATTAACACTACTCACTGAACATAAATAAAGCTCACCTCTCTTTTCATTGCACACGGCCCAATGCACAACTTGCACTTATACTCCCTCTTCACAGCCCGTTAATCCAAAAACCACATTCAAAACATTCATAAAAAATAAAGTGCACAATTTCCGATAAAAAATAAAGAAACAAGCTAAACATTTTGCTTCCTCACCTCGCCAGGTATTTGCGCACTCGAACACCAAAACATAACCTTCCCTTCCTCATCACAAAACTTAAACAGCCTTAGCTCGCAGCCCCCTTCCAACGACCTCGTCAAATTCCACAAAATCCTATTCACCTTCACACTACGAACAAATGTGACAAAAATCAAAGCCAATCCCCAGAACCCAAAAAAAAGTCCTAAAATCTCATCTTTTTTGTCTCACCTTCGCAATCAGAGCACTCACAGCCAACCTAGTAGATATTTATTTGGCGAGATCCATTGGTGATGTCACCCACTGCTTACCCTCCTTCATCGACAGCTTCCCCTACGGTAGTAGCCCCACCATCTGCCTCATCGCCAACTTGAGGTACTCTGGTTCCTCGTCAATTATGCACGTGTCCAAAACAAACAGAAACACGGGAGGCGACAGAAGGGGGGAGGGGCATACTCGACGGTGGAGCACTAGGGGTACAGCTTGCTAGGGACATTAGAGTCCGAGATGGCCGATGTTGGCGGAGCTGGTGGAGGAAGGTGGAGCTAGGGTTTCGAATTTGTGGGATTTGGGGGTTGAGGAAGAGCCTGATGTTGGCGAAGCTGGTGTAAGAAGGTGGAGAAATTGTTTCAGATTTGGGGGATTTGGGGGTGGAGGAAGTGCCGATGATTGTGAGAAGGGTGGAGGAAGGTGGAGCTGGATTTGGAGGATTTGGTTTCAATCGGATCATAGGAGGAATGAGAGAGAGAGAAATGAGAAATGGGATAAAATTACACAAATGCCCTTTAATATATATATATATATGATATATAAATAAATATATATCAAAATTTGTTGATATCCGTATTTGAATCCACCTTTTTAAGAGATATCTGTATCCATATCTGCATCCAAAATTATTTGGATTTGAATATCCGAATCCATATCTGTATCCCTTCGGATACGGAATTTTCATATCTGTATCCGCAAAAATTTCGGATTCGGATACGGATCAGATCGGATATATCCTTATCCGAGAGAATACCTAGTTATATCTTAAGATTTGCATAAAATCATACCTAAGGAGAGATGGCCGAACTAATCGCACATATGGATTAAACAAAATTTGGGATAAGAGAAAAAATAAATTAAGCTTAACAAATTTAAATGGAGGAAAAATGTGTATTACAATCTCAAATTTTTGTTTCTATTTTAATAGCTTATATCACGAATGCCAAAATATTTCACTTGTGTTTGCTGGGATTAGAGACCAGGTCTCCACAGCCACAATGTGGAAGTCTAACCACTAAAATACAACCACTTCAGCATCACAATTTTTTTTACAGTTCTTATTCTTTTAGAACATCTGTAGTGCTATATATATATCCAAAAATGGATATTTTGAAAGGAAAAAAACCCACTGTAGTCTTCGTCTATATACCCATTTTTGAGTTTCGAATGAACAGGAGGCGGCTATAATTAGCAGCGGAAATGACTTTATCCATATTTTAGAAATCAGAAGATGATTTACTGTTTTATAGTCGGACGTTATATAATTTGTCGTCTGAGGCAAATTTTTTAATATCAGAATTTTTTTTAATTGAGTGGACGGCATATGATATGCCGTTTGGAAAAAAAAACAAAAAAAACCAAAAAATGGTAGAAGGCAAAAGATCTGTTGTGTCGTTTCAGGGGAAAAAAAGTAATAAAATTTATGTGTCGGACGGGGGATGATCTCCCGTCCTTCACATTTATTTTTTAAATTCATCAGACGGCAGATCTGATTGTCCTTCATTTTTTTTTCGCTTTCTACGGCAAATGTTCAGACGGTATATCATATTCCGTCTGTTCCAAAAAAAACCTATTTTATGAGTATTCACGACTGCAGCGCTACTTCATATTCGCTATTTCTATATTTTCCATATATCCATTTTTAACAAAACGACTACAGATGCTCTTAAAAAAATTGGATGACTAAGGTCTGATTATTGATTAATTCTCTATAATGCAACAAAAATATAAAAAACTTCATAAAAACACCAGTATGTTTCAGGCAAAGGTTAGATCTATGAAATCATCAATTCATCAAATCTATGAACGAATAGAAAGATTATTGCGCTTTAGTTTGGAGGTGCCTTATTGCATCAAATGCTTGAGTTTTGTGATTGTGTTTTCTATAACATCTTTAATAAATAATTGTTTAATGTTCATGTAACACCCTAGAATTTTAAATAACATTTTGAAATTAATAAATGAATTAAAATGATTTTTGGTGATTTAATATACATTTTTCTGAAATTTCTTCTTTTTTTTTGCACATGCAAAACACGTACAAATATTTTTGGAAAGTTCAAAGTCAGAAACTATTTTGAGGAAACCTAATATTTTTTTAGTAGGTATTATTCATGAATTTTCTAGATTTTTCTAATAATTATTTGGCATATTTGCAAATAATAGAAAAAGAGAAGTTTTTGTGCAAAATTACCACTTGGAGTAAAAACTCCAGATTTTCTGTTTTCTGGGTTGAGCATGATGGCTAGCTAACTCAGAGGTAAAGATTTTATTTTTTATGCTAATAGATTTGGTTTATTTTGCAAATTTGTTAAAGAAGAGTCTTTTGCAAAATTGCCACTTGGAGGCCAAAATTACAAAATTTATTTTCTGGGTTTGAAACCAGTGCCGGCCAGATCTAGGTGGTTATTTTAGATTTTAAATCTCAATTGAATTGGTTAATCTAATTTCCTAGTATAAAGATTTATATACGTAAAGATATCTTCGTAAGGAATATTTTGTAAAATCTTCTCAAAACCCTAGTAACTGAATTTCGGCTATTTAAAAGGGCAGTAGCAGCCGTCTCCCTCCTCTGCAAAACAAAATACTATTTTTACTATTGATTTTCTTGGAGTTTCGAAGCGAGGATCTTGGGTTTTGCGAAAGGAGGAGTTTTTCTTATTCTCTTATTATTCAGTTGATTCTTCAATAATGTGAGTGATATGTTTGCTTTCTTACTGTTCTATGTAAGTTGTATGTAGTAATTTGTCTAGTAGAAAGCAAGTTAGATGATTGTATGATGATATAATGAATATATTGATGGATGGATGATTAAAAGTGGACTTTCTATGAATATTATGATTAGAATCCTTATATAGATGATTAAGAATGTTAAAGAACCTAATAGAAATCAAGGTTTGTTGTTTCTTTATTATTCTTGCTGTTTGTTTATATACATATTGAGATTACATGATTGAGATGCATAAAAACTTAATAAGGATGAACACTTTACTATTAAGGGTTTGTATGATATGTTTTTGATATTTGATAAAAAGAACTTAACTAAACGAATGATGTGGATGCTTATAATCATGGACAAATTAATCTAACTAATTGTAGATGCGTATAATCAGTTGCAAAGGAGTTTTTAAGATCTAGAAATCAGGTCTGGAAGAAATTGAGTTGGGGATGGCTTCGGGTCTGGTGTATGCAGACCGAAATTGGTTTTTTTGTGTTTTATGAAGTTTTCGATTTGGATCTTGAGTTGTTTTGATACTGAGATGGAATTGAAACATCATACTACTAATATCTGATGGATTTTGATGAAGCTACTTATGCTTCAACACATATATATCCATATATACATTTAGGGTTTCTGATTTGAAGAAATCTTAATGAAAAATTGCTTTTTTATCAACTTCATGAGATTTTGAAATGTTTTATGAACTCCAGTATGTTAGACAAGTTGTATTTGATCATCTCAAGGTTTTAAATTTACAAATTTTTATTTTTAAAGATTATAATCGAAGTATTAGTTAAAGTGCATGAATTTCAAAGTTGTATGAGTATCAGCCGACAGTCAACCGTATTCTTTTTGAACTAAATTGACAGTCGACTGTCAATTGTGAGTGTTTGAATTTTTAGCATGCCAATCGACCATCGTTATTTTGAACTGTTTTGACAATCGACCGACAGCTGCTGTCTGTGCTGTTTTGTTGAGTTTTCGTCGTTTTTCTTGAACGATTATTTCCTCGAACTTATGGATTATTGATCTACTATTTTGGACAATATTTTTGCTACATATTACTATATTTTACAAAGAATTATACTTTGATTATAATAGAGTTTAAATTTGTATATTTATGACTTTAAGAAGCGAAATATATATAGATTTCAAGATATGATGTTTTATGATTTTTATAGGACTTCAAAATACGAAGCTCAGTTATTTAGTAGATTTAATATCTTATTTCATTTCTGAAAATTTGTGAGTATATTGTGTGAATTTGGATTTTGTTGATTAAAGAAGTTTTCGTTGATATAAACCATTTGATAAGGGGATTAAGAGTTTTAATTAATGTTTTTGTGTTGATATTCGATTTGTGAGTCTCTAGAGGTTGAGTGAGATTTCTGTAAACCAGTAGATGAGATTTTGTGGATATTGGCCAGTTGGGGCCTTGGGGTTTTTTGGTGGAATTGTCCGGCAGGGTACACCAACTCTAGAGAGGGAGAAGTTGTGTTTTAATTAATAATAATCAACCTAAGGACAGACACTAGTGGAGATGTGATAGAACTTGGGAAACGTAAGTATGGGCTCTGTTGTTAGTCCGACGGATGTATTCCAAGACTGTGCGTGTTGTGTCCCTAGAGGAAAGTTGGTATGTTCGTGTGTCGAGGGTCGGCAAGTCTATTCACGGAACATACGGTGCATTCCCGTGTCGAGGGCCGGCAGGCCTATTCACGAGATGTACTGTGTATCTGCACGTCGAGGGTCGACAGGCCTATTCGAGGGGTACACGGCAGGGAGGTGATTTTCCGGTATTAGAGCTATTCTTACATGATGCTTGTGCGGCGAGGGTTGTTAGGCCTATTTGCAGAGTATTCTAGATCTTGTTTCTATCACCGTAGTAGGATTAGTTGCATAACGAGGGATTAAACCCTATAAAGTGGAGAAAGACAATGGCTTGCACCGGACCTATGTTGTATGGAATGCATATAATCCGACAAGTATGCATTAGAGAGTCATCATACTGCATTTGTGTTTTCTTGACTTGTATTACGCATGATGTTTTCTGTTTTCCTACACTAGACACTTGACTTAGTTTCACTTGATGTTTTCATGCTTTATTTATCGTTATTTCATATTCCGTTTTGTTACTAATGTTGGTATGTGTTGATTATGACTTTATTCTTTATGTTTTATTTATATTGTATTCTTTTAATGTCACTCACACCGTATGGCTGACCCCTGTAGTTTTGGGAATTAGGGTTATCTCTACCCTCATGTTTTACAAGTAGGTACCTATAGCTTGGGATTTGGATGCTTGTGGTAGAATGATAATGTGGCTTATGCAAATTATAAATGAATGTATTGTAAAACAAGAGAAATTGTAATTCAAGGTGTTTAATTTTTTACTGTGCTTTGTAAAGAATTGATGTAATAAAGGTTGAAAATTTTTCTGTGGTTGGCTATGTTTACTATTACATTGTGGTAGATACTGGAAATTGGGCCACGTATTTCTGAGTTTATTATATTGGAGATTTGGGCCGCTATAGAGATTGGTATCAGACCATGCTTCAATAATGATGATAAACATGGTACAAGAATAAACCTAGGTGTGGACATTAGAGCATGAGTACATAGGTTTGAACATTAGAGTGTGAGTATCACATAGAATTAAAACAAGATGAAATGGTTTGGGTGTATGATTGAGAATTTTGCCATGTGGTATTGATGTGAATATGAATTATGTTGTGATGCTGTAACTTTTCCCTCATTTTACAGTATTCAGTATAATGGCAAGACCCAGGACTAGGAATGGTAGAAATGGTGATGGGGCTGAGGGTTCCCATGGGGCTGGACTTGATCTTGAGACAAAAATTGCCAGGGCGTAACAGACCTTGAACACGTTCATGGCAGCCAACATGGCTCAGAATTAGAATCAAAGGGCTGAACCAATACTTGTTAACGTTGATCCAATTAAGCAGGTTAAGTCCTTCAAACGGAGGAAGCCGCTTGTTTTTGAGGGGCAGTCTGATCCAAATGAGGCTGATGCATGGATTAGACAGATGGAGATGGTCTTCGATGTTTTAGAAACCCCAGCAGGCAATAAGGTAAAATTGGCTACAATGTAGTTAGAGAATGATGCTAGCATCTGGTGGCAACAGTGAAGAGAACTTTTGGGGATCAATAGGTAACTTGGGAGGCTTTTCTGGAGGAGTTCAGGGATCGTTTCTTTCCTCTGGATATTCAGGAGAAGAAGGCAACAGAATTCCTAAATTTGTAGCAAGGCAGCATGGAAGTGCGCGAATATGAGACTAAGTTCGCCCAGCTATCAAGGTATGCACCAGAGCTAATTGTTGATGAGGCGAAGAAGGTCAAGAAATTCGAGCAGGCCATGCGGCCGAATTTGAGGTCGTGGATGATACCGTTGGGAATTAGAAGGTTTTATAAGCTGGTCAGGAGAGTAGCAATGACAGAAGATATGGATCAGTTCCATAAGAAGTAGGAGACCTGGAATAGGAACAAGAGGCCAGCAGCTAGTCAGAGCGGGAAGAAGTTCCAAGTGAAGCAGGGCAAGTTCAGTAGGACAGAGCAGAAGGCACCCACAATTCAAGGCATGACCTGTTTCAACTGTGGAGAGGTAGGCCACTATTAGTCAGCATGAACCAAGCCACTTAAGTTATGGGCTTGTTATCAGTGTCTTCGTGAAGGGCATATCAGACCAAACTGTCCGCAGTTGAAGAAGGAAGGTGCAGGCGGAGGCAAATTTAATAAGCAGGGGCGAGTGTTTGCATTACCTGAGGAGGATGCGGGTAACTCAGAGGATGTGATCCAGGGTATGCAAGAATTTTAAATTCATTTATTTGATGTATTAAGTAAAACTTTGTTTATGAATAAATTGGAGATTTGACCATCATTCTTCATGTAACAGGATTTGTCTTGATTAATGGAATAAAATCAAAAGTTTTATTTGATACTGGTTCTTCGCATACAATTGTGTCGCCCAATTTTGCTAAATTTTTAGGTATGGAAGCTATGGTATTTCCAGGCAGAGTTTTGTCGGTGGCAACACCATCAGGGGAAGAATTGATTGCTGATTGGTAGTACGAGGGTTGTGATATCGAGATCGGTGGGAGATTATTTGGCATTGATCTCATTGAACTGTAAGTCATGGGTGTGAATGTGATCGTGGACATGATTGGATGACAATATATGATGCCAATTGAATGCAAGAAGAAAAAGGTGTTAGTGAAGGCACCAGGAGGTCCTGCAGTGACTTTTCAGGGGAAGTAAAAGGACCCAAAAGTGACTGCATTGGTTTTTAAGTTGATCATTCTAGATGAAGTCAGAAGCATTCTAGTTGACAGAGATTTTCCTACGATATTCTTGAAAGATTTAACTTGATTGCCACCACAGCGAGATGTTGAGTTCTGTATTATTGTTCAGCCGGAAAGTGCTTCGATTTCTAAGGCTCCGTACAGGATGGTACCTGTGGAGCAGGATGAAGTTAAGAAGCATATTGAGAAATTGCTGAGTAAGGGATTCATCAGGCCAAGTTCTTCACCGTGGGGAGCACCAATGTTGTTAGTGAAGAAGAATGATGGGTCAATTAGGATGTGCATTGACTATCGAGAATTGAACATGGTGACTATTCAGAACAAGTATTCGCTTCCACGGATTGATGATCGGTTTAATAGGCTTCGGGAAGCAGCTATGTTTTTGAAGATTGATCTGCGGTCAGGGTATCATCAGGTTTGTAACCCCTGTTTTCCAAAAATGTATTTTTGTGTATTTTCTGTATTTTAAAAGTTTTCGCAAATTAATTTTTTCGGTTTTCAAAATCTTTTGTCAAAATGTATTGTTGAATCTTCCATTTAAAATCTATTTTCGATCAATAATTGTATTTGTAATTATTCTGTATGATTTTATATTTTTTAATACAAATCTTACTATTATTGTTATTACTGTTAATTTATTTTTAGTATCATTATTAAATTCTACTGTTAGTATTATTATTTTTTTTGCTGTTACATTTTGATCGTATATTAAAAATCCTATTGTATTTACTAGTATTTGAGTATTAACTCAGTGTATACTATTTAATTTATTGTACTATAGTATTTCTAATTGTATATTTTCTATTGAATAAATTATTTACTTTTAATATTAATCTAATTATATTTTTGAATTGAAACCCTAATGGATTTTAATAACCTATTTACCCATTTTCCTATACCCTACCCATTTAACCTTAACTACCCAATTCCTAAAAACCACTAACTGCATCATTCTTTACCATTACCTACTATTAATCCTATTTCCTATTACTACCAATACCCAAACCGAATAGTAACCCACCCAATTAATCAATCCCCTAACCAAATACACCTACCTTCCTAGTTAAAACCATCTAATCCTACCGTGAGCTACTACCTGTTAGCCTACCCGGATTGCACCCAAAAACCACCCCGACCCACTTCTTTTTTTTTTCCCTCATGTAGCCGCCTTAAAATCCCCTCCCTTTATTCAAACCCTAATACTTATATCATATATATATTTACAAATCCATGTTGCACATTTTTTTCCCCTAACCTTTGCTCCTAATCCGTGCTTCTTCTCTCCCGCTTTCTCTCCATCCCCCGTCTCGCGCTCTCTTGCTCTCGGGATTTCTTGTGCGTGCTCGAGTGTGCATGTAAATCGTTTGTGAGTTCGTAGATTTTCGTTCGTGGGTTTTGCTCCTACTTTTGAGTTCATCGTTCTTTATCCCGATTTAAAGCAAGTAACTTGTACTCCAACTCATTTGTTTGATACAAGTCAAAAAGTTCACCTATAGTGTAGTTAGGTCTAGAGACGACTCTTGTTTGTGATTTCCTTGATGGGTTTTGTCTCTATTGTGAAAATATGACCATAGAATGACTCACGACACAATCTTGACATGATTTAACGTAGGATTCACCTGATTCTTGATTTTGAACATGTATGTGAGACTTGTCTGCAAACTTGTGTTTTGGTTAAGACCCATGAGATATATTTGGCGTGGATATGTTAATAACCTTAAATCATGATGTTTAGATGCTTGGTAGGCTTTATTTCAAGTTTGGAAGTGTTTGGACCAATATTCTTGAATCTATAGTGTTTTTGTTCTTAAGGTGTGAAATCTGTATTTTCATGCTGTTCTGTTTTGTTTGCTGTTTTCGTCTATGCTATAGTCAGTATCGTAATTTCGGTATAAAACATGAGTTTTAAATAATTTCGTCTATTTTCAAACCCCTCTAACCTTGCTTGATTTTGATTTCGTAGGACTGAGTTATAGCTGTTTTGGTAAAAAGGTGTCGATCTTTTCCAGATTCTGTTTTTCGGTAATTTTGATAACAAACTATTTTCAAGAACCATGTTATACATATTATTTTGATTTGAAACTTTGGTTAGTGTTTCTTTATTAAGTTAGGGATTACCCAGAATTTTGGTTAATTTTATTGATAAGTTTTATGTCATGTTTCATGCTCGTTTCTAAAATCTATACTTGCTGTATTTTGCTCGCTGTTCTGTAAAGAATCCTATTTTCACTATGATTCCTTTTACTGTATGAAAAATATTTGTAAAATGTGAAAGTTAGTATAATTTATCTATTTTCATATTCCTTTGGCGGATTTGGATTTCATTTCACTGGTTGCGAGATATCTTAGTTTTCGTACAGCAGTGTTGGAGTTTCCAGATTTGCTAAACTATAATTTCTTGATGCTTTCGTATTTTTGATGACTGATCTATTCTTACTGAAATATTATGAAACTTTATATTTTGATTCTACACATATAGGGGAATACTCCAGATTTTTTCTGAATTTAATTGAGAGGTTTTGATGCTGTTTTTCTGACTGAGAATTTGTTTTCCTGGTTTTTGACTGAACATGTTTTCTGTTTTCAAATCTGTTTTGAGTTATGATGTTGTAAATTACTGTATGACTTATTTATACTCGCTAGATTTGTGTGGAAGTCTAATTTCCAGATCCTTTGACGGATCCAAATTTAGATGATTTTAGTAGCGGGAACTATTTTAGTACTGTACTGTCATACTATCCTGAATATGAACATACACTGTTTTGATCGTTTATATGACTGTATCTCATCTATACATGTTTATTTGTTTCCCTAAACTTAGTACTGATTATACCATGTTAGTTTGACACTATTTCGTACACATTCATGCATGTTTGATGACATTAACAATAAATAACTAAGCCGGGGTTTAAGAAAAAGATCGAATAGTAGATAATTCAGAAACGTGTACTCGGAAGGGGGCCCGTGTTTTCCATTTTGATTCATATTGATACATAGACCTGTTGGTTCATGTACCTGTTACCTGTTGATCCATAGACCTGTTGGTTCATGTACCTATTACCTATTGATGTATGGACCGGTTGGTTCATGTACCTATTACTTGTTGATGCACGGACCTGTTGGTCATGTACCTGTTGATTCATGAACCCTGTTGATGCATGAATCGGATGATTCGTGTACCTGTTTTGATTCATGAACCTTTTCCTGTTACCTATTATCCTGTACCTGAGTACACTGCCCTCTATGGTCCACTATGAAATCTAAAGCAAAACTGTATTGACTGTAATAACCATGTGATAAAAGGATGGTACATGAAGTGTTACCTAGATAGTAATAATACAAGATATTTAATACATGATATTTGAACATGATATTTGAACATGATACATGCTTGCTTGATACTTGACTATATGATACATGAGACTTGATACTTGACACTTGATGCATGCTTACATGATACTTGATTACTTGATACTTGATTCATACCATTTACACTTATTCACTTTGTCATGCTAGTTGTTTATTTTGACGTTATACTTATACCATGTTACAAGTTAGTTTCTCCATGTGCTTGTATCCAATATTATAAGTAGCCCGTAACTTGCAATTAATGGGTACTTGTGTTTTCTCTTTTTCTCTTTCCTACATTCGTTGAATTGCAGATTTTGGAAGACACGTTCCAGATGGTATCGGAGACATGAAGTATTAGTGCTGCATTTTATTATATTATTTCTTGTATCTTGCTTGAACAATAATTGTATTCATGTATTTGGATTTATTTTTGTATTTGGGCAATGTGACCCAGGATATTTATGTATTTCAGATCATGACTATTTGAGATTAATATATTTTATTTCAAGTATTTTTGTTGGTATTTGGTTCATATGTGCATGTGGTTGACTTTTCTGGCTTTCGACTCTGATTATATTGTGATATGTTGTAAAGATTCTTGAACAGCTTATGGATGATGAAAATCATTCGCTGTGCCAATGTTACGTGCTCGTATTCCGTATTTTTGGGAAGCGAGGCGTGACAAGGTTCGATTTAAGGAGGAAGATGTGAGCATGACAGCTTCAAGAACTCGTCATGCACTCTATGAGTTTTTGGTGATGCCATTCGGAGCAACGAATGCGCCGAAAGTGTTCATGGACATGATGAATCGAATTTTGCGGCCGTTTATTGATTCCTTCGTGGTGGTATTTATTGATGATATCTTGGAATATTCGAAGTCGGAGGGAGAGCACTCTAAGCACTTGGCAGAGGTGTTGAAGAAGTTACAGGAGCATAATTTGTATGCGAAGCTGTCGAAGTGTAAGTTTTGGAAGTTTGTGGTAGCTTTTCTTGGTCATATCCTTTCTAAGGAGGGACTAGCCACCGATCTTTAGAAGGTTGAAGCAGTGAAGATTTGGCCCAGGCCAACTATAGTGAAGGAAATCAAGAGTTTCTTGAGTTTGACTGGGTACTACAAAAGATTCATTCCGGGCTATGCACAGATCGCAGTTCCTTTGACAGGATTGACTCGGAAGAATGTGATATTTACTTGGACTGATAAGTGTGAGGCGAGTTTCTTAAAGCAAAATGAGAGGTTGACGACTGCACCAATCTTAGATCTGCCACAAGCCGGAAAGGACTACGATATCTTCAGTGATGCGTCTCTCATGGGTTTGGGGTGCATCTTGATGTAGAAGGGAATGTTATTGCATATGGTTCAAGGCAGTTGCGTTCGCATGAGAAGAACTATTCGATGCATGATCTAGAATTGACAGCTATTATCTTTGCCTTGAAGCACTGGAGGCATTATTTACATGGAGAGAAGGTCAACATGTATACCGACCATAAGAACCTGAAGTATATTTACCACCAGAGGGATTTAAATCTTCGGCAGAGTAGGTGGTTGGAAGTGTTGAAAGACATTCATCCTGAGATCAAGTATCATCTAGGCAAGGCGAATATGGTGGCCGATAGGCTTAGTTGGAAGAGCAGTTTGTCGAGTTAGATGACTACTCAGAGAGAGTTGGTAGCAGAGTTTGATCAGGCAGGTATCAAGGTGGTACTGTAGGGTTTGGGAGCATCTTTGGCTCAGTTGAGGTTGTAGCCTTCTTTGAGAGGGCAGATTATGGAGGGTCAGAAATTAGATGCAAAGATTCAGAGGATGTTGCAGTAGGTTTTCGAAGGCAAGTTATCAGAGTTCTGTGTCCAAGGTGGAGTTCTATGGATGGGTGAGAGGTTGTGTGTTTCGGAGAATGCAGATTTGAGGGAGAGTATCTTGCAAAAGGCGCACAGTACCTTGTTGCCAGTACGTCCTGGAGGCACAAAGATGTACAAGGACTTCAAATAGCACTTTTGGTGGTCGGATATGAAGAGAGATGAAGCAGACTTTGTGGCAAAGTTTCTGACTTGCCAGCAGATCAAAGTAGAAAATCAGAGGCCTGGAGGTTTGTAGATTTCATCACAGTGTTGCCGAGGAGTCCGAAGGGCTATGACTCAATTTGGGTTATTATTGACCATTTGACCAAATCAGTTCACTTTCTATCTATGAGGATTACTTGGTCGTTGGAGAAACTGGCAGAGCTGTACATTAATGAGATTGTGAGACTTCATGGAGTTCCTGTGTCGATTGTTTTCGATAGGGATGCGAGGTTCACATCAAGGTTTTGGAAGGGTTTGCAAGCAGCTTTGGGTACCAGAACCGATTTCAGTACCGCATTTCATCCGCAGATCGATGGTTAGACTGAAAGGGTGAATCGGTTATTGGAGGATATGCTGAGGGCATGTGTTATGGATTTTGGGGGCAGTTGAGAGAGGTACTTGGCATTAGTTGAGTTTTCTTATAACAGCAGCTACCATGCGAGTATCGGGATGGCTCCGTATGAAGCTCTGTACGGGAGGAAGGACAGAATACCTGTTTGTTGGTATGAAATTGGTGAGAGACAGATGTTTGGGCTTGAGATTGTGCAGAAGACATCGGAGAAGATCGAGCTAATTCGTAAGAGGTTGGTCGAGGCTCAGAGTCGGTAGAAGAGTTATGTAGACACTCGACGAAGGGACTTGGAGTATGAGGTTGGGGATGCAGTTTTTCTCAAGGTGTCTCCGACTAAAGGAGTGATCTGGTTTGGGAAGGGAGGCAAGTTGGCGCCAAGGTACATTGGGCCATACAGAATTTTGGGATGGATTGGTAAAACAGCATATAAGTTGGAGCTACAGGAGGAATTGGCACAGGTGCATGATGTGCTCCATGTGTCAATGTTGAGGAAGTATGTGCCAGATCAGAGTCATTAGTTGGTAAAAGTGCGTGAAGGTCTATAGCTAAACTTGAGTTACAAAGAGCAGCCTGTAGAGATTGTTGATCGTAAGGAGCAGGTGTTGAGGAATAAGGTGATACCTATGGTCAAGGTATTGTGGAGGAACCAGCAGTTTGAGGAAGGTACTTGGGAGCCAGAGGATCGCATGCAGAAGGATTTTCCTGAGCTCTTTGTATGATTCCATTCTTTTGGTTAAATTGTATTCTCTTGTATGATTGTATTCTTTAAACTATATTTCTATTTATGTGATTGCATCCTTTTTGCTTATGTTGTTTAGTCCCTATTGGTTGTAGTTCTGAGGACAGAACTATTCTAAGGAGACACCCTAGAATTTTAAATAATGTTTTTGAGATTAGTAAATGAATTAAAATGATTTTTGGTGATTTAATAAACATTTTTCCGAAATTTATCTTTTTTTTTGTACGTGCAAAAAAACATGAGCAAATTTTTTTGGAAAGTTGAAAGTCAGAAATTATTTTGGGAAAACCTAATATTTATTAGTAGGTATTATTTATGAATTTTTCTGATATTTATTGGCATATTTGCAAATATTCCAAAAAGAGAGGCTTTTGTGCAAAATTACCACTTGGAGTAAAAACTCCAAATTTTTGGTTTTCTGGGCTGAGCATGATGGCTATCCAAATCAGAGGTAAATATTTTAATTGTTAATCAGATTTGGTTAATTTCGCAAATTTGTTAAAGAAGGGTCTTTTTTGCAAAATTGCCACTTGGAGGCCAAAATTACAAAATTTATTTTCTGGGTTTGAAACCGGTGCCGACCAGATCTGGGTGGTTATTTTAGATTTTAAATCTCAATTGAATTGGTTAATCTAATTTCCTAGTATAAAGATTTATATATGTAAAGATATCTTCAAGAGGAATATTTTGTAAAATCTTCTCAAAACCCTAGAAACTAAATTTCGGCTATTAAAAAGGGCAATAGCAGCCGTCCTCCTCCTCTGCAAAACAAAAGACTATTTTTACTATTGGATTTCTTGAAGTTTTGAAGCGAGGATCTTGGTTTTTTGCCAAAAGAGGAGCTTTTTCTTATTCTCTTATTATTCGGTTGATTCTTCAATAAGGTGAGCGACATATATTTGCTTTCTTACTGTTCTATGCATATTGTATGTGATAATTTGTCTACAAGAATGCATGTTAGATGATTGTATGATGATATAATGAATATATTGATGGATGGATGATTAAAAGTGGACTTTCTATGAATGTTATGATTAGAATCCCTATATAGATGATTTAGAATGTTCAAGAACCTAATAGAAATCATGGGTTGTTGTTTCTTTATTATTCATGTTGTTTGTTTGTATACATATTGAGATTGCATGATTGAGATGCATAAAAAACTTAATATGGATGAACATTTTACTATTAAGGGTTTGTATGATTTGTTTTTGATATTTGATAAAAAAGAACTTGATTAAATGAATGATGTGGATGCTTATAATCATGGACAAATTAATCTAACTAATTGTAGATGTGTATAATCAGTTACAAAGGAGTTTTTGAGATCTAAAAATCAGGTTTTGAAGAAATTGAGTTAGGGATGGCTTCAGGTCTGGTGTATGCAGACCGAAATTTGTTTTTTTTTTTTTGTGTTTTATGAAGTTTTCGATTTGGATCTTGAGTTGTTTTGATACTGAGATTGAATTGAAACATCATACTACTCATATTTGATGGATTTTGATGAAGCTACTAATGCTTGAACACATATATATACATATATATACATAGGGTTTCTGATTTGAAGAAATCTTAATGAAAAATTACCCTTTTAAGAACTTGATGAGATTTTGATATGTTTTATGAACTCCAGTATGTTAGACAAGTTGTATTTCATCATCTCAGGGTTTTAAATTTACAAATTTGTGTTTTTAATGATTATAATCGGAGTATCAGTTAAAGTGCACGAATTTTAAAGTTGTCTAAGCATCAGCCGATAGTCGACCATCCACTTTTTGAACTAAAATGACAGTCGAGTGTCAATTGTGAGATTTTGGATTTTTAGCATGTCGGTCGACCATCGTTATTTTGAACTGTTTTGACAGTCGACCGACAGCTGTTGTCTGTGCTGTTTGTTAAGTTTTTGTCGTTTTTCTTGAACGATTATTTCCTCGAACTTATGGATTATTGATCTACTGTTTTGGACGATGTTTTTGCTAATGCTTATATCCTATGTTAATATCATAATCATGTTAATAATTCTTCCCATCTTAATGAGATTGAGAATAGACATGACATGCTGATTTGAATACTTGCAGTGGTATCAGAGGATATTTATTTATGCTTCCCATTTGTTATCTGTTTATCTGTTTACATGATTACCTGACTGCATTCTTTCCTATGTGAAGGTGTATTCGGAAGGGGGCTCATGGGTCCCACATGTTTGCATGAATACATGATTACAAGATTCATGAGTTTGTTTATCTATTTCAATTCATCTGTTTATCATTTTATAGTAGACGACCCTATTGAATCCACCGCTAAATCTAAACGTAACGTGTTTTTATGCAGCAACCATGTTGTTGGATTCTGTAGGCAAGGCAAGAAACACTAGAGGGGGGATGAATAGTGTTTTATAAAAATAATTGCGGAATTGAACTTTTTCTTCTGTTCAGTCGACTTGAAAAGAGAAACCAGTCGACTGGGGCGACAGTTAAGAAGAGTATTTTAAGACGAGTCTGATCAGTCGACTTATATAAGAACCAGTCGACTTACCAGACAAGTTTTCAAAGAGAAAGTAGTACAAGTCTGACCAGTCGACCTAAAAATGGACACAGTCGACTGTCCAGACAAGTTTCACAAAGAACTTTAAAAAACAAGTAAATGAAATGCAAGTTCAGAGAAATACAACCACAGAGTACACACGATGTATCCTGCTTCGGTCCTCCCGACCTACATCCAGTCCCCAAGCAATCCACTTGAGATTTTCCACTATTCTTGAAGAAAATACAAGAATACCCTACGGCATTAGACAACAACCTTGTCCAACCCGTAGTCCTTTCTCACCACTAGAGAAAGCAACCCACTCTTCCACCAAGAGTGAAAACCTAACTCTACACCCCAGAGCCCTACTCTCCAACCGAGAGGAACCACTCTCACAACCCGAGAGTGAAGAACAACAACAAAAATATTTACAATCAACCTATAGCCTTGTTGTGAATGTGATTTTGTGCATGGCTATTAGGTTAACTTCCGAAATCAGTCTAAAACGGAATCACTGTTATACTAGACTGATTTCAGAGAACCAAAAACTTAGAGGATTTGAAAGCTTGTGAACTCTTGTTCTCTTTTTGAAAATAAGTACTTGATAGCTTGTAAAAGAGAGTATTGTCTTGTTGTAACCTTTTCCAAGTGATTTCCACACTTTATTTATAGAGTTAGAATCACTGGACATTAAGAAGCAGTTGTACCAACTGTCAACCAAAGAAAATAAAACTTTTGAATTCGAAAAATCAAGTTTTGAAATCAGTAAACTGTTGAAACGACTTGAACAGTTGACTGGGTTGCCATTATGAGTCGACTGGTCAGAGTTTGAATAAGTTTAGACAGTTTCGTACTAGGACAGTCGACTGGTGCCTAATGGCGGTCGACTGGTACTTAACAGCTGAGCTTTTTCAATCTTGTTTCGATTTTTTTTAAGTTTAAAAAACACTCAATTATTTTAAAGAAATGTGTGAGTGTGTGTGACAAGGCTATTACAGAATTTCTAAGACTCAAAGAAATAAAAAATTTACAATTGTTACAAGACACTTAATATAACATATTGAAGCATAGGTCTTGTCTTGAGTCTTGAGTCTTGAGATGGAGCTTTAGGCTTCGCCTTTTTCTTTGAAGCTGGAAACCTTGTAGCTTTCTTGATTAATTAGCTATAAGAGCTTTGTTTGTAGCTTTACTTGATCAACTTGCTTTAAGAACCTTGTAAAGCTTGTTAGAACATTTTGCATTTTTGTATATCATGTAATATCTAAGAAATAGCACAACAACTTTGCATTGTGTTGTAATCATCAAAATCAAGAATCAACATTCGCCCCCTTTTTGATGATGACAACACAATAGCTTACAATAATGGGAATAAATATTACAAGTGCTCACATGCTCCCCCTATCAAATGTACAACATGCATAGGTGTGAAAACATGCACAAAAACATACACAAAGATATGTATCACCAAAACATAACACAAAGCAACATAAAAATTATAGCTTAGATTTTCTCCCCCTTTGTCATCAACAAAAAAAATGGAGAAAAAATAAACCACAAAAATAATACATAGCAAAATGACATTTATATAAAAAAAGTGAATAGTCTTAGTTCAGACGATTACAAAATAGATAGAAAATGTAACAATAAGTAGGAAATACATAAAAAAATATGAAAATAGTAGCTCATGAATCTTCATCATCTACATCTTGGCCATCAGGAGAGGGAGGAGGAAACTGAGTGATGAAAGTGTAGCAGTAAAGTGAAAGAAAAAAAAAATCACCTCAAATGATGTGCCAAAATTCGATTTTGAAGAAAAGTTGATTCGCGACAGTCGACTGGTATTAAGGGGTAGTCGACTTAGTCGAGAGTCAAAAATAGAAAATTGAACATAACATTAATATAACTTGTTAGTTGACTGGGTACTATGCTCAGTCGACTGTCCAGAGCATAAAACTCAGACAAAAATAAAAAAAAGATACTTGGCAGTTGACCGAACAATACTTGTAAGTCGACTTACCAGAAAAAATTCAAGAAACATCTTGAAAACTACAAATCCCTAGTTCTCTTCTTAAGGTGATAAAGGTGTCTTCCTTAAGATGTTTGGTAAAAATGTCAGCTACCTGTTTATCAGTAGAAATAAAGTCTAAAGAAATGTCTCCCTTTAAAACATGATCACGTAAAAAATGATGTCGAATATCAATATATTTCGTACGTGAATGTTGAACTGGATTTTTAGATAAGTTAATGGCACTGGTATTATCACATATTATTGAAGGTTTTTCAAATGAAATACCATAGTCTAATAGGGTTTGTTTTATCCACAAAATTTGGGCACAAGCCAAACTTGCAGCGATATATTCAGCTTCTGAAGTAGATAGGGATATCGAATTTTGCTTCTTACTGTACCAAGAGACTAATGAATGTCCCAAATAGTGACATGTCCCACTAGTGCTCTTGCGGTCAGTTTTATTACCGGCAAAATCCGAATCACTATATGACAAAAGTTAAAAGTTATCGGTGCGTGAATAAAATAGACCATAATCAAACGTGCCTTTAATGTATCTTAAAATGTGTTTCACAGCTTTTAAGTGAGACTCTTTAGGACTTTACTTATATCTAGCACACAAACATACACTAAATATAATGTCTAGTCTACTAGCAGTTATATATAAGAGTGAGTCAATCATACCTCGATAGAATTTCTGATCGATACTTTTCCCTAATTCATCTTTGTCAAGGGTAGTGGTAGTAGCTATAGGTGTGGTCTTACTACTTGTGCTATCCATGTTAAACCGTTTGAGTAATTCGTTAGCATATTTTCTTTGATTAATAAATATCCCATTATGTGACTGCTTAATTTGTAGTCCAAGAAAATAATTGAGTTCACCCATGTGACTCGTCTCAAACTCGTTTATCATGGTTTTAGCAAACTCTTGACATAGATTACTATCAGTAGAACCGAAAATTATGTCATCAACATATATTTGTATGATTAAAATATCATTCTTAATTTTTCTAATAAACAAAGTAGTATCTACTTTACCTATGTCAAAACCTGTTTCTAAAAGAAAAGTCTTCAATCGATCATACCAAGCACGAGGTGCTTGTTTAAGACCGTATAAAGACTTTTTCAATTTAAAAACGTGGTTTGGAATTTTTCATATTCAAAACCTGGTGGTTGTTTAACATAAACATCTTCCTTTATAAACCCATTAAGGAATGCACTTTTAACATCCATTTGAAAGAGTGTAAAATTCATAAAACAAGCAAAAGATAATAAGATACGAATTGATTCTAATCTAGAAACAGGAGTATACGTTTCATCAAAATCTACGCCTTCTTCTTGATTATACCCTTAAGCAACTAGTCTAGCTTTGTTCCTAACAACTTATCCTGATTCATCTAACTTATTCTTGAATACCCATTTAGTACCAATTATAGTATGATCACGAGGTCGTGGAACTAAATCTCATACATCATTCCTTATGAATTGGTTTAACTCATCTTGCATGGCATTCATCCAAAATTCATTCTCACATGCTTCTTGTATATTCTTTGGTTCAAAATCCGACAAGAAAGCTATGTGAGATAACATGTTAACATGTGATCTCGTCTGAATACCATGTGAAATGTCACCAATTATTAAGTCATGAGGATGATCTCTAGCTTCAACAAAAGATTTTGGTAAAGTTGGAGACATCACAACAGGATCAGTCGACATGACAAGTCCATCAGTCGACTGATTTACAGCAGTCGACTTGACTTCCTTATCGGTCGACTTATCCGCAAGACTAGTTTGTTCTAAAGATGTAATTACTTTATTTAAGGGTGATGAATTAGTTTCATTATCTTCAATTAAAGTCGATGAAGACAGAGATTCATCAAATGCAACATGCATGGATTCTTCAATAGTCATTGTTGACTTGTTAAAGATTCTATATGCTTTACTCCTATTTGAGTATCCTACAAAGATACTCTCATTAGATCTAGGATCAAACTTATCTAAATTATCCTTAGTGTTTAGAATAAAACACTTACATCCAAATATTTTAAAGTAAGAGACCTTAGAAATTCTATCAAAAAATAGTTCATAACATGTTTTCTTTAGCTTAGGCCTAATCAAGATTCTATTTAAAACATAACAAGCTGTAGCAATGGGTTCAGCCCAAAAATACTTAGGTAAATTGCTTTCAACAAGTATGGTACGTGCACATTCTTGCAAAGTCCTATTCTTCCTTTCAACTACTCCAATTTGTGGTGAAGCTCTAGGAAATGCAAATGATTGAGTTATACCATCCTTGTTGCAATATTCTGCAAACGTTTCATTTTCAAATTCTCTACCATGATCACTTCTAATAGTGACTATAGTTAGAGACTTTTGATTTTGAATTCGTTTACAAAAATTAGCAAATTCTTCAAAAGCATCATTCTTATGTTTTAAAAAGAAAGTCCAAGTGAATCGTGAAAAATTGTCTACTAAAACAAAAACATACCTACTTTTATTTAAAGAAGAAATTCTAGTAGGGCCAAATAAATCCATGTGAATTAATTCGAACAGCCTACTAGTAGAAATTACTTCTTTTGTTTTAAAAGTAGATTTAATTTGTTTACCTAGTTGACATGCATCACATAACTTATTATTTTTAAAGGATAGTCTTGGCAGCCCTTTAACTAGGTTGTACTTAGACAATTTAGAGAGATTTTTCATATTCACATCGCCAAAACGTCTATGCCAAAGCCAAGAATCATTATTAGAAGCTACTAAGCAAAAATCATTCGAAAACTCATATGCTTTTAAACACAATTCATAAATGTTATTTTTCCTAAAACCTTGAAAAATTATATTTTGCATGGTAGAATCATAAATTAAACATGCATCTTTTTCAAATATGATTTTATAACTCTTATTGCAAAGTTGGCTAATACTTAACAGGTAATGCTTAAGTCCACTAACTAATAAGACATCTTCTATAGAGGGGTTAGTGTGCTTACCGACCATAACAATTCCTATGACCTTTCCTTTATTGTTTTCACCAAATGTAACTATTCCTCCATCAATGTTTTGTATGGAAGATAGGAGGTTGGCATGACCAGTCATGTGCTTCGAGCATCCGCTGTCAAGTATCCAACGATCTCTCTTAGGTACCTATAAAATATTCAATGTGAATATGGTACCATTTTCATTAGGTCCAAAATAGATTAGTTTGTAGGGAACCAAACCCATGATGAGTTTGATTTTCCACCATAAGCAGAAATAAAATTAGCAGAATTACATACAGTAAGCATATATGAATTAATATAATCAATTCTATCTTTCGAACTCAGGTTGACAGGAACCCATACATATTTGCTCTGTCCAGTCGACTTTACAACACCTTTCAGTGGACTTTTACTATTATTCAGTTGACTGGGAGGTAGTATAGGTCGACCAATCTGAGGTATTTGTCTCGTTGAATAAGACTCAGTACCTCTGGACAAGCGACTGGTGGATGGGTGTAGTTGACTTGTCTGAACTTTAGATTTGCCTTTATCATGAAAACTTACAGTTTTAGGCTTTTCAAAAAACTCATAAAGTTTATGCTTAACGCTAAAAATAGATACAGGTTTATTTACACTAGTGTTCTTAGAAGAATGAGATTTTTCAAGGAATTTTTTAAAACTAAGTCCAAACTTTTGACTAGATTGTACTTGATTTTGAAGAACATCATTTAAATTCTCTTTTCCTTTATTAAATTTAGATACGTTCTTGGATATCTCTTCATAATTTTTCTTTAGAGACTCAAGATCCATATCTAAACTAGAAAGACGAGAATTTAAGGATTTTACTTCTTTATCAAGGTTAAGATTCTCTGGAGAACGTGTTTGGTTAACTTTCTCTAAATTCTTAACTTTAATCTTTTTTTTTAAGTTCTTGAAAAATTTCATTGAAAGCATCAAGTAAATCATTAGAATCATACTCATTACTTACTTGATTTTGAGACGCCATAAAACACATGTTTGCAACCTCGTTTGTCTCATCAATTTCTTCTTCTGATGAAGAATTGTTGTCATCCCAAGTTGCTTGGTATGCCTTTTTGTTCTTCACGAACTTGTTCTTTGTGTACTTGTCCTTTTTAAAGTTGGACGCCTTTCCTTAGATTTTGCGTTCTCTAGTAGGCAATCCTTCTTCATATGACCTGTCATGTTACATCTAAAACAAGTTAGAGGTTTATTAAATTCCTTAGATTTTGAATTAAACTTACCTTTTTTAGGTACTTTTTTAATTTTCTCGTGAACATGGCAATCTCTTCCTCATCTTCTTCTTCATCCTCGGAGTCCGACATGGCTTTGAATGCTAATGTCTTCTTCTTTGATTGTTGTGGTTCGGCATCCTTCTTGCGCTCTTCAAGTTGTACCTCCTAAGCCATAAGATTTCCCACAAGATTCTCAAGAGAAAGTTGTGTTAAATCATTGGCCTCTTCTATGGCGGTGGTCTTCTTCTCACATTCGAAGGTTAGTGCACGAAGTACCTTTCTCACCATCTCGGCTTGTGTGTATGTCTTTCCAAGTGCCACAAGTGAATTAGTAATGTCTGTGAATCTTGTAATCATCTCGGACACATTCTCATTCTCCTTCATGCAGAACATTTCAAACCTGTGAACAAGAACAAATATTTTAGACTCTTTTACTTTATTTGTTCCTTCATTAGTTACCTCGAGTGTGTGCCAAATTTGATGTGCGGTTGTTGCATTGGACACACGGTTGAACTCCTCCTTTGTAAGGGCACAAAATAGCGCGTTCATCGCCTTTGCATTGTTCATTGTTTGGTTCTTCATGTCGTCGTTCCATTGTGCATATAGAATGGTAGGAGCGGTGTACTCAGTCTCCGTCATGTTTCATATTTCATAGTTGATGGACTGAAGGTAGATCTTCATTCTATACTTCCAATAGTTGTAATTGGTTCCATCGAAGAGGGGTGGCCTTTGTGTAGATTGGCCTTCATTGTATTGATTTGTATTAGAAGTAGTTGCCATTGCACTCAACCAGGCTTTGATACCAAGTGTTGGATCATGTAGGCAAGGCAAGAAACACTAGAAGGGCGGGTGAATAGTGTTTTATAAAAATAATTGTGGAATTGAACTTTTTCTTCGATCCAGTCGACTTGAAAAGAGAAACCAGTCGACTGGAGCGACAGTTAAGAAGAGTATTTTAAGACGAGTCTGATCAGTCGACCTATATACGAACCAGTCGACTTAACAGACAAGTTTTCAGAGAGAAAGTAATACAAGTCTGACCAGTCGACTTAAAAATGGACACAGTCGACTGTCCAGACAAGTTTCATAAAGAACTTTAAAAAACAAGTAAATGAAATGCAAGTTCAGAGAAATACAACCACAGAGTACCCACGATGTATCCTGCTTCGGTCCTCCCGACCTACATCCAGTCCCCAAGCAACCCACTTGAGATTTTCCACTATTCTTGAAGAAAATACAAGAATACCCTACGACATTAGACAACAACCTTGTCCAACCCGTAGTCCTTTCTCACCACTAGAGAAAGCAACTCACTCTTCCACCAAGAGTGAAAACCTAACTCTACACCCTAGAGCCCTACTCTCCAACCGAGAGGAACCACTCTCACAACCCGAGAGTGAAGAACAACAACAAAAATATTTACAATCAACCTATAGCCTTGTTGTGAATGTGATTTTGTGCGTGGCTATTAGGCTAACTTCCGAAATCAGTCTAAAACGGAATCACTGTTATACTAGACTAATTTTAGAGAACCAAAAAGTTAAAGGATTTGAAAGCTTGTGAACTCTTGTTCTCTTTTTAAAAATAAGTACTTGATAGCTTGTAAAAGAGAGTATTGTCTTATTGTAACCTTTTCCAAGTGATTTCTACACTCTATTTATAGAGTTAGAATCACTGGATGTTGAGAAGCAGTTGTACCAACTGTCAACCTACGGAAATAGAATTTTTGAATTCGAAAAATTAAGTTCTGAAATCAGTAAACTGTCGAAACGACTTGAACAATCGACTGGGTTGCCTTTATGAGTCAACTGTTCAGAGTTTGAATAAGTTTAGACAGTTTCGTACTAGGACAGTCGACTGGTGCCTAATGGCGGTCGATTGGTACTTAACAGCTTAGCTTTTTCAATCTTGTTTCGATTTTTTTAAGTTTAAAAAAACACTCAATTATTTTAAAGAAATGTGTGGGTGTGTGTGACAAGGCTATTACAGAATTTCTAAGACTCAAAGAAATTAAAAAGTTACAACTGTTATAAGACACTTAATATAACATATTGAAGCATAGGTCTTGTCTTGAGTCTTGAGTCTTGAGATGGAGATTTAGCCTTCGTCTTTTTCTTTGAAGCTAGCAACCTTGTAGCTTTCTTGATCAATTAGCTATAAGAGCTTTGTTTGTAGCTTTTCTTGATCAACTTGCTTTTAGAACCTTGTAAATCTTGTTAGAACATTTTGCCTTTGTATATATCCTGTAATATCTAAGAAATAGCACAACAACTTTGCATTGTGTTGTAATCATCAAAATCAAGAATCAACACATGTGGTATGGGATGCATGAGTGATGCATTAGATAGGATTAAATAAAAGATTTGAGAATAATATGTTTCACCTGCATATTCATGTCACCTGTTTCACATGTTTATCTGATATCTGTACAAGTGTACATGTTTATCTGAAATCCTGTCACGCCCCGCTTTCCAAAACTACGGAATGCAAGCACGTGACATGGCCCAGCGAATAACTTGCGCTATCTATTACCTAATCATGTTATCTAGTCCTGTTTACTTACTTACCAGTTTATTTGACCTTATTTACCTGTTGCATTCCTTTCATACTATGTTCTGTGCTCTTGATTATTGTTTCCTGCGCTGTATTCTTTTTTACCTTGTTCTTATACCCTTTCTGCTTGTAATACTTGCGACTCGTAGCTTGCACTAACAGACAAATTGTTTCCTGTTTCTCTGTTCTTTCGAATTGATGAATATACAGGTTTTGGAGACCAATTACCTGCAGGAATAAGCGATCAAATGTTCTAAGCCTTTTTGACTGGGATCTTTTTTGCATTAGTTTATTTGTGCATCGAGTTATCAGTTTCTTTTGTTGCTACTTGATACTTTGTAATTGGGCATGTTTGACCCGAAGTTTTATTGTTTTTCTATATCTTGTTTTATAGAGAATTATGTATTTGATTTCAAGTAATTCTTGTGATTATGAGGTTTGATTCATGCATGCGTGGTTGTAACTTTCTGTGTACTATTGAGTTGATCCTTACAGCTTACGAATGATGAAAATCATTCGCTGGGCTTGTTACGTACTTGTATTCTGTATTCTTTTGGAAAGCATGGCGTGATAGGTTTTTAGTGGTATCAGAGCACGTGATCTACAACGGCATGTCAGCGGCTTCCGTTCTAATCCTAAAAATCTAAATAAATATCCTCTGATACCACTGCGGGTATTCAAATCAGCATGCCATGTCTATTATCAATCTCATTAAGATGGGAAGCATTATTAACATGATTATGATATTAACATACGATATAACCGTAAGATCACATACAGCAAAACATTCTATACCTCTTAGTTATTCATGGTCATGAATACACATAGATGAATATCAAGATCTAATTCATGTTCGTGTAATGGATGCAATAACGAAGTATTCTTGATCTTTTACGAATACGGAATTAACAGAAACAAATCAAGACGGATAGGGGTCAGGATCATCAGCGTATAAGGCATGAGAAATTGATCACAACGATAAACCTACTTGCGGTATTTCAAAGAATGCTTATACGGGGAAACAAAAGATCCATACAAGGATACTTGCCTTGCCAGGATTATAGGAAAATGACGAAGACCCACGAACACGAACCCACGAACTAAGCACACGAACAAGGCACAAACTTGCAAGAATGGAACCACGTACACCCACGACGAACAAACGACGAAGGCACGGCTACGATGATGATTGCTTTCTTACCTCGGGTCTGACGCAGTCGGGTGCTGCTGTTGCGCTGTGTGGAGGCGACCGGGGATGGGTGTAGGCAGTCGGGGTACTGGAGCTCAGAGGTTGATGATGGCGGTGATTAGAGAGGGAAACGAGGGGCGAGGGGATGCAGGAGACTCGACGGCGGGGTGTCGAGGATGGCTGGGGAAGATGATGAGGTGGAGTGGTGGTGGGTTTCGGGATGCAGCACAGGGAGAAGAGAGAGTGTCGAGGGGTTAGGGGAGATAGGCAGCTAGTTTAGAGTAATTAGGGTTTGGCTAGGGGTTAGGGGTTAAGGAGGGTTATATATAGGATTAGAATTAAGGTAATGAGCTATTGGGTTATTGGATATAAGGTCAGAATTCGATAGGAAAGAATAGAAACAAAAATATATCAAGTGAAGTAATTAAGATGCAAAATTTGAATAGGATGAACACAAAATTTCGTGCTCAACAGAAAATAAAATTAAATAGTTTGGGAGACAAAAATAAAATTGGGTTGAAAGCAAATAATAAGTTCCATTATTAGATTGCCAAATTACAGGGGTTCAGAAGAGATGAAGAAGAAAAACAATTAAATAATAATAATAAGAAAAAAAAATACAATAACTGAAACATGGGTTACCAATCCTACCCACCTTATAAGAAGAATTTCATCCTCAAAATTCTTACAAGTGGCACATAGGGTAACCCCGAAAAGAAAAAGAAAACAAAGGAAGCTACTCGAACAGATGGGGGAACTTCTCCCGAATCTCTTCCTCAATCTCCCAAGTCGACTCACCCGGCGAGTGAGGATTCCAAGAAACTCGAACCAACTTGATGACCTTATTCTTCAACACCTTCTCTAGCCTATCCAAGATGGCAACCAGTTGGACTTCACAAAATAGGTCTGGCTGCACAAACAACTCCAAATAGTCGATCACATGGCTTTCGTTTATGATGTACCTCCTCAGCTGTGAAACGTGGAACACATCATGAACCCTTGATAAGGCTAATGGCAGTGCGAGTCTGTAAGCTACCTTGCCTACTCGCTCCACAATGTCATATGGCCCAATAACCCTGGGGGTTAGTTTGCCCCGACCTCCAAAAGGGATGACACCTCTCCACGGTGAAACCTTGAGAAAGACATGATCTCCTACCTCAAATTCCAATGGCCTGCGATGAATATCGGCCCACTTCCTCTGCCTCTCATGTGATGCCCACAAACGCTTCGTGATCTGAGCCACTGCATCAACAGCCTTTGTGATCAACTTTGGCCCCAAAAGTTTCCTCTCGCCAATGTCATCCCAACATACTGGCAATCTGCACTTCCGACCATAATGTGCCTTGTACGGCGCTACATTGAGACTTGCTTGGTAACTGTTGTTGTATGAGAACTACACCAAGTGCAGATGGTCCTCCCAGGAACCTCCAAACTTAAGGACACAATACCTCAACATGTCATCTAGAGTCTGTCCATTTGTCTGTGGATGGAAAGTTGTGCAGTAGTTCAACTTGCTCCTAAGACTCACCTGAAGACTTTTCTAGAACTGAGATCTGAATCTCGTATCCTTGTCGAATACAATGCTGATAGGAACTCCATGAAGATGCACAATCTCCTGCATGTACTTCTCAGCTAGACTCTCAGTAGACTGACCAACTCTAGCTTTCTGAACAAAAATTGTAGCTCTGTGTTTCTAGTTTCCAGAACATCTAAACTATTTGAATTCCGAGTTTTATTGCAAGAGTTATGATGTTTTTACTACTGCTGCCTTTTTACTTCCAGAATTTCTAATTCATATATTCTTCATGTTTAAGTTGTTAAAAAGCTATGTTAATATTAAAATTATGCCATGATAAATTCCAGTATGTTGCCCAACATGATTAAGAACCTGTTTATAAATTTTATAGAATTTTTTAATGAAATTTTTACTGTATTATGAATATAAGAAGTGTACCGTAAGATTCTGCCAGAACAGGAAATCCGTAAAGAAAAAACGAATTGACTTAGTTACTTTTATCGGAATGTTAAATTTAAATATACATTAGAACTGGTGAGGAGTCTAGTTTCTGGAACTCCCAACCGATCTTGAATCGCTTTTCTTTAGCAGCGGGAATTCCAGTTTTGGTGCAGCAATGTCCTGCTGTCCAGATTTGGAGTTCATGTGGTTTCAATATTTATAAGTTTGTTTATGGCACCCGAACATGTTTTCCGCCCAGTTTGAACCTAGTTTCTGTCCATGTTATGTTTACCTGTCCCTGATTTTGCACATTAATGTCGGTTTTGGTAAAAAGAATAAGTATCAAGCTAGGGTTTATGGGAAAGATCTGGTAGTAGACAATATAGGCAAGTGTACTCGGAAAGGGGTTCATGTTTCCCATTTGTTATCTGTTTATCTGTTTACATGATTAACTGACTGCATTCTTTCATATGTGAAGGTGTACTCGGAAGGGGGCTCGTGGGTCCCACATGTTTGCATAAATACATGATTAAATGATTCACGAGTCTGTTTATCTATTTCAGTTTCTCTGTTTCTCAGTTTATATGATGCATGAGTAGACGGCCCTATGGAATCCACCGCTAAATCTAAACATAACTTGTTTGAATGCAGCAACCATGTGGTATGGGACGCATGAGTGATGCATTTGATAGGATTAAATAAAAGACTTAAGAATAATATGTTTCACATATTTATCTAATATCTGTTTCAAGTTTACATGTTTATCTATTACCTGAACTTGAATTCTGATCCTGTTTACTTGGTTACCAGTTTATTTGACCCTATTTACCTGTTGCATTCCTTTCATGCTATGTTCCGTGCTCTTGATTCTTGTTTCCTGCTCTGTATTCTTATATTCTGATTCTTGTTCCCATTTTTGCATGTACTACTTACGGCCAGCAACTTGCTATAATGGGTGCTCCATCCATCTTTCTTTTGAGTTATGTATACAGGTACAGTCAATGGGTTACTGAAAGAATTCGTCGAGCTGTTATTGCATTGCATATTCTCGGGCTATTTGGTAAGTTCTTGTATCTCAGATATTCGTTATTGTATTATTGTAACACACCAATTTTTTTTCTTTTTCTTTAACTATTCCTTATTCCAATGATCTCTAACTTAATCTATTACTTACTTATACCATTTCTTGCTTAGAAAATACTCATAGATTTTTACTAAAAATTTCGGCAGAGTTTCCCCTGAAATATTAGCCCTTTTACAGATATTCCTTATGGAAATCTGTAAACAATTACAAAAATCAATGTACCTATAGTTTATATCAATCCTCCCCAGGCTAAATCATTCAACATCACACAGGAAATTATATATAAGGCTCTGGGGGCATAATTTTTCATAACAAGCAAGATACAATTTAAAAACCATAAATTCTTTCGAAAACTGATAAGATTTTTTTTATAAAAACTTTAGAAAAACCTTTCAAAAACCAACCACAGAACCCAGTACTCCACAACTTGGTGGGTACGGGCTTTCATACTTCATCACAGCACTAGATATATATATTGTTATACCATACAGTTATACACATAATCTTCTTGAATACAAAATAATCCACCATATTATCCCCATTTTTACATATAACGCATAAATATATTGTAGCGCCCCGGATCCCCGTTACCGGACATCCGTGACACCTTCCAGAATCTTTGCCTTCAAATGCATCTCAACACAGTAATAACATGGAAATTTAAAAACTTCTTTATTGCCAAATAAGTCATCACATCATTGATTACAACCGATAATTTGTTCTTGGACAAGGAGTACAGATTACATCAATTCATTACAACTTATTACAAGTATTTACAGACTCCTCTTGTAAAGCTATCAGCTGCCTCCTGGATTGGTAATCGATTGATTACTTGCAGAACTTCGCTGAGCGGCCCATCGGCTCCCCTGGGACTTGCTCCTCAGCTTTAGGCTTCTACTGCGCGACTCTGATATCTCTGCACCTGTTCGGAAGGTATAACCGATACCTAAAAGGTGGAAAACATCAGTACTTCGACTGACGCAAAGCTGGTGATAACAGCGATCCTCTAAAGTTCAATCACAACCAACAATTTATGCAAAAAGAAAGTGTTGTGCCAAAACAAGGGTTTAGTGGATTCGGGTTCTAGTGTAGTGTTATGACATGACCTTAAGTCTAGATGCAGCAAACTCACATGCCTAACTTCTAATGCAAGCAAGACTTTGGAGCACTAATGCATCCCATATTACATACGCCCCCAAATCTAGCCGTCTTTCACCACAATATAGGGATTCGAACCCTCGCCATGCACCCTACTCTTGTACACACTCCAGTTCCCAATAGATTGTCCATCGCCCAAGGAGATTGCAGCGGTCGGTCTAATTCTGCCCTGCAGTGCCCAAATGGTCACCGCCACTTGGTACCCACGTACGGACCTCCTTAGAAAACACGTTGAACCTGGTCCTTACGACCCTTGGTTCCACATGTCCATTTATGGACTCTCGCATGTGCGTTCACCCCTCATCAGGTAATGAACTGATATATACCAAAAGAAACACAAAACACAAATCCGCGCTTTAGGGACGTGAGCACCACGGGAGGTCAAATCCTTCGGGCCTCCTGCACCTCACTTCGGTAGATCTTTGGGAATCAACAGATCGAGATACGAGCCGGGGACTCAATTCATGAGCGGCCGAGAACGTATCCCTACGACTGGAAGATACAACACCGACTATAGGTTTACTAGGACTAATGCAATTTTCCAACCCCTTAATAACCATTCTAACCCCTACCTTACTCTAATTATTTCGGGTAAGAATGAACTGCTTCCACACTTGCCTATCAGCCTCTGGCCCCTGGCGATACCGGTCCGGTTCGCTACTTCCCCGGCTTGGACTTGTCCAGCACAATGGCCTATGCCTGCCGCTACCACGGCTGTAAATATATAATTGCCCCATGAGCTACACTCACTGGCATGCTCGGACGTCCTACGCTCGGCAGAAGTCTAATAATATAGGCTTAATAGGTGCAGGGTATCCTTTACCCTAGTGACTAACTCGAGTCACACATCCCACTTGGGGAAATCAACCATCACAATAACTGAGACCAACCATCCCTAGACACAAGTCACCGACTCAGCTCACACACAAGGGAAAGAAAAGCTTCCACAACCCTTAATCCTAACCCAGACTAAGCAACCTACGGGTTTCTGCCTGATCTCAAAATGGTCATAACTCTATCGATACGACTCCGATTGGAGTGTATGGCCCCAACCTGGAAAAGTACGATCCTAGGCTATAACTACCAATTTGATCACGAGCTTATATTCAACCATCTAAGTCCTCGACATAGCTTCTCAAGCTCCAGCCTGCGTGCTTCCTGTGCACGGGCTGCACCTTACCAGTAACACGAAACCCTATTCGTTCATCAGAACGACACAAACTCAATTTCTATATAAGGGTGTGGGTTTCCTCAACAACTTTCTAGTTTGTCACAAGCCCAAATTATACCATTAAATCACCCTAACACACTCATCTATCATCAATACACCCAGTACACAATTGGTCTCTCCAATTCAGAGCATTCAGCTCTACTCTCGTCCTCTGTCCAGTCTTACAAAAATCGTAATAATTCAACCGTTTACTGGATTTCCCTCAAACTAGTTTTGTTGGAAAGTTCTAGGTGTCCCCTACAACTCTCTCCTGGGTCATGATCCTCAACAATTGCCTCTAACAGGTCTCAATTTCCCAATCTTTACAGAGTGTCAAAACTGGCTGAAAACAGCACAGTGCTCAATCACAAAATCACAGTAAATTGCACACTTGTCCGATTGACACAAAATATATGATGATGACACTAGACATCATACCCAACATAATGCAAAGACCCCATGTCAAAATTCTAAGTATTAAGTGAGTAATAGCTACTTCAAGTTATCTCAGAAACTATCCAATTTTCTTAATTCAACCTCAGATACTGATCATAGATAGATTTTTCTCATGCCTCTAAAATCATCCAAACAATTTACTGATTTTTTTAGATAATCAAAATGCATTAAGGAATAATGAGTAAAAATTTCAGATCGAAAACATGTTTCAATAAATCACGAAAATTCCTACAATAGCAACCATTCTGTTTTCCTTTTCCTGAGTCTGCCTTATGACATATATCCATCTCACAATTTTATTAGCACATCAAATGATCATAGACAAATCTAAAATAAATCATGGATGATCCTAACACATAAATGAATAAACCATTTTAATTTTGTGGTCTAATTCAACATATTGTGCTCTCGGAAAAATCCACAACATGGCACTCCGAACAAGCTTTCTCTAGTTCCATTCTGACTTCTACTTCTAACTTTAGAAAAGCAATCCTATGCCTTCTAACACACATGCATGCAACCAAATTTAATTAAGAGACAAGAATTTCAAGTTTAGAGAAACTTCCCACCTTAGGTTGTAGTAGTAGAGGAAATCTCTTCAAGCTCCTCTTGGAAATCTCCTTCTCCTTCACTTCCTTCTTCTTTACTCTCCTCCTTCTCTTTGGGGTGTTCTCTTCTGAAAATTCCAGAGCAAATGGGGGGAAATGAAGTGGAAATGAGGGTGATGGAGGTGTGTGGGCCGGATTAGACAGGGGGGGGGTGTAGGTTAGGCTATAGGTGGTTTGTAGGCCTCAAAACCATGGCTTAGCCCATTGGTTTGGGGTGTGTTATGTTGGCTGCCCAACTTAACTCTTAATGAGCTCCAACGAGTGTGAGACGCGTGTTTTAACGAGCGCACGCAACCTACATTCACTGTAGTACCATACCGTGTTATATTTGCATGTGCGTCGTGCCGAAAACTAGCTGTTATACTAGTATCGGTCCGTCTCGTTCTCGTGCATCCTTGGGATGCAACTCTCACAAAAACCGTCCCGTAACCCTAACCATCCACCACGATGTCACAAATCGACCCAATAATACTACAATCAATTGCAACCATAGTAACAACATACAAACACATATGCATATATTCAGATACAGTACAAAACGGGGTGTTACATATATATAACCCATTCTACTACGAGCAAAAGTATAATTACCAAAACCACAATAACTATCTCACCTCGCTGCTATCACTACCTACAAGAGGGTTAGGGATGTTCACTCCTAGGGAGGGACTCCCCTAACCACCAGAAAATAATAGGGTTTATCCATGTCTGATGTGAGTATAATTTACTAGTTTGGCAAATAAATTAGACTATATAAGGAAAATTGAAAGAACTTACAAATATCATGATAATTAAGTTAACCTGAAATTTGAATATAACATCTTAAAAGTGACTTTGCACTAAAGTTCTCTTTTGAATCTTCAACCCATCAACATATGGATATCCTATATCCCTACCTTGAAGTTGTGTCTCGGCAGGTAGTTCCCACCATTTCCATGGAAATAGCGGGCATATAGTTCCTCGACACAATTCCAAGGTATTCCATCTGCACATTAATTCTTGTCTCTAACATCACAGTCACTCAATCTCATAGCATTTCATTCATGCAGTCTCATACTATATTTATAATCATTCTCGTTTCATAACATCACGCTCATTCAATCTCATACTTTATTCTCATCATATTTATTCTCATCACATAACTTCACATTCATTCAATAATATCACATGCATTTTCATAGCATCTCATCACATGTATTTATTTTATTGCGTATCATAACATTCATTCGTTTTCATCGCATCTTATTCACATGCATTCAGTCTCGTAATATCACATTCATTCATATATTATAACTCCTATCATAATATCTAGTAATACATTAACTTTCATTCTCATTATATTACAATTTTTCTTCTCTTCATTCTGATTCCTTCATTCTGATTTCATCATACAAATTATTTTAATGCTCATTCTCAGTTTATCATCTACTTTGCTTTACAATTCATTTTCATCACATCATTAAATTTTAGTTGCTTCTCATTCTTATCGATAATGTATCTTACTTCCATTCTCAATTACATCTCATATTACAATTTATTTCTCTTTCATTCTTATCAGATAATAATCTGCACCCCAAACATAGTTTGGGTGATATTACACCACACCCTAGATAGACTGGGTAATAATCAACACACCTCAAGTAGATCTTAACATCACATCTCAGGCCGATAGAATGGAATAATACTTTACTTTATTTTCATTCTCATCTTACAATTTACTTTACTTTTCATTTCCATCTCGCAATACAACTATCATATCAACAACCCACCATTTCATATTCATTCATATTATATTTTATAACTATCATAATTCCTTCACTTTTATACTCACTAGAATAATGTACGTGCGATGCACGTCTAAAAAAAGTAAAGTCATAAAATTAAATGAATATATATCGAATAAGAAAAAAATAGTTTATATTTAAATGTTTTGATTTGGGCTACACGTGCGGTGCACATTTATAATTGTTAGATATAGTTTGGACGTATATTATACGTGTTTATATAGCTACAAAGTTAGGGTTTGTTTGTTACACCCCAACTCTCCCATTAAAATAGAAGAGAAGTAAATATATTATATTATAGTTATATAGATGGATAGTAATTTACACATGTGATGCATGTTTAATATTAAAAAAGAATTAAGTAAAAATTTTGACATAGTGAGGCTTCGAACCTAAGACCTCCTTTATATTGGTTATGACGTGCGATGCACGTGTTGGTAGATTGACAAATGACACTAAGGCCTTCTCCCATTATAATATTAGAGATATACATAACACCATATTAATTCATATATGTAATTCCTTCACTTTCATATTTAATCACATAACACAAATGTTTCTCTTTTCATAGATATTCTTATATCACAATTTCTTTATTTTTCGTATATAATGACATAATGCAATTTCCTCACTTTTCATGCATATTTAACCACTTACTTCATTTACCATCATTTTCATTTACATACTCGTGACTCATATTCTTTCATACTCATCTTCATTCATATACATTTTCTTTTAGTCTTCTTATTCACTCCAATTCATATACTTGCTGTACTTTCTCATTTCTACTTCACATCGGATACTTTCTTTTCTTTCTCATTGTCATATCACATTATATATGCTTTCTTTACTTTCTCATTTTCCTTTTCATTTCACATTAATCCATTTTATTAATTTTTCGACCAGTGATCCACAGTATTCCAATATACTGAAAGCCGACAGCCCAGTAAACACGCGGACCTCTGCCCCCTCGGGGTCTTACACGTCCGAGAGTACGTCTTCCTCCCAGTCTATGCCAGCGAGGAAAACACGCACCCCAAGTAGAACGTGGGTAATAATCACGCACCCCAAACAGGGTTTGGGTAATAATCACCGCACCCCAAGTAGAACTTGAGTAATAATCACAGCACCCCAAGGACGATAGCTTGGATAATAATCACGCACCCCAGACAAGCTGGGTGATAACCGGGCATCAAACCGATAGCATGGGCAATAAAAACACGCACCCCAAACTGGTCCTTAGGTGTAAGGAGGTCTAGCCCAAACCCCCAGGATTTCTGTAGGTACTGGTCAACAAAATTTAACTGTTATGATCATTTTCATCTCATCTTTTTAACTCATTTTATCACCACATAGCATCTCATCTTTCATTTCAATAACTTGTCACATCTTTGACATTTACCATGAGAATTATTATCTCATATTATTATCACATAACATCTCATCTTTTATCTTAACATATTAATACATATTCGATGTTCACCATATTATTTATCTTCTCATTGTATCACATATATACATACATCATGTTATTTAACATATACAATTATCACATCATATTATTGCGTATCATGAATGCACCATATTATTATTTTTGTCACAACATCACACATTATGTGTATACCATGCTATTTATTACCTCATTATTTCACATATTTACATACACCCGGTTATTTAATTTATAAGATTCTTACATCATATTATTTTATATTATGAGTTCACCAAAGTATTTATTTTGTCATGTTATAATATATTATGAATATGCCAAGTTAAGTAGATGATTATATCATATTATCGCCCGTGAGTTTCACTTTGAACATCTCTTTATCATACATATATTACACATTAATTTCATTAATTTTCATATCCCAACTCATTATCTCCCATATATCATAAGCGTGCACCAGATTGATAAATACATCATAACACCATATATACATGTCATTTTTATTTATCTTTCGTATGTTATACATCTAGCAACCCCAATTACTTCATATTATCATATATGTACCCAATATATCACCCATAACACTCAATATTCAAAATCACACAAATTCACCATATAACACAATTTCAACATATAAAAATTTCATATTTTTGGTTAAATCTTCATTTAGCTATAACTCACAAAAAACATATCGAATCTGCATAAAATTTTGTCATAACATAATGTATACCTCTGATGAACTAGCCAGAAGACACACCTCACATGCCCAGTCGCTAATCAAACTTCACTTTTTATTACCTATTAAGAAAATTATCGAACCCGTAAGTCATTAACTCATAACACACATTATATATCCCACAAATTCTCATCAAACATACCTATACATCACATACAACATGCCTAAGCACATCAAATCAACACTTCTCTAGTCTAATTGCCAAATCCCAAATTTACCCCTCGATCGGAGGAATTCTAATCAATATTTTATATTTTAAGGGTAAAATACCCCAAACCAACTTATATATTCCAAAATTAACTCACATATATATCTCGGGAATAAAGTCTATTATTTATATATGTTTCCCATAATTATCATGTTTTCATATCAATAAACTCTTTTTTTACAAATTCCCGATACCGGAAAAATTCCTTATAATTGTCAAACAATTCTTAAAATTTATCATAAATGCTTCTAAATTATCCCATATTATTGCACATCATCCAAAATATTTATTAGCATACAATAGTTATATTTTTTCTTACCATACCTAAACTCAAACCCTAGGTTTAATAAAATTTTCATATTATTACCAAAGAAATTGAAATCTTTCACCTCTAGCATGTTCTACATACTCTAAACTACTTTCTACTATGATTTTTATGAAAAGAAATGATAAGCATACAATTCCATAAACAACTATAGAAATTGGTATACCTTCATGAAGCTCTCTTGAAAAACCGACACCACCATGTTGAAGAGCATCTCAAAATCTCCTAGAAAGCCCAAAAAAATTAGAAGCTTGAAGTGGATGGTGGGTAGGATTCAAAACCCTAGGCTTAGAGGATTTTGGGTTTCGGCCAGAGGAAAGGAGAAGGAAAAGAACAAGGGAAGAAGTGACATTCTTGTAAATATGGAGGTTTTTAATATGAAGAGCTTTGGGTTTATGGGTTAAGGCCCAAAATTAATTAAAATCAACATTTTCAAAGTTTATTTCAACCCCGAACCCCAAAATTTCTAACTTCTTGCTAGGACCTTGTATTTTCTTCAACTTAGCAAATATTCCACCCTCTATTATGCACAAGTACTCAGGAAAATTTTCGGGTTAAATCGGATTCATCTCCTCCGAGAAAACTCATCTTGAAACTGCTATATTTCAAATTTTTCCGGTTTAACCCCGAATTCTAATTTAATCATTCTAAAATAAAATAAAGTCAATTAATATAACTGAATGTACTCAAAATGATAATTAACAATGACATAAATCAAATATTTAAGAATTACAGGTGTTACAATGACATAAATCAAATGATAATTAACAATGACATAAATCAAATATTTTTAAAATTACAGGTGTTACAATTATATTCCCATTTTTGTGATTATTATTGCATTGTTGAGTTTACTGGTATTGTACAACTTCTGGATGATATGAGTTGGCGTACTTATATAGTTCACTGGGCCTCAGTTACGCACTTGTCTTCTCGTATAATGGGAAGCGGGGAGTGACAAAATCTTCAAGCAACTAAGCCCATAGAAATCTCTATAGGTCCACCTACCCCTCTCGCTTATTATATTATACATTATATACATACTAGATTTACCCATGGACACATGCCTATGGAACGTCTTTGAAACAATACATCATATGAAAATCCTTATAAACAGTAAAACAACAATTACGTAGCTCAAGTTTGAATAGTATGACAATAATTAGTTGTAAATAAAACTCCATGTTTCCATTAGTACATGTTGAAAAATAATTATAAATGGGGGTATAAAATCCAATTTCTTAGAACATTGAGAGTGGAAAATGATGAAATTTAACTATTGATGAGATATTTGCTATTTTTAATGTAACATGAGCAATAAAAAAAATTAAAAAATCTGAAAATTTACAAACTTGAAATCTGAAAATCTAAATTTCTGAATAAATAGAGAGAATAAGAGAGAGGGAGAGAGAGAGAGAGAGAGAGGGGAGAGAGAAATAATTAATTAAATAAAGGAGTTGTATTGGGGGGATTTGAATTTGAATTTTGGAAGGAAATTTTTTGGAGGAAAAATGTGTTTTGGGAGGTTAGATCTGAACGATTAATTTCATTACTATTGAAGGAGAGTCACTTGATAGCTTTCGTTGTGTTATATATATATATATATATATATATATATATATATATATATAGAGAGAGAGAGAGAGAGAGAGAGAGAGAGAGAGAAATAATTAAATAAATAAATGAGTTGTTTATATATATAGATATATTATTATATTCTCTTAATATAATATTATATATATACTCTTAAGTACAGGGGGTTCCACGCACCCCTTCTTAAGAACTCAGCGTCCTCGCTGAGCCCGGAGCTTACAATCTAGCACAAGATCCCTTTCTAGCGGATGTGGAGTGGTGTAACACCCCGAAAAATTGAGTTATGATAATTTTGCCCTCGCGTATTATGCAAGTGTATTTTGTACCCTTACGAGTAATATTCGTAATGGATTTTTATATAAATGTCATACATATTTTATATTTTGATTATTTATATATTTTCCGTTCTCTCAAAATTCATTCTTATCCTATTTTAAGCAACCTCAAAATATTAATTTTCGATCTTTGTGTTTTTATGTGTATTACACGTATTTTCAATACACATGTCGATTACGTAAATTGCACTGTTACGCGAAATATCCGTAACATTATCAAAATAAATATTTTTCCGATGTTATATTTCGGTTATTTTTCACATTAATCAAATCTATTTTGTACTTGAATATTTACTTTTATGTGCATCGCACATAAAATTTTATGTACATTTTATTTCTAAAATTTTCTAAAAGGTAATACACATTTTTCTTCTCATTTTAAATTATTGCACTTTGCATTATATTTTTTTATGAAACCGATGGGCCTACAAAATATTATAAAAGCCACAAAAGAAATTCATTAAAGAATGAGCCCATTTGCATTTTCAAAAAAATAAATTTAAATGATAAAGATGTAGTGTACACAAAGTACGTGCACGTGCACACGTGCAAGGTGCACACCAAGAGAGAGTGGCCGGTTGGGTTTGTTGACTTGGGTGAGTGGGGAGAAGTGAAGTGGGGTAGTGGGAAATTGGTAATAATAACTACCCTATAATTAATCCTATAACTATCCTTAATCTAAAGCTAACAACTACACTTGATCAAAATCAAATCAAACAAGGAAAAAAAAGGAACAGAGATAGAGAGTCTTCGGGTGTTGCTGGCTGGAGCTTTCGGTGGGGATCTTTGGTGCTTGCTTTTGGGATTTTTGGACTTTTGTGAAGGGATTTGCTTCTAGTACTCTTCTATTAGGTGGGTGTTTCAATATACTTTCTAATTTTTAGTTTAATAGTATGTTTAGGAGATATATATTACAATTGTAGATGCAAATTCCTTAGTTTATTCTCTAATTTTTTGATGTATGCATGTGGTAGGAAATATCTAAAATTTTAGTGATTGATGAATAAAATGCATGTTAAATTGAAATTTTAAGAGGTAGATTTTATGTGAAATTAAAATTCAAGTTGTGCAAAATACTATATGCGATGCCATGAAGAATTTTGATTTAGTATAAGTAGATTTTTTGAAAGGTTGTGAAAGAAATCAACTTGAGCTTGATTATAATTGATCAAGAAATTTTGGTGAAATTACTGCCATGTTAATTGCCATTGAAAAGAAGAAAAAAAATGTGTGATTGTGTTGGAGAGTAATATTTATAATTTAGTAAATGCATATGGTGTTTGGAATGTTCTCAATTTGTTAGATACCTTTAAATTGTGTAGATTCACTTCATTGCATGAAAACTCATAATGATTTTGTTACTGGAGGTTTTAGATTGTGTGTTATGAACAAATTAAATTGATGCGATGAATCGAAGCTTGTTTCATTGTTTTATGTTTTAAACAGTGGATTAAACCGAGAGTAAATTCTTAAATAATCTAACCCCTATATGGTCAGATGAGTTGTTGGCCTTTGTGGCTAGAGCATGCGCCTATGCACTAGGCGATGCCTTGTGGCGGCCTGAAGTGTCCGTGGTCGTGGGTTCGAGTGGGCACTAGGCTCTCTTATTTCAAAGTTTTTGTTAAAAGTGAGTAATAGTGAGAGTTTGGGTATTTAATAAACCGAGGACCATATATGTCGTGATCTGATCTTGACTCAGTGGGTTGGCGCTCCTTTCCCTTGCTGTTGGCGCTGGTTCGAGCTAGGGGTTTGTAACACCCTATATTTTTAAATAATGATTTTGAGATTAATAAATAAATTAAAGTGATTTTTGGTTATTTAATAAAAATTTTTATGAAATTTATCTTTTTCAATGAAAATATTACAAAATTATTTTGGGGAAACCTAATATTCATTAGTAGGTATTTTTTAAGAATTTTCTGGATTTTTCTGATATTTATTTGGCATATTTGCAAATTTTACAAAAAGAGGGGCTTTGTGCAAAATTAATTGGAGTAAAAACACCATAATTTCGAGTTTTCTGGGCTGAGCATGATGGCTAGCCAACTCAGAGGTAAAGAGTTTACTTTTTATTCAATGAGATTTGGTTTATTTCGCAAATTTGTTAAAGAAGGGTCTTTTTGCAAATTGCCACTTGAAGGCCAAAATTGCAAAATTTATTTTTCTCAGTTTGAAACCATTGCTAGCCAGATCTGGGGTGGTTATTTTTTATTTTAAATCTCAACTAAATTGGTTAACCTAATTTCCTAGTATGAAGATCTATATATGTAAAGATATATATATATATAGGTAAAAGGGATATGAGCAACTTGCTCATTTAGTAAATGAGCAATTGATTATGTGGCATGCATGTGATACATTGGACAACTAATCCTTTAAGGAATTTCCAATCACATGTTTGCCACATCATCAATTGCTCATTTACTAAATGAGCAAGTTGTTCATACCCCTTTTTTTCCTCTCTCTCTCTCTCTCTCTCTCTCTCTCTCTCTCTCTCTATATATATATATATATATATATATATATATATATATATATATATTTCTAATGGGATAATTTGCAAAATCTTCTCAAAACCCTAATAACTAGATTTCAGCCTAATAAAAGGATAGTAGCAACCGTCTCTTTGCTGCACAAAACAAAAGACTATTTTATTATTGGTTTTCTTGGAGTTTCAAAGCGAGGATCTTGGATTTTTGTGAAAGGAAGGACTTTTCTTGTTCTTTATTATCTTCGGTTGAATCTTCAATAAGGTGAGTGACATATGTTTAATTTCTTATTGTTCTATGCATGTTAAATATGATGATTTGTTTAGTAGAATGCATGTTAGATGATTGTATGATGAAGTAATAGAGATTGAATAATTAAAAATAGAACTTTTCATGAATACTATGCAAGAATATTATGCAAGGGATGAATAAATTTACTTTATAGATGATTTAGAATGTTAAAGAACCTAATAGAAATTATTGGTATGATGTTTCTTTATTATTCTTGCAGTTTGATTGTATACATATTGAGATTATATGATTGATATGCACAAATTTGAATAAGGATGAATACTTTACTGTTGATTATACATGTATATATTGTTTGATGTTTGGATGAAGAATAATTTGATGAAAATGTGTTGTAGATGCTAGTAATCATGGGGTAAACTAATCTAATTAGTTGTATATGTGTAAACAAGTTACAAAGAGGTTTTTAAGAATAAAAAGATCAAGTTTTGAAGGTTGAATAGGGTTTGATTTTGAAGCGCCCGGATCCCCGTTACCAGACATCCGTGATACTCACTAGAATCTTTGCCTTCAAATGCCTCTCAACACAGTAATAACACGAAAATTTAAAAACTTTTTATTGCCAAATAAGGTCATTACATCATTGATTACAACCGATACCTTGTTCTTGGACAAGGAGTACAAATTACATCTACTTATTGCAACTTATTACAAATATTCACAGACTCCACTTGTAAAGCTATGAGCTGTCACCCGGAATGGTAGTCGACTGATTACTTCCAAACTTCGCTGAGTGGCCCATCGGCTCCACTGGGACTTGCTCCTCGGCTTGTGGCTTCTGCTGCGCGACTTTGATATCTCTGCACCTGCTCGAAAGGTAGAACCGATACCTAAAAGGTAGGAACGTCAGTACTTCGACTGACGCAAAGCTGATGATAATAGCGATCCTCTAAAATTCAATCACAACCAATAATTTATGCAATAAAGAAAAGTTGCCAAAACAAGGGTTTAATAGATTCGGGTTCTAGTGCAGTGATATGCCATGACCCTATGACTAGATGCAGCAATTCACATGCCTGATTCTAATGCAAGCAAGACTTTGGAGCACGAATGCATCCCATACTACATACGCTCCCAAATCTAGCCATCTTTCTCCACAATTTAGGGATTTGAACCCTCGCCATGAATCCTACTCTTGTACTCAACTAGTTCCCAATAGATTGTCCGTCGCCTAATGAGGTTGTAGTTGGTCGGTCTAGTTCCGCCACTGCAGTGCCTAAGTGGTGGTCGTGTTGGCCACTTGGTACCCGCATACGGACCTCTTCAGAAAGCCACGTTGAATCCGTTCACAAGACCGTATGATTCCCACATCCACCCCTAACCCGGGCTATGGACTGATGCATGCGTGTCCACCCCTGATCGGGTTATGAACTTATACATAAAAAAAATAACAAAACCCACGTGCATAGGAACGTGAGCGCCTCGGGGGTCAAATCCCCCTAGCCTCTTGTACCTTACTCCGGCAAAATTTTGGGAATTAACAGATCGAGATACGAGCCGAGGACTCACTTATGAGTGCCGAAAATGTATCCCTACGACAGGAAGGTACAACATCGACTATGGTCTGCTAAGACTAATGCAACCCCTTAATATGTCACTCTAATCCTAGCCTTACTCTACCACTTTGGGTAAAAGATAAAATTTGCTTCCACACTTGCCTATCAACCTCTAGCCCTGACGATACCGGTCCGGTTCGCCACTTCTCCGGCTTGGAATTGTCCAGCATTATGGCCTACAATCACCCCTAACCTGGTAATGAATGTGTGCTCACCCCTAACCCGGGCTATGAACTCATATTAGTGGCACGGCTCGGATGTCCTACGCTTCGGCGGAAGTTTATAATGTAGGGTTGACAGATGCGGGGTATCCCTTACCCTAGTGACTAACTCGAGTCACACACCCATGATGGGAGTCAACAACACCAACAACAGATACCAACATCCCTAGACAAGAGTTATCAACTCTAGTAGTACAGAAGGGAAAAGTCTTCACAATACCTAGTCAAAACCAAAGACTAGGCAATCTATGGGTTTCTGTCCGAATCTTAAAAAGGTCATAACTCTCTCAATACAACTCTGATTGGAGTGTACGATCCCAATCTGGAAAGGTAAGATCCTAGACTACAACTTTCTAGTTGACCATAAACTCAAATTCCACCATCTTGATCTCCAAAATAGTCTCTCAAGCCTCAGCCAGCGTACTTCCTGTACACGGGCTGCACCTTACCGGTAGCACAAAATACTGCTCACCTATCCGAATGCTACAAATCCAAGTTCTATGGAAAGGTGTGGATGTCCTCTACAAGTATCTAGTTGGTCATGAGTTCAAAATACACCAATAGATCACCTTAACACACACATCTGTCACAAATGTACCAAGTCACACACTAGGAGTTTCTAAATCAGTGCACTCAGCTCGATTTTTAGTCTCTGTCCAGTATTACAAAAATCACAGTAAATCAACCACTTACTGGAATCACCTCAAATAGGTCTTATTGTAAAGGTCTTGATGTCTACTACAAATCTCTAATGAAACGGTTCCTCAAGTTTTTCTCTTAACGAGCCTCAAATGTACAATCTCTACAGGGTATCAAAATTGGCTGAAACCAGCACAGTTCATGCTAATAAAATCATATTAAATTCCATACCCATCCAAATGACACAAAATTTACAGTGATGAAACTAGAGATCATAATAAATAACATGCAAAAAGCTTCATGTCAAAACTCTAAGTATACACTGAGTTCTTCATAATTCAATTTAGCACAGGAATCAGCATGTTCTTCAGTTCAACTCTAGCTACTGTTTTAAAGATCAATTTTTCCATGCCTATAAATTCATCCATACATTTCCCTGATTTTATTATAGAATATATATATAAGTGGGAATACAAGGTAAAAATGACAGATTAATAACATGGTCCAAATATATTATGAAAATTCCAACAATATCAGTCATCCTGTTAACCAACTGCTGATTCTGCCTTACGACACAGTTCTACCATTGGATTTTATTAAAATATCAAAAATTCACAGAAAAATACGAAATTAAATCATGATCCATATAAACATGTATATGAACAATCTCTTAAAATTTCATGGCCTAATTCCTTGTGGTTTGCTCTCGGAAAAATCTAGAAATTAGCATTCAAATCAAGTTTCTAGTTCCAGTTTCTAATTTCATCTTTCAAACTTCTTAGATATTCATCCTAGCACTTACTACCATACATGCATGCAAGAATTCAATCAAGAGACAATAAGAAAGGTTTATAGTAACTCCCCACCCTGAGTTGATGAAGAGTAGTTGATCTCTTGAGCTTTCCTTCCCATGAGAATCCCTCATAAGGCTTCTTAAATCTCTCTTCTTTCGCTCTTTCTCTTCTTTTTTTTCTTGGTGGAGTTCTGAAATTCCAGAACAAGAGAGGTGGGAATGAGTGGTTTTTTATGGAGAAATGAAGGAGGAAAGAGGGGGAGAAGAATGGGCCATTTTTGCTACGGGGTAGGAGTAGGTGGTAGGGTGGTTTTGAGGCAAAACCATGGCTTTAGCCAATGGTTTTATGGTGGGATGTGTTGGCTGCCCATTTTATTCTTAAATGGGTTCTTTTGAATGCGAGACGAGGGATTTATCGAGCGTACATAATGTATATCCATCGTACTATCATACAATATTATATTTGCATAGGCGTCGTACTGAAAACTAGTATTTATACCAGTATCGGTCCTTCTCATTCTCGTGCATCTTTTAGAACGCAATCCTCCCATGAACCGTCCCGCAACCCTAACCACACACCACGATAGCAAAACCAACAAAAATACTGTATCATACGGACAATATACATACATACATACATATATATATATATATATATATATACATATATATATATATGTATGTATGTATGTATGTATGTATGTATGTATGTATGTATGTATATATATATGTATGTATGTATGTATGTATGTATGTATGTATGTATGTATGTATATTTATACATACATACATACATACATACATACATACATATATATATATATATACATACATACATACATACATACATACATACATACATACATACATATGTATGTATGTATGTATGTATGTATGTATGTATGTATGTATGTATGTATGTATGTATGTATGTATGTATATTATATATATATATATATATATATATATATATATATATATATATATATATATATATAATATACATACATACATACATACATACATACATACATACATACATACATACATATGTATGTATGTATGTATGTATGTATGTATGTATGTATGTATGTATGTATGTATGTATGTATGTATGTATGTATGTATAAATATATATACATACATACATACATACATACATACATACATACATACATACATATATATATATATATGTATGTATGTATGTATGTATGTATGTATGTATGTATGTATGTATATATATTTATACATACATACATACATACATACATACATACATACATACATATATATATATATATATGTATGTATATATATATATTCAGGTATCGTACAATTCGGGGTGTTACAAATTTTTCGGGTCCGGAAGCACACAGCCGAAATTGAAATTTTTGGTTTTTGTGTTGTTTTCGATTGGATCTTGATTTGTATTGATGCTGAGTTTGAATTGATCAATATATTACTTACACACAGTGATTTTTTTTTGAAGCTTTTACTGATATACATGCCCACATATACACACATACACATATTCCCCTATTTTGAAGGAAGTTTGATGAAAATCTGATGTTTTATGAATTTGATGAGATTTTGATTAGATTTATAAACTCCAGTATGTTAGACCAGTTGTATTTGATTATCTTAGGATTTTTAAATTTACAATTCATGTTTTAAAAGTGTATAATCATGTATCAGTCGAACAAGTGCACAATTTTGAAATTAGTCGAGTAGCAGCTAACGGTCGACCTGCCCCATTTTGAACTAAGATGTGCGGTCGACCGTCATTTGAAAAATTGGATTTTCTGGGCTTGTGCAGTCGACTGTCGCTCTTTTGAACTATTTTCGACAGTCGACTGTCACCTACCATTTTTGATAATTTGTTGAGTTTTCTTGCTGATTCTTGAACGATTATTTCTTCGAACTTATGGATTATTGATCTATTATTTTAGATGATATTTTCACTACAGATTACTGTTTTTTACAGAGAGTTATATTTTGATTTTTATATAATTTAATTAGTATTTTAAGAAGCGAAATATATATGGATTTCAAGATATGGATGTTTTGTGATATTCTATGACTTCAAAATATGAATCTTAGTCATTTAATGGATTAAATATCTTATTTTAGTTCTGGAAATTTTTGAGTAATTGGATTAATTTGGAATTGTTTGATTTAAAGAAGTTTTCTTGATATAAATGATTTGGTGATGGAATTAAGAGTTTTATTGAAGAGTTTTGTGTTGATATTGTGAGTCTCTAGAGGTTAAGTGGGATTTCTTCAAACCGATAGATGAGATTTTGGTGGATTTTTACCAGTTTGGGGCTTGGGGTTGTTTTGTTGGAATTAAGTCCGGCAGGGTACACCAACTCTAGAGAAAGAAAATTATGTTTTAATTAATAATAATCAACCTAAGGATAGGCACTAGTGGAGATGTAATAGAACTTGGAAAACGTAAGTATATGCTCTGAGGTTAGTCCAACGGATGCATTCCAGGACTATGTGTTGTTGTCTCCCGAGAGGACAGTTGGTATGTTCGTGTGTCGAGGGTCGGCATTCCTATTCACAGAACATACGGTGCATTTGCGTGTCGAGAGTCGGCAGGCCTATTCACGGGATGTACTATGTATTTGCACGTCGAGGGTCAGTAGGCCTATTCGTGGGGTACACGAAAGGGAGGTGATTCTCCGATTTTTTAGCTATGCTTACATGATGCTTGCGCGTCGAGGGTTGTCAGGCCTGTTCGCGGAGTAATCTAGATCTTATTTCTATCACCGTAGTAGGATTAGTTGTATGACGAGGGATTTAACCCTATAAAGTGGAGAACGATAAGGGCTTGCATCGGACCTATATAGTATGGAATGCATAGAATCCAACAAATATGCATTAGAGTGTCATCATACTGCATTTGTGTTTTCTTGACTTGTATTATGCATGATGTTTTCTGTTTTCCTACAATTGACACTTAGCCTAGTTTCACTTGATGTTTTCATGCTTTATTTATTGTTATTTCATTATCCATGTATAACTACTGTGGGAATGTGTAGATTTTGAATTTATTCTTTATGTTTCATTTATATTGAATTTATTTTGATGTCACTCACACTGTTATGGCTGACCCCTGTAGTTTTGGGGGTTAGGATTATCTCTAGCCTCATGTTTCAGTGGTAGGTATCTATAGCTTGGGATTTGGATGCATGTGGTAGAATGATAATGTGGCTTTTGCAAATTGTAAAAGAATGTGTTGTAAAAGAAAGAAAATGTAATTCAAGGTGTTTAATTTTCCGCTGTGTTGTGTAAAGAATTGATGTAATGAAAGTTGAAAAAATTATCTGTGTTTGGCTATGCTTACAATTACATTGAGGTAGATGCTTGGAATTGTGCCACGTATTTCAGAGTTTATTATATGGAAAATTCGGGGCGCTTCAGAGATTGGTATCAGAGCATGCTTTAATAGTAATGATAAAATGGTATAAGAATAAACCTAGGTGGACATTAGAGCGTGAGTACCTAGGTGTGGACATCAAAGTGTGAGTATCACATAGAATTAAAACAAGATGAAATGGTTTGGGGTATGATTGAGATTTTGCCTTAGGGTATTGATGTGAATATGCATTGTTTTGTTACGCTCTAACTTTTTCCCTCATTTTGTAGTATTCAGTATAATGGCAGGACCCAGGACAAGGAATGGTGGAAACGGTGATGGGGATAAGGGTTCTCATGGGGGTGGAATTGATCTTGAGATGGAAATTGCCAGGTGTATCAGACCTTGAACACATTCCTGGCCGCTAACATGGCTCAGAATCAGGATCAGAATCAAGGGGCTAGACCAGTGCTTGTTAATGCTAATCCAATTAAGCAGGTTGAGTCCTTCAAGCGGATGAAGCCGCCTGTTTTTTAGAGGTAGTCTGATCCAAATGAGGTTGATGATTGGATTAGATAGATGGAAGTTGTCTTCGAAGTTTTGGAAACCCCAGTGGCCAATAAGGTTAAATTGGCTACAATACAGTTAGAGAAGGATGTTGTCGTCTGGTGGCAGTCAGTGAAGAGGACTTTTGGGGATCAACCGGTGAATTGGGAGGCTTTTCTAGAGGAGTTCAGGGATCGTTTCTTTCTTAAAGATATTCAAGAGAAGAAGGCAATAGAATTCTTGAATCTGCAGCAAGGTAGCATGACAGTGCGCGAATATGAGACTAAGTTCGCCCAGCTATCAAGGTATGCACCAGAGCTGATTGTTGATGAGGCAAATAAGGCCAAGAAATTCGAGCAGTGCTTAAGGCCAAATTTGAGGTCGCGGATGATACTGTTGGGCATCGGAAGGTTTGATAAGCTGGTCAGGAGAGCAGCAATGACAGAAGAAGATATAGATCAGTTCCAGAAGAAGCAGGAGACCTGGAAAAGGAACAAGAGGCCAGCGCTAGTCAAAGCGGGAAGACGTTCCCAGTGAAGTAGGGCAGGTTCAGTAAGCCAAAGCAAAAGGCACCCACAATTCAAGACGTGACTTGTTTCAACTATGGAATGGTAGGCCACTATCAGTCATCATGCACCAAGCCACTTAAGGCACGGGCTTGTTATCAGTGTGGTCGTGAAGGGCATATAGACCAAATTGTCCGCAGTTAAAGAAGGAAGGTACAGGCAGAGGCAAATTCCAGAGGCAGGGGCGAGTATTCGCATTAACTGAGGAGGATGCGGGTAACTTAGAGGATGTGATCCAGGGTATGCAAGAAATTTAAATTCATTTATCTGATGTATTAAGTAAAACTTTGTTTAAGAATAAAGTGGAGATTTGAGTATCATTCTTCATGTAACAGGATTTGTCTTGATTAATGGAATAAAAGTAAAAGTTTTATTTGAAACTAGTTCTTCACATACATTTGTGTCGCCAAATTTTGCTGAAGTTTTAGGTGTGGAACCTAAGGTATTTCCAGGCAGAATCTTGTCAGTGGAAACACCATCAGAAGAGGAATTGATTCTGATCGATATTACAAGGGCTGTGATATCTAGATTGGTAGGAGAATATTCGGCATTGATCTCATTGAACTATAAGTCATGGGTGTGGATGTGATCATGGGCATTGATTGGATGGCAATATATGATGTCAAAATTGAATGCAAGAAGAAAGAGGTGTTGGTGAAATCACTTAGAGCTCCCACAGTGATTTTTCAGGGGAAGAAGGACCTGAAAATTACTGCAATGGTATCTAAGTTGATGATTCTAGATGAAGTCAGAAGCATTCCAATTGTCAGAAATTTTCTAACGGTATTCTTGGAAGATTTACCAGGATTGCCGCTGCAGCCCGAGATGTTGAGTTCTTATTAACGTTCAGCCGAAAAGTGCTTCGATTTCTAAGGCTCCGTACAGGATGACACCTGTAGAGTAGGATAAAGTTAAGAAGCAGATTGAGAAATTGCTGAGTAAGGGATTTATCAGGCCGAGTTCTTCACCGTGGGGAGCACCAATATTGTTAGTGAAGAAGAAGAATGGGTCAATGAGGATGTGCATTGACTATCGGAAGTTGAACAAGGTGACCATTTAGAACAAGTATCCACTTTCACGGATTAATGATCTGTTTGATAGACTTTGGGGTGCAGCTGTATTTCTGAAGATTGATCTACGGTCAGGGTATCGTCAGGTTCGAGTTAAGAACGAAGATGTGAGTAAGACAGCTTTCCGGACTCATCATGGACTTTATGAGTTTTTGGTAATGTCATTCGGAGTGACGAATGCGCCGGCAATGTTTATGGATATGATGAACCAGATTTTGCTGCTATTTATCGATTCCTTCGTGGTAGTTTTCATTGATGATATTCTTGTATATTCGAAGTCAGAGGAAGAGCACTCTAACCACTTGGCAGAGGTATTGAAGAAGTTGCAGGAGCATAACTTGTATGCCAAGCTGTCAAAGTGTGAGTTTTGTAAGTTTAAGGTAGCTTTCCTTGGTCATATCCTTTCTAAGGAGGAGTGGCCACCGATCCTCAGAAGGTTGAAGCAATTAAGAATTGGACCAGGCCAACGACAGTGAAGGAAGTCAGGAGTTTCTTGGGTTTTGCTGGGTACTACAGGAGATTCATTCATAGCTATGCACAGATCGCAGTTCCTTTGAAAGGGTTAACTCGTGTGACATTCACTTAGACTGATAAGTGTGAGGCGAGTTTCCTTGGGCTAAAGGAGAGGTTGACAACTGTACCTATCTTAGCTTTACCACAAGTTGGAAAGGATTATGATATCTTCAGTGATGCATCTATCAGGGGTTTGGGGTGCGTCTTGATGTAAGAAGAGAAGGTTTTTGGGTTTGGTTCAAGGTAGTTGCGTCCGTATGAGAAGAACTATCCGACGCATGTTCTGGAATTGGTAGCTATTATCTTTGCCTTGAAGCAAAGGAGGCATTATGTTTATGGAGAGAAGGTCAACATGTATACCGACCACAAGAGACTGAAGTACATTTTTCAGCAGAGGGATCTAAATCTTCTGCAGAGAAGGTGTTTGGATGTGTTGGAAGACATTAGTCCTGAGATCAAGTATCATCCAGGCAAGGCAAATGTGGTGGCCGACGGGCTTAGTCGAAAGGGCAGTCTGTCGAGTTTGAACACTACTCAGAGAGAGTTTGTCACCCCCGCTTCCCAAAAAGAGAATACGGAATATGGATACGTGACTAAGGCCAGCGAATGATTTTCATCATCCATAAGCTGTTCAGAATCTTTACAACCAAATCAGATAATCAGAGTCGGAAGCAAAAGAATCAACCAAGTATGCATAACCGAATCATATATACTAACAGAAATACTTGAAACCAAAATATTATAATCTTAAATAATCTAGATCTGAATAAGTCAATATCCTTGGTCACATTGCTCATATACAAATAAATTCAAGTACCAAATACAATATTCTAATAAGCAACATAAATAATACTAATAATAAATGCAAAACTCCAGCATTAATATCTCATATCACCAACACCATCTGGAACCTATTCTCCAAAATTTGTAATTTAACAATTGCAGGAATAGGAAAAAAGAAAACAAATTCCCGTCAATGCAAGTTACGTGCCGCTTGTAGTGCAAGATACAAGTACATGGGATAACTAACAAATATAAATAACAACAGAACAAATAGAGCATGGTATAGGTATATCAACAGAATATAATGTCTAACATGAATCAGGAAAACAAATCAGATAGCATGGTATACTAACAGATAAAGATAACATGTGGCAAGTGTCAAGTGTCAGAAGGTATGTAGACATATATACAGATGAGATTTTTAGATGAAAGTCAGACTGATAACAGATAATCAGATAACAGATGTCTAGATAAACAGATACAGATAAATAGATAACAGATGTCATGTTCTTATAAGTTTTGTGTGATTACTATTTTGGTAGCACTTCATGCGCCCCAACTTTTTATCACATGGTTGCTACATTCAAACAATTTTGTTTAGATTTCGTAGTGGAGTCCATAGGGCAGTGTACTCACCCTATAGGAGGGAGTGATGTAACACCCTATATTTTTAAATAATGTTTTTGAGATTAATAAATGAATTAAAGTGATTTTTGGTGATTTAATAAACATTTATTCTGAAATTTATCTTTTTGTACGTGCAAAACACGATCAAACATTTTCTTGGGAAGTTCAAAATCAGAAATTATTTTGGGGAAACCTAAGATTAATTAGTAGGTATTATTTATGAATTTTCTGGATTTTTCTGATATTTATTTGGCATATTTGCAAATATTACAAAAAGGGGCTTTTGTGCAAAATTACCACTTGGAGTAAAAACTCCAGAATTTCGAGTTTTCTGGGATGAGCATGTTGGCTAGCCAACTTAGAGGTAAAGATTTTACTTTCTATTCTAATAGATTTGGTTTATTTTGCAGATTTGTTAAAGAAGGGTCTTTTTGCAAAATTGCCACTTGGAGGCCAAAATTGTAAACTTTATTTTTCTGAGTATGAAACCAGTGCCTGGCCAGATCTGAGGAGGTTATTTTTTTATTTTAAATCTCAACTAAATTGGTTAACCTAGTTTCCTATTATAAAGATTTATATATGTAGAGATATATATATTCTAAAGGGATAATTTGCAAAATCTTCTTAAAACCCTAATACCCAGATTTCAGCCTATTAAAAGGGTAGTAGCAATCGTCTCTTTTCTGCACAAAACAAAATAATATTTTATTATTGGTTTTCTTGGAGTTTCAAAGCGAGGATCTTGGATTTTTGCGAAAGGAAGCCCTTTTCTTATTCTTTATTATCTATGGTTGAATCTTCAATAAGGTGAGTGACATATGTTTGATTTCTAATTGTTCTATGCATGTTAAATATGATAATTTGTTTAGTAGAATGCATGTTAGATGATTGTATGATGAAGTAATGGAGATTGAATAATTAAAATATAACTTTTCATGAATAATATGCAAGGGATGAATAAATTTACTATATAGATGATTTAGAATGTTAAAGAACCCAATAGAAATCGTGGGTATGTTGTTTCTTTATTATTCTTTCTGTTTGATTGTATACATATTGAGATTATATGATTGAGATGCACAAATTTGAATAAAGATGAATACTTTACTGTTGATTATACGTGTATATACTGTTTGATGTTTGGATGAAGAATAACTTGATGAAAATGTGTTGTAGATGCTACTAATCAAGGGGTAAACTAATCTAATTAGCTGTATGTGTGTATAACAGGTTTCAAAGAGGTTTTTAAGAATCAAAAGATAAAGTTTTGAAGGTTGAATAGGGTTTGATTTTTCGGGTCTGGAAGTACACAGTTGAAATTGAAATTTTGGGTTTTTGTGATGTTTTCGATTGGATCTTGATTTGTATTGATGCTGAGTTTGAATTGATCAATATATTACTTACACACATTGATTTTTTTGAAGCTTTTACTGATATTCATGCCCACATATACACAAATACACATATTCCCTTGTTTTGAATGAAGTTTGATGAAAATTTGATATTTTATGAATTTGATGAGATTTTGATTACATTTATAAACTCTAGTATGTTAGACAAGTTGTATTTGATCATCTCAGGGTTTTTTTAAAATTTACAATTCATGTTTTTAAAGATTATAATCATGTATCAGTCGAAAAAGTGCACAATTTTGAAATTAGTCGAGTAGCAGCTAACGGTCGACCGGCCCCATTTTGAACTAAGATGTGCGGACGACCGTCATTTCAAAATTTGGATTTTCTGGGCTTGTGCAGTCGACTGTCGTTCTTTTGAACTGTTTTCGACAGTCGACTGTCACCTGCTGATTTTGATAATTTATTTAGTTTTCTTGCTGATTCTTGAACGATTATTTCTTTGAACTTATGGATTATTGATCTACTATTTTAGATGATGTTTTCACTACAGATTATTGTAGTTTACAGAGAATTATATTTTGATTTTTATAGTATTTTATTTGTATTTTAAGAAGCAAAATATATATGGATTTCAAGATATGGATATTTTGTGATATTCAATGACTTCAAAATATGAATCTCCGTCGTTTAATGGATTTAATATCTTTTTTCAGTTTTGGAAATTTGTGAGTAATTGGATAAATTTGGAATTGTTTGATTTAAAGAAGTTTTCTTGATATAAATGATTTGGTGATGGAATTAAGTGTTTTATTGTAGATTTTTGTGTTTATATTTGATTTGTGAGTCTCTAAAGGTTGGGTGGGATTCATGTAAAGCAGCAGATGAGATTTTGTGGATTTTGACCAGTTTGGGTCTTGGGTTTGTTTTATTTAGAATTATGTCCGGCAGGGTACACCAACTCTAGAGGGGGAAATTGTGTTTTAATTAATAATAATCAACCGAAGGACATGCACTAGTGGAGATGTGATAGAACTTGGAAAACATAAGTATATGCTCTGGGGTTAGTCCAACGGATGCGTTCCAGGACTGTGTGTTGTTGTGTCCCGAAATGATAGTTGGTATGTTCGCATGTCGATGGTCGGTAGGCCTATTCACGGAACATACGGTGCATTCGCATGTCGAGGGTCGGTAGGACTATTCTCGGGATGTATTGTGTTTCTGCACGTCGAGGGTCGGCAGGCCTATTCTTGGGGTACACGGCAGGAAGATGATTCTTCGGTTTTTGAGCTATGCTTATATGATGCTTGTGTGTCGAGGGTTGTCAGGCCTATTCGCGGAGTAATCTAGATCTTGTTTCTATCACCATAGTAGGATTAGTTGCATGACGAGAAATTTAACCCTATAAAGTGGAGAACGATAAGGGCTTGCACCGGACCTAAATAGTATGGAATGCATAGAATCCGACAAGTATGCATTAGAGAATCATCATACTGTATTTGTGTTTTCTTGACTTGTATTATGCATGATGTTTTCTGTTTTCCTACACTTGAGACTTAGCCTAGTTTCACTTGATGTTTTCATGCTTTATTTATTGTTATTTCATTATCCATGTAATACTACTGTGAGAATGTATTGATTATGAATTTATTATTTATGTTTCATTTATATTGTATTTCTTTTTTTGTCACTCACACCGTTATGGCCGACCTCTGTAGTTTTGTGGGTTAGGGTTATCTCTAGCCTCATGTTTCACAGGTAGGTATCTATAGCTTAGGATTTGGATGCATGTGGTAGAATGATAATGTGGCTTATGCAAATTGTAAAAGAATGTGTTGTAAAACAAAGAAATTGTAATTCAATGTGTTTAATTTTTCGCTGTGCTATGTAAAGAATTGATGTAATAAAAGTTGAAAAAATTATCTGTGTTTGGCTATGTTTACTATTACATTGAGGTAGATGCTAGGAATTGTGCCACGTATTTCTGAGTTTATTATATTGGAAATACAGGGCGCTACATGGTTTGCCGTTTGTGGGGGAAATTTATTTTTTGATGTTTTGAGTATTTTACAAGGCTAAAAAACTTTATAAAGTTCATAAAATAATACTAGAACAATTTGGAGTTATTACACACTATTCCAAGATATTTTGATAATTTCAGAGGCTTGTTATGTTGATTGCAAATTGGAGTTCAATTTAAAATAAATATGGTTGAAAATATTAAAATTATTCTTTTCGAAAATAAAAGTAATGTTTTGAATTAGGAAATCGAGAAATTTAGGTGATGATTTTAAAGGAGTTTTGATGCTAAAAATAATGAGTTAATTAAAGCAAAGTGTTTGATTGAGACATAGATTATTTGTTTGGAAATGGTTAATTTTGAAGAATTGAGATTTGAGAAAGCTTTGGAAGTGATTGGTTTGATTGATTAATAACAAGTTATTTATGTGAAATTCGATTTGGAAATTATTATTGAATGAGTTATGAAAGTTCAATACTTCATGAATAAAAAATTTTTTTGAATAAGAGCGATGCTCATGGGATATTTGTGCAATGAAGGTTCCAGAATGACCTACGGAGTGAGACAATCCCCAGTATTCTGGGACGATGGACGTAAGGGCCACAGAATGATCCACGGAGTGGAATTGGTCTCCAGTATTCCAAGGGCAAGAGCCAATACTTAGAAAAGTGTTTAAATCTTGCAGCAGTCATAGTAGTAGGATGCATGGCAAGGGATTAAATCCTTTATTGTGGATTACGTAGGTACTTGCCCTAAAATTGGATGCATAGAATCCGAACAAGTATGCAGGAGTGTCATCATAGCGTAAACATCTGCATTAGGCATTAAGTCATTGCATATACTTCCATGTTTAGGATAGTCACTTTTCACACTTTTTTTTACATTCAAGTTTGTGTTTGCTAAAGTAAGAGAATCATTATATTGCGGCATAGTAAGGATCGTTGTTTTTTTATATTGCATCGGTTGTAAGCAACCGACGTGCCCACATTATTTAGTGTAGGGCTTGGATTGGCAAAAAAAACACAGATGAATTGATGCTAAGTTTGCTTTCAGATTTAAGTTGTTGATGATAATGTTGTATTTATCATGTTGTATTTATTTAATTCCGATGCGTTGATGTAAAAGAACAATGTTGTGTGAAAAGTTTTAATTTCCTTATAAAATTGAACAAATTTGAAGTAAAAGATCCTGTTGTGCTACGAATTACCGTGTTTTGAAATTCGGAGCGTTACAGGTGGTATTAGAGCCAACTTCAGTAAGTAGTACAAAATTAAAAGGATGACACATTAGGGTGGACATTAGAAGTGTGAGTTCAGTTCATAGAGATTTAAATGTAAGTTGATTTATATTTGTGTTGCTCTATATACTTCTCCTCCATTTCCTTATTGGATGGTTGGAGTCATGAATGATATAGTTATTGAACTTGCATTCATGATACTCTCCTCGTATACATTGATGTGAGATTATATGCAAGTAAATTTTTCCTTGGTATCAGAGTGGCGCGCGGAAGCGTGGTTGGTTGAACCTACATTCATGATACCTTACACTTAGACTAAGTTTTTCGCTTAAATATTTCTTCGTAGATTTTCCTCATAGAACCTTTCATATTTAAAATTTAATATTTTTCAAATAAATATTTTCTTATACTATTAATTCCTTTTGATATTTATTATTTTATTTACCCTTAATCTTAATCTTTTAAGTTCGACTTACTCATTTTCTTTCTGTTGTTTCTTTTCTGCGCTCTTACTTTACTTATTTTCGCTATTACTCTCACGTATTCTATTAAGCTTTGAACTACTACTTATTAAATTATTATTAAGACTATCATTTTCCTTGGTTATTATTTCTATTGGATTTTGAAAATTCTAATTTTGTATGTTTACATTCACTTTAGAAATACTTGATTATTACGATGCTCTAATTTTTCCAAGATTGAAATATTCTACTCATATATATATATATGACATACCATTTTGTTTCATAGCCTATATTCGATACTATTATCATTACATATTATTTGCTGATTTGTTTTGTTATATTCACTTTTCACTATTTATTGCTACTTAATAATTTTATAGCTTTACACTTCTCTAATATGATATATACACTCACCATTTATATTTTTATTGTATTTTGATTTTTTTTACATCCTTGGTTACTACATATATCGTGTATTTCAACATAGTTATTAGACATATCGTTTTACACTTATACTACTATGTATGTTTATTATCCTAATATGCTCAACTGCATAATTATTGTTCTCATTTGTATTTTCCGTCCATGCATATATTTTATACTATTTCGTTTTAATGTTGTAAATCCTTTTCATTACTACTAATTTTATATATTCTATATTTAAAATCTATACATCTGTTATAATATTTTGACGTTGTAATTTCATTCACAACATTTATATCTACTTTTATATCCCAATTTTCAAAACGTAACACCATACTTTATTAAACATCCAATATCCAAGTACATATGGAAGATTACATCTTTCGATCTCCCGTTTGGGTGCAACCTGGTGTCGAGAGGGCAAATCCACAACTAGACATCAATAGAGGCAAACTGCAACTGGATGTCGGGGAGGCAAAGTCTGCAACCGAACGTCTAGAAGGCAAACTACAATCAGATGTCGTAGAGGCAAATCTGCAACTTGAGGTTAAGGAGGCAAGCCTGCAGTTGGAGACCAACGAGGCGAACCCACAACAAAAGAGATTTTCTACTTTGATAAACCCCACTTTATTTCTATATATATTTACATACCACTATTCCATTTTTTGTACCACTTTATATCATTTTATAACATTTTACATCCTAGCTTAGATAAAATACCTTATTATTTATACCGGTTTTTATATCTATCCTACTTGCGCATTTACTACTCAAAATCAACTATCTTGCCATCTTCTTCTTATTATCTTGAATCTTTACATAAGTTAGCATTTCATACCACTTCATCGTATTTTATTTTGCTGCTAACTTATCTTTGATTTGGTGGCTACCATCTATATAAAAAAAAAAACTCTTATTATCTATACTTTTGTTTACGATTCATAATTTATTTCTATATAATTAGTTTTTGTATTGTTTCAATAGTATGTTATTACTTTTTCTACTATGATGTCTTGTTTTACTCTTACAAACCATTTATAATTTTCATATCATAATATTGTTTGTTTCACCCTATAATTTTTACGCCTATGTATGTATATAATTTTGTATGTTGGTTTTTCTTGCTCTACTTGACAATTTGAAAGTATTTTGATATATGCCAAACAGTATTCCATATCTTAAAATTTTAAATCGTACATATAATTATTGCATTTACTTTACAAACTATTTTATGATATTAAGTTGTTGTATAAAATTATTTTATCTCATATTTTTATACTTTCAAATAAAATTCATGCTCATATATTTTTCAAACATTTTCTCTTAAATTGCTACTTCATTTTTATCTCATAGTATATACTACAAGTTTAGTTTATGATTTTTATCTTTCCTGTTTTCATTTAATTAAATTTTTCTTTCCGTAATTTTTCATATTTCTCTAACAATTGATGACTTAATTTATGTTCTACCTTTTCTTTGGTATCTGATGCTATATTATTTTGTATGGAAATTTCTCTCAATCTATCCTATCTTTTATGATCACATTTCTTTTCGTATGCTATTTTCCTAGTTTTTTTGTTTCGTTCTTGTAAATTTTTATGCTCATAGTACCTTATTTAATTTTGCTTGGTTTTTCCACATTACATATTTTTATACTACATCCATTTTCTTAATGTTTGCAGTTTTTCCTTATATACAATATTGAAATTTTCTTTGGTGTACAAAATACAACTTTTTCCCTAGTAAGTTTTGAGGACAGAACTGTTCTAAGGGGGGAGAGTGTAACACCCTGCAAAATTGAGTTATGACAATTATGCCCTCGTGTGTTACACACGTGTATTTTTAACGTTACGAGTAATATTCGTAACATATTTTTATATAAATGTCATACGTATTTTTTTCGAATATTTATATGTTTTTTGTTCTCTCAAAATTCATTCTTATCCTATTTTTTAAGTCAACTCAAATATTAATTTTCAATGTTTGAGTTTTTACGTGTATTGCACGTGTTTTCAATAGGCGTGTCGATTACGTAAATTTCACCGTTACACGAAATATCCATAACATTATCAAAATAAATATTTTTGTATGTTACCTGTTGATTATTTTTCCCATTAATCAAATCTATTTCGTACTTGAATGTTTATTTTTATGTGCATCGCACGTAAAATTTTATGTGCATTTTATTTCTAAAATTTTCTAAGAGGTAATACACATTTTTCTTCACATTTTAAATTGTTGCATTTTGCATTATATTTTTTTTTACAAAACCCATGGGCCTAAAAATATTTTAAAAGCCACAAAAGAAATTTATTTAAGAATGAGCCCATTTGCTTTTTCAAAAAAAATGATAAAGGTGTGGTGTACACAAAGAACATACACGTGCACAGGTGCAATGTGCACACCAAGAGAGAGTGGTCGGCTGGGTTTGCTGACTTGGGTGAGTGGGGAGAAGTGAAGTGGGGTAGTGGGAAATTGATAATAATAACTACCCTATAATTAATCCTATAACTATCCTTAATCTCAAGCTAATAACTACACTTGATCAAAATCAAATCAAACAAGAAAAAAAAAGGAACAGAGAGAGAGAGTCTTCGGGTGTTGCTGGCTGGAGCTTTCGGTATGGATCTTTGGTGCTTGCTTTTGGGATTTTTGGAGTTTTGTGAAGGGATTTACTTCTAGTACTCTTCTATTAGGTGGGTGTTTCAATATACTTTCTAATTTGTAGTTTAATAGTATGTTTAGGAGATATATATTACAATTGTAGATGCAAATTTCTTAGTTTATTCTCTAAATTTTTGATGTGATGCATGTGGTAGGAAAAATCTAAAATTTTAGTTATTGATGAATAAAATGTATGTTAAATGGAAATTTTAAGAGGTAGATATTATGTGAAATTAAAATTCAAGTTGTGCAAATTACTATCTTTGATGCCATGAAGAATTTTGATTTAGTATAAGTAGATTTTTTGAAAGGTTGTGAAAGAAATTAACTTGCGCTTGATTAGAATTGATTATGAAATTTTGGGAAAATTTCCCATCATGTTAATTGCCATTGAAAAAAGAAATGTTTGATTGCGTTGGAGAGTAATATTTATAATTTAGTAAATGCATATGGTGTTTGGAATGTTCTCAATTTGTTAGATACCTTTAAATTGTGTAGATTCAATTCATTGCATGAAAACTCAGTATGATTTTGTTACTGGAGGTTTTAGATTGTGTTGTATGAACAAATTAAATTGATGTGATGAATCAAAGCTTGTTTGATTGTTTATGTTTTAAACAGTGGATTAAACCGAGAGTAAATACTTAAATAATCTAACCCCTATATGGTCAGAAGAGTTGTTGGCCTTTATGGCTAGCGCATGCGCCTGTGCACTGGGTGCTGTCATGTGGCGGCCTGAGGTCTTCGTGGTCGTGGGTTGGAGTGGGCATTAGGCTCTGTTATTTCAAAATTTTTGTTAAAAGTGAGTAATAGTGAGAGTTTGGGTATTTAATAAACAGAGGACCATATATGTTGTGATCTGAGCTTGGCTCAGTAGGTTGGTTCTCCTTTCCCTTACTGTTGGCACTGGTTCGAGCCAGGGGATTTGTAACACCCTATATTTCTAAATAATGTTTTGAGATTAATAAATGAATTAAAGTGATTTTTGCTGATTTCATAAATATTTTTCTGAAATTTATCTTTTTGCACGTGCAAAATATGTGCAAATATTACAAAATTGTTTTTGGAAAACCTAATATTTATTAGTAGGTATTAAAATTAATTTTGATTACAAGGATGAAATTTTAATTGTTTGATCTAAAATATATTACAGATTTATATTTACCTTTAAGTATATTCGAATTGGAGTTTGTTTGTAATTTTGATATAGTGGAAGAATTAAGATTTAAAGAAAATTTATTGATTTGAGAAATTTTAATGTAAGTTTGTAAGAAATTATTTAAATAAAGTTTTAACGAAAGATTCCTTTATATGGGTGAAAAAACTATCTCATTATTTTGAAGTTGAATAATGAAAAAAAAATAAGAGAAAGAAATGAGTTCTGTAAATGATTAAAGAATTTTATATATGAGGTTAAGAATAACCTAACGAGTTTATGATTTTAATGGTGGATTCTAGAGGCTGAGTGAGACCCTTAATGCCGGCAAGATTAATAAATGAAAATGTGAGACGTAGCCAGTGTGGGCTAGCATTCTCAGTAGTTTGATTTAAGTCTGGTAGGGTAAGCTAGTTCTAGGTCATAATATTTATAACTGGACTAAGGACATGCAATAGATGGAGAGATAATGAAGTAAGGGCAAACATGAGTATGAAACATGAGTATGAGGGCCTCAGTTGGTCTGCGGTGTGATATGGTCCCCAGAATTATCGAGATGTGAGTGGAAGTGTCTCCAACTCATCTACGATATGGGATTGATCTCCGAAATTATCGAGATCGAGGCAACGCTAATGGGATGTTTGTGTATGGTGATGCTCCATGGCTTGCGGTGTGAGATTGAATCCCCAAAATTATCGGGATGTGAATGATCATCTGCAGTGTGAGATTAATCTCCGGAATTATCGAGGCGTGGGCTAGGTACTCACAAATTGTCTAAACCTTATGTTAGTCACAGGTGTAATTTTTGCATAACGAGGGATTGAACCCTATAATGAGGAGTACATTAAGGGATTGCCCTCGGACCTATGTATTTTGTGATGCATAGAATCCGAACAAGTGCACATTAGAGTTACATCGTAGTATGAATGTGTGCATTAGTCATTAGGTTCATATCATACACTGACATGTTTAGGATAGCCACTTTTTCTGTTTATACATTCAAATTTGTGATTGTTAAAATATAGGAATCGCTGTATTATAGCAGTGTGCCCACAGTTCTCAAGTTGCATGTTACAGATTAGAGAGCGATGTGGGCATGAATTTGATGTCGATGGTAGTTGCGGGATTGAAGAATGTTTGATGATATAAATTTTATTTCTTTTATGTAAACTTCTGTTGCGTATTGTAAAGAATAAATTTGTAATGAAAAAGTTTTAAATTCATTATATTGTATTTTTGTACGAAATTGAAGTAAAATTTGTGGTTGTGCTACGAATTACCTGTATTTGGAATTCGGGGAGTTACAGTGAGCATGTTCGGATTTTCCGGGTTTAGGTAGGGTGGGTTTTAGGCAGAATTGGGAAAAAGTAAAATCTGCCCACTTTGAGTTCGGGTGGATCAAACCCTATATTTGGGGGTTGACTCTAGGCATGAACCCACCTGATCAACACCCTTAGATCAAGAGTTAAATCTATGGATGCTTTCGGATCGGATATAGATAGGATATTTTCTATACCAATATCCATACTCACATTCCAAAAACGGATTCAGATACGGTATGGATATGCTTCCGGAAAAAAAATCATATCTGTATCCTCAAATTTTCGCTACGGTTGTGAATCGGATACGGTCCACCGTTACGAATTCGGATATCAAACATATAATTTTTGATATATTTTTTCCCCTTAATTAGTACTTAGATATGTATATCACAGGATTGTGGAAATCAACTTTTATATCTAATGACATAATAGAAATCAACACAACAAAAGTACCTAAGGAAAATTTATTTCATATATGTATATCTCGTATAAAAGAGAATATAATACGCACTTACATGGCTATTTGCATAAGGTTTGAACCTGAATTTAAGAAGAATCCTCACCGCATTGAGCATATAATCACAATCCGACGCAGGCCAAAAAAAACCTACTACCCCCATTCAACATCATTGCTGCTGATGTTGCATGCCCACCTCAACCCCTTCATAAACCCCTTCCCGCTCACCCCCAGCCCCAACTGATCCATCACCTGCTCCTTCTCAATCTCCTTCGTCCCTCTAAACACGTACACCTTGGAAATATCCTTAATAAAAGCTCCGTCTGAGCAACTAAATCAATTCATATGATCATAAACCATGTAGATAGCATAAAATATATTGTGTTTAAAGTATTTAAAAAAATACCGTAGATTTGTTTAACACTTAAGTGTGACTGGTTTATAACATACAAATTATAGAGAATGCCAAAAAAGATGCATTATGCTATTCTACTAGTGAAAGATATCAATGACTATTTCGGGTATATTGCCTAGAAAGAAGCATTTAAGTCATGGCAAAATGGCATGTCAACAATTCGGAAGAAAAAAAAATAATGATCAGAAGTATACTAGGAATTTATGCATGATAGTTCCTTAACTTCAGAACCTACTGTACAATGCATTGAACCTTGTCCACAGTGGCAAAACTAAGGTTAAGACAAATATTCTTCAAAGTGGTATGTAGAATTATTGTCAGTGCTAAAATCATAGGAACGACATACATTGAAAATAACATCTCAAGTGTAACTCACTAATTGTGGTTTCATTACATAAGAAAATAAGTTAAGACAAGTCCAATATATTGAAAATTACATCTCAAGTGTAATTCATTAATTGTGGTTTCTCCTAAACCTAGAAGTAAAGATAACTCTACTTATGCTTTAAGATGATCGGAGTTCTCCAAATCTTGGCATTCATTAACACTACTCATTGAACATAAATAAAGCTCACCTCTCCTCTCATTGTACACGGCCCAATGCACAACTTGCACTCATACTCCCTCTTCAGAGCCCGTCAAACCAAAAACCACATTCAAAACATTCATAAAAAATAAAGTGCGCAATTTCCTATAAAAAATAAAGAAACAAGCTAAACATTTTGCTTCCTCACCTTGCCAAGTATTAGCGCACTCGAACACCAAAACATATCTTTCCCTTCCTCATCACTAAACTTAAATAGCCTCAGCTCGCAGCCCCCCTCCAACAGCCTCGTCATATTCCACAAAATCCTATTCACCTTTACACCACGAACAAATCTTACAAAAGTAAAACCCAAACCCAAAAACCTAAAAAAAAGTCCTAAAATCCCATCTTTTTCGTCTCACATTCGCAATCAGAGCACTCACAGCCAACCTAGTAGATATTTATTTGGCAAGATCCATCGGTGATGTCACCCACTGCTTCCCCTCCTTCATCGACCGCTTCCCCCATGGTAGTAGTCCCACCGTCTGCCTCATCGCCGACTTGAGGTACTCTGGTTCCTCGTCAATTATGCATGTGTCCAAAACAAATAGAAACACGAGAGGTAACAGGGTTTGGTGGTGGAAGTCGGAGGGGAGAGGGGCATACTCGACGGTGGAGAATTGGGGGTACAGCTTGCTGGGGATGTTGGAGTCCAAGATGGCCGATGTTGGCGGAGCTGGTGGAGGAAGGTGGAGCTAGGTTTTCGGATTTGGGGGATTTGTGGGTGGAGGAAAAGCCCGATGTTGGCAGAGCTGGTGTAGGAAGGTGGAGGAAGGGTTTCAGATTGAGGGATTTCGGGGTGGAGGAAGTGCGGATGATGGTGAGAAGGGTGGAAGAAGGTGGAGCTAGGGTCGAGAAGGAGCTGGATTTGGGGGATTTGGGGGATTTGGTTTCAATCGGATCCTAGAAGGAATGAAAGAGAGAGGAATGAGAAATGGGATAGAATTACACCAATGCCCTTTATATATATATATATATATATATATATATATATATATATATATATATATATATATATATATATATATATATGTTGCCGCTAAATTTGGTGTGGGGGCAAACAGATAGTATTTGTGGATTCTTAGGGAAACTGAATAGTAAACCTGTATACCTGTTCCGTCGGTGTTTGACGCTGACTCCTGCCGTACACCTGCAAAAAGTGCGAGACACCGGGGTTGTTCCCGGCGACGCACCCTCTGACGCTCAAGTCAGCAATCTGGGAAGATTATGAAAGAGCGTCAATTGGCAAAAGATTGATTACCTCTTAATGGAGATGGATGGGGGGTATTTATAGGCGCCGCTGGGATCAGATTAGGAATGTGATCCCCCTGTGGTTAGATAAGGAATGTAATCCCTAATCCCCAGTGAAGGGATAACTATGAATCAGGGCCGTTGATTAGGATTGAATCAGAAACCCTAATTCTATCCCTTCCGGACCGGGTTTGCTGCGGGCTGAAACCCGCACCCAGTTGAGGTGGATCCGTTTGCGGGTAAGTGGGTCTTCGGGGAAGATAACCAGTACCCGCTTCAGACCCGTCGGTGGGTGAAATTACCGTTTTACCCCTGAGCTTCAAGATTCGTGCCCCATCTGGACGGTTCCGATTTAACCCCATTTTTAGCCATATCACGAGCCCCCCACTCCTAAAGACTGAGTTTGATCAGCCTTTGAGGAGTAGTTTAACTGTTTTAGTGGCTAGTGGAGTTGTATCAGAGTCCGAATGGAGGGTTTTGAATCTCGAAGGGGGTAGTGAGGTAATTTTTGAAGCTGTAAGCTGTTCTTAAGCTTTTCTGAATATCCGATGGTCTTTATCTATTTTTTCGGATTATTTATTTAATTTTGCGATGTGTTAACCAATCGCTCGGGGGCCTTCACAATACATTCTAGGCAATAATTGTTCGTTCAGGAGTTCAAAAATATTCCCCTGAATTTATAATTATTTTCTAGAATTTCTAGTGAATTTTCCCGAATTTTTAGTAATTTATTCGCAATTTTTAAATAAATAAAACGATTAAAATAAATAAAAACTGATTTTTAATGCCTATTTATGGCGTGGCTTGATCTGGGCCCTTTATCTATGTCGAGCGCGATTTTCTGGGCGATCGGACGGTCGTAGTCGCTTAGCGGCTTTTTTTCTCCGATCGGAGGTCTAGGAGCTCGGCAGTCCGAGCGACGTGGCGCTATCTGTGCCGTCGGATCCCGGCACGAATCTCAAGGAGGCGCATTTCCCAAAAAAACGTTATCTTGTCGTTTAGCGCACGTGGCACGATCTGGACCGTCCATCACCAGAAGCGCGAATTACTGGAAGATCCAACGGTCGTTGTCGCTCGGCAGCTTTTTTCTCCGTTTTGGGGCTCAGATGGGCACTTGCTCGGCAGCCGACCGGAGGCCTAGGGGCTCGGCAGTCCGAGCAACGCGGCACGATCTGAGCCGTTGGATGGTGGCACAAATCTCGAGACGGGTCAGTTCCCAAGAAAACACTATCTTGTCGTTTAGCGATGCTGTCAAGATCTGGGCCGTCTAATCGAGATCTTACACGAATGTTGAGGGAAAAGTGAATTTTCTCCGTTTTGGGGCTCGGATGGGCACTTGCTCGGCAGCCGACCAGAGGCCTAGGGGCTCGGCAGTGCGGGCAACGTGGCGCGATCTGAGCCATTGGATGGTGGCACGAATCTCGAGATGGGCCCAGTTCCCAAGAAAACACTATCTTGTCGTTTAGCGACGCTTGGAAGATCTGGGCCGTCTGATCGAGATCTTACACGAATGTTGAGGGAAAAGTGAATTTTCTTCGTTTTGGGGCTCGGATGGGCACTTGCTCGGCAGCCGATCGGAGGCCTAGGGGCTCGGCAGTCCGAGCAACGCGGCGCGATCTGAGCCGTTGGATGGTGGCACGAATCTCGAGACGGGCCCAGTTCCCAAAAAAACACTATCTTGTCGTTTAGCGACACTGGCAAGATCTGGGCCGTCTGATCGAGATCTTACACAAATTTTGAGGGAAAAATGAGTTTTCTCCATTTTGGGGCTCGGATGGGCACTTGCTCGGCAGCCGACCGGAGGCCTAGGGGCTCGGCAGTCCGAGCAACGCGGCGCGATCTGAGCCGTTGGATGGTGGCACGAATCTCGAGACGGGCCCAGTTCCCAAGAAAACACTATCTTGATGCTGGCAAGATCTGGTCCGTCTGATCGAGATCTTACACGAATGTTGAGGGAAATGTGAATTTTCTCCATTTTGGGGCTCGGATGGGCACTTGCTTGGTAGCCGACCGGGCTCTTTGATGTTGGGGTCGGATCACACGTCGCTCGGATTTTGATCCCATGTGTGCCGAGCTATTCGACTTGTATCGAAACGTTTTGCCTTTTCGCCAACCGTTGCTGCTCAGTTGTAAAGTGGTTTGGGCTTTCGTAACGCTTCAAGAGCCGATCGAGAGTCGCGCCCTTTCGTTACGAAGTCCAAGAGACTTTTTCTTTTACTATAAATCTTCACTCCCCCACTCCCAATCTCATTATTCACTTTTACTTTCTTACTCAAGTTTTTACTCTTCACCATCGAAGTTTTTAGCTCCCGGGTGGCGATGCTAGCTGTCGCGGCAAGGCGTTTCTTTGCTCCGGCGAACTTTCCGACCGTAACAGTCACTTCAAGGTCAGTCTCTTTCCTCTCTCTTTAGAAAAAATGGTTAAGATTACGTCTTCGGATGAGACCCCCGCCTCGGACCGAGTCGTTAGCCGAGCGGGTAAAGAGAAGGAGGTGGTAGAGCCGACCGAGCAGGCCGTGGTCTGGCCGAGCAAGAGTGGGGAGGTCACCGAGCCACTCCAGGAGGTTTTACCGAGGTCCCGGAAGGGTAAGGGAGTGGTTACGGTCATAGAGCAGCCGAAGACGGCAGGGGAGTTCGGTCGGCAGCCGATCACTCTGTCGAGCGTGGGGGGAGTACGGAGCTACTCCGAAGAAATGCTGGAGAAGGTGACCCAGGGCACCGCCAAGTCGGTAGAGGAGAACGTGCCGAGAGAGATGTCCGAGGTGGACCAAATCTCTTCGGTCCTTACCGAGGCTGATCTGCACCGGATCCGGACTGGATTCCAGATCCCTGCCGAGTACGGGCTACTTCTCCCCGGACCCGGTTTTCGAGCCTGCACGTCGTCTTCGGCCGACACGTGTGTTTTTCCGGTAGACTCCTTGGCCGCCGGGCTTCGTTTGCCGTTGCACCCGTTCATCGTCGAGGTCCTCAATTGGTATGGGCTGAGTCCTGCCCAGCTGATGCCGAACACTTGGAGGCACGTCTTGGCATTTGTTCTTCGGTGTCAAGAGATCGGCGCCGAGCCAAGTCTGTTCCTTCTTCGGAGCCTCTACCGTCCTTACCAGCCAAATAGGAACGAGCAGAGGTTCTACCTTTCACCGCGGACAGGCGTGAAGTTGATCGAGAACCCAGACTCGATCAAGCATTGGAAGGAGAAGTACTTTATTGTCCGAGCTCCTGAACCCTGGGCAATTCTGATAGCTTGGTCGAGGGAGGGCCTGCCCAAGCGAGCGAAGAAAGAGCCAGTGCTTAGTGACGAGGAGGTCGAAGTCCTCAAGAAACTCCTTAGCCTGCCGATGCTTAGTTGGAAGGACATCACTGAGGACGCCTTGTTCCGAGGGGGTCTCAGTCCGATCAATCCCAGTATGCCTCTAGTATATTTACTTTTTCCTTGAAGTTCTTGAAAATTTTTCTATGTTTTTTCATTCGGTTTGTGCAGAGTCTTCCGGCATGGACTATAGGGCATTGATGGAGAAGGCCAAGGCGGCTAGGGAGCAGGAGGCGAAGAAGAAGAAGAGACCCTCGATAGGGCCTCAGGGCGGCCGAGCACCGAAGATACCTTCGGTCCCAAAGACTGCCGACCTGCAGGTGGTCGTGCTCCCGGATGCTGATCCCGAGCAAGACCAGGTCACGGCCTCCGATCTCCCTTCCTCGGATGCGCCGACCCCAACAGCGAAGACAGATGCTCCCGGCTCGTCGAGCGGCACGTTCAACGTGAGCGCGGCGTTAGCCCTTTAAGTTCCGCCTCTCACCGCCGAAGCGGAGAAGATTCTGACCGAGGAGCATAAGCAGATCTACGTCCTCGACTGGCAAGTAATGAAGGTCGACAGCTTCTTGGGGGATGGCAACATTTGTACGCAGGCGGTGAAGCACCTGCCGACCCCCAAGGACCGAGCGGCGCTTAAGTCCAGAGAGGTCGGGGACACTACAATGCAGATCGCTCGGAACACGATGTCGGTAAGTAGACCGAACACCTTCGCCTTGAAGCATTTTTTTCGAAATTTTCTAAGTTTTTAGGTCCGAATTCTAACTGTTTGCTCTCTTTTCAGACCCTCTGCCACTTCAACTTTTTGCTCGAAGAGTTCGCGAGCAAAGAACAGGAGCTGACGGCACTGTACGACCGGGAGAGGACGGAGCGTGCGAAAGCTGTGAAGCTGTTCGAAGCTGAGCAGCTCCTCTCGGCAAAGCGCGGTGCCGAGGTGGTGGGGTTGGAGGCGAAGCTGGCCGAAGCTATGCAGCGGTCGACGGACGAGGCAGCCAAGCTCGAGGCCTTGGAGAAGGAGAATGTCGTGCTTAAGGAGGAGCTGGCCAAAGCATTGTCGGAGGCGGAGAAAGCTCGGAAGGAGACCGAAAGGGTCATGGCCAAGCATCAATCGAAGGTGGCGAAGGCGAAGAGGGCTGTCCAGCAAGAGGCCGAGGAGCACATGTTTAAGAACATGGAGGATGCATACGGCCGAGCCCTACTTCATATCGCAGCTCGAAACCCGAGGTTCGACACCTCCTCCTACCACTTCTACGACCCTGTGGAGGGGGAGGAGGAGCTTCCTTCTGCAATGCTTGGCCCCGAGGGACAGACCGAGGGTGTCGAAGGCACGGGCGAGACCGAGGCCGAGGGTGAAGAGGAGGACAGCTCCGAGGGCAGCGACGAGGACGAGGACATAGGAATCGTCGAGGGGTCAGAAGTCCCGAGCGACAAAAAGGTCGACCCCTGACTTGGTTGCGTCTTTAGTCTTTTTTTTTTTTATGTGTAAGCCTAACTGCGGACTGGCCACCACTCTTGTAAAGCTTTTGGAGTTTTGAATGAAAACACTTTTTGCTTGGCCAAAAATTCTCCAAGTGTTAGACCTCGGATTTTGTGTTTGGGCATCGGATTTATCTTTGTTTTTCAGGTGAAGTTTGGTCCGATCACGGAGGTTTCGTATCTTCGTAAGGAGCTGAAAGAAACGAAGCGAGAGCTTTCCCATAGCCGGGAGAGGCGGTTTTATATGCTCTTGAAGTTGGAGGAGATAAAAGCAGCTGCGAGGGGGTATTGTCGTGAACTGAAGCAACTACGGAAGCAACCCCAAGCTTCTCGTCTCGAAGGTGAGACAGAGCGGCTTCGTAGGGAGCTTTTTGTTGTCGAGCAAAAGAATAGCGAGCTCTTGGCCGAGATCCGTCACTTGGAGGTAACGAAGAAAGAACATTCGGCGGAAGAAGAGAAGTTAGCCTCCGAGTTGGAGAAGTTGTCATCCGAGCACCAAAAGTTGTTGGCCAAGGTCGACAAGCTTAGGAGGATTACGATAGACAGGGGGATCGAGGTCACCCATTATCGACGTCTTGCAACCGATAATGCCAATGTTGCGGGCTCGTCAAGACCTCCTCGTCTGAAGATGTCGACAGAGGGTGATGTTCTGAGAGATAGGATTATCGAGCTGGAGAAAGAGACCGCGTCGCTCAAGCCTCTGCCTGAGAGGGCCAATATCCGTAGTACGTTGTGTACTCGGGAAGAGAGCGAGAGAGGGATCACATTCTACGAATTTGCGACTCGTTTGCCTGCGGCGAGGCAAAGTCCTGCTAACGCTCAGAGTAGTGTAGTTGTCTCGTCTAGCGGCGCCTCAGTTGGCGCCACAGTTAGAGTTAGCGGCGAAGGGGGATCTCGCTTCGCTGGTTTGGAATCGAGCTCGGAGGTTAGGCGTCGCCGCCCCCGCGTTTCCTTGAACCGGAGCGTTCCCCTTCCGAAGAGGCACTAAACAAGTTGTATTATGTTCCTTTAAACTATTGTAAAACTCTACTGTTGCGTCGGTCTAGTTGTATGTAGAGTTACTTTATTTGAATAAAGACCTTTGCTTTGCTTCTGATGCTGCGTTGGGAATATTGGCTTCATGTGTTGGACTTCGGCAATGTTTGAAATTTTGTTGTTTGTCTCTTCTTTTTTTTAGCTCGTGGTGGTAGCTCAAGACGTCGAGCCCACTCGCTCGGATGACCACGCTCGAGCCGAGGCTGGCTCGGGGGTGACGAGGCTGTGCTTGGCGAGGTGCCGAGAGCGGCTCTATGAAGTCGAGCTGGGATTGCACCGAGTCGAAAGCGAGCGGAACCATCTTCAGCTCATCCTAGGTCGGCGAGACATCGAGATCCGGCGTCTGGAGAGCAGGATCGCCGAGATGACCCCCATAGGAGAGGACAAAGGTTCGTCGACCACCTTTATCAATGCCCTTCGGATCCAGTGCGTTCGGCACAATTTGTCGAAAATAAGAGCGGAGAGGGACGATCTGCTTTCTGAGATCCGTCACTTGCAGACTGTAGAGGCGGAGCTTTGGACGGAGGGAGAGGGACTGACGGCCGAGGTTGCCAAACTGACGACCGAACGAGACATCGATGATCGTTTTCAAAGCCAAGTGTAGTGGGTTGGCATTGTAATTTTTGTACTTTTAAGGCCTTGTAACCTTGTTGTATGGAAGAGTCGCTTTGCACTGTATCCTAATTATCAATAACATTTCTTTCTCGAACTTGCATGTCCTTTGTAGCTTTGTGTAGTCGTTTTGTTTGTGACTGTGTTCATCGCGTCGAGGTCCCTGAACCGGCCTCTTGCTTGTTCACGTTTCGACGACATGAGCGTTCGGCCAGTGGTGCCGAGCAGCGCTTCGGTCTCCTAATCTTGCGAACTTGCGAGATGAGTCGAGCCTTACCTAATAGTGGGCTCGCTGACCATCGTAAGAGTAGTTCGACGGTTGTGGGAGCAACTCCGACTTGCGAACTACTTCTACCTCGCTTAGGAGCGAACTTGCGAGGTAGAATCGAGCCAAGTGTTGGACCCCGGAACCATCGTTAGAGTTCAACGGTCGTGGGAGCAATTTCGAATGGCGACCCACTCCTAGCCCGCTTAGAAGCGAGTTTGCGGAGTAGAATCGAGCCAAGTGTTGGACTCCGGAACCATCGTTAGAGTTCAACGGTCGTGAGAGCAATTCCGAATGGCGACCCACTCCTAGCCCGCTTAGAAGCGAGCTTGCGGAGTAGAATCAAGCCAAGTGTTGGACTCCGGAACCATCGTTAGAGTTCAACGGTCGTGGGAGCAATTTCGAATGGCGACCCACTCCTAGCCCGCTTAGAAGCGAGCTTGCGGAGTAGAATCGAGCCAAGTGTTGGACTCCGGAACTATCGTTAGAGTTCAACCGTCGTGAGAGCAATTCCGAATGGCGACCCACTCCTAGCCCTGCTTAGAAGCGAGCTTGCGGAGTAGAATCGAGCCAAGTGTTGGACTCCGGAACCATCGTTAGAGTTCATCGGTCGTGGGAGCAATTTCGAATGGCGACCCACTCCTAGCCCGCTTAGAAGCGAGCTTGCAGAGTAGAATCGAGCCAAGTGTTGGACTCCGGAACCATCGTTAGAGTTCAACGGTCGTGGGAGCAATTTCGAATGGCGACCCACTCCTAGCCCGCTTAGAAGCGAGCTTGCGGAGTAGAATCGAGCCAAGTGTTGGACTCCGGAACCATCGTTAGAGTTCAACGGTCGTGGGAGCAATTTCGAATGGCGACCCACTCCTAGCCCGCTTAGAAGCGAGCTTGCGGAGTAGAATCGAGCCAAGTGTTGGACTCCGGAACCATCGTTAGAGTTCAACGGTAGTAGGAGCAATTCCGAATGGCGACCCACTCCTAGTTCGCTTAGAAGCGAGCTTGCGGAGTAGAATCGAGCCAAGTGTTGGACTCCGGAACCATCGTTAGAGTTCAACGGTCGTGGGAGCAATTCCGAATGGTGACCCACTCCTAGTCCGCTTAGAAGCGAGCTTGCGGAGTAGAATCGAACCAAGTGTTGGACTCCGAAATCCATCGTTAGAGTGAAGAGTAAAGGCAGAGAGATGTAAGCAATTTTTACAAGTAAAATACGAAAAAACTCTTTATTGATGACCAATGGCCGGCTGCTTCTAAAGTTGCGAGCCGTTATTACAAGAGTGAAATAAAAGAAAAAACATTACAAGTAATAGGAGAGGAACGGTTCGACATCTCGAAATACTTAGAGAGGCATTGGTGTTCTCTCTTGGTATTTTAAGAGGTGGTCGGCATTCCAAGTCCTGGAGATCTCCCTGCCTTCGAGATCTTCTAGTCTGTAAGCGCCGGGACGGACTACTTTGGCAATCCTGTAAGGTCCCTCTCAATTTGGGGCCAATTTGCTCTTCTGACCTGGGAACGAGATGGCCAACTTTCGGAGGACCAGGTCCCCCTCTTTGAGGTCCGTGGGGCGGACTCTCTTGTTGTATGCCAACTCGATCCTTCTTCGGTAGCTTTGTTGACGAATGGCCGCTCTTTCTCGGATTTCATCTATCAGGTCTAGACTGGCTCGAAGCTCTCTAGCGTTTTGCTCTTCTTCATAAACTATTAGGAGAGGAGAGGGTATTCCGACTTCTAGGGGGATGATGGCCTCGGACCCATAGGTGAGATTGAATGGGCTCTCTCCTGTGGGGGTCCGTTTTGTGGTGCGGTAGTTCCAGAGCACGTTGGGAAGTTGATCGACCCATAAGCCTTTGGAACACTTATCTAACCTCTTCTTAATGCCGGAGAGGATCTGTCGGTTAGCATTTTCGGCTTGGCCATTGACTGGGGATGAGAAACGGAGGAGAACCGGTGCTGGATGGCAAGGTCTTCGCATAGGGCTCGGAAAGCGGCCCCGGTGAACTGTGTTCCTGTTGTCTGTTATCAGGACCCTAGGGACGCTGAATCGGCAGATCACGCTCTTCCAAAAGAACTGAACAATCTTGTTCTCGGTGATCATGGCCAAGGGCTCGGCCTCTATCCATTTCGAGAAGTAGTCGATCAGCCACGACTAAGAATTTGGACTGTCCGGGAGCTGGTGGAAATGGCCCTAGTAAATCCATCCCCCACATTGCAAAGGGGATCGGACTTGATAGGGAAGTGAGTGGAGCTTGAGGGAGGCATCGGAAGTCGGAGTACTTTTGACATGAGCTGCATTGTCGAACGTGTCGTTCGGCATCTCGTAAGAGAGTGGGCCAAAAATATCCGTAATTCAACACTTTGCGGGCAAGAGCTCTGGACCCCGAGTGTGCCCCGCCGATGCCCTCATGAAGTTCTTGCAGGGCGTAGTCGGCTTGCGCGGGGAGAGGCATCTCAGGTAAGGCCGGTCGTCTACCTGTGTGAAGGAGCGTTTATATAGGATACCTCCGATTAGTGTGTAACGCTCGGCTCGGGTTCTAACTCTTCGTGATTCCTTAGGATCTTCGGGGAGGAGCCCGTTCCTCAAGAATTCGACGAGGAGTTTCATCCAATTGTCTTCGAGTAGGACAGGCAACGTCTCTATAGAGTCGAGAGTTTCGTCCTCTATGCTTGGCTTCAGAAGGACTTCTATCAAAACGGTCTACTCGAGACCTTGAAGGGAGGAGGAGGCTAGTTTAGAGAGGGCGTCGGCCTGAGCATTTTCTTCTCGGGGGATTCTTTGGATGAGGGCTTCTTCAAACAGTGCCATAAGGCTCTTGACTTTGGCTAAGTATTTAACCATCCTGTCATCGCGTGCTTCATACTTGCCAAGGACCTGATTGACGACTAGCTGAGAGTCGCTAAAGATCCGGAGGCGTTGGGCCCTTGCATTTCGAGCCATTCCAAGGCCGGCTATGAGCGCCTCGTATTCTGCCTCGTTGTTCGAGGCCTTGAAGTTGATACAGAGGGAGTATTGGAGGATGAAGTCATTTAGGCCCGACAGAATGACCCCTACCCCGCTTCCCTCATTGCAGGAGGATCCGTCCACATAAACCGACCAGACGGGTGGTCCCCTCACCGTTTGGCTGGACTCGGGGATGGTACTCTCAACTATGAATTCTGCTAAGGCCTGAGCCTTGATCGCGGTCCGAGGCTGATAAGTTATATCGTGCTGGCTCAGCTCGATAGACCACTTCATAAGGCGACCCGAGGTCTCTGGCCTGTGGAGGACCTGCTTCAGCGGTTGGTCGGTAAGAACGACCACCGAATGGGACTAAAAATACGGGCGAAGCTTTCTCGCGGCCATCACCTAGGGCATAGGCCATCTTTTCTATCTTCGGGTATCGGAGCTCGGCGTCCCGAAGCACCTTGCTCACATAGTAGATGGGCTTCTGAGCCCGGTCCTCTTCCCTCACTAAAACCGCACTGAGGGTCTGCTCGGAGGCTGCCAGGTAGAGGTAGAGGGGTTCACCAGGGATCGGTTTGCTGAGGAGAGGGGGATTGACGAGGTAAGCCTTGAGGTGGTCGAAGGACTCCTGTTGCTACTGCCCCCATTCGAAACCTTTAGCCCCTCTGAGGGCCTTGAAGAAAGGGAGACATTTCTCCCCGGACTTCGAAAGAAAGCGCCCTATGGCGGCTAGGCGGCCTGTTAACCTCTGGACTTCCTTAACATTTTTGGGAGGGGCCATGTCTAATATGGCCTTGATTTTCTTAGGGTTTGCTTCAATTCCTCGTTGGCTAACCATGAAGCTGAGGAACTTCCCTGACGAGACACCGAACACACACTTGTTCGGATTGAGTCTCATGCTGTGCTTTCTCAGAACGTCAAACGCTTCTTGGAGGTCGGTCACATGATCGGCGCCTCGAATGCTTTTCACAAGCATGTCGTCAACATACACCTCTATGTTTCGGCCGATTTGAGCTTGGAAAACCTTGTTGACGAGGCATTGGTATGTTGCTCCTGCGTTCTTCAGACCGAAGGGCATAACCCTGTAGCAATAGAGGCCTTGATTGGTCACGAATGATGTCTTCGGGATATCCGGGGGGAACATCCGGATCTGGTTGTAGCCTGAGAAGGCGTCCATGAAGCTGAGGAGTTCATGTCCCAAGGTGGCTTCAATCAAAGTGTCAATACTCGGAAGAGGGAAGGGATCCTTGGGGCAGGCCTTGTTGAGATCGGTAAAATCAATACAAATCCTCCAAGTCCCGTTGGACTTCTTCACCATTACTACATTCGACAACCACTCAGGATAATTCACCTCTTGTATGAACCGGGCCTTCAAGAGCTTGTCCACCTTCTCTTTTATAGCTAGCTGAAGCTTAGGGGCGAACTTGCGCCTTTTTTGCTGGACCGGTTTGGACCCCGAAACAACGCTGAGGTGGTGGACCAGGAGTTCTTCGAAAATTCCGGGCATGTCTGTAGCTGACCAAGCGAAGAGGTCTCGGTTCCTTCAGATGCACTGTACAATGTCTGAGCATAGGGCAGACGGGAGGGTCTTGCTAACAAAGAACTTGCGAGTTGGGTCCTGCTCAGAGAAGAACACTTCCTCCAATTCATCCACCGGCTCGGATGTCGGCCAGGCAGCATCCTGGGGGATTTCGAAAGTTTCTAAGGAGAGGACGGGTCCAAGGGTAGAGGTCATGTAGCACTTACGGGCCGTTTCCTGATTTCCCCTTACTTCCCCTACTCCGGCCCGAGTGGGAAACTTCATTTTTAGGTGGTAGGCAGAAGGGACGGCTTCAAGGGTGGCTAGGCGGCCGACCCAGAATGACATTGTAGGCTGTGGGGACATCTACGACCATGAAGTCCATCGACTCCGTTCGGGTGGTAGGAGTTTTTCCAGCGGTTATGTCGAGGGTGATTACCCCTTCAATAGTCACTGACACTCCCGTGAACCCATAGAGCGTGTAGCCGGCGGGCTTGAGTCTGTCTCGGGAGAGCTTTAGGCCTTTAAAAGCGGCGAGAAAGAGGATGTTAACGGAGCTGCCATTGTCCACTAGGATCCTCTCCACCTTGAAGTTCGCCACATGGAGGCTGATGACGAGTGCGTCACAATGAGGGGTGCGGACGCCTTCGAAATCTTCGTCTGAGAACGTGACGGGCACTCCGAGGCCTTTGGGAGGAGGGGTGGCGCGGACCGAATTAACTTCTCTTATAAATGCCTTTCGAGAGGAGTTGGAGGAGCCCCCCATTGGGCCCCCATTGATGAGGTGTAGGACACGCTCCTCTTCGAAGTCGGGTGTTTCATCGCATTCCGGATGCTTATTAGCCCCCCGAGGCGGAGGAGGAAGTTTGGTTCGGTCCTTTCTCACGAATCTGGTCAGCTGCCCCCTCTGGATAAGGGCTTCTATCTCATTCTTCAGGGTCCGACAATCATTAGGTGTCGTGCCCATGGTCCCGATGATAACGACACCACTTCTCTTTATCTCTTTTCTTGGCAGGGGTGTTTATTATCGGAGCAGGAGGTATGATCCCTTCCTTTTCGACTTCCATCAGAATGGTAGAGACATTAGTGGTGAGGGGAGTAAACTTGTCGAATCTGGGGGGAGGTCGGCGCTGGCCGGCATTATCCTTCTGGAGCTTCTTGGCTCCTTCCTCTTCCGTTCCCTTCCTCTTAAACCCGGAGGAAGACGCCTCCAAGTTGGGGCGGTACTCAGCTTCTTCGGCCCTAATATACTTTTCGCTTCGGAGGAGGAGGTCAGAAAAGTTCTGTGGGGGTTTCTTGGCGAGGGAGGAGCGGAGGTTGGAATTGAGGACATTAGATTGAAATGCTGCTGCAGCGACCGACTGGTCGAGGGATGCTATGGACCGGGCTTCAGCTGTGAACCTCTTCACATAGTCTCTCAACTTCTCACCCTTCTTCTGGTGGAGGTGCAGTAGCGAGATGCTGGTCTTCTTAGTTCTACGGCTACTTACAAAATGGGTGACGAAGAGGGTCTCGAATTGCTCGAAGGAGAATATTGAGGACGGGGCAAGGCGAGAGTACCATTCTCGAGCTGGACCCTTGAGAGTTGCGGGGAAGGTTTTACAGAGTAGAGCATCGGAAGCTTGATGGATGAGCATTAGGGTCTTGAAGCTCTCGATGTGATCAATGGGGTCAGTCTCCCCAGAATAGGTCTCAAATTGAGGGGGTTTGAAGCCGATCGGCACAGGTGCATCCATTATGGTTCGGGAGAAAGGAGGTCTGCTAGGACGAAGGGTCCTTCCTCTAAGTTCTTCTCGGTCTAACTGACCCAAGTGCCTCTCCATTTCATGGAGACGGCGGTACACAGCGTCATCCCTTCGACGGTAATCAGCTGAGCCTCTAGACTCGTCTTCGTACGAGGGAGAGCGGGGGCTACGACGACGGTAGCTCCTGGAGCGGCGAGGACTTTGCTCATGCCAGGAGTTGCTGGGAGCTGGAGGAGGAGATGGGGACCGTCGGCGAGGACTTCGGACCGGAGGAGGAGAGGGGGATCTTGGGTGCATTGGTGTTGGGACGGAGATTGAGAGCTTGTAGGACGGTCGCTTGGAACTGCTGGAACTCGGCACGGGCAATGGGTGCCTCACTGTTCCTAGGCTGTTGCCGACCTGCAAGGGAGTGTGGCCTTCTTCGGTAATGCTCGGGGGACTCTCTCCGCCCCCTTCGGATAGGGGACCTTCTGGATTCTCGGCGCGAGGAGACCGCTTATCTGGACGGTGTTGGCGGGAGGTTCCTTCTCGGGTCCGCTTTTCATCCAGATGGCGGCGAAGGTCCTCATCCTTCTGCCGATTGAGGGTGATGTTGCGGAGACCGAAAGCTCGGGGATGATGGGAGGCCATAGCGTCCGAAGAGGCATTGTGGATGGAGACGTGGTCCTGGTGAAGAGGTTGTTTCTGAGGGTTAGGACCCTTAGGAGGTGGTTGATTCGGAGGAGGAGGAGGAAGTTCCTGTTGGAGCGGGTCTTCCGCTGGAGGAGGAAGTTGCCCCTGCTGTTGGGTAGGATGGATGGGAATTTCTTGCTGCTGATCGGGGTTGGGTCCTCGGTTGGACCCTCTGGATCTGACTTTTCTAAGAGGCATGGCCGGAGCGGATCTGACCAACGGGAAGAGGGGAGGTTGCTATCGTTAGTTTTCCACAGATGGCGCCAATCTGTTGTCGCTAAATTTGGTGTGGGGGCAAACAGATAGTATTTGTGGATTCTTAGGGAAACTGAATAGTAAACCTGTATACCTGTTCCGTCGATGTTTGACGCTGACTCCTGCCGTACACCTGCAAAAAGTACGAGACACCGGGGTTGTTCCCGGCGACGCACCCTCCGACACTCAAGTCAGCAATCAGGGAAGATTATGAAAGAGCGTCAATTGGCAAAAGATTGATTACCTCTTAATGGAGATGGATGGGGGGTATTTATAGGCGCCACTGGGATCATATTAGGAATGTGATCCCCCTGTGGTTAGATAAGGAATGTAATCCCTAATCTCCAGTGAAGGGATAACTATGAATCATGGCCGTTGATTAGGATTGAAACAGAAATCCTAATTCTATCCCTTCCGGACCGGGTTTGCTACAGGCTGAAACCCGCACCCAGTTGAGGTGGATCCGTTTGCAGGTAAGTGGGTCTTCGAGGAAGATAACCAGTACCCGCTTCAGACCCGTCGGTGGGTGAAATTACCGTTTTACCCCTGACCTTCAAGATTCGTGCCCCATCTGGACGGTTCCGATTTAACCCCATTTTTAGCCATATCAATATATATATATATATATATATATATATATATATATATATGATATATAAATAGATATATATCAAAATTTGTTGATATCCGTATTTGAATCCGCTTTTTTAAGAGATATCTGTATCCGTATCCGCGTCCGAAATTGTTTGGATTTGAATATGCGAATCCATATCCGTATCCCTCTAGATACGGATTTTTCATATCCGTATCCGCAAAAATTTTAAATTTGGATACAAATCGGATCGGATATATCCTTATCCGAGAGAATCCCTAGTTATATCTTAAGATGTGCATAAAATCACACCTAAGGAGAGATGGCCGAACTAATCACAAATATGGATTAAACAGAATTTTGGATAACAGACTAAATAAATTAAGCTTAGCAAATTTAAATGGAGGAAAAATGTGTGTTGCAATCTCAAATTTCTACTTCTATTTTAATAGCTTAAAATAGAAATACAAAGATTACAAAAGATTACAAAAGAGATTACAACTCTCAATCTCTCTCTCTCACCTTTGAAACACTCGGCACAATTCACTCTTGAAGTAGGACAATGATAACGGCTCACCAAATCTCTCTCTTTGGATGATCAAGGATTAACTAAATCCTAGAGTTTACGGCCATATATATAGCCCCCAAGTACCCTAAAAGATAAACATAAATATAGCAATTGGGTCTTTAAACTCGTAAACCCAAAACAATCAGCTGACGTTGTCGGTCGACCGCACTCCTAGTGACGGTCGACTGCAACGTGTAGAACCAACCTAGTGAGCTGACCGGTCGACTGCACCCTCTAGGTCGGTCGACCGTCCTCTTCTCTGTTGGATTTATACACTTGAAGAACTCTCAGTTTAGGGTCGGTCGACCGCACCCCTAGTCGGTCGACCAACCCTCTAGGATACTTTTCTTCTACTTGCTGTTTGTCTTCTCATGCTTCTTTGTCTCCTCATCTTCTTCTCCAACTTCAAGTACCCCGTGCCTAAGTGTATTTGAGGCCACAATTCCTAACAAAGTTTGGACATATATGAAGCTTTTTCCTTACCAACAAGTGTGAACATATCTGCGATACCAAAGATTCCGTACTGAAAGGAGAGTCAGAAAAAAATAATTTGTTTGAGATGATGGTTGAAGGCATTTTTACGTTTGATTTCTATGACTACGGCCAAGGCCATTGAAGCAGAGAGAACTAGACCGACAGCGACACGCTAGAGGTGGGTGATGCTAGCAGGGTTGCGTGTGATGATACGAGCAAAGGGGAGGAAGGCAAACTCGTATAGAGGGACGAGGGCCGACATGAATAGGAGGGGTATGACGGGGATAGAGGCGGGAGGGGATAGAGGCGGGAGGGACGGAGAAGGAGGCAAGGTGGAGGTTCATGAAGTTGCCTTGTTGGACTGAGAAAGTTTGGAGCTGTGCTAGGCAAGTATTCATTAGGATGCAACTGCCGAGAATTGGGAGCATTCAGATTATGATCTTCACTTCTTCTACTTGGGTCAAAGTGCACACCTTATTAAGAAATAAAATCAACTGTTTATTAAAACTCTCCTATAAAGGACTAATGAGTTACACAATAATATTGTTAATAGGAATTAATTTCCTTGATGAATTTCATAAGTGTGCATAATTCTTTATGAAGGCTAGTGCTATGATCGTTCTACTGGTTTGTTGTATTACTATAATTAGCATGACTGTAGGATCACTTTCATGTTTTTCTTTCAACTAGCATACTATTAGGGAGTATTTGGTACGTAGAAATGTATAAGGTAATCCCAAATTTCTCCTTAAATTACTTATTTTGGTATGTGACAGACATAGTTTTGGAAGAATTATGGATTCCCAAAGGAATCAAAATCCTTTGTTGAAAATGATTTTCATTCCAACTAAAAAACATGAAATTTACAAAACAAATGATAAAATAAACAAAAAAACTAGTAAAAAATATATATATATTTCTCCCTAAAATTATGGGATTTGAGGATTCTCATGAGATTTTCAAAACAAACAATAAAATATCTCAAAAAAAACTAGAATAAAAAAATACAATAATCAAGAGTTTTCGGTAATGCAATGTACTATACCAAACGCGATAATACAACATTTCTAAGAATCTTCATTCCCACTCTCACAATCCTGAAAATCCTTTCATTCCTGGAAATATTCCAATCCATACTCATCCATAGCTAGCTAACAGTAAGATTGCAAGTTCACTATAATTCATATTATTTGTTGGTAGAACTCGAAGTCATATTATGTTAATACAAAGCTCCCATGGTTCCGGGGTAGTGCCTGGTGCAAGTACAGCAGCTTTGTCCAAGAACCTGATGACAGTTTATTCAGAAATTTGTTATTATACGGAATATATAGCTTTGTCCAAGAACCTTATGACAGTTTATTCATAAATTTGTTATTATATGGAATATATATACATAGAGTTCCTTTCGCCTCGGCTACTGTGTGCACTCGGCTTTCCCGTCTTCGTATCGACGATCCGAACTCCATATTGATCTACACATTTATATTAGTTTAAGTATGTAAAATCAAATCATTTGAAATTCAGTTGTCCATCCATAATGTGACTATAAAAAATAACGATTTTCAGTCATACAATTTTGCAACACTTCAATGGATGAACAAATGAATTTTAAATGATTTAATTTTACATATTTAGACTAATTTAGATTGTAGATTAATGTGAACGGTTCGGATCGTCAATATGAAGGTGGGAAAGCAGAATGCACACCAGGGGCGGATCCAAGGGGGGGCTGGGGTATGCTACAGCCCCCCCAACATTTGACATTTGGTTGTATTTTTTTTTTTTTTTTGGTATATTAGTGTGGAATTTATGCTTGAGCCCCCCCCCAAAAAAATTTAAAGCCCACCCAAAATATATTTTAAAGCCCACCCCATATATATTTGAGCCTTCTATTTATTTTTTTGGGCCCAAGGTCAACTCTATTCTATCTAGTATCTATAACAACTTTACTTCTCTAGTATCTATAACAACTTTATATATATTTTGCATGTTACCTTGTGCAAAAAAAATTTCCAGCCCCCCTCACATTTCAATTCTGGATCCGCCCCTGATGCACACAACTGCACAAGGAGGCATAGTGCACAACAGAAGAGGACTCTATATTATATATATAGATCCTAGTCATAAATACAAATAAACTGTGATATTTTGACCTAAATTGCTCTGTATGTGGAATTCTCTCCAGTAGAATTTCTTTCTCTTTGATCTCATAGAGGTCTTCGGAACTCTCGCCAACTTGCAGCTTGTAATTTCGGATTGCCACCATATACCTGCACAGCCAATCAATCATGCTTTAGTTCTTGTTTAAGAAAACAAATAAAGTTAAACAATATCCAACATTAAATCTCTTGCTATGTACCCAACTTATTTCATTACGTACTCTCTCTTCAAACTTATATTTTCATAAATTTCTTCCGTTTGATTTGAATTTGGACAAACTTGGCTCCCGGATGAGCTAGCTAGGTGTACATCAGGTGGACATCCGTATTTAAGGGAGCTGAGTTTATATCTACCTGATTTGTTAAATGTTGCTATATAAAACTCTGCTTTCGCTTGCTCGTTTTATTCCTCCAGACTCCTGAGATAATCAAACCATGCTTATTTTCCAAATTATTTCCATTGTAGTGTGCAATTTTAAGTTAATACACTTGTTATTGTTCATGTGTACATGTACTGTTTAATTTTATGAATGTGTACTATTTTTAATTCTTAAGACGTACTATAACTTATTAAAATGTAATTTTTTTTATAAAATGGTACTTTCATCCAGAGAAGTTAAGTTTAAATTGTTTACGTGCAGTACCAAGGAGTTTAAAATGTATAAAAACAAGGCTAAACAACCCTACCAATTTTCACTAAAGTCTACCCAATTTTTACCAATTTGTAGATAACCCTATGTTTTTTCTTTTATTTCGGGATGGGCCTACTATAGGCCTAATGTTGTGGTTCACCAACAATTGGCTGACACCATTAATTTTAGTATGAAATTATCATTACCCGTATACAGTTTAGCAGGATTTTCTGCAAAATATATATATATATATATAAACACTATTTTTTTACATTTCAAAATTAGTGATCTTATTATGGATATTCTCTCTTTAAATAATTTTTTCTGAAAGTTATACTTTTAAGTTTTTCTAATACATAATTAATCAATTAGGGGCATTTGAGATTAAAAAAAAAACCCTCGAAAAGACTAATTTATAGAACTTTTGGACCAAGTGGAGTCATTCGCAACAACTTACTCTAGGCCAATAGTAGGGTCATCAAAAGAATAAAGAATTGGTTAATGTCATCTACAAATTGTTGATAACTGTGTAGAATTTAGCAAAATTTACTCTTATAAAATTACCGGTGCATACATGAGGCTTAATCTATAACTATTATAATGGGAGAGACGGGGTTCCAAACAAATAAACAATTTTTTATTGTTTTTTGTATGTTAGTCAACACGTGTAGCGCACGTGTTGGTAGGTTTGTTTTTTTTTTCTCTTTTTCCTTCTTCCTCCACGTGCATCGGACGATCATGATACTAGTTAAGATAAAATGACTTTCGAGAATACGATAAAAGAGAACTAACCTGAACAATGCGGAGGGGACTATCTCCAGGAACTGGGTACTGAAAAGGGGCTTTCCAACAGCAAGAACACAAAAGCCAACAAGGGCAAATATCATGCTCACGAAGAAACCTACTGCTCTTCTCCGAGCTCACCCACACAATGATTGTCACACCAAACGTGGCACCTACGGTAACACTAAGTAGAAACTAGTTAAAAAAGCTTCCCAACTGCTTCCTCTCTGTGGGGTGGTTCTTGTCGAACTGGTCAGCCCCTAATGCAGGTAGAGACCCCCTTATTCCTCCGAAACCTAGTGCCAATATGTACATCGAGAAGTAGAAGAGACTCTTGTTCCCACCTTCAAGCTTGCATGTCACACACGTGGCATCGGGGTGAAGATTTTTGTAGTGGGCTTGAATGGTGAGAAGGATGTACCCCTACCAAACAGTCACAGAAAGACCTTGATATTAATTTCTACGTGTTTTGAATTGTTGTAAACAAAAAGTAAATATGCAAGTTAATTACTTACGATTATTTCCACGAATCCGAACACAATAACTGTGTGAAGCCTGGTCATATATGTATCGGAAATGAACCCCCCAAGAATCGTAAGCAAGAAGGTAGTCCCAATGAAATTTGTGACAGTCGTAGCTGATCCAGATAGATCGAAATGCATCACATTCATGAAGTATAACACCAAGCTGACCATATTTGCGACAAAACCAACATTCTCAAGCCCCGTCATGACTGCAAATTTATATATATAACCATAAAGTTAATTAGTATAGAACTTATTAATCTAAATTCAGTATACGAGCCTTAGTAATTAGTTTACTTACTGAAGATGAACATGGCAGCTCTATAGCCACCTTGTTTTTATTCCACAATGGAAATTTTGATTTTGAACCATTCTCCACAGTTTCCATGTTATCACCCTGCATTAGTGGAAGAGTTTAATTTTTCGAGTTAAGGGCAAACTAAGTACTGAAAGAGAGAGATAGAGCTATAGCGTACCATATAGATATCTTCGAGATCAAGGAGAAAAGGAGAGTGATCTCAATGAGAAAGAGAGACTGCTAATTGAGATGGGAATGTAGGAGATGTAGCTATAAGTATAAAAAGACAGGAAGGCACCTTTGTACTTATCGAGAGGGCATAATTTTGGACGGGGCACATTTGTTATATGTCATGTAAACTAGTTAAAGAGGATCTATACTCGATGTCACTTAAAGAATGCAACGGGAGGGTTTGTCTTGTTTGCTAATAACTTTTGAGATGCTAATTAGGGCTACGGCAAGCATTTTTTTAAATATGAGATAATTAGAACTTACAGAGTAGTCCAAATTATCCATCATATAGATCAAGAGAAAGAAACAGGCGTGGATTTTTATGATTCGTTCCAAGCCAGAACATCATATGCATTTGACACTAAATCGCTGTAATCAAATGAATTGAAATTTAAAATTTTGATGTATCATTACTCGGCGGTATTTGAGCCAAATTGTAGATTTTTAGCAATACCTTCAGTCCTCCATCTAAATTGATTTCTAATGCAAGATTCAGTTTTTTTCTTGGTTGAATGCAGCTCCCTCAAGCAAGACGAAGACCAAAATCATGAGGACTTCAAGAAGCGGGGGTTGTTAACTTGGGGAAATGAGAGGATGCTGCTAATCCACTCAGTTTGAGTAGCAGCTGATCAAGCCCAAAGCAAAGGATCTCTTAATTTGATTGTTAATATGGATAAAAATCGGAGCCACACAATCCCAGCAGCTTTCAAGGACAGTACAGTAATTTTACAGTAATAGGGCTGCTAGAAGAACATGGGCTATCTTCAAGCCCATCAGCTCAACCAGATCTATAATTATAGCTTACTTACAGCATAAGAAAGAGAGATTTTCAGCTATTAATTTACAGTTGTCTGTCAAATTCCCTAATCTTATCTCTTAACCAAGGGAATCTTAAAAGATACATTTTTAGGTCTATCTTATATAATTGATTTCTAGCCTATAATACATTCTTCCCCTCAATCAATCAAAGGTAATCAATATTTTTTTCACTAAAAACCCTAATCATTGTTCGGGATTTCCAGTCGTCAAGATTCAGATCCAGACATTTCTAGCCATCTAGATCCAGATTTTGATCGACGGTCCAGATCAGTTTTTTCTCCCTCCATAAAAGAACTCATAATTTGATTGCTCCCACATAAAATTTAGCAGCAACATAATGGAGTTGTATGTGGGAAAGCTACATATCAACCGCTCCGATCTGATCCATCCACCAAGAACGTCCAACCATGCCTCCTGGAAGAAAGTCAAAAGCACCACCGCCAAGCTGATGCTCTTCCTCCACCGTCGCCACCACCTCATTCGCCGTCCCAACCTCCTCCTAACATGGCTGCGACGGTGGGCTCCCAACAACCTTGCCCTGAGTCTCCCCCGGTCGAGAACCAGGGGGTCAGTCCGCACCTCAACCCCCTTCCACGGTGTCCCAGTGCGGTCAAACCTCCGCAAAATAATCAGCTCCCGCCTTGAAGGGACAGACCTCTCGGGATGGTGTTCTCTACTCGGAACACCAAATGTGCCAGAGGAGCCCTTCGCCCCTGTGACAGAGGTCCCGATGGATGCCCTTGCCACGTGGATGAAGATGCAAGAGGACCCGATTCCAGTCAGTCGGCGAGCTCTCAAGAACAGCAGAGAAGAAATGGTACTCGTGATTCGGGCTGAATTATGAGAGTTCATCAATCAAGTCCATAGGGCCCTCCAAGGTGCCCCGAACGGGGACCACCCGACGAGTTGTCGACACCCATGCTTGAGGTGGACGGACTACTCCCCCCCCCCCCCCCCTCCTAAGATTAACCCAACAAACAAAAGAAGGGACAAGAGCCGATGGTGCCAATTCCATGAGAACTATGGCCATGACATAGAGGAATGTCGAGCCTTCAACGAAGAAATTAGAACTATTATTCGCCGAGGCCATCTCTCCAAGTTGACGCAGAAGGAATGGGTCGACCCCCCACCAGCTTGAGGTGCTAACAAGCGTATAGAGAAAGATCCCGAGTCCCAAGACTTTGAACCTTTGGCCATTCTTCATTCCATCCACGGAGGCCCTCTGGGAAGGAAGCTTAACTCCTCTCGAAAGGCATTCGTTAGGGAAGTTAACTCGGTGTACAACGCTTCCACTGCCAAAAGCTGGGAGAGTCCCGATAACCTTCTTAGACAAGGACCTTGAGGGCGTCCGGAGGTGTCGTTGTGATGCACTAGTGATCAGCCCTCCATGGTGAACCATGAAGTATGTCGCATCTTGGTAGAAAATGGTAGTTCGGTGAACATCCTATTCTTAGAGGCTTTTGAGGGCCTCAAATTCACCAGGGACCGTCTAAAACCCACCTGGTACACCCTCCATGGGTTTTGCAGAGTTTCGGTCCAGATCGACAGAATTGTCACCCTCGACGTAACGGCTAGCAAAGCCCCTGCTCTCCGGATCGAAGCCATGGACTTCATGGTGGTTAATTTGAAGGCTGCCTACAATGCCATCTTTGTCTCCCCCGGCCTAGTAGCTCTCCACATCGTAGCTTCAGCATTCAACATGAAAATGAAGTTCCCCACGTCAGCTGGGGTCGAAGAAGTCAAGGAATGTCAAAAGGTAGCTCGGGCATATTACATTACCACAATGGGGGCTATGTCCTCTTGCTCGAAGCCTTTGTGCTTCCCCAAGAGAAGAAGCAAATTGTATTAGAACCTATTGATGAATTAAAAGAAATTCCCTTTAGGTTCCTCGAGATTTACGCAACAACAGAATGCTTGCTCATTGTATGGGGTAAGAAAGTTTGGATCCCCGCTCGCCCGAGCTATACCAACAACTCGTTCGGTGCTCAGCAGGTCACCCGAGATACTCCAACAACTCAATTAGTCCATACAATGAATTATTGCTCTGCTCGCCGCTCGAGCTATTTGAACAACTCGTTCACTCAAAACGATGAGCTCGGTGCTCCGCTAGCTGCTAGAGATACTCCAACAACTCATTAACTCCATAAAATGAATTTGGTATTTTGCTCGCCTCTCGAGCCACTCCAACAACTCATTAACTCAAAAAATAGCAAGTTTGGAGTCCAATTCATGACCCGAGCTACTCCCACAACTCCATAATGGAAAGTTCGGAGGTCAGATGTCACTCGAGATGCTCCCATATCTTGCTAACTATCAAACAGCAAGTTCGGGGTCTAACTCGTGACTCAAGCTACTCCCAAACTCGCTAACGCAAAATTCATATCTCAGCTTGTCACTCCAGCAACTCCCACAACTTGCTAACTCTCAAATAGCAATTTCGGAGTCCAACTCGTGACTGGAGCTACTCCCAAAACTTGCTAACAACATGTTCGAAGCTCGGTTCATCACTTGAGCTGCTCCTACAACTCGCTAACTCTAAAACAGTATGTTCGAAGTCCAATTCACTACTGCAAGTCCGGAGCTTGGCTCGTCACTCGAGCTGCTACCACAACTCACTAACTCTCAAACAGAAAATTCATAGTCCAATTCATAATTCGAGCTACTCCCACTGTAACACCCGCAAAATTGGAAATAACAATTTTGCCCTCGTATGTTACGCACGTGTATTTTGTACCATCATTGATATATCCGTAACGCATTTCAATATAAATACCATACTTATTTTGTATTTCAACTATTTATGCATTTCTCATCTTCTCAAAATTTATTTTATCCTATTTGAGTCAACTCAAATATTAAATTTCACTCTTTGTGTTTTTACGTGATTTATACGTATTATCAATGCACATATCGATTACGTATTTTTCCACCACTACGTATAATATTTCTATGTTTTAATTATTTATTTTATGAATTCTTCGAATTCGTTTTATAAACGAAAATTCATTTTTATCCTATTTTGATTAAAATACTTTTATACGTGCGGTGCACGTGTTTCCTATGTATGTGTTGATTACATTATTGAATGTATATGTATATAATTAATGAAATATATTTTTTGTATGTATATTTTGATTACTTATAAACATTTTCCCGTCGATAAAATTTATTTCTTATTTTAATATTTTTACGTACGCCGCACGTGTTTGCAGTGCACGTATTAGTTGTATTATCTTTCAAAATAAAACTCATGAGGTATGTGTGTATATATTTTTATTCATGCATGAAAAACCCTAATTTTAATTAAATTAAACGAGTTTTATTTAAATACTTAATTATATATTATAACATATGTTTTTAATTTAAAATAAAAATATAAACAAAATAGTGTGTATGTGCGATGTACGTGCACGTGTTTATGCTTTTTGGAAGTGGTCGGCTGTTGAGTTAGAAGGGAAACAAATAATCTTTTGAATTAAATTAGTGGCTTGGTGGGGATTAAATAGTGGGTAGTGGGTAGTTATTAAGACTAATCCATTTATATAAACCCCTTTTCTCCACTAAGCCATTCATTAAATAAAAAATAAAACAAAATCAAACCAAAAGAATAGGCAGAGCTCGGGAGTAGCTTGCTGTGCATTTCGGGAGAAAGAGTTTTCTTGGCTTTTGGAGATTTTGGAGTGTTTTTGTGAAGGAGTTTGCTATTAGGAATTTCTACACTAGAGGTGGGTGTCTTATTTATTTTCTAATTAGGCTTAGAAATCATGTTTAGGAATTATGTGGTAATTCTAGTCTAGTTCTAATGATTCTTGCTAATTTTTCATACATGTAGGAATGATGAAAATGTACCATTATGAGTTGCATGGTGTGCTAATTTATGTATATGATTGGAATGATATGATAGAATGAGGGAAGTGATAAATTAAATGCATGTTTATGAATGCTAGGCACAATTGCAAAATGAGTTTCTTTTGTTGCATGATTGTTGTCTTGAACAAAATTAGACAATTTTTATATATAAGAAATGTGATAATTAGTGAAGAGAAACTAGAAATAAATTGTAACACCCCGAATTCTAAATACGTATGAATTCGAAGTTCCACATGATCTTTACACTTCACTTCGTACAATTTTACAAGGAATTTAAATTTTTTTATACAACAATATTTTACATCAATGCAGCGGAATTATAAATTACAACAAGATACATGAAATCAATAACAATTTGAACATTTTATTAAGCAGCATTCCTTCTTTAGTCATTTCATTCAATTTGTCCTCCATGGAAACTGTGGGCACGTCAGTTGCATACAACTGACTCTAGGATATAATACATCAATTTCTCTTACCTGGAAAGCACACACTTGTTCACAAACAAAACTAAGGGGGACTATCTTATTGATGTCATGTGTGAATGTGCACTTAGTCTTAAATGCAGTTATTTATTATTTCATGACACTAATGCGCACTTGTTCGAACTTATGCATCCCATTCTACATAAATCCGAGGGCAAGCCCTTAACCGTTCTTCATCTTGTAGGGTTGGATCCCTCGTTATGAGTTAAACTACTACGGTAGTATCCTAGATTTTCTATGAATTACGAGTCCATGCCCAGACAGCCTGGAGGAGAATCCCACGTCATGACATGATGCATCATGCAGAAAACCTATAGACAATTTACCTCCGTCATGAACGATGGCACTATGTAGTCACCAAACACCCCACAAGCGTCGCCACAGTCCCGATAATTCTAGAGATGTATCCACGTCATGACATGATGCATCATGCAGACAGCTTGTGAATACTCTCACAACGTTGTTCTGAGGGCCTCATACTTGTGTTTTTTTCTTACTTTCATCACATCTTCACTATGTGTCTAATCCTTAGAAAAATGAATCATGAGTAAAAATCAATACTTTAGAATTAGCGTTACCTCTACATCGGTCTTAAAACATCAATTGTTAACCACGACCAATCTTGGTCTTTTAATATCACAATTCTCTTTCAAATATTTATTCATACCGATGTAAGGACTTAGCTAAAACTCTAGTTTCAATCTCTTTTCATGTTCATCAAATGAGTGTTCATACTCACAAATTTTCACATTTCATCATGCTCTTTTTATTTCATTTTTCATGCACACTTGCATAATTTAGACAACAATTTCATATTTAACTACTTAAGTTTTCCATGTCGAAAATCTCATTTTAATCTCTACACAAAAAATTCTTTACATTCAAAATATTCCCTTTCTTAACTAATCAAAAATCATATACTAAGAAAACTCATCAAGTTTTTCTTACCAAAATTACTTCTATTTCTTATTGTGATAAGTCAAATATTGTAGAAATAATTTTCAGGAAGTCTAGAGAATTTTAGAAGAATTCTAGTATTTTTTTCTCAATTTTTATACACTTAAAGTACTCAAAATATCACAAATAAGTGAAAAAAATAAAAAAAACAACAAAAGGCCAGAGGCCGGATTCGAACCCAAACCAAACGCCCCTGCCTGTGAACAGCAACCGCCCCAAATTGCACCCAACGACCAGTAGGTCTTCTGTGACTAACCGTTATAAAGGGAACTCGAATTATACTTAAGGTTTGGTTTTGGGATTTCATTAAAAATCGATTTTTTCATAAAACAGAGCCTCTTGCGAGACTCGAACCCAAGACCAATACCCCCGCCTAGCTACAGTAACATACCCAAAATGCACCCGAAGACCAGTAGGTCTTGAGTGACTAACCGATATGAGATTTAGTTAAATGCTTTTTGTATAAACCGCATTGTATCTAGTTCTTTCTTTAATAAACTCGATTTTTTTCAATCAATTTGTACATATAAAAATCTAAATATTTTTCCATAATGTATTTCTTTGAAAAACAATAAACTATATTTGTTTAGATTTCCAAAAATCCTCATTTTAATCAACATGAAAGAACTATTCTCCTCATTTCTTTTGTAACATGAAACATTAGTATATTTTGTTTTTCAACATTAAAAATTTCTATCCTAGATGTATATTTCACTTACTTATTCCTCATTTATTCACAATGTATTTGTACAGTTTTTCATTCTTTAACCCAATCAAAGCCCTGAAGTTAATCTTATCTTTACAAAACTAACTCATTTTTTTAAGATTCAGAGAGAACATAATTGACAATCTAGTGAATGTAATATTACTTCTCTAACATCATTAAAATCACACTTATTGCAACTAATCAATTTATTTCACAATCCATGGGTATTATTTTGCATTCTACAATTCATTCATAAGAACAATTTTTATATAATCATGATTCATCAATTCATGTGTATTCTAGCATGTAATCTATTAATAAAGCATCATCACAAATCTTAATTAACAAATTTCAATTCATTTTGCTAACTTTCTCATATAGCCAAACAAGAGTTTTCCCTTTTCCTTACTAGTTTTTCCAAACAAGTATATGACAATTTTTCGATTTGTTTCTAACATATTCATAAATTAGAAGCCTAGCATGGTATCTACATTAGAATTTAGAGAAATCACTCAACCTTATTGAAGAAACGACGAAAAAACTCCTTGAAACCACATTCGTCTCCCATAGTTGCGAGCCTTCTCCTCCAAGCTAGTGCACACCGAGCCTCTCCTCCTTGCTAGTGTACCCCGGGTCCTCCTTCTCCTTGATGTGATAGCCGGCCACCCAAGTACAAGAGCACACAACACATAAACACTCAATCTTTTTCTCACACGACTCTTTCTTTTCTCTTACACAAATGTATTTCTCTTGAAAATTTCTAATGCAAGAGAAATGAATGACCAAGGGAGCTATTTATACACAACTCAAGACCAAATGGAGGGTTGAGATGAGATTGGATGAAGGGCTAGGATACATTTGGGAGTTAGAAGAACTACCCATTATCAAGTAACCACTCATCCACTCCTCCACTCTCCCCATTCCAAGACCAAGGCCGGCCACCCCCTTCTCATTCAATTTGCACGTGCATGTGCAATGCACGTGCCTCTTCATGCAAACTACAAATTAGTTTGTTCATTTAATTATTACTTGATCAAGTCTACACTACAAGTTGTATTTATTATTAATAAAATTAACTAGTGGACTAATTGGGTGGGCTAAAATCCATGGGCTCCTTAATTAATTAATTTATTTATTTAAGTGGGCTAGAATTAGACTATTAGGCATAAAGATTAATAATAGGCTTTAATTTTAAAATAGAAGAAAATGTTTATTCATTACATTTAAAATAATTTTTAAAGCTAACACACATTAATTTGCACGTGCAAGACACGTGAAAACAAATTTAATTAGTTGAAAATACAGGATGTCACAACACTCCCTCCTTAGAATAGTTCCGTCCCTGGAACTACGCTTAAAGAGTGAGAAAATAAAACATAAAAGAAGAAAGAAAAATAATACAATCAAACGAAGAGCTCGGGATGATCCCTCAGCATCCTCTCATCGGATTCCCAAGTAGCCTCTTTAACCAACTGGTTTCTCCAGACTACTTTGACCATCGGTATCGTCTTGTTCGTCAAGACTTTCTCCCGATGATCCACGGTTTCAACCGGTCGCTCAATGTAGCTCAGATCTAGCTGCGAACCCTCCGGCACTTCAGACAAATGGTTACTTGGATCTGGAATGTAACCTCTCAACATAGACACATGGAAGACATTGTGCACCTGAGACAACTCTTCCGGTAACTCCAACCAGTAAGCAGTTTTCCTAGTCCTCCTTAATATCTTGTATGGGCTAATTTCTCACCTCTGCCAAAACGAATCACACCTTTACTAGGCGATACCTTCAGAAAGATAAAGCCACCTTCCTCGAACTCAAGGTCCCTTCTCCGGTTGTCGGCATAACTCTTCTGATTACTCTGAACATCCACCAACCTCTTTCTAATCAAAACGATCTTTTCCGATGTCTGCTGCATGATCTCGGGCCCAAACATCTGCCGCTTTCCCACTTCAAACCAGCAAACATGTGTTCTGCACCTCCTGCCATATAGAGCTTCATACGGCGCCATCCCGATACTAGTATGAAAAACATTGTTGTAGGCAAACTCTACCAGAGCTAGATGCCTCTCTCAACTGCCTCCAAAATTTAGAACACAACACCGAAGCATATGCTCAAGAACTCGATTGACTCTCTCAGTCTGTCCATCAGTCTGAGGATGAAAGGTAGTGCTGAAATTCGTCTTAGTACCCAAAGCTGCCTGAAGACTCCTCCAGAAATGCAAAGTAAACCGTGCATCTCGATCAGACACAATGGTCAACCGAACACCATGAAGCCTGACGATCTCCCCAACATACAGCTTAGCTAACTTGTCCATAGACGAAGTAAGTTTCATTGCCAAAAAGTGAGCCGATTTGGTTAGTAGATCGACTATGATCCAAATTGCATCATTACCCTTCGAACTCTTGGGCAAACCCATGATGAAATCCATGCTGATGTTATCCCATTTCCACTCCCGAATGGGTAACGGTTGCAATAAACCTCTGGGCTTCTGATTCTCAGCTTTCACCTGCTGAAAAGTCTCACACCTCGCCACAAACTCAGCCACATCCCGCTTCAAACCTGACCACAAAAAATATTGCTTGATGTCCTTGTACATCTTGGTGCTCCCAGGATGTACAGACAAATGAGTAGCATGTGCCTCCTGAAGAATATTCTCCCTCAAATCTGATTGATACGGAACACAAGCCTTTCTCCAAACTACAACACTTCCTCCTTGATCCGAAACTTTGAAAATCTACCTGCACCAACCTGCTCCTTCATCTAATGAATTTCTGCATCTTCCTTCTGACTTGCTATGATCCTTTCATTTAGCATAGCCTAAAGCCTCAGCTGAGCCAACGATACTCTCAAGCCTTGCAAAACTACCTCAAGTCCATCATGATCCAACTCTTCTGCAAGATGCCTCTGGGTCGTGATCAAACTGGCCAAACTACTTTTACGGCTAAGTGCATCAGCAACAACATTAGCCTTACCCGAATGATACTTAATCTCAGGACGCATGTCCTCAAGTACTTCTCACCATCTCCATTGCCTCAGATTCAGGTTATTTTCCTGATAGAAGTACTTCAAGCTTTTATGGTTCGTATACATGTTTAATTTCTCACCGTACACGTAATGCCTCCATTGCTTTAGGGCGAAGATAATCGCAGCCAACTCAGATCATGGTCGGATAATTCTTCTCATGCGGTCTTAATTTTCTAGACCCATAAGCAATTACCTTTTCCTTTTGCTCAAGACACACCCAAGCCCATGATGTGAAGCATCGCTGTAAACATCATACTCATTACCTGCTATAGGTAAAGCCAAAACGGGAGCAGTAGTCAACTTCTCTTTCAACTCCTGAAAGCTTGCCTCGCACTGCTCAGTCCACTTGAAATTCACATTCTTCTTGGTCAGACCAGTGAGCAGCATGGCTATTTGAGCATAGCCTTGGATAAACCTCTTGTAGCATCTAGTTAACCCAAGAAAACTTCTAATTTCCTTCACTGTAGTAGGCCTTACCCAATCCTTTACTGCCTTTATCTTTTGAGAATCAGTAGCCACTCCCTCCTTAGAAAGGATGTGATCCAAGAATGCCACTTCAGATTTTTAGAAATCGCACTTGGATAACTTGGCATACAACTCATGCTCTTGAATCTTCTTCAGAACTTCAGCCAGATGCTTAGTGTGCTCCCCCTCTGACTTGGAGTACACAAGAATATTATCGATAAACACCACGACGAAAGAATCAATAAACGGCATCAGAACTCTGTTCAACATATCCATAAAGATTGCAGGTGCATTCGTCACTCCAAATGGCATAACTAAGAATTCGTAATGCCCATGTCGAGTTCTGAATGCAGTCTTATGCACATTTTCCACTTTCACTCGAACCTGATGGTATTCCGATCGAAGGTCTATTTTATAGAAAACAACTGCTCCTTGTAAACAATCAAATAGGTCATCAATTCGTGGAATAGGATATTTATTCTGAACAGTGACTTTATTCAGCTCCTGGTAATCGATGCACATCCTCATTGACCTATCCTTCTTCTTCACCAGCAGTACCAGTGCTCCCCAAGGTGACGTACTCGGCTGAATAAAACCTTTTCCCCAAAGTTCCTCAATCTGCCGTTTTAACTTTATCTTGCTCCACAGGGCCATCCTATACAGTGCCTTGGAAATAGGTGCACTCCCTGGCTAGATAGTGATGCTGAATTCTACATCACGATGCGGGGTAATCCAGGAAAATCCTCCAAGAACACAGTCGGGTAATCCCGAATCACTGGAATCTGCTGCACCTCTACAGGAACCTTCTTCTTGCTGATAGCTACCACCAAACCTGAACATCCCTTCTTCCCCTGGAAAGTGACTACAGGACCTCTTGGAGCCTTCACTATTACTTTCTTGGTCTTACACTCAATGTTTGCACTATACACCGACATCCAGTCAATACCAATGATAACATTGCCCCCAAGGATATTCAGCTCGATTAGATCAATCCCGAAAATCCTGTCTCCAATCTCGATCTCACAATCTGCATAATACCGATCAGTGGTTAAAGTATCCCCTGATGGAGTAGCTACTACTAAGACCTTGCCTAGAAAGACCTTTGGTTCGACTCCCAAGACTTTAGCAAATTTAGGAGATACAAAAGTATGAGAGGATCCGGTATCGAACATAATAACTGCTTTTTTTCTATTTAATAAAAGTTCTCCTGTTACATAACACACTCCTGTTACATAACAGTCTTTACTAAATAAAACAGGGAAAAAGAACAATAGAAACTTCTAAACATTCGCCCCCGTACCAGTAATGACGTGATCCACTTCCTCAGCATCGACCTCAGTCAAGGCAAATACTTGCCCCTGCTGGTACGACTTCCTCCCAATTTGCTGCGTTGGTCCCTTCGGACGACATCTCAGAACTTGGGGCATTGAGATTTGTAATGACCTGTCTCTCCACAATTGAAACAAGTCACTACAAGAGGTCTTACCCAACTATTTTCGGGTCTTCCAGACACATTGACAGCGTTCACCCCCGTAGGTTTGAACCTTTGAGCTGACGGCTGCCCCCTGACATTCTCAGAAACTGCGGGCCTCTTCCCGACATTCCAATTGCTCCTCCTGTTCTGGGCGACATGAAACTGCTCCATATCCTCCTCTGTAGCTGCAGCTCGCTTGACTAGCTTGTCAAACCTTCTGATATCAACGGGTATCATCCTTGATCTTAGACTCGGCCTCAATCCGTGCTCGAACTTCTGAGCTTTCTTCGCCTCGTCCATCACAAGTTTGGGTGCATACCTCGAAAGTTGAGTAAATCGTGTCTCATACTCCCTGACAGGCATGCCTCCCTGCTGCAGTGCCAGAAACTCCATCGCTTTCATCTCTTGGACATCGGATGAAAAGTAGTGACCGCGGAACTCTTCCAAGAATTCCTTCCAACTGATAACACCATTTCCTATAGTCCACTTCATGGACTGCCACCATGCAGCTGCATCCTTCTCAAGCTGCAATGTAGCCAACTTCACCTTGCTACCCTCTGGAGTTTCCAAAACTTCAAAGATAGTGTCAACTTGCATAATCCAATTGTCAGCTGCATCTGGGACTGACTTCCCTTTAAACATTGGTGGCTTCATCCTCTTGAATGATTCCACAAGTTTGATTATCTCAGGAGTTAGATTTGCAGGCATCTCCATATGATTTTGGTTGATGGCAACGGCATTGAGGGTCAGATAGACTAGCCAACTCCGTTTCCAAGTTGAGTCCACAACTGGGCCCTTCTCCATTCCTTGATCTTCTTCTAGCCATACTCTGATTCAAAAGATCCATTAAATTCGAAGTAGGAAACATGAAGTTAAATCAACTTTTTCATTTCATTAAATTCAAACTTTGTACATTCAAATTTAAAACATCATCTGACATCAAGCGAAAAACATTAAGATGATACAACATTCTAATCCCTACGGTTCCTCTTGGCTTTCCTAAGCTCTTCCCTTAGTTCTGCCACTTCTCCCTTCAGCACATCATACATGTTCTTTCTCTTCTCGAGTTCCTAAACACGATGACTAAGGGTTGTAATGTTCTCCTTGAATTTTGCACACTAGGCCTGCAATAGGTCTGCTCTCTTCTTCTGAGTTTCCACTTGCCTATGAAGAGATTCGATGAGACCTCTCGGAACTGGTTCTTCCTCGTCGGATGAAATGTCTGATGAGTCTGGAAGTGGAGTGATCTCTTGGGACTCGGGCCATTCTCCTTCATATTCCTCGGGATCTTCTTCGTTGGAATCTCCTTGTCCGGGGTAGTATTCCTCTTCGATTATGTGCCAATCATCATCGCCTGCGGGGTCATGGTGGTTCGCCATCATAATTTAAGTTCATTAACTTAAATTTGGAGTTGATCATGAACTTAAATTCGGAGTTGATCATGAACTTCGGAGTCCAATTTGTTACTGAAGCTACTCCTGCAACTCGCTAACAATGAGTTCAGAACTTGGCTTGTCATTCGAGCTAGATCCACAACCTGCTAACTCTCAAACAGCAAGCTCAGAGTATAACTCGTGCCTCGAGCTACTCCCACAATTCGCTAACAGCATGTTTGGAGCTCGACTCATCACTCGAGCTACTCCAATTACCCGCTAACTCTCAAACAGTGACTTTGGAGTCCAAATCATGACTCGAGCTACTCCCACAACTTGCTAACAGCTGGTTCGGAGATTGACTAGTCACTCGAGCTGACACTACAACGTGCTAATGCAGAAATAACAAGTTCGGAGTCCAGCTCATCCCTAAAGCTGCTCCCTCAACTCATTGACTTTAAATAATGAGTCACAATAGTAAGCAAAAAATATGACAAAATCTAGTAGGCAATCATTATTTCATATCAATGTTTTGTTCACATTTAGGAGCGAAAGTACATCAGATGCTTAACATCAGACATCATAATCTCATACATATGGCACTCTATTCACATCCAAATTACCTACGATCGCGGGGAAGAGAGATACTTCTATTAAGCAATATTGTTCGCCCACGATGCCCCTTATCATGGAAGCCCCTCCCGGCCAGTTGAGATGTCCAAAAGAGGTATTAACCCAATAAATTGAGTCTGAATCTCGCGATGCAGAGTGGGTATGGACCTCTCAGTAGATGCTACACTCGAAGTCCCAGCTACACCACTTTGAGCATATCATGGGTTCCTTGGTATTGCCCAAATCCCTAGGGACAGCTCATGGAACCTCTTCCCAATTATACTCATTGTGAGAGCAAGAGGTACTCTACGTTACGTTTCTAGTCTTCCAAGTAACATCTTTAACTTGTAAATTTCCAACTCCTTCTTGATGTATCCTTGCGGAGAACATCCTTGACTTGAATCTTCCATCGAACCACATGAGTTCAAACCGAGCAACTTGGATGAGCCTCAGCCGAGCAACTAGGATGAGTCTCCTTCAAGTTGACAAACTCCAAGTCCTTCTAGAGAAGCAACTCCTTTAGACGATCATTTTCGATCTGCTGCTCATACAGCAAGGTGTGAAGATGAGCAATGTCAGCATCTCTGGAATCCCTGCAGTGTACACAATGATCGGTCAACACAAACAATGAAGTTAATACAAAGACAAGTACAAAAGCACTTAGCTTTGGTTTGAGAATTTTTTAGAAGATCCAACAAAACACATAAAAAATTTGCACTCAGTGGTTCAACACAAAAACATTCATTTCTAGGGAAAGGATACAAACCGATGGCCAGTCCATACTTTGAAAAAATTACAAAATGAAAGTTAAGAGGTCCGAGCATTGAGATCAAGGGAGCACCTCGGTGCCCACGTCGGGGACCTTCGGAGATTCACTCATCTCCCACACCCTCTCCGGAGGCTCGAAGTGGTCTCCTCCTGTAACTCCTGTTTTTCAGTTTTCGTATTTTTGGTGTATTTTTCTTTTTCTTGAGTATTTGTACTCTCTTGTATTTTTCTTGGACCGTATATTGGAGTTGTTTTCAATATATATTCATTTTATTTCATTTTGAGCACTTTTGTGTTTGATTTGTTGTCTTTTGCTTCGTTCTTCATCGATGGTTGTTCTTTACTCTTATTTGGGTCTCGCTCTCTTTATTTTTTTTGTTCTCGGGTGCTCATGGTGTTTGGTTGGCTACCCTATTCCTAATCCTATTGCTTTTGATCACTAATTGATCACCAAAGACAAATTGACCTACAATCCTATTTTTAATCCTATACTAATTGATCCAAATCAAATCCTAATTGAACTAATCCTATTATGTAGCGCCCCGATTTCCGACCCTGGGAAACCGTGACACGAGCCAAGACCTTTTCTTCAATTAGTCACAATACACAGAAAAAATAGGAGAATTTAAAACTTTTTATACAATACACAATGTGTTACAAGTCTGAATATTGTACAACTGTAATATCTAACAATAGAGTTACAATATTACCTTTACATTTCTAAGTATTACAACTTTCAACATCTTACATCAGAGTACCTCTCAACTAACAGATAATCAATACATATACTGCAGCAGAACTAAACATAACACTGACTCCTTGCTTTACTTGCCTTGAGTCCTCCTGAACCTCGCCTTTGTACTTTGGCGATCCAGTACCTATGGAAGTGGGGACGTCAGTATTCACTGACGCTTAAAGGCTGATCATATAGCAGCGAATCTCCCAAACAATATACAAAATATAGCAATGGTGTTGGTGTAGTTTAAGTGTTTGTGAGTGCTATGACTAGACTCTAATGCGATATTTAAATAGAACTAGGACGCTTCCTATTCTAATGTCAGCAAGTCTCCGAAGCAACATGCAGCCCATACTACATGCGACCCCATCTCAAGCCGTTTCTCCATATATATGGATTGAACCCGCGTTATGAACTCTAATTGTACACAACCTGTTCCTGACAATACTCCATGACTCTATGAGGATGCAGAAGGGGTCAAGTCCCCCCCATGCAGTCTGCTTATGGTGTCTCCGTTTTCCACTACTACCCGGCATGCCGTACCTCACTCGATCCCAGTATATCGGGCATCGTTCCAAAATCAAACTATAGGGTTTCGCAAGCGCAGGATAGCTCGAAGCCTACCCTGTGGCACCCTCTGGGTCTAGCAAGCGCAGGACTGCACCATGCATCCTGTGGCACCCCAGCCACGGTATTTCAGGAATTAACAGAGCGAGATACGCAACCCGTGTCCTCAACTTGTGAGACGGCACCGTGCGTATCCCTTTGACGGGAAGGTACAACCCAATACACCACCTATGATCTGTCTCAAGGGACGAGTTAGTGTAAGGGGGCCCCCTACCACCGACTCCTCTCTCCCGGCAAAAGGGTTTAAAAATGATCCTTGTAAGTCACGATCCCAATGATGTCCCTGACTCGAACATTCCTAGGGATGACAATATTATAAACTCAACATGCTAGGCCTTTAAAGTAGACTCCGCAGGACAACTCTACTAGGCTGCTCAACCTAGATTTACCAGAATCCCTCAGGATCCGGTTCGTGGCTCATCGATCCAAGACTTTGGCTGTGCGAATATACATGCATGCCGCTACCCTAGACTTGGATTTCGTCTATACTCCGGTCCTCGATCAACCTACCCTGGTTAAGATTCGACGGTACACAAGGAGTGACTCCTCCACAGTTTCTTAGGGTAGAAAACATATGTCTTGATGGTCGATAGCCCTTAGGGCGGTAACATCACCCTAGACGAGCACAACGAACTGTGTACTAGCTAACAAGCTATACACGAGTAACAACCACATACGAGCCAATAAGCTACGTATGAAACAATAACTACTTACGAGCCAGGCGGGCCTCGTAGGAGATAACCACGTACATACCAGCCAAATAAGCTATGTATGAGACTAACAGCTACGCACGGACCGGTCGGGCCGCGTACGAGACAACAACCTACATACGAGCCAACTAAGCTACGTATGAGACCCACAGCTACATACGGGCTAGTCGAGCCACGTACGAGCACAACCATATGCAAACTACCATACAGGTAACCAACCCTAGAGGCAACCAAACGTGCTTACTAACAGACTTAATCTTTTATTGTTAGAAGCAACAGAAGAATCTACTAGTAGTCTATGATCGGTATTCTACTAAGGAAGAACCGAAGGCGACAAAACGGCCTTTATCAACTAACTATTACTAGTGGTCTTCCCAATCCTTATTACTTCAACCTATAGTGCCTTAAGCATGGCATACAACCGCAAGCATCTTCCTACGACAATCTAATCATATAACACAACCACCATGATACTCCTATGTATGAATGTGATTAATGCTTATGCTTACATCGAGCTGAAGCATGAAAATCACTTACGACCTAGACATGAAGTCCACTATAGTCAAGCGTAGGTTACAAATTGATCATGAAAGCTTACTTCTTATCATGACTAATCACCACAACCCAACTAGTATGAACAAGCAACATTCCAAGGCATAGTAGGTAATTCTAACACTACTCCTACAACATTCTAAGCAAGTATTTGAACTTTAGCATGGTATAGAACACAACATAACATCACTACAACTAACCGTGGGTAGTTTCTTTAATCTAAGCATGAATATCATAGTATGGATGTCATTAACTTAACATGATCAATAATTAGCACGATACCTACTTACGTAGCATGAATCATGCTCATCTACTAACATAGCATGAACAACCACTTATCTAAGCATGGGTACCATGTAAACGTGAGTATTCATATAACCTAGCATGGTATACAACTTACTCACAATCTAAACTAGCATGACATACAACTTTCTTATAATTAAGCTAGCATGGCATACAACTTACTTGTAGTTAAGCTAGCATGGCACATCTATAATTAAACTAACATGGTATATCACATACCTACAATTAAACTAACATGGTATATCACATACCTACAATTAAATTAGCATGGTATGCAACTTTTCTACTATCATCCAAGCATGAATCTTTATTAAGCATAAATAACTACTAAACATGAATATTTTACTAAACATGGGTAACTACTAGTATGAATATTCAACATTCCTAAGTATATATGTATATATACTTCTAACATGGTAAGTAATTTTATCATAGATCCTACAACATTCTAGGCAAAATTAATCTAAACATGGTAGGAAACTCTTAGATTGCTTCCTACAACATTCTAAGCATGAATGAGTGAATCTAAACATGGTAGGAAACTCTTAGATTTCATCCTACAATATTCTAAGCATAAGTAGATTAATCTAAGCATGAGAGGAATTTTAGAATTAATCCTACAACATCCTAAGCATAATTAGGCTAATCTAAACATGGTAGGAACTTTAGAATTTGTCCTACAACATTCTAACATGAAATAGCATTCCTAAAACATGATGGTTAATTTTAGGAAGCATACTACAACATTTTAAGCTTAAAAATATGATAGGTAACCTTAGAAAGAAACCTACAACATATATGTCATTCCTACATATGATAGGCAATTTTAGAATTACTCCCCCAACATTCTAAACATCTTTAAGTATGCTAGATATTTTTACAGTGAATAAAGCATGATAGGATATTTTTAGAAATAACCCTACAACATTCTAAACATAAAGCATGATGGGATATTTTTATAAAACATCCTACAACATTCTAAACATAAAGCATGATAGGATATTTTTATAAAACATCCTACAACATTCTAAACATAAAGCATGATAGGATATTTGTAGAAATAATCCTACAACATTCTAAACATAAAAGCATGATGGGATATTTTTATAAAACATCCTACAACATTCTAAACATAAAGCATGATAGGATATTTGTAGAAATAATCCTACAACATTATAAACATAAAGCATGATAGGATATTTGTAGAAATAATCCTACAACATTCTAAACATAAAGCATGATAGGATATTTTTATAAAACATCCTACAACATTCTAAACATGATAGGATATTTATAGAAGAAGTCCTACAACTAACTAAGCATGGAAACATGGTAGGATATTTTTTAGAAGAAATCCTACAATTAACTAAGCATGAAAACATGGTAGGATATTTTTAGAAGTAATCCTACAACTAACTAAGCATGAAACATGGTAGGATATTTTTAGAAAACATCCTACAACTAATTAAGCATAAAAACATGGTAGAATATTTTTATTAGGCATCCTACAATATTTGAAGCATGGGTATTGCTTCTAAACATTTTTAGAAGTGATCCTACAACATTTGAAGCATGAATATTGCTTCTAAATATTTTTAGAAGTGATCCTACAATATTTGAAGCATGAATATTGCTTCTAAATATTTTTAGAAGTGATCCTTCAACATTTTACTACTACTACTACTCCTATTTTAATCAAAACATAACACACAATTATCTACTACTACTACTACCTCATTCTTATCAAGAACATAACATACAACTTACTACTACTGCTACTTTATGGACATAAAACATCTATAATTACTTACTACCACTTCTTTCAACCATACTACTACTACCTTATTAATCAACATACTATTACTACTTTATTTAATCAACATGCTACACCACCTCATTTAATCACCTACTACTACTTTATATTTTAGCATGCTACTACTTAGTTGCTTACTAGCCTTTATTATTACTAGTGATAAAAGAAAAGATCGTTTTTATTTTACTTTACTCTACAACTAGTAAATATGAAAGAAAAGATCTTTTTCATTTATTTCTACAACTAGTGATTAATAAAAAAAGAGAAGATCTTTTTAATCTACAACTAGTCATCAATAAAAAGAAAAGATCTTTTAATCTACAACTAGTGTTTAGTAAAAAGAAAGATCTTTTTAATTTTCTACAACTAGTGGTTAACAAAAGAGATCTTTTTATTACAATAAACATATACTTATTATTATTAGTCCAATGTTCAATCAAGGTCCTACAACCCACAATGGTTGTAAAATGTTCATATGCTTATGTGTATTAAGTCCTACAAGTCCTACAACCTCCAATCGGTTGTATGTTCAAGATCATATGCCATATGTGAATTTTTAGTCCAATAACATACAAAACAACAACTACAATACCAAAGATGTGATCTTTATATGTTAGTAATCACTATTATTACTTTTATTTATCATTCATAACAACCACAACACACCCATCACAAAACTCACCCAACAACAAAAGAAAACAAAACAAGAAGGTAGGAGAAGAAGTCAAACAACAAAACAAACAAACAAACAACCAAAGAAGCATGAAGAAACCCCCCACCTTAGCCTTTTTGTTTTTGAAAGGACTAGCTTGCTACCTTCTCCTTCCCCTAGCTTTTTAGAACTCCTAAGAACCCTGCAATAAAAACTCTCTTTTGTTAGTATGAGACCTCTCTTTCTTTTCCTTTCTTTCTTTCTATCTTTTTGATCTTTTGTTTTCTAAAATGAGAGAAGGAGGAGAATGAGGGGGTGTTTATAGGAGGGGATGGGAGGTGGTAAGTGCACCACATTTGCACAAGAACCCCAAGGAGGGGGTGGCCGGCCATACCCTAGGGGGGAGGGGTATGGTGTAGGGTGGTGAGGTGGAGGGATAAGGTTTCTAGAAGGCTTTAGTTCTACTCATGCATACAAACCTTCTTTTAAACCTCCTAATCAACCCTAATTATCCTATTAAGTTGCCATGACAAGAATGAGTATATTGTCAAAGGTACATACTACATACTTGTATGATGTACCAAGTACCATACAATTGTATGTATGTGTACATGTATGTGTATACAAAAATTTCCTTATAAAATCCTCATAAAATCCCCATAAAATAGTTTAATTTAGAAAATAATAGTAAAATAAATTTTATTATTAGTTCGGAGGATCGCGCCATCAATTTGATGCGCTTCGGATGCGCACCGACCGATAGATGCGCGTAGACACTGTTTGTGGGCAAATCGGCGAAAAATCACCAAAATAATCTGATTTTGGAATTAAAATAAAATAATAATGAAATAATAATAAAATAGTAATTTCTATGAGTTAATATCCGTCCGGGATATTACATTACTCCCTCCTTAGAATAGTTCTGTCCTCAGAACTACTTTAAGTTAGGAGAATGAATCGACAAGTACGAAATAACATGGTCGGAGAACAAGAGATGAACCGAAATTTTTCCTTGAACATCCATCCAATGGGTTGCACTTATATATACATAAACCTACTGGTTTACAAAATGCCATCTCTTCCTAAGTAATGACTTTCCTACCTATACATTACAGGAGTAGGAGTCAAGATCCCAAAATAATAAAACGGTCTACCTAAACCTACTTGGTTACAAGTGTCACATTTTTCCTAAGTGACATCCTCCCTATCTATACATCAAAAATGTAGGGGCCAAAATCACAAAATAACAAAACAACTCCTAAGTACCCGACTGCCTAGTCGATACTGCTGGCTCCCTCAGGTGGGTCCTGTCCGGTCATCAGTGCCAGCAGCTGTGCAATCTGTACCTGAAGGTCTGCATACCGGTGCTCCAGACACTCAAACTGTGCCCTGTAGGCACGGTTCTGGATCACCATTCGGCGTTGAGCCCTTGCGTTGGCACTCCTCAGCCTTTCTACCTCCCTTGCATGGTGATAGTTGACGAACTCGCATGAGTCCATCTTGTTCTCTAGATGGACGTGCGACCAAGTCAGCGTGGAGATGTCTTCGAAGACCTGCTGAAAGGCCTCCTCCACGGGGGTAAGCTGGAGAGGTGGCGGTACTGGGGCCTGACCTCCAAAAGCAAAAGCCCCTGCTGTGGCAGCTGCGGGGGCTCCGTGGGCCAGTCCGGCCTCCACCGGTGGCTGAGCCTCCTCTAAGATAGGCTCGGTATCCGAGTCTATCACTATCACCTCTCCCTGACCCCACCCACTCCCCGTGGGAACTGATCTGTCCGTCATCCTGCAAGGAGTGGATACAGAAATTAGCATCCATATAGAAATATTATAAAACATAAGTTGAAAGAACAACAATATGAGTTATAATTATCTACAACTAGCTAAAATCCAATCTCCTAAAGGCATCTAAGTTTAAATTTTCCTACTGTGTTGGACTGTAAATTGAAGCTAGCTCTGATACCACTCTGTAGCGCCCCGATTTCCGACCCTGGGAAAACCGTGACACGAGCCAAGACCTTTTCTTCAATTAGTCACAATACACAGAAAAAACAGGAGAATTTAAAACTTTTTATTCAATACACAATGTGTTACAAGTCTGAATATTGTACAACTGTAATATCTTACAATAGAGTTACAATATTAACTTTACATTTCTAAGTATTACAACTTTCAACATCTTACATCAGAGTACCTCTCAACTAACAGATAATCAATACATATACTGCAGCGGAACTAAACATAAAACTGACTCCTTGCTTTACTTGCCTTGAGTCCTCCTGAACCTCGCCTTTGTACTTTGGCGATCCAGTACCTATGGAAGTGGGGACGTCAGTATTCACTAACGCTTAAAGGCTGATCATATAGCAGCGAATCTCCCAAACAATATACAAAATATAGCAATGGTGTTGGTGTAGTTTAAGTGTTTGTGAGTGCTATGACTAGACTCTAATGCAATATTTAAATAGAACTAGGACGCTTCCTATTCTAATGTCAGCAAGTCTCCGAAGCAACATGCAGCACATACTACATGCGACCCCATCCCAAGCCGTTTCTCCATATATAGGGATTGAACCCGCATTATGAACTCTAATTGTACACAACCTGTTCCTGACAATACTCCATGACTCTGTGAGGTTGCAGAAGGGGTCAAGTCCCCCCCATGCAGTCTGCTTATGGTGTCTCCGTTTTCTACTACTACCCGGCATGCCGGACCTCACTCGATCCCAGTATATCGGGCATCGTTCCAAAATCAAACTATAGGGTTTCGCAAGCGCATGATAGCTCGAAGCCTACCCTGTGGCACCCTCTGGGGTCTAGCAAGCGCAGGACTGCACCATGCATCCTGTGGCACCCTAGCCACGGTATTTCAGGAATTAACAGAGCGAGATACGCAACCCGTGTCCTCAACTTGTGAGACAGCACCATGCGTATCCCTTTGACGGGAAGGTACAACCCAATACACCACCTATGATCTGCCTCAAGGAACGAGTTAGTGTAAGGGGGCCATCTACCACCGACTGCTCTCTCCCGGCAAAAGGGTTTAAAAATGATCCTTGTAAGTCACTATCCCAATGATGTCCCTGACTCGAACAATCCTAGGGATGACAATATTATAAACTCAACATGCTAGGCCTTTAAAGTAGACTCCGCAGGACAACTCTACTAGGCTGCTCAACCTAGATTTACCAGAATCCCTCAGAATCCGGTTCGTGGCTCATCGATCCAAGACTTTGGCTGTGCGAATATACATGCATGCCGTACCCTAGACTTGGATTTCGTCTATACTCCGGTCCTCGATCAACCTACCCTGGTTAAGATTCGACGGTACACAAGGAGTGACTCCTCCACAGTTTCTTAGGGTAGAAAACATATGTCTTGATGGTCGATAGCCCTTAGGGCGGTAACATCACCCTAGACGAGCACAACGAACTGTGTACTAGCTAACAAGCTATACACGAGTAACAACCACATACGAGCCAATAAGCTACGTATGAAACAATAACTACCTACGAGCCAGGCGGGCCTCGTAGGAGATAACCACGTACATACCAGCCAAATAAGTCGTGTATGAGACCAACAGCTACGCACGGGCCGGTCGGGCCACGTACGAGACAACAACCTACATACGAGCCAACTAAGCTACGTATGAGACCCACAGCTACATACGGGCTAGTCGAGCCACGTACGAGCACAACCATATGCAAACAACCATACAGGTAACCAACCCTAGAAGCAACTAAACGTGCTTACTAACAGACTTAATCTTTTATTGTTAGAAGCAACAGAAGAATCTACTAGTAGTCTATGATCGGTATTCTACTGAGGAAGAACCGAAGGCGACAAAACGGCCTTTATCAACTAACTATTACTAGTGGTCTTCCCAATCCTTATTACTTCAACCTATAGTGCCTTAAGCATGGCATACAACCGCAAGCATCTTCCTACGACAATCTAATCATATAACAAAACCACCATGATACTCCTATGTATGAATGTGATCAATGCTTGTGCTTACATCGAGCTCAAGCATGAAAATCACTTACGACCTAGACATGGGTCCACTATAGTCAAGCGTAGGTTACAAATTGATCATGAAAGCTTACTTCTTATCATGACTAATCACCATAACCCAACTAGTATGAACAAGCAACATTCCAAGGCATAGTAGGTAATTCTAACACTACTCCTACAACATTCTAAGCAAGTATTTGAACTTTAGCATGGTATAGAACACAACATAACATCACTACAACTAACCGTGGGTAGTTTCTTTAATCTAAGCATGAATATCATAGTATGGATGTCATTAACTTAACATGATCAATAATTAGCACGATACCTACTTACTTAGCATGAATCATGCTCATCTACTAACATAGCATGAACAACCACTTATCTAAGCATGGGTACCATGTAAACGTGAGTATTCATATAACCTAGCATGGTATACAACTTACTCACAATCTAAACTAGCATGACATACAACTTTCTTATAATTAAGCTAGCATGGCATACAACTTACTTGTAGTTAAGCTAGCATGGCACATCTATAATTAAACTAACATGGTATATCACATACCTACAATTAAACTAACATGGTATATCACATACCTACAATTAAATTAGTATGGTATGCAACTTTTCTACTATCATCCAAGCATGAATCTTTATTAAGCATAAATAACTACTAAACATGAATGTTTTACTAAACATGGGTAACTACTAGTATGAACATTCAACATTCCTAAGTATATATGTATATATACTTCTAACATGGTAAGTAATTTTATCATAGATCCTACAACATTCTAGGCACAATTAATCTAAACATGGAAGGAAACTCTTAGATTGCTTCCTACAACATTCTAAGCATGAATGAGTGAATCTAAACATGGTAGGAAACTCTTAGATTGCATCCTACAATATTCTAAGCATAAGTAGATTAATCTAAGCATGGGAGAAATTTTAGAATTAATCCTACAACATCCTAAGCATAATTAGGCTAATCTAAACATGGTAGGAACTTTAGAATTTGTCCTACAACATTCTAACATGAAATAGCATTCCTAAAACATGATGGTTAATTTTAGGAAGCATACTACAACATTTTAAGCTTAAAAATATGATAGGTAATCTTAGAAAGAAACCTACAACATATATGTCATTCCTACTTATGATAGACAATTTTAGAATTACTCCCTAAACATTCTAAACATCATTAAGTATGGTAGATATTTTTAGAGTGAATAAAGCATGATAGGATATTTTTAGAAATAATCTACAATATTCTAAACATAAAGCATGATGGGATATTTTTATAAAACATCCTACAACATTCTAAACATAAAGCATGATAGGATATTTTTATAAAACATCCTACAACATTCTAAACATAAAGCATGATAGGATATTTGTAGAAATAATCCTACAATATTCTAAACATAAAGCATGATGGGATATTTTTATAAAACATCCTACAACATTCTAAACATAAAGCATGATAGGATATTTGTAGAAATAATCCTACAACATTCTAATCATAAAGCATGATAGGATATTTTTATAAAACATCCTACAACATTCTAAACATGATAGGATATTTATAGAAGAAGTCCTACAACTAACTAAGCATGGAAACATGGTAGGATATTTTTTAGAAGAAATCCTACAATTAACTAAGCATGAAAACATGGTAGGATATTTTTAGAAGTAATCCTACAACTAACTAAGCATGAAACATGGTAGGATATTTTTAGAAAACATCCTACAACTAATTAAGCATAAAAACATGGTAGAATATTTTTATTAGGCATCCTACAATATTTGAAGCATGGGTATTGCTTCTAAACATTTTTAGAAGTGATCCTACAACATTTGAAGCATGAATATTGCTTCTAAATATTTTTAGAAGTGATCCTACAACATTTGAAGCATGAATATTGTTTCTAAATATTTTTAGAAGTGATCCTACAATATTTGAAGCATGAATATTCCTTCTAAATATTTTTAGAACTGATCCTACAACATTTGAAGCATGAATATTGCTTCTAAATATTTTTAGGAAGTGATCCTACAACATTTTACAACTACTACTACTCCTATTTTAATCAAAATATAACACACAATTATCTACTACTACTACTACCTCATTCTTATCAAGAACATAACATACAACTTACTACTACTACTACTTTATGGACATAAAACATCTATAATTACTTACTACCACTTCTTCCAACCATACTACTACTACCTTATTAATCAACATACTATTACTACTTTATTTAATCAACATGCTACGTACTACCACCTCATTTAATCACCTACTACTACTTTATATTTTAGCATGCTACTACTTAGTTGCTTACTAGCCTTTATTATTACTAGTGATAAAAGAGAAGATCATTTTTATTTTACTTTACTCTACAACTAGTAAATATGAAAGAAAAGATCTTTTTCAATTATTTCTACAACTAGTGATTAAAAGAAAAGATCTTTTTAATAGCTACAACTAGTGATTAATAAAAAAGAGAAGATCTTTTTAATCTACAACTAGTGATCAATAAAAAGAAAAGATCTTTTTAATCTACAACTAGTGTTTAGTAAAAAGAAAGATCTTTTTAATTTTCTACAACTAGTGGTTAACAAAGGAGATCTTTTTATTACAATAAACATATACTTATTATTATTAGTCCAATGTTCAATCAAGGTCCTACAACCCACAATGGTTGTAAAATGTTCATATGCTTATGTGTATTAAGTCCTACAAGTCCTACAACCTCCAATCGGTTGTATGTTCAAGATCATGTGCCATTTGTGAATTTTTAGTCCAATAACATACAAAACAACAACGACAATACCAAAGATGTGATCTTTATATGTTAGTAGTCACTATTATTACTTTTATTTATCATTCATAACAACCACAACACACCCATCACAAAACTCACCCAACAACAAAAGAAAACAAAACAAGAAGGTAGGAGAAGAAGTCAAACAACAAAACAAACAAACAAACAAACAAACAACCAAAGAAGCATGAAGAAACCCCCACCATAGCCTTTTTTTTTTTGGAAGGACTAGCTTGCTACCTTCTCCTTCCCCTAGCTTTTTAGAACTCCTAAGAACCCTACAATAAAAACTCTCTTTTGTTAGTATGAGACCTCTCTTTCTTTTCCTTTCTTTCTTTCTATCTTTTTGATCTTTTGTTTTCTAAAATGAGAGAAGGAGGAGAATGAGGGGGTGTTTATAGGAGGGGATGGGAGGTGGTAAGTGCACCACATTTGCACAAGAACCCCAAGGAGGGGGTGGCCGGCCATACCCTAGGGGGGGAGGGGTATGGTGTAGGGTGGTGAGGTGGAGGGATAAGGTTTCTAGAAGGCTTTAGTTCTACTCATGCATACAAACCTTCTTTTAAACCTCCTAATCAACCCTAATTATCCTATTAAGTTGCCATGACAAGAATGAGTATATTGTCAAAGGTACATACTACATACTTGTATGATGTACCAAGTACCATACAATTGTATGTATGTGTACATGTATGTGTATACAAAAATTTCCTTATAAAATTCTCATAAAAACCCCATAAAATAGTTTAATTTAGAAAATAATAGTAAAATAATTTTATTATTAGTTCGGAGGATCGCGCCATCAATTTGATGCGCTTCGGATGCGCACCGACCGATAGATGCGCGTAGACACTGTTTGTAGGCAAATCGGCAAAAAATCACCAAAATAATCTGATTTTGGAATTAAAATAAAATAATAATAAAATAGTAATTTCTATGAGTTAATATCCGTCCGGGATATTACATATTACCACTTTTATTGGATCCTAATTAAACCCACATACCCAAATATCCATCTCCTACTACAAACCCTAAACCACACCCTATTTAATCCCTCTCTACAAAACCCTAAAACCTAACCCTAACCCTCTCTCACCAGCCTCCCTCTCTCTCTCCCCGACTGCGCCACAACCCAGCACACCGACCCCCCTAAACGACCTGCTTCCCTTCGGCTCGTGCTCACCCACCGATCGACCACCTCAACCCCTACTCCCGATCGCAATCCACCTAGCTGCAATCACCCAAACCGAGCACTCCAATGCACCATCCTCCATCATCTTCACTTCTTCCCCGTCCTGCCGTCTGCCGTCGACAGCAACAGCCGGAGCGCCAGCGACCGAAGCCAGTCGATGCCCTAATGCCACCTACGCCCTTGCTCTCTCTCGTTCTCGTTCATTTGCACGTGCTCATGTTTGAGTGCACGTGTGATCGAGGATTGTTTGGTTCGTGGATTCTTGTTCGTGGGTTTGTTCATTGTCGGGATCCATCCGTTATTCTTGGTGTTCTTCGTTTTCGTCTTCGGTTAAGGCAAGTAACTTGTACTCAAATTCCTTTGTATGATACAAGTCAAAAATACCGCTTATAGTGTAGTTGGGTTCTGAGACAACTCGTGTGTGTATTATTTTTGATGGGTTTTATCTCTATTGTGCTATTTGACCATAGTTGCCTCACGACACAAAATCGACATAAAAACAACTAGGTTTGACTGTTCTTGATCTATTCATGTATGTGAGATAATTAGGTGAAATTATGTGTTTGATGAGATCCATGTGATATGATGGTTGTAAATATGTTATATACTCTATATCATGATGTTTGGACACTTAGTAGACTCTATACCATGTTTGATTGTGATTGGAACGAGTTTCGTGTGGTTTATGTTGGGTTTATTTTCAAGAGAAAATCTGTATTTGTCGATGATTAGTTTTGATTTATATTTTAGACCATATTAAGTTCAGAATTATTAATTTTTCTATTTGACATGAATTGTAGATAATTTTTTCTCCTTTCCAAACTCTCTGACCTTGATCGATTTCGTTTTTGTATGAGTGAGTTATGGCTATTTTACTACAGAGATGTATTCTATTTCCAGATTTCGTTCTTGATGATTTTGATGATTAAACTATTTTGACAATAGTCCTAATTATATTATTTTGATCTGAAACTTTGCAAAGTATTTCTAAACCTATCTAGGGATTACCCAGAATTTTAGTGAATTTTATTGATGAGTTTTATATGCCGTTTCATGCTTGTTTATGAAACCTATACTTGCTGTATTTTGCTCACTGTTCTGTAAAGAATCGTATTTTCACCCTATTTCCTTTTACTGTATGGAAAATATTTATGAAATATGAAAGTTAGCTTAATTTTTCTATTTTCATCTCCCTTTCACGAATTTGTATTTTGTTTCACGGTTTGCGAAATATTATAGTTTTCGTACAGCTGTGTTGGGAATTCCAGATTTGCCAAACTATCGTTTCTTGGTATTTTCTGATTTTTATTGACTAAACTAATTTTACTGGAATATTATGATACTTTATATTCTGATAATAGACATATAGGGGATTACCCCAAAATTTTTGCTGGATTTATTTGAGGAGTTTTGATGCTGTTTTCTTGTAGTTTAATTCAATTTGCTGATTTCTGGCTGAACGTATTTTCTGGATTAAAATCAGTTTTGAGTTATGATTTTGTGAAATACTATATGGCTTATATTTAGTTGCTGAATTTGTGTGGAAGTCTATTTTCTAGATTCTTCAATGGATTCAGATTTGGATTTCTGTTGTAACGGAAATCACTGTTTTAGTACTGTACTGTCTTGCTATCCTGAATATAAACATACACTGTTTTGCTTGTTTGTGTGACTGTATATCATCTATGCAGGATTATTTGTTTCCCTGAACCTAATACTGATTATAACATGTTAGTTTGATACTATTTCATGCACCATCATGTCTGTTTGATAAGTATAATAAAAGTGATCAAGCCGGGGTTTCTTAACAGAAGATCTAGTAGTGGAAAATATGAAAACGTGTACTTGGAAGGGAACTAGTGTTCCATACTACTACTATTACTATTACTGCTGCTGTTACTGTTACTGATACTGTTACTGTTACTGTTACGGATTAACCTGTCTATATTACTTCTTATAAGAAGGTGTAGAGGAGAAGAGAATCACTAGGTTCTTACTGTTATTGTTACTGTTACTGTTACTATTACTGATACCTTAGTACACTCCCCCATTATGGTCCAATATGAAATCTAAAAGCGAAACTGTTTGTTGTAGCAACCATGTGTTATAATATGAGGCGCATGAAGTGTAGCGTCCCAATCCCCATACCGGGAACCTGAGACCCTACTCCAGGAGTCGAACTTCAAAATAGCCACAATCATAGAAAATATAGGAAAATTGAAAACTTTTATTCCATATAAATGTTACATTTACAAGTGTTACAATGTCCAAATAAAAATTACAAGATTTACAACAATATAACAGCACTTGTATCTGTCCCATGAATCCTTGGACCAACTCGAGCTCTCTTGTACCTGTAGATCGGCTCCGGATACCTACAAGGTGGAGAACGTTAGTACTTCGACTGATGCAAAGCTGGTGATAACAGCGATCCTCTAAAATTCAATCACAACCAATAATTTATGCAAAATAAAAAGGTGTTGTGCCAAAACAAGGGTTTAATAGATTCGGGTTCTAGTGCAGTATTATGCCATGACCCTATGACTAGATGCAGCAAACTCACATGTCTGACTCTAATCCAAGCGAGACTTTGGAGCACGAATGCATCCCATACTACATACGCCCCCAAATTTAGCCGTCTTTCTCCACAATTTAGGGATTCGAACCCTCGCCATGCACCCTACTCTTGTACTCAACCAATTTCCAATAGATTGTCCGTCGCCGAAGGAGGTTGCAGCTGGTCGGTCTAGTTCCGCCACTACAGAGCCTAAGTGGTAGCCGCCACCTGGTACCTGCGTACGGACCTCCTCAGAATGCTGCGTTGAATTCGGCCACCCGACCGATTGATTCCCCATGTCCACCTATGGACTGAAGCATGCGTGTTCACCCCAGATCGGGTTATGAACTTATATATATACCAAAACACAAAATTCCTGCGCATAGGGACGTGAGCACCTCGAGTGGTCAAATCCTCCTAGCCTCCCGTACCTTACTCCGGCAAAGCTTTGGGAATTTACAGATCGAGATACGAGCCGAGGACTCATCCATGAGTGCCGAAAACATATCCCTACGACTGGAAGGTACAACACCGACTATGGTTTACTAGGACTAATGCAATTTTCTAACCCCTTAATATGTCATTCTAACCCCAGCCTTACTCTAATCATTCTGGGTAAAGATAAAATTGCTTCCACACTTGCCTATCAACCTCTTGCCCTAGCGATACCGGTCTGGTTTGCCACTTCCCCGGCTTGGAATTGTCCCGCCTTCCGGCCTACATTCGCCGCTGCCCCGGCTGTGAATGTATGTTCACCCTCGTGAACTTATAATAATGGCACGGCTCGGATGTCCTACGTTCACCCTCGTGAACTTATAATAATGGCACGGCTCGGATGTCCTACGCTTCGGCGAAAGTTTATAATGTAGGGTTGACAGGTGCAGGGTATCCCTTACCCTAATGACTAACTCGAGTCACACATCCCATTATGGGAGTCAACAACCTCAATAACAGATATCAACCATCCCTAGACAAGAGTCATCAACTCTGATAGTACACAAGGAAAATGTCCTCACAATACCTAGTCAAAACTAAGGACTAGGCGACCTCCGGAAAGGTAGGATCCTAGGCTACAACTTCCTAGTTGATCATGAACTTAAATTCAATCATCATGATCCCCAAAATAGCCTCTCAAGTCTGAGCCTGCGTGCTTCCTGTACCCGGGCTGCACATTACCGGCACAAAATACTACTCGTTCGTCAGAACGTCATAAACCGAATTTCTATAGAAGGGTGTGGGTGTCCTCAACAACTCTCTAGTTGTTCATAAGTCCAAATTATACCAATAAGTCACCCTAACACACACATCTCTCACCAATGCACCAAGTCACACAATGGGTCTCTCTAAATCAGAGCACTCAGATCCACTCTAGGTCTCTGTTCATTCTTACAAATATCACAGTAATTCAACTCTTTACTGGAAATCCTCAAATAGGTCTTGTTGGAAATATCTAGGTATCTACTACAACTCTCCATTGAATCAGGTTCTCAAATTGTGCTCTTAATGAGCCTCAAATGTCCAATCTCTACAGAGTATCAAAACTGGCTAAAACCAGCACAGTGCATACTCATAAAATCATATTAAATTCTTTACTCATCCAAATGACCCAAAATTTATGGTGATGAAACTAGAGATCATACTAAACAACATGCAAAAGACTTCATGTTATAACTCTAAGTATACAGTGAGTTATCTCTATTTCAATTTGGCACCAAAAGTCATCATGTTCTTCAGTTCAGCTTCAGCGACTGATTAGAGATAAATTTTTGTCAAGCCTATAAGCTCATCCAAACATTTCCCCCTTTTTTTTATAAAATCTAGATGCTTGTAGGAATCTAGGGTAAAAATTTCAGATCAAGAACATTCTCCAATAAATTAGGAAAATTCCTACAACATCAGTCATTCTGTTAACCAATTGCTGATTCTGCTTTACGACACAGTTCCACCTTACGATTTTATTAAAATAGTAAATGAACTCAGATAAATTCTAAATAAATCATCAACTATCTACACATGTATATAAACAACCCCTGAAATTTTCATGGTCTAATTCTTTGTAGTTTGCTCTTGGAAAAATCTACAAAATGGCATTCTGAACCAGTTTTCTTATTTCAGTTCTGATTTCATCATTCAAGCTCTTGGATGTTCATCCTAGCACATCCTACCATACATGCATGCAAGAAAAAAACAATTAAAAGACAATAAATGAAGTTTTAGAGTAACTCCCCACCCTTGGTTGCTGTAGAGGAATGGATCTCCTTGAGCTTTCTCCTTGAAAATCCTTCCTTGAGACCTTCTTCTTCACTCTCTCTTCTTTCTCTCCTATTTCCTCTTGAAGGAGTTCTGAAATTTCCAGAGCAAGGAGGTGGAATGGAGTGGAGAAATGCTAGAGAAGGGACGGGGATATGGCAAGTTTTGAGCTGGGGTGGGGGGGGGGGGGGTAGGCTAGGTTAGTAGGTGGTTTTGGATCAAACCATGGTTTCTAGCCCATGGTTTGGTGGTTGTTGTGTTGGCTGCCCAACTTAAGGATAAATGTGTCCCTACGAGTGTGAGATGAGAGGTTTATCGAGCGCACACAATATATATCCACTGTAGTATCATACAGTATTATATTTGCATAGGCATCGTACCGAAAACTAGCATTTATACTAGTATCGGTCCTCCTCGTTCTCATGCATCTTTTAGAATGCAATCCTTCCATGAACCATCCCATAACCCTAACCACACACCACGATAGCAAAATCAACCCATAATACTATAATCAAGTGCACGCATACGGACAATATACATACGTACATATATATTAAGGTATTGTACAATACGGGGTGTTACATGAAGTGCTACCTAGCTAGTAATTCACACAAGACTGTAAGAACATAAGACTGATACTGTTAGACTGATACTGTTTGACCGATACTGTTGGACTGATACTTTTATACTGTTACACTGATATACTGAGCTTACTATTACTGAACACTGTTAGTTGCCATATGACACTGCATTTGACACAAACATCTGTACTGTTAGTATACCATGCTTGTTGACTTTGCCTTACTAATTCACATTAGATATCACTATTGATGCATTATTCTATGCTATTTGTTTACCTTTCCCATGTGCTTGTATCCTACATTATAGGTGGTCCGTAACTTGCATTGACGGGTACTTGTTTTCTCTTTCCTTCTCCTGCAATTATTAATTGCAGATTTTGGTGATTAGCTGCTCGATGGAGTATGTGATCTAAAGTTCTAGTTGGCTAGAGCTTTTGCGATCTTCATTTATTTCCTGTTGCTCATTTTGAACAATGTATCAGTTACTTGGATTCTTTGTAATTGAGCAGTATGACCCAGGAGTTTTGACTTGTTCAGATCTGATTTATTTGAGATTAATACATTTTTTTTCAAGTAATTTCTGTTGGTATATTGATTCAATTATGCATGTGTGGTTGATTCTCTTACTTCCGACTCTGATTATTTTGTGAGATGCTGTAAAGATTCCTGAATAACTTATGGATGATGAAAATCATTTGCTGGGCTTTTGTTGCGTATCTGTATTTCGTATTATATTTGGGAAGCGGGGCGTGACACCTCCATACCCTCCTTCGGCTTGCCCCCCTCCTCGCTCCAGCTCTCCTCGAGAACCACGATTACCTTGAGGTCGAAGTGGTATCCCTCGCCGCTAAATCTGGCGATCTGCTCCTTTATGTCCTTCCGGGCCTTTTTATATCCATCTTCTTAGGCTGCGGTAACCATGTCCATGGCCTCGGTTCAGACACCTTGCCATCCCATACTCCTTCCCATCCCATTTTGCCTTTTCCTTCAGCAGCCTCTTCTGCTAAGCTTTGAGCGAGCTTACCTCCAGCTGCAGGACCTGCTCCCTCTTCTGAGAAGCTTCAAGGGCCTCTTTGCTATTGGGGCACTCCTTCTTGACCCACGTAACTCTTCCTTTAGCAGCTACATCTCATAGTCACACCGCATCTTCATCTTGACATCCTGGAAAGAAGCCTGCAAATTGAAACTCCAAACACTTAGAACTTAATCAAGTAAATAATAAAAGGACAATGAAGCTGCCTACCACAAATTGGACTCAAGAGAAGTGGGGGTGGCCGGAGTCTAAGGTCTAGTAGAACAACGTTGCCTGATCTTTGGGAGGGGCTAGGTTGTTTATCAACTTGACCGTGACCCTTGCCTCGATCATCGAATCAACGTTGGTCACCATCTAGCCAGGTTGACAGGCCATTTCCGTCATTAAGCCGTGGACCTCACGAGTCTATGGGGTGAAATTTCTCCCCGGGGGGGGGGGGGGGGGGGGCTGCGGCTCTGGGGTACCTTTGTCAGCACAATAGGAGAGTCTTTTACCACCACTATCGCCTTCTTCTAGGGCATGGATGTGGATGCCGACACTGATGGCCTCTTTCAACCCTTTGGCTTGTCAGCAGTCATCTATGGAGCTCGGCCCTTTGAGCATTGATCTCGTCTTGGCTGATCATTTCTGCTAGAAACATAGACAAGCTAAAAAGAAGCTAAACGTTTACAAAGAGGCATGAACAAAAAACATACTAGGGTTCACATGACTCAAACTCCACTTAGCAAAGTGCCTCTCCTTCAAGGACTGCCAAAACACGACCCCTTGGCAAATATGCAGTCGCATACCTCTAACTCCTCCTTACCAAACTCCTTTTTCATGGGTGCTTTCCCCCTCTCGGTCGGTAACTCGTAAGCTGTGTGGGTATATCCCATGGTTTGACACCGTACCTCATAAAAACATTTTGACTTCTAATCCTTTATGGAGTTGGGTTGCCCCTGAACTGCGTGCTTCCCAATACGAGGGGAGAGTTAGTACCGATCTTCTCCAGTTCTGTTAGAGATAATACCAAAGAAACTATGGAAGAGTTTGAGGCTAGCCGACACCCCAACTTTCCCAGATAATAGGAGGAAAGCTGACTATTTGCTTCTAGGAATTAGGTCCCAACTGCAATCGGTTCACCACGATCCAATTGAGCACCTTCTTAATAAAGGGATGGATCGATAGATGCATGCCCGAATGAAATCCTTCAAAGGAGAAAATACTAAACCCAAAGGCAAGGACATTGGTGAGTAGGATACTGAGGCCAGGGAGAAGCAACTCATAATCCTTTGGAATGAAGAAGATGTTATGAATAATCATGATATCCTTTCTTGATAGAATGTTTTGGATATAGTATGTTTCAATTAGAACCCTATTCACAGGTGAAAGGATCTGAGGTTCGAAACTCACAAATTCCTGAAGATCCGCAGAGTACATCCGAACCACTATTATATTTTGAAGGTGGGTGAGCTACAAACCGTCTACCTTCGCATATTCAATGTGCTCCTCCTTCACTATCGAGTTCTCCATCAAAAAGAATAACTTCCCTTTTCCCTTACTCCTTAGAGCTTTACGAGCGATGGGGTATACTTGGACTTCATCTTCCCCTCCGAAAGGTAGCATCTCAACCACGCCCCACTCTTCATCCGAGGACACTGCTTCACTCCCCCTCTCTTCCAATAACTCGGAGAACATCACCTCGGCCTCACTATATACTTCTTAGCCGGACGTAGAGGCTGAGTCACTAGATTGGACCATAGAAATTATGTTAAAATAAAATTAACCTAGGGGAAAGAGATGGCAAACTTACGACAAAAGTAGCCGGAGAACTCACCGAAATCAGAGATATAAAGAGAGAGAGAGAGAGAGAGAGAGAGAGCGAGAGAGTGAGAGAGAGAGAGAGAGAGAGAGAGAGAGAGATGTGGAGAGAGAAGCTCTGATGGAGAAATGAACCCTATGTTGAGAAATGAGAAGAGGGTGGGGAATTTTACAAATAAAATATAGAGAAGAATCTCGAAAGATGCCTCGATAACCGAGACAATGACATGACACGATCTCTGCCACCAACTTGTCTCCCATCCAACGGTGGAAGCCTAAAGGCAAGGAAGACACCTCGATAACTGTGATAGTGATGTGGCATGATCTCCGCCATGCAAATGTCACCTTATCCAACAGTGGAAGCCAAAAGGTAGAGAAGAGAAAGAGCAAAAGAATTCTTAAGTTCAGCGGTTCGTTCATTCGAGTCCCTTTCATCTGAACCCCTTATAATCACCATTCCAGAAGGTGGTAGGCTCGGTGCTCATCCTACTGTTCGAATGCCTCCCATGAAATGCACAAAATTACTTAGGCTCGGTGCTCATCCTGTCAATCGAGCCCTCGTAAGAAAGGCCCAAAATTTGCATAGGCTTGGTTTTTGGCCTGTTGTTCGAGCCCCAAATTGCTTAGGATTGGTGCTCGGCCTATCGTTCTAGCCATGAGCAAAAGTGTGCAAAAATTACATAAGCATAGGCTCGGCCTTTTGTCCAAGCATCGCGCGAGATACACGCAAAAAATCATAAGTTTCACCCATCAGAACCGGGATCCTCGATCCAAACTGGTCTGATCAATCTGAGCGAGTGTTCAGCCGGCGCGATGCTCGACCTGTCTTTCTAGCACCCCTGTCTTAAGGCTCATGGGGGCCATTAGATCTCTTAAAATATTGTGCTCCCTGATATTCCCTTAGTTGTCATGAAGAGTCATGGTCCTCAAATCTAGCTCACTCCTGTTCTACCTGTTTGACAGCCTAAAAAACTATGTTGCCTCAATCTTTCGTGAATTTCCTAAAAATCTAGCTCCCCTGATCCACCCTCGGATCACCACAAGATTTGTGCCATCCGAACCGAGCTCCTCAAACCAAATCGGTCTGATTGATCCGAGTTGAGCCGAGCCCCCTCAGCTTGGTGCTCGGCCTGTCGCTCGAGCACCCCTTGCAAAAGGTGCCATGGGGGCCATCAGATCTCCTCAAGATTCGTTTCATCTGTTTATTTATTTGGTAATTCCGAATATAATTATAAGCTTAGAAAATTTAATTAGAAATTCAAAAAATATAGATAGTTTCAGAAAATTTAATTAACTAAACATTCTAAAATTGAGAAAATTAATTGATAAAATTAATTAAACATTCTAAACAATGTAATTGTAAATTTGGGAAAATTAATTAACAATTTTAGGAAAAATAGTTGCTATCCTTAGAAGTTCTGAACAAGGATCCATGCATCTCTGAAGGTCATACGTGCTTTCTTGATTGCTCCAAACAGAGCGAACTACTTCTTGAAGGCTGCGATACTTGACCTTCAGGAGTGGGGGGCTTATGATAAGTGTAAAGATCAGAGCCACACGATCCCATCATGCATCTCAAAGCTTCCAAGGGAAGCATAGTAACTTCACAAACAACAACATGCCTGCTAGAAGAACCTGGGTCGTCTTCAAGCCCACCAGATCCAAAATTATAGTTAAAGCCTAAGAAATAAGGATCCAGCTAATTACAGCTGTTAGTCAAATCTTATCCCTTAACTATGGGAATCTCCGACCGAATATTAAATGATACCTTCTCAGGTCTATCTTCTATAATAGATTCCTAGCCTATAAATTCCCTCCTCCTGAATTAGTCAAAGGTAATTAATATTTTCTCCACTAAAAACCCTAATCATTATTCTGGGTTACTGACTTGAGCATTGGAGGGTTGTACAGCGGAGCAACCTTCGATGTGAGCCTTTTTGTAGGATTCTCAGTCATTTCTATCCATTCAGATTTAGTTCATGTTGTTCCCAATCATCCAAATTACAGATACAGGCATTCCTAGCCATCCAAATCCAGATCCTGATCGATAGGTCAGAATAGTGTTTTCTCCCTCAATAAAAGAACTTATATTCAGATTGCCCCCAGATAAAATTTTAGAAGCAATAGAATTGGCACCATTTGTGGGAAAGGTACATATATGCCTATTTGATCATAACCATCTAAAGAACACTTCTAACCATTCCTCTGGGAAGAAAGCCAAAAGAGACTGCCGCCAATAGCCTAGCCGATCCTTTTCCTCTACCGTCGTTGCAACCTCCTACCAAACGGGCTACTTCGGCGGACTCCCAAAACCCTCGTCCTAAGTCTCACCTGCCCAAGAACTGGGGGTCTGTCCACACCTCAATCCCCTCCATGGTGCCCCTTTTGCGGTAAGACGTTTGTGAAATCATCAACTGGAGTCTTGAAGGGACCGACCTCTGTGACCACTTAAATGAATGGTGCTCCCGAGATGGTGTTCCCATCTCAGAACACCAAAAGAGCCAGAGGAGCCCTTTGCCCTCACTATAGAAGTCCTGATGGATGCCCTTGCCATGGGGATAAAGAAGAAAGAGGAGTCTGACTCCAGTCAGTCAGCGTGCTTCTAGGAACAACAGAGAAAAGGAGGTACTCGTGACTCTGGATAAATTCTGAGACCTTGCCAATCAAGTCCTTAGGGCTTTCCAAGATGCCCCGACCACATGACGAGTGATCCACACCTAGAATGACAGATCTGGACAATGTCGCCCTCCTTCGGTCCCCATCTTCGACAAATTCACATAGCTTAATACCAATGTATCAACAATTCTCATGGAAATTGAAGGGGTTGAACTACTCTGTCCCGTTCCTAAGATGAAACCAACAAACAAAAGAAGGGACTAGACCTGATGGTGTTGATTCCATTAGAACTATGGCCAAGATGCAGAGGAATGCCGAGACTTCAAAGATGAAATCAAAACTATTATTCGCCGAGGCCAGCTCTCTAAGTACACCCAGAAGGACAGGGTCAACCCCCCACTGGCATGAGGAGTGAACAAGCACACAGAGAAAGATCCCGATTCCTAAGGCTCTGAACCTCTAGCCATTCTTCATTCCATCCAAAGAGGGCCTATGGAGGGGAGTCTAACTCCTCCTTAAAGGCATTCGTAAGGGAGGTTAGCTTGGTGCACAACATTCCCCCACCAAAAGCTGGGGAGTCCCGATAACCTTCTTAGACAGGGTTCTTGAGGGCATCTAGACTCCCACTATGATCCACTAGTGATCGTCCTCTCCATGGAGAACAATGAAGTACATTGCATCTTAATAGACAATGGAAGTTCAGTGAACATCCTCTTCTTAGAGGCTTCTGAAGGCCTTAAAATCCCTAGGGACCGTCTGAAACCTGCTGGGTATAGTCTCCATGGGTTATCTGAAGTTCTGGTCTAGATCGAAGGAATTGTCACCCTCAACTTGATTACTGACAAAACCCCTGCTCTCCAGACTGAAGCCCTGGACTTCATGGTTGTTAATTTGAAGGCAGCCAACAATACCATCTTCAGCCGCCTCGTCTTAGTAGCTCTCCACACTGTAGATTCAGCATTATACATGAAGATGAAGTTCCCCATGCCAACTGGGGCAGGAGAAGTCAAAGGAAGTCAAAAGGTTGCTCAGGCATGTTACACGACCATAAAAGGGGGCTCTATCTTCGTGTTCAAAGCCTTAGCGCACCATTAATTGAAGAATCAAGTTGTATCCAAACCCGTGGAGAAAAAATCCCTTTTGGGTTCCTCAAGATTTATGCACCACCCAATAACAGAAAGCTTGCACCTGACTGGGAAGGACCCTATGAGGCCTCCAAAGTCCTCCGCCCATGAGCTTACCCACTTGAATACTTGGGGGAGTGGGGGTAAGGAGGTATCAAGGACTTGGAATGCTGAGCATTTTATGAAGTTCAACGAGGGTGCTTAACACCCTCCACTAGATTTGTAATAAAGAACATTTCTTATAATGGTTAGTGCATGTAATAAAAGATAGCCATCAATTTAGAATTTTTTTTCTCAATAAATTTAAGCATTTCCTTTGAAAATTCTTGTAGTACACTCTAGACACAAAGCAATGAGTTTAGTACTCAGTTTGTTACCCGAGCTACACCAACAACTCGGACACTCACAGCAATGAGTTCGGTGCTAGCTTGTCGTCCGGGCTACACCAACAACTCATTCACTCCAAACAATAAGTTCGGTGCTCATCTTCTCGAGATATTCCAAAAACTTGTTAACTCAAAACAATGAGTAAGGTGCCACGCTCGCCTGAGCTACACCAAAAACTCGTTCGGTGTTCAGCTCATCGCTCGAGCTACTCCAAAAACTCATTAACTCCATACAATGAGTTTAGTGCTTAGCTTGTCACCCAAGCTATACCAACAATTCGTTTACTTCAAACAATGAGTTCGGTGCTCCATCTGTCGCTCGAGCTACTCCAAAAAATCATTAACTCAAAACATTGAGTTTGGAGCCCCTTTGCCCGAGCTACACGAACTATTCCTATGGTGATCAGCTTGTCGCTCGTGCTACTCCAACAACTCATTAACTCCATACTACGAGTTCGGTGCTCTGCTCACCGCTCGAGCTACTCCAATAACTTGTTCACTCAAAGCAATGAGCTCAGTGACACACTCGCCACTCGAGCTGCTCGAATAGCTTATTAAATCCATAAAATGAGTTCGGTGCTCGCTCGAGCAACTCTAACAACTCATTAACTCAAAAAATATAAAGTTTGGATTCCAACTCATGAATGGAGCTACTCCCATAGCTCGCTAATGGAAAGTTCGAGCTCTGCTCTTCACTCGAGCTGCTCCCATAACTCACTGACTCTCAAATAGGAAGTTCAGAGTTCAACTCGTGACTCGAGCTACTCCCACAACCCACTAATGGCATGTTCTAAACTCGGTTCGTCACTCGAGCTAATCCCACAACACTTTAACTCCTAAACATCAAGTTCAGAGTACAACTTGTGACTCGAGCTATTCCCACAACTCTCTAACAGCAAGTTCGGAGCTCGATTCATCCCTTGAGCTGCTCCTACAACTGTCAAATAGTTAGTTTAGAGTCCAATCCGTGACTTGAGCTACTCCTACTCTTTATTTCATATCAAAGTTCTGGTACACATTTAGGAGCGGGAGTACATCAAATGCTCAACATCGTGTATCTTTAATTCATACATATGGGCACAATATTCACATCCATATTATCTACGACCGCGCGGAAGAGGGGTATTTTGATTAAGTGAAATAGCTTGTCCAGATGCCCCTCAGTGTGGAAGTCCCCTCCCCTAGGCCACATGAGCTATCCGAAAGAGGTTCCTACCCAATTGATTGAGTCCGAACCTCACGATGGACGGTGGGTAATTCCCTCTTAGTACATGCTACTGCAATGCCCTTCATCCTAATACCTTGAAATACGTGCACACACTTCCAAATTCTTGCTTTGAGAACAACTCACAAGTACGTAATTACATATAATTAAACACTTTCGTTCATTAACTTATTATACAAACATACTTTTCTTCTACAATGAACAAATTAGACAATTTAATTACTAATCCTATGCCCAGCTTCTGAAGTCAAGTTTACTCACTTTACTCTTTTTGTGCAATCCAATCTCAGCTAGTCCTGTTGTACCTGCACCACAAACTATGAGTACATTAGCCAAACCACCGGCTAACGTGTTAAAAAATTATAATAGCAGGATTAAAAACAATGATTACATACTCAGTCTAACAACTACTTAATGAACACATGCAAATGTGTATAATTATCATCAGTTTAACAGCTACTTAATGAACACATGCAAATGTGTATAAATATCAACTAGTGTAAATATTTGTGAATGTGAATATGTGATTATCAGGTGATGTATGTTTTGTGTCGTGTAATAAGCATGAGAATGCATGTTTGATCGTGTAATAGTGGAACTTGTCTTACTCCTAATCACATAATAACAATAGCATATAGAAGCATCGCTAATGCACGACCATACGAATCAATCATGGAAGCATTCAATATCAAGTGCTGACTAGCCCAGTTCACACTGGAGGCTCTACTTGGTACACCTACTTCAGTGCTGACTCTCACAGAATTCACACAGGAGCCAATGAATGGTATCAATAATTCAATGATGACTAGCCCGTGCTCACTCCGAAGGTCACCTAAGGCTTCTGCTTATCCCAATGTCGATTCACCCGTTCTTAACTGGAGGCCACCTCCTGGTACACCTACTTCTGTGTCGACTCACTCGGAATTCACACTGGAGCCTTAATACTACTAATTCAATGACAACTAGCCTGAGTTCATTCCGAAGGTCACCGAACGATCTTGCTTTCCCAATGCTGACTCGCCCAATCTCTGTCTGAGGCCACTGACTACACCAACTTCAGTACCATCTCGCTCGAAGTTCATACCAGAGCCATTGAACGGTACCAGTAATTCAATGACGACCAGCTCGAGGTTCACTCCGAAGATCATTGAAGTCATTCATCTTCATTGTAATCTCCATTCTTGCATATTAACAAACACACCATATTGTATTATGTATTTAACAGTCATTCATTACAGAAGTCCATCATATACATGTACACAATTTATTGAACAACTCATGTGAAATCATATTTATTCATATTTGTCTCTATTAGAAAGCTACCTTATACATATAAATATACAATGAAGCATTTGCATATAATCTGTGCAAACTTATTTCTCATTAGCATTCTTCGACTGATTGTCTCATTTGCATATGCATACATACAAGCAAACTCAAACATAATGTCAAACACCTCATGTGCAACTATTCATTCATTGCATTTGATATATTTCACATATCCAAAACATGGTAATTAAACTACAAGTTAGAGTTTTGTTACCAACTTGTGTTTAATCTTTGATCTCTTTCCCGTTTTCTTGAGCATTTACCTCCTAGTCTTCTTTCCTTCTCTATTTGTCCTATGTTGTCATGTTGAAACCCTAGTATTTATCACATAAACTCAAATTAATATTATATGATACATATGCATGCAAAATATATTATTTAGCTGGCTAGAAATGAGCATGTACAAATGAATATGTAAATATTAATTGTAGCTACTTAAAGAGTAGAATCGAAAACTCACAATTAATGTTTGAAATGGCTACTGCAAAATGCGTGCCCCACCATCTTCACCACCATCACCATCATCCAAAGCTCCTTCAACTCTCATTCTTAACCTGAACTCTCTCTCTCTCTCTCTCAGAATTCTCTCTTTGTCCTTTTACTCATCAAGGAATCAACTATATGTCTCCAATTCACTGCCCACATGTAAGTCAACAAAGCCAAAGCTAAATATTATCACATGCAACATTATATTAATGCCCGTCTAATATTCAAATATTGCACATTATTCCTTTCCAAAAATTTCTTCGAACAACCAAACACCTAAATTTTCTGGGATATTATGTTCTTTATATCAGTTTCGTCCTCGAAACAGAGATCAAATATTTGAAGTTCTTATTACCATTTACGGTCTCCAAAATCCTAGTAACCTAAAATTTTTAGTCTACGAAATTCTGGCTAATCTACATCCTTGATACATACTTGTTTATTCACATTATTTCAGTATTTTTGGTCTTCGTAGTTATAATTGGTGTCAGTATCCCAAAGATTGCTCTTATACCATTTGTTAACGCCCCGCATCCTAATACCTCAAAATACGTGCACATACTTCCAAGATTTCGTTTTGAGAATAACACACAAGTACAAAATTAAGGATAATTAAAAACCTTTGTTCATTAGCTTATTATATAAAAATACATTTCTTTTACATTGAACAAATTATACAATTTAATTACTAATCATATGCACAACTTCTTAATTCAACTCTACTCACTTTATTCTTTTAGTGGATTTCAATCTTAGCTTGTCCTACAATACCCGCACCACAAAATGTGGGTATGTCAGCTAAACCACCCGCTGACGTGTTAATAAACTCTAACCAGTAGAATAAAAACTATGATTACAAACTTAGTCTACCAACTACTTAATGAATACGTTTAAGTTTGTATAATTGTGTCCTAGTGTATATATTTGTGAATGTATATATTGTCTTGTTGTGTGATGAATGTTTTGTGTCGTGTAATAAGCATGACAATGCGTATTTGATAGTGTCATAATGGAACTTGTCTTAATAAGCCTTACACCTAATTACATAATAAGAACAACGTACAAAAGTGTTGCTAATGCACAACTATACAAACCAATCATAAAAGCATTCAATATCTAGTGCCGACTAGCCCAATTCACCCAAGAGGTCACTAACTGTTACACCTATTTCAGTGCTGACTCGCTCGAAATCACACTGGTGCCATTGAACGGTTCTAGTTAATCAATTCTAAACCAACCTCATGCTATTCATCTCTGGCACGTTCTATTTTCATTATTTTTGTTGCTATTTGGAGAATTTTTAATTTTGGGTTTGGATTTAGGGTTTTTTATGGGATTGAAAAGAGAAATTTTATTTCAAATATTCTCACAGTTTGTTAATAACGAAAATCAACAATAAAAATGGCTCAAATTTCAGCCTACAAATGGAACTGTTAATAACGAAGATGATTTCAATATACAAATATTTGGTACTGCTTTTTTTAAGGAAATGTTTCTTTTGAAAATTGCATTGTTCTAATAGTATGATTGTAAAAGTACCGAGGGACCAAAATTGATGAATGCTAGAGTCTTTACTGATATGGTTCCATATTATGAACTGGGATTTTTTTTTATTGAGTATCCGAAATGAAATTGCAGTCAGACATGTCCCTACCTTTGGATAATATATTAGATATATAGATGTAATTATAAATTGGTTGTTTTTGTATAATTATTTTTTGTGTTTTCATATGATTGTCTCCAATACTGCTCTATAATTATTGTGTGAGGTACAATAGTGTATACTACTTATCATCTTTAGAATGACAAATTTTATATTGTCTTTGCCCTCAGTTAGTTTTCATACAGTGCTATTATTATTACTATTATTATTTATGTAATAAGCTAGCAAAATCCTTTCTCACATATCCTCTACTTATTCACATTTTTTACTGTCGAACATACCCATATATACAACTTATTCACATTTTTTATTGAATCATTAAAGAAGAAGACGTGCATTGTGGGTAGAAGAAAACATGCGATTGTGGGAGCGAGTGGCCGCGTTGTGCCAATTCTCATTGGATCTATTCAAAAGGGCAGTGGTTACCATGAAATTAAGTCAAAGTGGTGGCTGGATACTGGGAGAAGAGGGGATGTCAGATTCGTTCGGTATAAGAATGTAAGTTTTTTTTTTTTCTGTTCCTATTTGATTTTTCACTATTGTTTCCTTTTCTAATTGAAAGAATTGAACCAGTAGTTCGGAGAAGATGGTCTGTCAGATTCCTTTGGGTACAAACTTGTAGGAATTTTTTCTAATTCTATTTTCTGTTTCTCCTACCTTTCCTTTCTACTTTAGAGAATTCAACCAGTAGTTAGTTGAATAAACTTTCTGGAATTTTTGTGGGTTCATCTCGTGAATAAGAGGGGTGATGGTTTGAGTATAAAAAATTGATGGTATTAAAGAAATTTAACTAATAATTGGTTGAATAAACTTTTCTTTTTTTTCTCTATTTTGAAATAGAGAAAAGAGAGAAAAAGTAGGAATTCTCATCTAACTTAACAAGTGCAAACTGCATATTTTTAGTCAAAAAAAAAACTAAAAATAAAAGAAACGAAAAAATACACTAATCCCTATCTCTTCCCCCCTTCCTTGAACGTCACTATCTCTTCCTCTCCCAACTCTCCAGAATTCCCATATGTTGCTGCCCTCTTCCTCTCCCAAATACCAAAAATTTAACACTCAAACTCGTTGATCCTTTCGATTCTTTCCCAAATCCCGTTCTCTCCACCGAAATAGGGGATTCTGAAACCAAAGGCGGGAACTTGTAGTGACGTCATTGTCGTCATTGTCTTCTTTTTCTTCAGTTGCAGTGCAGGAGCAAAATGAGGAATCAATGGGGATAGATGCTTTGCATCGGTTTAGTCATTTTTTATTTGATTTCACCATAAAGAATTCATAAAGCACAATAAGTCCAATGAGGTATACAAACTGTTGATCATGATATTTAAAGTAGAAAGAATGTAATCATGCAAAAATTTCTTGACATACATCATCCGAACTAAGCTAAGCACGACCCACGCACAACCCACATTCACCCCCACCTAGGTGACATAAGGACATGATCACAAAGAAGCACTAATTACACACACACATACAGTCATGTACACACACATTAGTGTAGCACATAAATGTAATGCAAGGGCGCATATATATGTTTTTGATAATATAATGTAATGCATAAATTTGTGTTATGCAACATCCAACTATACATTTTCTAGCTTTGCATAAATTATTACAACATATGCTTCTTCAATGTAACACCCCGCAAAATAGTATATAGCTATTTTGCATTGTAATCCGTGCACATTTAAGAATTGCATGCGATTACATGTTTTTCTAATAATTATTAGCTTTAATTGGGAAATTTCAGATATAATAGTTCTTTTGAACCCGATGTGATAGATTCGAGATATATTCTCAATCAAACTATGGATTTGCCCCGATTATTTTGACAAAACAATCTCCGGAAAAATAATAATTTTTATAAACATATATTTTTATAAATTCAAATTAGCTTATTTTTAAAAGTATATAGACATGTATCTATATATATAATTGATTGGATCGTATTGCATCGTATATGATATACGGTCTATAATTTTTTTGAATATAAATATGTCCATATATATTCTATAAATATTAGAATATATTTTGCTATGAATATCAAAATAATAATTTGAAATGTAGTTAATCACACATTGTTTTGATGATTGGGGTTTTGCTTGACCTAGAGTTAGGGTTAGTAACCTAGGGTTTTGACCTAAGGTTAGAAACCTAACCTAGGGTTAGGAAACCCTACATCATGATGATCTTGGTTTGTTTTTTAAGAGATCCAATGGCCAGGATTGTGCCAAGGGAAATTCTTCATGAAGGAATGAGAACACTTTGGAAGCTTCACGTCTTTTATGTGTTGGCATTCAATCCCACCATCCAAACCCTTCACCCATCCACCCTCCATCTCCACCCTCCACCTCATCACCCCCACCCACACCCAATTCTGGCCAACCCACCCCCCATCCCCATTCTCCTATTTTTATAAAAACCCTAACACTTCATTCTTTCCCCATTTTTTTTGCTTTCTTCACTTTTAGTTCAAAAAAAAATAGAGAAAAGATAAGAAGGAAAGTTGGAGTATGAGAAGAGAGAATTGTGAGATTGAGAGAGTTTCTATCATTTACAATTTTTTGTAGGTATTGAATCAAGTTGGAGGCTAGCCTAGTGAAGGAGAAGGAGAAGGAGAAGGTGAAGACTAGGTTTTTTTCTCGACTTTGAAGGTGGGTGCTCTCAACTCTAAATTAGTTCTGTTTTTGAATATGAATTGGTATGTAGGAGTAGAGAAAGGTAACATGAATACCATGCTTGAGTTTTGCAATGGTATTTAAAAAGTTGAACTTGTGTGTAAACACAATTTATACGATATTTCCTTGTTAAGAACATAAGTAATGTTGTGCCCTAAGAATTTCTACCATGCAAATGGCTTAGAATCTGATCATGAAATTTTCGTGGCATCTTCTAGGATGAGTTTAGAGTATCCTCTAATTTTCTCAGATTTTTTTTGGGTTTGTTTAGTAGCTCAACAAAATTTATATTTTCGGAACAGAGAGCATGAAGAAAACTGCGTTTGTGCTTGATATGAAGTCATGTTTGAAAGGTCATATTATGAAATTGATAAAGTATTTTGAGCTGAAATTTTTACTTCATGTACTTAGATGTATTAACAACATTAGTTTCAAATTTCTAATTATTTTGAGTTTATTTGCTATATTTAAAAGTTTAGTTTTGACAACTGGTTCAGAGACCAGAACTATCTATGTTTTGTCTCAAGGATGAAGTTAGATAAATCATATCTAATTCATGGAGTATAATCTTACATTGAAATTTTTTATTTTAGCATCTACTATGTGCCTAGATTGTATATCTAAAAGTTTGGAGAAATTTGGATAATAGTAGATGGGGTTTCAAAATTAGTTCATAACAAGAGGTTTTATGCATTGATGAGAACAGATGAAATTTTTCTACTAACTTCAAAGGACTATAACTCTATGTGTATTTGGAATCGGAATGTAATTTTTGGATATGTTAGACATATATATGTCTAGTTACTGAATCCAAAATTTCATAACTATTGGACTTATGGTTGAATTGATATTGAAATTTGACTCGATCATGCTCAGTTTCCGCTCTGAGTTAATTGGGCTATGAACTTGTGAAATTCTGGAATTGTACGTTTAAGATCTGCAGAAATGATCAACTAGAGATTTGTAGTAGAGAGTCGTAGCTTTTCAAAACATCTTGAATCATGAAATTCTAGTTTGTATAGCAAAAGATATGATTTTCTAAGTTTGGGGCAGAACTAGTCTTAGTAGAAGACCCTGTTTTGTTAAAGTGAGTTAATTATTCTGTGTGTACACTGATAAAAATTGGGATTTTAGAGTACTTTAACGGATGAATTTGTGGATGTGATTAACTAGGAAGTTGTAGTGGACACTCCCAGCTTTCTATAGAATCCAAAATTGCATAATTCCGATAAGTGAGCGATTTTTTATGTTATCAGCAAGATGCAGCAGATGCAATGAAGAAGTGTATAACTGAGAACATATAGAGCTTTTATAGAATCCAGATGCCTGAATCTGTAGAAATGGTTAACTAGAGACTTGTAGTATAGAGTCTTAGTTTTCCTGAATGGGTAAGATCATGCAATTCCAATTTGTATCTTGAAAGATATGAATTTTCTAAGTTCAGGAGTTGTGTTTAAAGTCGATGTAGAATTCGGTAAACTTTATTTTGACATAACAGTATACTTGTGGATTTCTGGAACCTGTGATTGGAATCTGAGAAAATGATCAACTAGAGAATTTAAGTAGGCATTCTTAGCTTTCCAAAGAGTATTAATTTATGGAATTCTAGTATGTGGATTAGAAGTTATGGATGTTTCAATGACTGGGAAGATTCATGTTAGTAGTAGATGTGTTTAGTAGCAATTATTTGCTGAAATACTTGTTACCATCAGGGTTTGAGTTTGTCTAATTTAGTAGGATTGTTAGCTTGATTTGAGTTGTCTGAGGGATCGTTTAGGGTAAGGTATTACCCTACGACTAACAACCTTTAGGCTAAAAGTGAATTCTTTCGCCTCGAGAACTGGATAGTCATCCTTCGTGCACCGATGAACTCTTACCCGATGGGTAATTGACCGCGGGCTGGAATACTGGATGTAATCCGAGTCAGAGGTGGTGGCTAACGATGGAGATTGTGTCGTCGGTGTTTGATTGACTCTATCAAGTCAGATCCATTACTGACCTAGGTATTACTGAAATTAATTGTGATTGGTGTCTTCATGCTCAGAGTCAGTCAATGGTCGGGTGTTGGTGTTTGTATATGTTGACCTTCATTCATGGATTTTTATGCATCCCTTGGGCGCCGATGTACTGCTCCCTAAGGGTCACGGGCCGAGGATATGGTCGAAGACTTATGAAGGTGTTGGAAATCAATGAATGTTGATTCACCGTGATTAATTACTATTTTTGACAAACAAGTCAGGCTCAATCATTGTTTTCAAACACTGTGCGTATTTTGAATATACAACATTTTTTCTGGTAACACTAATAATTAAGTATTTCCTTTCTGCTTGAGGATCGAGTTGGTGTTAGGAGTGATTCCCTATAATCTGATTTGGTCTAAGGGCCAACACTAGGCAGTAATAACCAGGATTGTCTCTTTCTGTCGTAGGGATACGTGCTGAGTTTGTGTACCTCGCTCTGTTAATTCCCAAGATACTGTGGTAAGAATGGGATGTTTCCCTGTTCTATATTGGTGATGAACAGACCATGAGTGAGGTTCCCTGTGAGTCTCAGTGCCAACTTGGTACGTGGTGTACCTTGTAGTTCGTCACGGCTTTTGGTGAGATGATCACTACTACTTATTTGCAGTAATGGGATGGGACCCGAACTGTATGACTCACCAGCCATGTTATGACGGAAACTGGAAGTGTATATTAGTAGATTGCAATGCATGGCGAGGGTTCAAAATCCTGAAACTAGAGAAAACGGCTTGATTTGGAGTGTATTTAGTATGGGATGCATGCGTGTTCAAAGTCTTGCTGACATTAGATTAAGTGCATCTGTTTCCTGTACATTGCATATTGTGCAATAGACTTCAAGTTATGGCATACACGGACACTAGGAAATTAGGATGCACGTTTCTGTTTTCATTAAAGACTGGTTGTGATTGCTGGTTGGAGATCGGTTTTTTCTTATCAGCATTGCGTCAGTATATGTACTGACGTACCCACTCAATTAGGTGCTGGGAGTCGGGTCGTGAATGCAGGAAGAATCAGGACCAGCGAAGCATCCAAGTGGATTATCAACAATGCCTTCCGCCCTTAGAGTAAGTGAAGAGAGATCAGAGTAGCGCAGTAGAAGATTCGAGCTACAGGATGCATCTTAGGAAAGCAGTTTGGCCACTTAGTGGAGTTCCAGCGGAAGATCAGTTGACTATTGTTCCAAAGGTCAAGCGATGGAAGATACTTAGGAGTATTTGTAACACTTAAATGTAATTTGTATTCCTTGTTTACGAACAAGATAATGATTGTAATTGATGATGTAATGATTTTTTGGCAATAAAAGTTTTTAAATTTCCGTGTTATTATTGTGTTGAGATGCATTTGAAGGAAAAGATTCTGGTTTGGTCACGGATTCCGGTAGTGGGATCCGAGGCGCTACATTCAACTTCTATAGAAATAAGTTTGACTGTAAAGCTTTTTGCAGCTTAGTCTCTTTTTATGATCATGCTTATGTTAGCTTATTCTCTTTTTGTGTAGGTCGACATGTGATGTTCATGTGTTAAGAATTCAGTCATTCGATGATGTTGATTCCATCATGTTGAAGTATGGAGAAGGTAATCACTAAAATATTTTGATACCCCCATGTTGAAATTAGTATATGGTTTTCTTTGTTGGTTTTGTATTTACCTAGCTATAAACTATAGTTGGTTAGAAAAATGAATTTTGCATTTTAATTGTTTGGATTAGAGTTTTTTTTATCATGAAAATTTTATTTAAGCAATTCGTTGGATATATAATTGAGATTTAATTGTTTGGTCAATAGAAAGATTATTGTGCTTGAGTTTGGAGGTGTCTTATTGCATCAAATGCTTGAGTTTTAAGATTGTGTTTTCTGTAACATCTTTAATAAATAATTGTTGAATGTTCATATAACACCCTAGAATTTTAAATAATATTTTTAAAATTAATAAATGAATTAAAATGATTTTTGGTGATTTAATAAATATTTTTCTGAAATTTTACATTTTTTGCACGTGCAAAACACGTGCGAATATTTTTTTGGAAGTTCAAAGTCGGAAATTATTTTGGGGAAACCTAATATTTATTATTAGGTATTATTTCTGAATTTTTGGGATTTTTCTGATATTTATTTGGCATAATTGCAAATATTGGGGATGTAATTTTTCTCAAGGTTGGGATGCAGTTTTTCTCAGGGTGTCTCTAACTAAAGGATTGATCAGGTTTTGGAAGGGAGGCAAGTTGGTGCCAAGGTACATTGGCTCATAGAGAATTTTAGGGGCGGATTGGTAAAACAGCATATAAGTTGATGCTACCGAAGGAATTGGCACAAGTGCATGATGTGTTCCATGTGTCGATGTTGAGGAAGTATGTGCCGGATCAAAGTCATCAGTTAGCGGAAGTGCGTTAAGGTCTACAGCTGAACTTGAGTTACAAGGAGCAGCCTGTAAAAATTATTAATCTTAGGGAGAAGGTGTTGAGGAATAAGGTGATACCTATGGCCAAGGTATTGTGGAGGAACAAGTAGTTTGAGGAAGCTACTTGGGAGCCAGAGGATCACATGCAGAATGATTTTCCTGAGCTCTTTGTATGATTCCATTCTTTTGGTTAAATTGTATTCCCTTGTATGATTGTATTCTTTAAACCATATTTCCATTTATGTGTGTAATATCCTGATTTTCATTTATGAAAATTATTAATTTTTTTTGCACGTAGTGTGCACGTGCAATTTTTGTAATGTGAAATCTTATAATTATTTTCATTGTGGATGATGTGTGTGTATATATATATGTATATGTGTTCTCTAATTATTTTTATAAAGGCCCATTTTTTTTCAAATAAACATAAGCCTTTCTTTTTAGCCCAAATCTAATTTATTTTTGTAAAACTATTATTTGACCCATTAATTAAAGCCCATGAGTTATTTCTCTTTTAATTACAACTCGTAATGTAGGATATTTTTATAAGATTATTTTTATAGAAAATATAATGTACAACTTTTTTAAATGGAGAACTAATGAATGCACGTACATTGCACGTACACGTGCAAAAAGCACACTAGGAGGCCGGTTTTGGATTGGAGGGAAAATGAAAAAAAAATGAGTGGAGTTATGAGTGGTAGTTGTTTGATCATGGTTGGTTACTACAACTTCCACTTGAATCCTAGCCTTTTATTTTTAACTCCTAGATTGATCCTAACCCTTCATTTGCTCCAAATTTTAGTATAAATACCCCCCCTCTAGCCTAGTTATTTTTGTACTCTTCATTTCTCCAAAACCTATAGTAGAAAATACAAATTGTTAGTAGTATAGTAAGTGAGATAAAAAGATTGAGAGTTGTGTGTGAGTGTGTTTGCACCAAGGGAAGGCCGGCATCATCATCAAGGAGCTCTCGGGTTGGCATCTTTTGAGGCTCGGTGGTGCACATCAAGGAGGAGGAGGAACGCTCTTTTGGCAAGGAATCTTGTGTTTAGGAGGTGTTGCAATTTTATTCTCTCCAAATAAGGTGGGTTATTTTCCATGTTTCTAATTAGATAGCATGCTAAGATTGAATTGAAATGATAATGCATGAAAAAGATTAATAAGAGTGCATTTAAATGGAAAAAATGGCTAATTAGTTGATTGAAATGTTGCTAAATAGATTGTATGTTATTCCATCATCAAACATAAGTTGTGTGAATTATTTATAGCTATGGAATTCTTGAAGTAAAATTCGTTATTAGCATCAAAATTAAATGCAAATGTTAGTAGATGAAAGTGTTGTCTTATGTGCTTGGATGAACCCTTTGTGATAATGTTTATAATGAATGACATAAACTATATATTTTGGGTTTGAAAAGGGAATATAAACATGGAATTGATATAGAAAATATTAATGCTAAATTGTATAAGAAATATCGAAATGAGATGTGGTAGTAGTAGCGTACAATTTAAACTAATTGTATGAAAAAATGTATTTAATTACTGGAAAAATTATTTTTAAATTACTGGAGTATCAAATATTGTTTGAATAATTATTCTGGAGATTTACAGGAAATTTAGAAAAAACAAAACTCAAATGAGAGCTTTTGAAACATCGAAATGTTCTATTGAACAGAGGACTGATTTAATTAAAATATAAGTTGTATTCAAGACAACTTGAGCCTATAGCTCAAGTGGTCGGGAGGCTTCTAATGCTACAGTGTGTGCAGCTTGTGTCCCACGGATCGCTGGTTCGATACTGGATGACACCATTTTATTTTATGTGCGTTTAAAAATTAAATCAAGTTCAGTCCGAAAGTATATAACTCTCCAATCCTTCTTTATACCGATGAGCACAAGTGGCCAAGTGGCTAGTGTGTGCGGTTGGGTTCTCTTTTGTTGCTGGTTCGAATCTTGGTCTCGGCCAGAATTTTACTTTGTGGAAGAAAATGATTTTTTTTATGGGTTTTTGATGTCTAAAAATTATGAAAAAAATACTATTATTACACTAAAATTATGTGTGACTTATGAAAAATGAATTGGGAGTTATTAGAATGAAATGAAGTGTATTTTGGGAATAAAAGTGTAGTTGGAACTATGGTTCTACACTTCTATATTTTTGTGAAAGATGTGTTTTGCAAAAAAATTGAAATAAGTGCTAGAAAAGATAAATAACAAAGAAAGAAAATATATATTGTGAAGTTTGCGTGAATTATTCTTATTGAAGAATAGTGTGACAAGAATGAGTTGTGAATATTCATTTTGACCATGTAATTGGTGATATGATTTTAATGTGGAAATAAATATTGGAGGAAATACATGATGAATAATTGAACTCCATGTATGGTTATTGACTCATGAATAATTTAGAAATCATGTGATTGGAAAAGAGAAATGTTATTGAGTATGACAACTCGAACATGTGAATTTGTGAATTGAAATTGGAAATTAGGGTGTAGCCAAAACTCACACCGGCAAGTGAAAAGTGATGAATTATGATTACTGACATTGAAAAGACCAGTTTTGGTCATTGTGAAATGAAAGAAATAAGACTGGTAGTAGTGAGAGGGCTAACTCTAAGAGATTGATTTTGTTCATGATTTCATTAAATTAAGATTTAGTACATAGTGAAGAGGTGATGAAAGTAAGAGAAAAACACAAGTATGAGGGCCTCGAGTCTACGATGTGAGAGTGATCCACAGAATGCAAGCTTGATGCGTCAGGACATGGCGTGGGCACTACTCCGGAATTATCGGGATCTTGACGACGCTTGTGGGATGTTTGGTGACTGCAAGAGGATCGTGTGCCATGAAGGAGGCTGAATTGCCATGAAATGCATGCTTGATGCGTCAAGACATGGCGTGGGATTCCCCTCCAGGTTTTCTGTATATGAGCTTGTACTCATAGATCATCTAGGATACTTACCGTAGTTACAGTAGTAGATTAAGTCATGACGAGGGATTGAACCCTACAAGATGAAGAACGATTAAGAAGCTTGCCCTCGGACCTATGTAGTATGGGATGCATAGAATCCGAACAAGTGTGCATTAGTGTCATATAATATAAATAATTGCATTAAGGACTAAGTGCACAATCACAACACGACATCAATAGGGTATTCCCTTTAGTTTGATATGTGACAAGTTTGTGTTTGTTAAATATGGAAAATCAGTTATACTATTTCCGGCATAGAGAGGATGGCTGTGTATAATGTTCGTCGGTTGAATAAACTGACGTACCCACAGTTTTGTATGCAGGGTAAATGACATGATAAAGATTAAAGAAGAACATATGCTTAGAGATTATTCAAATGTTGATGTACTTTTATATAAATGTTGTAAATTTGCTTCCGCTGTAAAATGTAAAGTGTAAAGTTTTCATGTAACTCTGATGTAAAGTGAAAAGTTTTAAATTCCTTATAAAATTGTACGAAAAAAGTGTAATGATCCTGTGGAATCTCGAATTCAGTGTATTTTTGGAATTCGGGGTGTTATAATGTGATTGCATCCTTTTTGCTTATGTTGTTTGGTCCCTATAGGTAGTAATTCTGAGGACATAACTATTCTAAGGAGACACCCTAGAATTTTAAATAATATTTTTGAGATTAATATATGAATTAAAATGATTTTTGGTCATTTAATCAACATTCTTCTGAAATTTATCTTTTCTTTGCACGTGCAAAACACGTGCAAATATTATTGGGAAGTTGAAAGTCAGAAATTATTTTAGGGAAACCTAATATTTATGAGTATGTAGTATTTATGAATTTTCTGGAATTTTTTGATATTTATTTGGCATATTTGCAAATATTACAAAAAGAGAGGCTTTTGTACAAAATTACCAGTTGGAGTAAAAACTCTAGATTTTTTGGTTCTCTGGGCTAAGCATGATGGCTAACCAACTCAGAGGTAAATATTTTAATTTTTATTCTAGTAGATTTGGTTTATTTCGCAAATTTGTTAAAGAAGGGTCTTTTTGCAAAATTGCCACTTGGAGGCCAAAATTACAAAATTTATTTTCTGGGTTTGAAAACAGTGCCGGCCAGATCTGGGTGGTTAATTTATATTTTAAATCTCAATTGAATTGGTTAATCTAATTTCCTAGTATAAAGATTTCTATATGTAAAGATATCTTCAAAAGGATTATTTTGTATAATCTTCTCAAAATCCTAGAAACTGAATTTCGGCTATTAAAAAGGGCAGTAGCAGCCATTCCCCTCCTCTGCAAAACAATAGACTATGATGGATTTACTATTGGTTTTCTTGGAGTTTCGAAGCGAGGATCATGGATTTTTGTGAAAGGAGGAGCATTTTCTTATTCTCTTATTATTCGGTTGATTTTTCAATAAGGTGAGTGACATATGTTTGCTTTCTTACTGTTCTATACATGTTGTATCTAGGTAATTTGTCTAGTAGAGTGCATGTTAGATGATTGTATAATGATATAATGAATATATTGATGGATGGATGATTAAAAGTGGACTGTCTATGAATTTTATGATTAGAATCCCTATATAGATGATTATTCTTACTGTTTGTTTGTATACATATTGAGATTACATGATTGAGATGCATAAAAACTTAATAAGGATGAACACTTTACTATTAAGGGTTTGTATGATCTGTTTTTGATATTTGATAAAAAGAACTTGACTAAATGATTGATGTGGATTCTTATAATCATGGACAAATTAATCTAACTAATTGTAGATTTGTATAATCAGTTGCAAAGGAGTTTTTGAGATCTAAAAATCAGGTTCTACAGAAATTGAGTTGGGGATGGCTTCGGATCTGGTGTATGCACACCGAAATTGATTTTTTTTTGTGTTCTGAAGTTTTCGTTTTGGAACTTGAGTTGTTTTGATACTGACATTGAATTGGAACATCATACTACTCATATATGATGGATTTTGATAAAGCTACTCATGCTTGAACACATATATATACATATACACATAGGGTTTATGATTTGAAGAAATCTTAATGAAAAATTGCTCTTTTATGAACTTGATGAGATTTTGATATTTGTATGAACTCCAGTATATTATACAAGTTGTATTTGATCATCTCAGGATTTTAAATTTACAAATTTGTGTTTTTAAAGATTATAATCAAAGTATCAGTTAAAGTGCACAAATTTTAAAGTTCTCTGAGTATCAGCCGACAATCGACCGTCCACTTTTTGAACTAAAATTACAGTCGACTGTTAATTGTGAGATTTTGGATTTTTAGTATGCTAGTCGACCATCGTTATTTTGAACTATTTTGACAGTCGACCGACAGCTGCATTCTGTGCTGTTTTGTTAAGTTTTCGTCGTTTTTCTTGAACGATTATTTCCTCGAACTTATGGATTATTGATCTACTGTTTTGGACGATGTTTTTGCTACAGATTACTATATTTTACAGAGAATTATACTTTGATTATAATAGAGTTTAAATTTGTATATCTATGACTTTAAGAAGCGAAATATATTTGGATTTCAAGATATGGATGTTTTGTGATTTTTCTATGACTTCCAAATACGAAGCTCAGTTATTTAGTGGATTTGATATCTTATTTAATTTCTGGAAATTTGTGAGTATATTGGGTGAATTTGGATTTTGTTGATTAAAGAAGTTTTCGTTGATATAAACAATTTGATAGGGGGATTAACAGTTTTAATGAAAGATTTTGTGTTGGTATTCAATTTGTGAGTCTCAAGAGGTTGAGTGGGATTCCTGTAAATGGCAGATGAGATTTTGTGTATATTGGCCAGTTGGGACCTTAGGGTTGTTTTGGTGGAATTAAGTCTCGCAGAGTACACCAACTCTAGAGAGGGAGATGTTGTGTTCTAATTAATAATAATCAACCTAAGGACAGGCACTAGAGGAGATGTAATAGAACTTGAGAAACGTAAGTATGGGCTCTATTGTTAGTCCAACGGATGTATTCCAGGACTGTGTGTATTGTGTCCCTAGAGGACAATTAGTATGTTCGCGTGTCGAGGGTCGGCAGGCCTATTCATGGAACATGCGGTGCATTCGCGTGTCGAGGGTCGGCAGGCCTGTTCACGGGATGTGCTGTGTATCTGCAATTCGAGGGTCGGCAGGCCTATTCGTCAGGTACACGGCAGGGAGGTGATTCTCCGGTATTAGCGCTATGCTTACATGATGCTTGCGCGTCGAGGGTTATCAGGCCTATTTGCAGAGTATTCTAGATCTTGTTTCTATCACCGTAGTAGGATTAGTTGCATAACGAGGGATTAAACCCCATAAAGTGGAGAACGATAAGGGCTTGCACCGGACCTATGTAGTATAGGATGCATAGAATTCGACAAGTATGTATTAGAGAGTCATCATACTGCATTTGTGTTTTCTTGACATGTATTACACATGATGTTTTCTGTTTTCCTACACTGGACACTTGACACTTGACACTTAGCTTCGTTTCACTTGATGTTTTCATGCTTTATTTATCGTTATTTCATATTCCGTTTTGTTACTACTGTTGGTATGTGTTGATTATGACTTTATTCTTTATGTTTCATTTTTATTATATTGTTTTGATGTCACTCACCGTTATGGCTGACCCCTGTAGTTTTGGGAGTTAGGGTTATCTCTAGCCTCATGTTTTACAGGTAGGTACCTATATCTTGTGGTTGAATGATAATGTGGCCTATGCAAATTGTAAATGAATGTGTTGTAAAAGAAAAGAAATTGTAATTCAAGGTATTTAATTTTCCACTGTGGTTTGTAAAGAATTGATGTAATAAAAGTTGAAAATTTTTCTGTGTTTGGCTATGTTTACTATGATATTAAGGTAGATGCTGGGAATTGTGCTACGTATTTCTGAGTTTATTATATTAGAAATTCAGGGTGCTACAGTTCATATACTTGATTATAATTATATAGGAAAAAAGTTGTATATATGGGTATGTTCTACAATATTTTTTTATTGAATATTATTAATGTTTTAATATATATATCTTTTGGAAAAGTTTTTGCAATTTGCACAAGGGGTATAGTAGTAATCATTAAGAAATCAACTGAATATCTCCGAATCACTACCCACATGTAAGTCAACAAAGCCAAAGCTAAAAAATAGCACATGCAACATTATATTAAAGCCCATTTTATATTCAGATTTTGTAAGAGGTACTCTGTGTTCGTAGCCTTGCAAGTAACATCTTGAACCTGTAAATTTTCAAGTCCTTCTCGATGTGCATATACTTGAGGTGAGCATCCTTCACCCAAATATTCCACCAAACCGCACAAGTGCGAGTCGAGCAATGTGGATGAGCCTCAGCTGAGAGAAACTAGAATGAGTCTCCTTCAAGTGGACAAACTCCAAGTCCTTTTCAAGAAGAACTCCTTTAAACGATCGTTCTCGATCTGCTGCTCACCCAACAAGCTGCGAAGGCAAGTGATGTTAGCATCCCAGGGGAACCCCCCAAGTGAACACAATGATCTGACAACACAAACAATGAAGTTAATACAAAGACAAGTAAACAAAAACTTAGCTTTGGCTTTCAGAATTTTTTTACAAGATCCAGCAAAATACATCAAAATTTTGCACTCAAGGATTCGACCTAAAATCATTTAATACTTAGGAAAAGGATACAAAGTGATGACTAGTCCGCAGTTCGACAAAGTTACGAAAAGAAAGTTAAGAGCTTCGAGCGTTGAGATCAAAGCACCTTAGTGCCCATGTCGGAGGCCTTCGGAGGTTCACTCATCTTCAACACTCTCCGAAGGAACCAAAGTGGTCTCTTCCTTACCATCCTTGGGCTGACCATCCTTCTTACCATTGTAGCTATCCTCAGGAACCACGACTGCCTCCTCCTCCTTGAAAACGAAGTGGTATCCCTCGCCGCTAAACCAGGAACTTGCTCCTCCATGTCATTGGCCTTGGTTCGGACACTAGCCATGTCCTCCTTCTTCTTCCCCTCCCTGTCTGCCTTCTTCTTCGGCAGCCTCTCCCGCTCGGTGTTGAGCAAGCCAACCTCTAGCTACATAGCCTGATCCCTCTTACGGAGTAGCTTCGAGATCCTCTTTGGTGTAATGGCACTCCTTCTCAACTCGCGTAACTTTCCCCTTCAGAAGCTTCGTCTCATAGTCGAACTAGCTCTTCATCTCGACAACCTACAGAGAGTGTAACCCCCATTTTCGCTAATAAGAATTTTTCGTGTATTTGCCATAATTTAATTTTTATAAATTTATTTTGTGCTAAATTCATTTCGATTATTTTATTAAAGTATTTTCTAATCAAATTTTTTATTCATTTTGAATAGTGGTTTATTTTGATCTAATTTTCTATATCTTATTGATCGACTATCTATATTTGAGTCCAAAAACAAATATACTATCATTATTGGATTATTTTAATAAATTGTTAAACCCCAGAATTAATTTATTATATAATTTTATTTTATTATGATTAAAACTATTAATTGTTATTACCTGATTATTTACTAAAATTCATCTATCAAATTATTTTGATCTATTGTTCTTAGCGAACCCTAAATTATTTTTGGGCCAACTATATTGTTTTCATTGCACTATTTATCTATCTAATTGGATTTCAATTTTTGATTCATGAGCTATTCTTTTTGTCTTGTCCAGTGGAGATTGTGGATCATCGGGAGAAGTCCTTGAGAAATAAGACTATACCTATGGTCAAGGTCGTCTGGAGGAACCATTTTGTTGAGGAGGCTACTTGGGAATCAGAGGAGAGGATGATTAGAGATCACCCTGAGCTTTTCAACTAAAAATTGTAAACTCTTTTCTTTTTCTTTCTGTGTCGTTCTCACTCCTAAGTGTAGTTCCGAGGACGGACTATTTTAAGGAGGGAATGTTGTAACATCCCGTATAAATTTTCTTAAATAAAAGTACATTTTCCATTTTTGCATGTGCAACAACGTGCAAATTTCATTCCCTTTCATTGCAAAATTATTCTAGTAATATGAATGAGTTCTCTTTTTATTTTTATTCTATTTTGTCTACTTCTTATAATAAAACCCATAGGCCTAAGAGAAGACTCTAAGCTCACTAGGTTAATTAATTGAATTAAAATCAAGCCCACAAGATAAGCCCACTAACTTAATCCTACCAATTAGTTATACATAGTCTCACACATGACATGTAACAACTAGTTGACACACAAATAAAAGTATAAATATGTATAAAAAATGAGTGAGGGTGTGCACTTGTGCACTACATGTGCACGTGTATGCACAAGGAGAGGGGGCCAGTTTTTGGGAGAGTGGGAGAGTGGAGAGAGTGGGTAGTTACTTGATTGTGAGATCAAATCCTCAACATCCATTTATCCTTTAAATACCACCCCCCCTCCGAGTGTTTGTCTCTTGCACCAAATTAAGAATCAAAGAGAGAAGAAAAGAAAGAGAGTTAGAGAGTTCTTGTCTTGCATCGTTGGAGGCTTGGAGTTGCTCTTGCTAGGAGGAGAAGGACTAGGTGATCGTGTTGGATCTAGGAGTTTTCTAGGAGTTGTGTTTCTACATTTGCAAGTCTTCTTAGAGGTGGGTGTTCTTGAATACTTTCTAAATTTTGTCGGGTGAGCATGCTAGTTTTTGACATATGAGTAATGTAGATTATTTTGATATGATTAATGTATATTGCTCCATGTTATTGTGATTGTGCCATAGCTTGTAGAAATAATGTCGTGTTCAATTTAATGGATAGATATCATGATAATTAGAATGAGGAAAAGAAAGTAATATCTAATAAATTATTGGCATGAAATCTACTAGTTTATGCATGTTAGAATGATTATGTTAAATAATGTAACTTGCATGAAAGAGCCTTAAAATTCTATTGTAGTCAAAAAATATGGTGTTAGCCTCACTAGTAAATTTTTAATTACTACAATGAAATCATAAAGTTGTTTATAAGTGGTACAAACTTTTATTTTCAAAATTTGGGTAATGTGAGTTTATGTGTGCAATTAAGAGAGAAATTATTTACAATGTCAAAAAAATTATATATATATATGTATATAATAAGAGTTTTTATAATTGTTGTATACTGTTTTTCAAAGAGGCTCAGTCTGGAAAATTATTTATATTTTATTAGAAGAATAAATCAATTGAAAGCTCGAGTTTATTAAAAGAAAAAAAATATCAGTGCGGTATAAACAAAAATTCCTTAACCTTTTTTGTATCTATTAGTCACTTTGCACTTATTGGTCTTCGAGTGTGTTTTAGTACTGTTACTATAGCTGGTGGTCTGGCCTTGGGTTCTGGGTTCGAAACCTGGTAGCCCCTTCCTTTTGTTTGTTTCCTTTTATGTACCTAAGGTATTGAAACATCGTACCTATAGTTTTCGGCCAACCTTCAAGACAGTTAGGCACCTTGGACTTCCTGGTCTTCGGTGGTGCCTTAGTCCGGTTACTGTAGCTTGGGCTGGGTCTTGGGTTCGAAACCTGGTAGCCCCTTTTTGATTTTTTTTGATTATTTTTGGGGTTTTAAGAGTTTTATAATGCAATAAAAATAAGGAAAAAATTCTAGTATTCCCCTAAAATGATTTAGACTTTATAAAAATTATTTGTACAAATTGTATTTTGTGAGAATTAAAGGTAGAATTTGCAAATGATAATGAGCTGAAGAATCCAGAATTTTTGTGTGAGAATATGACTTTTATTTTGATTAGAAGAAGATTAAAATTTGCAATACTATTGATTTTCCTCTTAATGAGATTCTATAATTATTTTTCTTTGATTAATAATACTTTGATGTTGCATACAATACTATATGTAATTAAATTGCCAATGAGAATGGAAGTGAATTACTCTATGTTATGAGTTCATCAAAAAAATGTTTTTTTTGAAACAATTGTGAATAAATGAATGAATTGAGTTTCATGAATGATACGAAAGTAAGATAAATTGACTAAGATATGAATAAAGTTGAAGATATGAATACAATGAAGTTATTAACATGACTATTGAAGGGTATGAGTACCCATGAATTCTAGAACATAAAAGGATGTGATCGAGAGGTTTAGTGAGACCCCGGGTACCGGCAAATGTTGAATTAATTGATTGATTTTTGAGATATGGCTATGTGGGTTATCTCGGTGTTTGTGTTTAAGTTCGGTAGGAGGGGAAGCTAACTCTAGGTGTTGTAATTTATTCATGTCTTGAACTTAAGGATTAGGCACAAAGTGAAGATGTAGTAAACTTAGGAAAACGTGAGTGGAGGGCCTCTATATAGTCGGACGGTGGATCTCCGGGACTATAGACCCAGTCGGGTGGTGGATTCCGGGACTGTGGTTGCTTCCGATGGAGGCGAGATTTAATTTAAATCCGGGACTGATTATTCGGGCAGATAGTATGCCGTACTCCAGTGTATATACGTATACCGAGGCTAGAGGGACACTGACGGGATGTTCGCACGATGAGGATTCTGTGTAGTCAGACGGTGGATTCCGGGACTGTAATCCGTATTCGTGAAATGTCTAAACTTTGTTTTATTACCGGGTAGTTATCATGGCAAGGGATCAAACCATTTAATGTGGAGTACGTAGGTTCTTGCCCTCGGACCTATGCAGTATGGGATGCATAGAATCTGAACAAGTATGCATTAGTGTCATCTTAGCGTAAAACATCTGCATTAGGCATTAAGGCATTGCATGCACTTACATGTTTAGAGTAGTCACTTTTAACACTTTATTTTACATTCAAGTTTGTGGTTGTTAAAGTATTAAAAGATCGTTATACTTTCAGCATAGCGAGGATGGTCGTGTATAATATTTCTTCGGTTGTAAGCAACTGACGTGCCCACAGTTTTATATGTAGGACTTGGATTTTACAAGAAGATATAAAGATGAATTTGATGTTGATGATTATTTAAATGTTAAAGTTGTTACAATTGTATATTTTTCATTATTGTACTTCAATTTACTTTCCGCTGCGTTATTAATGTAAAAGACTGTTGTAATAAAAATGTTCAAAATTCCTTGTTAAATTGTATGAAGTGAAGTGTAAAGATCCCGTGGAACTTCGAATTCAGCCTTATTCTGGATTCGAGGTGTTACAGAGTGCTATAGACCCATGCTTCAATAAGTAGTACAAATTTACAAGGAAGACACATTAGGGTGGACATTAGAGTGTGAGTTTCAACTTATAGAGATTTAAATGTAAGTAACTTACGTTTGTGTTGCTCTATATGATGACATTTTCTCCTCCTTTCCCTATGAGATTGCCAATCATCATGATCCGAGAATGAGGTGCAATGGTTCGTTCCCTTCGAGGAAGAAGAAGAAGAACCAATGGAGGAAGAAGAAGACCGAGAGGAAATACAAGAGGAATTACCCGAGTCCTCGGAGATTACTCCACCTCCGCCTAATTTCCCAGAAGAAACCTCAGACGAAGAACTCATTCCAGATGACCAAGGTGGTATTGTTGCTTCTCTTCGAAGGGAGTTGGATGCTCTGAAGTGGAGAGTAAACCACTTGAAGTGCAACGGGCAGAAGATAAGGAGCGCATTCAAGAGCTGAGTTACCAAGTGTGCGAACTCGACAAGGTTCGGCATGTGAATGATCGACACTTCGCCAAACTGGACCATATCACTTGCTGGGACAAGCAGGAGCGTCATCAGAGGTTTGAAGATATGAAGAAAGAAATCCAGGAACTGCGGGAAGAGCTCAGAGAAGCCAAGAGAAGCCGTAGAATCTAGGATGACTTTATGAAAAAGGGATGTAATGGATGTAATGAAGCAATTCCGGCAGGGGTGAGTGTTCGCTTTGACCGAAGCCGATGCTGATGATGTTGATAACATCATCACGGGTATGGAAGACGATGTTTAGGTTGCTCTGTTGTTATTTCCAATTTATGTAAGAAATGTATGTAATGAGAGTACTCTTTATGTAACAGGAGATATTCAGATAAATGGAATGAAAGCATCAGTTTTATTTGATACGGGATCATCGCACACATTTGTGTCACCCTCATTTGAAAAACGATTGGGAGTCGAACCTAAAATTTTTCCTGGCAAAATTCTATCTGTGACTACTCCGTAAGGAGAAAATTTGATGACCGACCAATATTATGAAGGGTGTGATCTTGAAATTGGAGGCAAAATCTTTGGCATCGACCTCATTGAGTTGGCGGTTTTGGGGGTCGACATCATTATTGGCATAGACTGGATGTCAGTCTACAGTGCCACTATTGAGTGCTTGAGTAAGGAGGTTGTGGTGAAGGCACCAGGGGGACTAGCAATTACATTTCAAGAGAAGAAGAAGTGTAAGCAGTTGGTAGCAGCTCTGACTAAGCAGAAGGTTTTTGAAGAAGTGGATCAGATTCTAGTAGTCCAGGATTTTCCAATAGTGTTTCTAGAATAATTATCCGGACTTCCTCCTCAGCGGGATGTAGAGTTCAGCATCTCCGTTCAGCCAGGGAGTGCACCCATTTCTAAAGCACCATACATAATGGTGCTGGTTGAATAAGATGAGATCAAGAAGCAGATTGAAGAGTTGTTAGGCAAAGGATTCATCAGGCCAAGTGCATCACCTTGGGGAGCCCCAGTTCTTTTGGTAAAGAAGAAGGATGGATCGATGAGAATGTGCATCGACTATAGAGAGTTGAACAAGGTGATAGTACAGAACAAGTATCCAATTCCTCGAATCGATTTTCTATTCAACCGTCTACAAGGAGCATCTGTTTTCTCCAAGATAGACCTACAGTCGGGATATCACCAGGTCCGAGTAAAGGAAGAAGATGTGCACAAGACGGCATTCAGAACTAGACATGGTCACTATGAGTTCCTAGTCATACCGTTTGGAGTAACCAATGCACCTGCTATCTTCATGGACATGATGAACAGGGTCCTGCAGCCGTTCATCGATTCCTTTGTCATTGTATTCATCAACAACATATTGGTCTACTCCAAGTTGGAATAAGAGCATGCCGAGCACCTAGCAATGGTACTGAAGAAGCTAGAGGAGCAAAAACTATATGCAAAGTTTTCTAAATGTGACTTCTGGAAAACCGAACTTGCTTTCCTGGGTCACATCCTTTCTAAGGAGGGAGTGGCTACTGACCCACAGAAGATTGAAGCAGTGAAAGATTGGCTAAGACCGACTACAGTGAAAGAGATTAGGAGCTTCCTTAGTTTAAATAGCTACTACAGAAGATTCATTCAGGGCTACGCCTAGACAGCTGTACCACTCACAGGGCTTACAAGGAAGAACGCGAGTTTCAAATGGTCGGAACAGTGTGAAGCTAGCTTCCCGGAGTTGAATGGAAGGTTTATTACCGCTCCCATTCTGGTGTTGCCAAAAGCAGGAGTCGACTATGATGTCTACAGCGATACTTCCCATCGCGGATTGGGCTGTGTGCTGATGCAAGAGGGAAAGGTAATAGCTTATGTGTCTAGACAGCTGAGACCGCATGAGAAGAATTACCCAATCCACGATCTGGAGTTGGCAGCGGTTTTTTTTGCACTGAAGCAGTGGAGGCACTACATGTACGAAAAGAAAGTCAACATGTACACGGATCATAAGAGTCTGAAGTACATCTACCAACAGAAGGACTTGAATATGAGGCAGAGGAGATGGTTGGAAGTGTTGGAGGATATCTGACCCGAAATCAATTACCATCCTGGCAAGGCCAATGTGGTGGCTGATGCGCTCAGCAGGAAGAGCAGTTTGTCCCGATTGGTCACAACTCAGAAGAATTTGGCAGAAGAACTTGATCGAGCAGAGATGGAGGTGGTGTTGCAAGGATTGGGAGCTTCCTTAGCTCAGTTAAGGATTCAACCCACATTGAGAGAAAAGATCATCGACAGACAGAAGACCGACCTAGAGATTCAGGAGATGAGAGAACAGGTTGGCGCTGGCAAGTTGACAGAATTTCAAGTGAAGGATGAATTGTTGTGGTTTGGAGAGCGGCTGTGTGTGCCAAATCAAGCAGAACTGAAGGAGAGTATTCTTCAGAAAGCACCTGCCACTTTATTATCCGTGCATCCAAGGAGTACCAAGATGTACAAGGACATAAAGCAGTATTTCTAGTGGTCAGGGATGAAGCGAGATGTGGCCGAGTTCATTGCCAGGTGTGCAATTTGTCAGCAGGTCAAAGCCGATAATCAAAAACCCGGGGGTTTGTTGCAGCCATTACCCATTCCGGAGTGGAAGTGGGATAATATCAGCATGGACTTTATCACATGATTGCCCAAGAGTTACAAGGGCAATGATGTAATTTCGGTGATAGTGGACCGACTCACCAAATCGTCTCACTTCTTGGCGATGAAGCTTACTTGGTCGATGGAGAAGCTGGCCGAGTTGTATGTTGGGAAGATTGTGAGGCTACATGGAGTTCCTCTATCGATAGTATCCGACCGTGTCACGCCCCGCTTCCCAAAAAGAAAACGGAATACAGATACGCAACAAAAGCCCAGTGAATGATTTTCATCATCCATAAGCTGTTCAAGAAATCTTTACAACATTCACAAAAAAAATCATCAGAGTCGGAAGCAAAAGAATCAATCACATGCACATAATGAGCCACATACCAACAGGAATACTTGAAACCAAATATGTAAATCTCAAATAGTTATGATCTGAATAAAACAAATATCTTGGGTCACATCGCCCAAATAAAAGAATAAATCCAAGTCTCAAAATACAATATTGTTCAAGCAAGCTACAAGAAATAATAATAATAAAATGCAGTACTAATACTTCATGTCTTCGATACCATTTGGAACCTGTTCTCCAAAGCCTGCAATTCAACGAATGCAGGAAAGAGGAAAAAGAGAAAAATAATTACCCATCAATTGCAAGTTACGAGCCACTTATAATGTAGGATACAAGTACATGGTAAAACTAACTAGCAACATGGTATAAGCATGATGTCAACATAAACAACTAGCATGGTAAAGTGAACAAGTGTATATGGCATGAATCAAGTGTCAAGTAATCAAGTATCATGTAAACATGCATCAAGTGTCAAGTGTCATTTAATCATGTTTCAAGTGTCATGTATCAAGTCTCATGTAAACAAGTCCCATGTATCATGTAGTCAAGTTCAAGCAAGCATGTATCATGTTCAAGTATCATGTTCAAGTAGCATGTATCAAGTCCTGTAGTGTATTACTATCTAGGTAGCACTTCATGCAGCCCAACTTACATGGTTGCTACAACAAACAGTTTTGCTTTAGATTTTATAGTGGACCATAGAAGGCAGTATACTCGGGGACAAGTCAAGTAATCGAGCTCCAAGCACCAAGTATCATGTATCGTGTAATCACTTGTCAATTTGTGCAAGTGGCAAGTATCGTTTCTTGCGTACAAGTATCAAGTAATAACGTGTCATGTATCATGTCTCAAGTAATCACGTAGGATCAGTGGATTCCCTTCTGAGTACACGTTTCTGAATTATCCAGTATTAGATCTGTCCCTTAAACCCCGGCTTGATTATTTATTATTAATGTCAAACAAGCATGTATATGTACAAAATATATCAATAATAATATGGCATGATCATGTGACAAGTGCAAATTACAAGGTAAACATGTACGAGTGCAAGATATCTCATAAAGGAATAAAATAGACAAATCTCAAGTTCAGGACAACAAGACCATACTATAGTGAAACAGTGATTTCTAGTGTTACAAACATCCAAATCTAGATCCGTTAAAGGATCTGGAAAATAGACTTCCACACGAATCCAGCAAATATAAATAAGTCATATATTAATTCACAAAAACATGGCTCAAAACTGATTTGAATACAGAAAATAGGTTCAGCCAGAAATCAGGAAAACTAATTCAAGAACATGAAAACAGTATCAAAACTCATTAAATAAATCCACGGAAAATATGGGGTATTTCCCTATATGTCCAGTATCTAAATATAAAGTTTCATAATTTTCCAGTAAAATTAGATCAGTCATCAAAAATAAGAAAAAGATCAATAAACCATAGCTTGGCAAATCTGGAATTCCCAACTCTGCTGTACTAAAACTATGATATCTCGCAACCAGTGAAACAAAATCAAATTCTGCCAAAGGGATATAAAAATAGATAAAATATAATAACTTTCATATTTCACAAACATTTTTCATACAGTAAAAGGAATCATTGTGAAAATAAGGTTCTTTCATAACAACGAGCAAAATACAGCAAGTATAGATTTCATAAACGAGCATGAAACAACACATAAAACTCATCAATAAAATTCACCAAAATTCTGGTTAATCCCTAACTAGATAAAGAAACACTGACCAAAGTTTTGGATCAAAATAATATATGTAGCATCAGTATCAAAATCATTTAGTCATCTAAATCATCGAAAAACAAAATCTGAAAAAGATCGACACCTCTATAGTAAAACAGTCATAACTCACTCATACAAAAAAGAAATCGAGCAAGGTCAAAGGGGTTTGAAAATAGATGAAATTCTCTAAATCTAATGTTTTATATCAAAATTAAGATACTGACTCCAAGACAGTCCAAAACAGCAAACAAAACAGATCAGCGACAAAAGACAAATTTATCCCTTTTACCACAACTCAACATATATCATACAAAACTTGTTCAAAATACAACCAAACATGAATTCGAGTCTACCAAATGTCCAATCATCATGAATTAGGGTATCTAGCATGTCCATACCAAATATATCACATGGGTCTCAACCAAAACACGAGTTCTCACAAAAGTCTCACATACATGATCAAAATCAAGAATAGGTAAATCTAAGTTAATTCATGTCCATATTGTGTCGTGAGTTATCTATGGTCAAATTTTCACAATAGAGATAAAACCCATCAAAGATAACACAAACAAGAGTCGTCTCTAGACCCAACTACACTATAGGTGGTATTTTTGACTTGTATCAAACAAATAAATTGGAGTACAAGTTACTTGCCTTAATTGAAGATGAAGAATGACGAAAATCAAGAGTAATGAGCAAAACCCACGAACGAAAATCCACGAATCAACGAATCCAAGCAACTAGAGCGAAAATCTCCACACGAACAAAACTCCACAAAAGCGAGAGATCAAGAGAGCGAGAGGTGACGGCGATGGTGGCTTGCGGCCACGAGAGAACACCAAGAAAGGGAGTCGAGGGATTATATGTGGTGGTCGGGATGTGGAGGTAGTCGGCCAAGGGGTGGGGTTAGGTCAATCGGGTTTGGGGGCTGTCGGGGTTGCACACAGGCCAAAGGGAGTGGGGCTCGGCCTAGGCTGATCGGGTTGGAGGCAGGCCGGGAGAAGGGGTCGGCTGTGTTCGGGTTGCGGCGCAAACAAGGAGGGGAGAGAGAGAGAGGGAGGCCGGGTGAGATTAAGGTTAGGGTTAAATGAGGGAGAGAGAGTATATATATATATATATATATATATATATATATATATATATATATATATATATATATATATATATATGAGAGGAATTAGGGTTAATGGGTAATTGGGTTGTGGGTAATTAGGAGTAGTAATAGGATTTGATTTAATGGGTTTCAAATAGGATACAAATGTATAAGATATCAAATAGGATTGGAGATTTTAATTTGGCTTTGGTAAATCTTATTAGGGATCAAATAAAAATAGGATTGGGAAAAGGATCACAACCACTCACCACCACAAACACCCAAGAACAAAAAAATAAAAAGGACAAGAACAAAATAATGAAGAAAGAAATAAAGAGACAACCCATCAACCACAAAGAGCTCAAAATGAAATAAAACGAATATATATCGAAAACAACTCCAATATACGGTTCAGAAAAAAAAATATAAGAGAGAGAATACACTAAACGAAAAATACACTCCAAAATACACAAAATGAAAAATAGGGGTTACAGACCGAGATGCGCGATTCACCTCGCATTTCTGGAGAGGTCTTCAAGCAGCTTTGGGGACGAAGACTGGTTTCAGTACGGCCTTCCATCCTCAAACTGATGGGCAGACTGAGAGAGTCAACCAGGTACTAGAAGATATGCTGAGATGTTGCGTGTTGGACTTTGGTGGCAGTTGGGCTCTAGAATTCGCTTACAACAATAGTTTCCAGGCAAGCATCGGGATGGTACCGTATGAGGCTCTGTATGGAAGGAAGTGCAGGACACCGGTATGTTGGTATGAAGTGGGGGAACGACAGCTGTATGGGCTGGAGATTGTGCAACAGACCTAAAAAAATATCGAGCTGATCAAGAAGAGGTTAGTCGACGCACAGAGCAGGCAAAAAAGTTATGCCGACAACCAAAGGAGAGATCTGGAGTTTGAAGAAGGTTATTTTGTCTTTGTGAAGGTGTCTCCAACCAAAGGAGTGATTCGGTTTGGAAGAGGAGAAAAATTAGCCCCTAGATACATAGGTCCTTATAAGATATTGAAGAGGATTGGGAAGACAGCTTATCGGTTAGAACTACCGGAAGAGTTGGCCCAAGTACACAATGTCTTCCATGTGTCTATATTACGAGGTTATATTCTGGATCCGAGTCATCACTTACACGAAGTGCCAGAGGGTCTGCAATTGGATTTGAGCTATGCAGAACATCCAGTGGAGATTGTGAATCATCGGGAGAAGGTCTTGAGAAATAATACTATACCTATGGTCAAGGTCGTCTAGAGGAACCATTTTGTTGAGGAGGCTACTGGGGAATCAGAGGAGAGGATGATGAGAAATCACCCTGAGCTTTTCAACTAAAATTTGTAAACTCTTTTCTTTTTCTTTCTTTGTCTTTTCTCACTCCTAAGTGTAGTTCCGAGGAAGGAACTATTCTAAGGAGGGAGTGTTGCAACATCCCATATAAATTTTCTTAAATAAAAGTACATTTTTCCATTTTTGCACGTGCAACACACGTGAAAATTTCATTCCCTTTCATTCCAAAATTATTTTAGTAATATGCATGAGTTCTCTTTTTACTTTTATTCTATTTGTCTACTTCTTATAATAAATCCCATAGGCATAAGAGGACTCTAAGCCCACTAGGTTAATTAATTAAATTAAAATCAAGCCCACAAGACAAGTCCACTAACTTAATCCTACTATTTAGTTGTACATAGTCTCACACATGACATGTAACAACTAGTTGACACACAAATAAAAGTATAAATATGTATAAAAAATGAGAGAGGGTGTGCACTTGTGCACTACACCTGCACGTGTATGCACAAGGAAAGCCGATTTTTGGGAGAGTGGGAGAGTGGAGAAAGTGGGAGAGTGGAGAGAGTGGGTAGTTACTTGATTGTGAGATCAAATCCTAGCCATCCATTTATCCTATTAATACCCCCCCTCCCCCCTCCCCCCCCCGCTCCCCCCCCCCAAGTGTTTGTCTCTTGCACCAAATTAAGAATCAAAGAGAGAAGAAAAGAAAGAGAGTTGAGAGTTCTTGTCTTGCATCCTTGGAGGCTTGGAGTTGCTCTTGCTAGGAAGAGAAGGGCTAGGTGACCGTGTTGGATCTAGGAGTTTTCTAGGAGTTGTGTTTCTACATTTACAAGTCTTCTTAGAGGTGGGTGTTCTTGAATACTTTCTAAAATTTGTAGGGTGGGCATGCTAGTTTTTGACATGTAGATTGCTCCATGTTATTGTTATTATGCCATGGCTTGTAGAAATAATGTCATGTTCAATTTAATGGATAGATATCATGATAATTAGAAAGAGGAAAATAAAGTAATATCTAATAAATTGTTGGCATGAAATCTTCTAGTTTATGCATGTTAGAATGATTATGTCAAATAATGTAGCTTGCATGAAAGAGCCTTAAAATTCTATTGTAGTCAAGAAATATGGTGTTAGCCTCACTAGTAAATTTTTAATTAGTACAATGAAATCATATTTATAAGTGGTACAAACTTTTATTTTCAAAATTTGTGTAATGTGAGTTTATGTGTGCAATTAAGAGAGAAATTATTTACAATGTCAATATATATATATATATATATATATATATATATATATATATATATATATATATATATATATATATATAAAATAAGAGTTTTTATAATTGTTGTATACTGTTTTCAAAGAGGCTCATTCGGAAAAATATTTATATTTTATTAGAAGAATAAATCGATTGAAAGCTCGAGTTTATTGAAAGAAAACAAATAACTGTGCGGTATAAACAAAAATTCCTTAACCCTTTTCGTATCTGTCAATCACTTTGGACTTACTGGTCTTCGGGTGCATTTTAGTACTGTTACTGTAGCTGGTGGTCCGGCCTTGGGTTCTGGGTTCGAAACCTGGTAGCCCCTTCCTTTTGTATGTTTGCTTTTATTTACCTAAGGTATTGAAACACAGTACCTACAGTTTTCGGCCCACCTTCAAGACAGTTAGGCGCCTTGGACTTCTTGGTCTTCGTGGTGCCTTAGTCCGGTTACTGTAGCTTGGGCGTGGTCTTGGGTTCGAAACCCGGTAGCCCCTTTTTGATTTTTTTTTATTTTTTTTGGGTTTTGAAGTGTTTTAAAATGCACTAAAATTTGGGAAAAAAATTCTAGTATTCCCCTAAAATGATTTAGACTTTATAAAAATAATTTCCACAATATTTTTATATATTTTGTGAGAATTAAAGGTAGAATTTGTAATAGATAATGAGTTGAAGAATCCGAAATTTTCATTTAAGACTATGACTTTTATTTTGATTAGATAAAGATTAAAATTTGCAATACCATTGATTTTCCTCATAATGAGATTCTATAATTATTTTTCTTTGATTAAAAATACTTTGATGTTTCCTACAATAGTATATGTGATTAAATAGCCAATGAGAATGGAAGTGAATTACTCTATTTTATGAGTTCATGAAAAAGAAATATTTTTTTTAGGAAACAATTGGGAATAAATGAATGAATTGAGTTTCATGAATGATACAAAAGTAAGATAAATTGACTAAGATATGAATAAAGTTGAAGATATGAATACAATGAAGTTTAATACATGATTATTGAAGGGTATGAGTACCCATGAAATCTAGAACATGAAAGGTTGTGATCTAGAGGTTTAGTGAGACCACAGGTACCAGCAAATGTTGAATTAATTGATTAATTTTTGAGATATGGCTATGTGGGCATAGCGAGGATGGCCGTCTATAATATTTCTTCGATTGTAAGCAACTGACATGCCCACACTTTTATATGCAGGACTTGGAATTGACAAGAAGATATGAAGATGAATTTGATGCTGATGATTATTTAAATGTTAAAGTTGTTAGAATTGTATATTTTTTATTATTATACTTCAATTTACTTTCGGCTGTGTTTTTAATGTAAAAGACTCTGTTGTGATAAAAAATTTCAAAATTCCTTGTAAAATTGTACGCAGAGAAGTGTTAAGATCCTGTGGAACTTCGAATTCAGCCTTATTTGGAATTCGGGGTGTTACACTCTCTCTTATATATCTCCTCGCCATTTCTCTCTCCCCGAGAATTTTCCTGCCTAAATCCTCCTAACCACTGTAGCATCTTCTTCCCCGACCAATCTCCGGTACCCCCCATCTCCGGCGACCCCCCTCTCGTCGTCAGCCTCTTCCGTCGACGCCCACACTGCCGCCCAACCAAAACCCCGTCCTCCCTTCCTGTTTCCGATCGTCAGCCACTGCCAAAACCCTCTTGCTCCTCCACTTCGTCAACCAACACCGCAGGTGCCGCCGTCCGTCGTCGCGCTGCTCACCGTCGATGCCGCTTGCATCAGAGACCATCAGCATTGGTCAAACCCCTTGCCACTGTTGCTGTCGTCTCTTTTTGTTGTAGTGGTTGTCTCTTGTGTTGTTGATTACTTGGAGTTTCATTTGCACGTATATCGTACGTGCTAATTTGCTAGTTCATGGGTTCGTTGCTTTGGGATCCTTATCTCGTTATTCTTGGTATTCGTTTTCACTGTTTATAAGGTAAGTCACTGTCCTCATGAATTGTTAATTGTATCAAATTCAAGTTTTTTTCAAATTCTTGCATGTGGATCCATTTCATTATCATATCATTGTATTGATTATCTTCGTTGGGTCTATTGAGTGTTTACACGAGCTAACCCCAATATTCTTGACATCGTACCACTTTGACTCCAAAAATATTGAATCTTGCATTCATTATATAGTATTGATGATAGGAAATTTTCATGCTTCTCATAATACGATTAATTGTTGTAGAGACAATTGCTAGGTTATATGTTGTTTGATCGATTGATAGTTGATTGATGATACATTGATGTATGTATGTGTTTTTTATACCCTTCAGCTGATTGAGAAGTTTATCTACTAGTAGAATTGATACCCATCATGTCTAATTAAAGTATTTTATGAAAATACCCTAAAACCTGTATATTGCTTACTGGTCTGTATGTTGACTGCTATTTTTGAACCGGTAAATGTTCTTGAAATAAATTACTTTCTGAATACGAATTGTATCCTTATCTTTCTAGTTTCCAGAACATCTTGAATTTCTAAATTCCAAGTTGTGTAGCAAAAGTTATGCCCGTTTTATTATAGCTATGTTTTTAATTCCAGATTCTCAGATGCTTGTACGTTTCATGTTTAAACAGTAAAAAGGCTGACTAAATGATAAAATTTTGCTATGATAATTTTCAGATTGTTAGTAATCATGTTTAGGAGTCAAATAAATATTTAATGAATTTATTATTGAGTTTTTGCTGTTTCTAAAAATATAACAACATGATGTGGAATTTCTGCCTGAACATGAAATCTGTAAAGAACAATGTGTTTGACATAGCTACTTTTGCCGGATTTTGAACATCAAATATGAGTTGGAACTGTGTGGAAGTCTAGTTTTCATAATTTTTGACAGTTTTGGTTTTCGAGTTCTGAAATAGCGAGAAATTACATTTTAGTACAGACTACTATTGCTGTCCAGAACTTTATCTTCTAGTTTTAATAAATTAATTGTTTCTATATCATTGTATTGCATGAATTAAAGTGTGTATTTTGCTTTGCATGGTCCTAATGCTCCATTTTCATCATTCTAATTGTCCTATCTAAGTCATCGCCCTATAGCTCTCCTATTGATGCTATTGTTCATCTCATGTCTCAAGTTGCATAATGTATTGTTGCATTGATAAAATAATTTACAAGTCAGGGTTTAAGGGTTGGCTTTAGTAGTGGACAATATAAGGACTGTACTCAAAGTAGGTGCCCGTGTTTCCCTATTTATTGTTCTATTGGTCGATTGGTCTATTGGTTTATTGGTCATATCGTCATCGATTAATTGTAGATTATTGACTACAATATCTTGATTGATTCGGTCATCAGTCATTATTGAATATTGTTGCTGAGTACATGAACTATAAAATCCATCACTAAGTCTAAACGTAACTTGTTTGTATGTAGCAACCATGTGGTAAATAAATGAGACGCATGAAGTGCTACATTAGTTAGGATTAAAATAATTAATAGACTTAAGAATTGACACGGTATTGACACTGAATATTGTTCATTATTGTCCCTATTGATATCGAATAATGGCTAAGTGTTATTGATATGAATCAATGAATATTGTTACCGAATATTGAATCATTGTTTATAGCCATTGTATCAATTATCATGATATTGATTACTGCTATTGTTCCATATTATTGATTCCTATTGATCCATTGCTTCATTGTTATACTGTTATTCTATTGTTCTTTGCTTTCTCTACTTGCTGTCCATGACTTGCTCCCAGGACATTTTTTCTCCTTTTTTTAAATGAAGTATTTGTAGGTGTTGATGGAGAATTGCCTGATGGATTGGGAGAACAACATTGGTGAATGAACTTAAAGCATCGCGCTTAATAAATTATTGCTCTGTCATGTAGACTTAATTATTAGACTATTGTTATTTCAATGTATTGTGGGCTTATGTCTCGAATTTTATTATTTGTTTCCAGATGTTGGATTATTATTGTATTTAGATATTTCATATTGTTTCATTCCAAGTGTTATTGTTCATGAGATTATTATTATTGTCTGCGCAATTGTACTGTGTTGATTATATTATTGAGTTGATCGGATAAACAGCTTATGGGTGATGTTAGTCATTTGCTTGGCCAATGTCATGTACTTGTATTCCGTATTTTTGGGAAGCAGGACGTGACAGAGAAGCCTGCAAAGAGAATGTAATACCCCGACTTTTTCCTAAATATTTAAAGATTAATTCTCTTTTATAGTATACTTGTGTAGCATGTGGCTAATGATGAATAAATTATATTTTTCCCTATAAAATACTTGCTTTAAAGCCCAATGTTAATTTGTTACTTTCCTTATTTTGGCCCAAATTGAATTTTAAACCCTCTTATTATCTTCTATAACTTGTAATGTAACATTTCTTTCTCCATTAAATTCCGGGTATATTTGTGTGTGACTTGTGCTTACACGTGCACTCAATGTACACGTGTATTAGGCACAAATCCTTGGCCGGTTTTGGGAAGAGAAGTGGCTAGGATCATGGGTAGTTATCCTGAGTTGTGGGTAGTTTTTACAACCCCCAAATCAATCTCAGCCCTTAATCCTCCAACTCCCTAATAGATCTCAACCCTTCATCCTATTTATCTTCTAATATAAATACCCCCTCCTATTCCCTATCTCTTTTACACTAAAATTTCCTGAGATTATAGAGAGTATCTGTGAGTTGTGTGGGAGTTTCCTGTGGAGGCAAGCAGCATTGCTGAGGAGTCGGTGTGGAACAAAGGAACAAGAAGTGCTGCGCTATATTGAAGGACTTGCGGGATTTCGTTATTTTTCTTCATAAAAGGTGGGTGTTTCTCAGGACTTCTAACGTAGGAATAATACTATAATTGTCATGATTGATACCATGTTACAAAAGTGAATTGAATGCGGTAGAAATTGCTTGAACATGCTATTAAATTTGAGGCGAGACTGTCGGTACAGTCGACTGCCATATGAGCCAGCCGACTGATACGAGACATTACTTTTCATAATGTGCTGATAGAATGTGTATGAATAGCCATGATGGCGTGATTATTAAATGTATGTTTTTCCCTATGACACATATGATGGAGGGAAGGTAAACCAATAAAAAGAACTAAAGGTGATAAATATCTGAAGTTGTCGGCGCAGTCGACTGACTTGGTGTTAAGTCGACTGGTGCTTCGTTCTGAATGTGACTGTTTGAAAGTTCCCTGAATAAAGATATTCTATTTATGTAGACCCATGATGATAACTTGAGATTTATATCTCCATTGTCGTAAGTAAGTATGAGCAATGTGAATGCATGTTTAGAGTAGTTTTCTCTAAAAGAGCATGTTAATAACTGGGAAAATTGTGCTATGAATGCTACTGAACAAGAGGAACTCTGTTTATGAAACATGAATTGATATATACTGTTAATTGATATCATGATGCAAGTACACGTAAGAACTGTAAATAAATTCCCTAATTGAAATGGATCTGTCCAGTCGACCAATGTGTGTAGCAAGTCGACTGATCTGGACTTAGAAATTATGCTGTTTGAAATCTCCAGGGCAGACGACTGATTACTGAACAGTCGACTGTTATGTGGATAATATAGTGAATATGAACGGTTGCGGGACAGGCGACTGGTTGAGTGCAACAGTCGACTATCCCGAGCTTTTATGAGGAATTTGTATGTGACTGTATAAGTCGACTGGTACTTTTCCAAGTCGACTGTACAGAGCGGACTTTTGATAATTTGATTCATGTTATTTACTGTTGGTAATGATGAACTTTATGCTTTTATTGATGGATTCTGGTTATGGCTGTATGAATTATGTGAAAGGAATCGTAAATGAGAATTGAGAACTAAATGAATAATTATGAAAGGCTAAACATGATGAGAAAGTCTGTGAGACTCTAAAATGAATTGTGAGCTGATGATGCTCCATTGGATATTGTGAATTTGAAATTGAACAAAGAGTAGCTAAGTCTCCCCGGCAGTGAATGAAATGATATTGAGAATTAGACCAGGTTGGTCAAGTGAAATGAAATGATAAGTCCGGTTGATGGAGAGGCTAACTCTAGAGCTTGATTTTTATTCATGATTCTAATGTAACTTAAATACATAGTGTGGAGGTGATGAAGGTGAGAGAAAAACATGAGTATGAGAGCTAGGGTACGGTGCGGGTGTGTGAGCCGCAGAATGCATGCTTGATGCGTCAAGACATGGCGCGGGCACAACTCAGTAATGATCGGACTCTAGTCACGCTTGTGGGATGTTTTGGTGACTGCAAGAGGAGTGTGTTCAGGGAGGAGGCTGAATTGTCGCAGAATGCATGCTTGACGAGTCAAGACATGGCGCGAAATTCTACTCCAGGGGCCAGGATACATGCTTGTACTCATAGATTCATCTAAGATACTCATTGGAATTACAGAAGTAGAATAAGTCATGGCGGGGGATTGAACCCTACAAAAATGAAGATCGATTAAGAGGCTTGCCCTCGAACCTATGTAGTATGGGATGCATAGAATTCGAACAAGTGCGCATTAGTGTCATGTTAATTAAATAAATTGCATTAAGGATTTAAGTGCACAATCACGACACGACATCATTAAAAGTTCCCTCTTATTTGCATGCTTATGTTGAACAAGTTTGTGATTTGTAAGAAATGAGATTCATTATACTGTTTCTGGCGTAGAGAGGATGGCCATGTATAATTATCGTCGGTTGAATAAACTGACGTACCCACAGTTTTTATGCATGATATAATTACATGTAAGAGGAATGGATGCATAAAGAGTTCATTATGTTGTTGTTCATTTATGTAAATATTGTATATTTTGCTTCCGCTGTGTAAATTCAAATGTAATGTGTTGTAAACTCTGATGTAAAAGAAAAGTTTTAAAATTCCTTGTAAAAGTGTATGTGAAGGAAGCGAAAAGATCCTGTAGAACATCTCGAATTCAGTAATTTGGGATTCGGGGCGTTACAGAGTGGTATCAGAGCCACGCTTTCTATGCTTTCACACTTGTACAAAATTATAAGGAACGACACCCTAGATGTGGACATTAGAGTGTGTGTTTGGATTTAGAGATTTAAATGTAAGTGACTTACATTTGTGTTGCTCTATGATTTATGCTCCTTCCTCTCTATTTCTAAGATGGCTGATCACTTCGACCCTGCTGGAGGCGACGACTGGCATATTATCGAGGAAGAGTACCATCCTGGACAGGCTGATTCTGAGGACGAGTATCACCCCGGGCAAGCTGATTCTGATGATGAGGAGTACCCTGAATCTCGAGAGATCACCCCACCGCCGAACTCACCTGACGATTCTTCTTCTTCCGATGAAGAAAAGGGACCAGCTCTGGGTAGCGCTGTGGCTTCTCTGCAGAGGCAAGTGGATACCTTGAAGTATAGAGTTGGAGTTTTGGAGGCTCAGATGGAGAAGCGGAATGCTGACTATTCTGTTCTTAGCCATCGGATTTGGGAACTTGAGAAGAAAAAGAACCTGACTGATGTGCTGAAGGATGAGGTGGATGAACTGCGGGATGAACTTCGAGCAGCGAAGAGGACCCGTAGAGATTAGATTGTCCTAGTCTCTTTTTCTTCTGTTCTGATGTTAAAATGTTTTTTTTAAATTCGAATGTATAAACTTTGAAATTCAATGAAATGAAAATTGGTTTAAATTCTTGTTATATACTTCGAATTTGACGGATCTTTTGCATCAGAATATGTCGAGAAGAGGAGCAAGGAATGGGGAAGGTTTGGACCTTGAGGCCGAGTTTGCAAGGGTTTACCAGACGCTGAATGCAGTGGCTGCAAACCAAGGAAGGGGGCCGGTGAATCCAGTACCCGAGGCAATTAAGCTAGTGGAATCGTTCAAGAGAATGAAACCACCAGTGTTCGAGGGAAAGTCAGACCCGGATGCGGCCGATAACTGGATTCGGCAAGTGGAGACAATCTTCGAGGTGTTGGAAACACCGGAGGGCAGCAAGGTCAAGTTGGCGACTTTGCAGTTGGAGAAGGATGCGGCTGTTTGGTGGCAGTCGATGAAGAGGACTATGGGCGGCTTGTTGCTTGGCTGGGAGGAATTTCTGGAAGAATTCCGCAGCCATTATTTCACCTCCGACGTCCAGGAGAAAAAGGCCATGGAGTTTCTGTCACTTCAGCAAGGCAGCATGTCAGTAAGGGAGTATGAGACTAAGTTCACTCAGCTCTCCAGGTATGCTCCAGAACTGGTGATGGATGAAGCGAAGAAGGCTCGCAAGTTCGAGCATGGTCTGAGGCCGAGCTTGAGGTCTCGCATGATACCTCTTGGTATCAGGAGATTCGATAAGCTGGTGAAGAGGGCGGCAGCAACGGAGGCGGATATGGAGCAGTTCCATGTTGCTCAGCACCAGAAGAGCAACTGGCAGTCTGGGAAGAGGCCCGCACCATCGGGGAGTTTCAAGGGGCAACCATCTGCACAGAAGTTCAAACCGACAGGGGCGAACGCTGTCAGTGTAGCTGGAAGACCTGGAAACGATGCAGGGAGACCTTCTGCAGTCACTTGCTTTAACTGTGGTGAAGTGGGACATTACCAATCTCGATGTCTCAAACCACGGGCTGGCAATCACAATGTGCCAATACAGCAGACTGGGAAGAGGCCGTACCAGTCAGGGCGAGTATTTGCTTTGACAGAAGCTGATGCTGAGGAGGCGGATCAGGTCATCTCTGGTACGAGGGCTGATGTTTAGTGTGATTTCTTTTGTCATTTCTTCTTCCCGTTCTTAGTGTGAAACTGTTATGTAATGATGTATGTTATGTAACAGGAGAACTCTATATTAATGGAAAGGAAGCTGTGGTGTTGTTTGATACTGGATCCTCTCATACTTTTGTGTCTCCAAAGTTTGCTAAAGTGTTGGGAGTTGAACCGAAGATTTTTCCAGGCAAGATCTTAGCAGTAGCTACGCCATCAGGGGAAACTTTGACCACTGATCGGTACTATGCTGATTGCGAGGTAGTGATTGGAGATCGAATCTTTGGCATTGATCTGATCGAGCTGACTATCTTGGGAGTCGATGTTATCATTGGCATTGATTGGATGTCGGTGTACAGTGCAAGCATCGAGTGCAAGACCAAGACGGTGACAGTGAAGGCTCCAGGTGGACCTGAAGTCACTTTCCAAGGGAAGTTGAAGTATTCTAAGCTGGTGGCAACTATCCGCAAGGAAGAGACTCCTGTGGAATTGCAAGGGATTCCTGTGGTTCGGGACTATCCGACTGTGTTCTTGGAAGATTTTCCTGGGTTACCTCCGCATCGTGATGTAGAGTTCAGCATCACTGTTCAACCGGGAAGTGCACCCATTTCTAAGGCACCGTATAGGATGGCTCCAGTGGAACAGGATGAAGTGAAACGGCAGATTGAGGAACTGTTGGGAAAAGGCTTTATTCAACCTAGTGCGTCACCTTGGGGAGCACCAGTGCTTTTGGTAAAGAAGAAGGATGGATCGATGAGGATGTGTATCGATTACCGGGAGCTGAATAAGGTCACTGTTCAGAATAAGTATCCGATTCCTCGAATTGATGACTTGTTCGACCGTCTACAAGGAGCAGCTGTATTCTCCAAAATAGATCTTCGATCAGGATATCACCAAGTGCGAGTGAAAACTGAAGATGTGCATAAGACTGCATTTAGAACTCGGCATGGGCATTACGAATTCTTAGTTATGCCATTCGGAGTGACGAATGCACCCGCAATCTTCATGGACTTGATGAACAGAGTTCTGAGGCCGTTTATTGATTCTTTCGTCGTGGTGTTTATCGACGATATTCTCGTGTACTCCAAGTCTGAGGCGAAGCACACCGAGCATCTGGCGGCAGTTTTGCAGAAGTTGGAAGAGCAGAGGTTGTATGCCAAGTTATCCAAGTGTGATTTCTGGAAATCTGAAGTGGCATTCCTAGGTCACATCCTTTCTAAGGAGGGAGTGGCAACTGACCCTTAGATGATAGAGGCAGTGAGAGATTGGGCTAGGCCTACTACAGTGAAGGAAGTCAGAAGTTTCCTTGGGATGACTGGATATTATCGGCGATTCATTCAAGGTTATGCTCAGATAGCTGTACCGCTTACCGAGTTGACCAAGAAGAATGTGAACTTCAAGTGGACCGAGCAATGTGAGGCGAGTTTTCAGGAGTTGAAGGATAGACTGACTACTGCACCTATTTTGGCTTTGCCTAGAGCAGGAGTTGAGTATGATGTCTATAGCGATGCTTCACATCGGGGGCTTGGATGTGTCTTAATGCAAGAGGGTAAAGTAATCGCTTATGGGTCTAGGCAACTACGACCGCATGAGAAGAATTATCCGACTCATGATCTAGAGCTGGCTGCGATTATCTTTGCTTTGAAGCAATGGAGGCACTACGTGTATGGTGAGAAGTTGAACATGTACACGGATCATAAGAGCTTGAAGTATATCTACCAGCAGAGGGATCTCAATCTAAGACAGCGGAGATGGCTGGAAGTGCTCGAGGATATGCGACCTGAGATCAAGTATCATCCTGGAAAGGCTAATGTTGTTGCTGATGCACTTAGTCGCAAGAGCAGTTTAGCCAGCTTGATTACGACTCAGAGGCATCTGATTGAGGAGTTGGATCGAGCAGGTAATGAAGTTGTCTTGCAAGGATTGGGAGCATCTTTATCTCAGTTGAAGCTTCAGCCTACTTTGAATGCAAGGATCATTGCAAGTCAGGAAGTTGATGCTGATATTTTGGAGATGAAGGAACAGGTTAGTGCTGGCAGGTTGCCCGGATTTCAGACCAGGGATGGAGTGCTGTGGTTCGGAGATAGGCTGTGTGTTCCAGATCAGGCAGACCTGAAGGAGAGTATTCTTCAGGAGGCGCATGCTACTCTTTTGTCAGTACATCCTGGGAGTACTAAGATGTACAAAGACATCAAACAGCATTTCTGGTGGTCAGGTTTGAAGCGGGATGTGGCCGAATTTGTCGCGAGGTGTGAGGTTTGTCAGCAAGTCAAAGCCGAAAATCAGAGACCCGGAGGTCTATTACAGCCGTTACCTATTCCGGAATGGAAGTGGGATAACATCAGTATGGATTTCATCACGGGATTGCCTAAGAGTTCTAAAGGCAATGATACTATTTGGGTTATAGTCGATCGACTTACCAAGTCCGCTCACTTTTTGGCGATGAAACTCACGGCTTCGATGGACAAGTTGGCTGAGTTGTATGTTGGTGAGATTGTCCGACTTCATGGCGTTCCTTCGACTATTGTGTCTGATCGAGATGCGCGGTTTACTTCGCATTTCTGGAGGAGTCTTCAGGCAGCTTTGGGTACCAAGACAGATTTCAGCACTGCTTTTCATCCACAGACCGATGGGCAGACCGAGAGAGTCAACCGTATTCTTGAGGATATGCTTCGGTGTTGTATACTAGACTTCGGAGGCAGTTGGGAAAGGCATTTACCTTTGGTAGAGTTTGCCTACAACAACAGTTTTCAGGCTAGCATCGGGATGGCGCCGTATGAAGCTTTGTATGGCAGGAAGTGCAGGACTCCTGTGTGTTGGTATGAGGTTGGGGAGCGTCAGTTGTTTGGTCCTGAGCTTGTGCAGCTGACTTCTGAGAAAATTGATCTGATCAGGAAGAGGTTGGTGGAAGCTCAGAGCAGGCAGAAAAGCTATGCAGACAACCGGAGAAGGGACCTTGAGTTTGAGGTTGGTGACTTCGTCTTTCTGAAGGTATCACCCAGTAAAGGTGTGGTTCGGTTTGGCAAAGGCGGGAAGTTAGCCCCGAGATTTATAGGCCCATATAAGATATTGAAAAGGATCAGGAAAACTGCTTACCGGCTTGAATTACCGGAAGAGTTGTCTCAGGTGCACAATGTCTTCCATGTGTCTATGTTGAGAGGTTATATTCCAGACCCGAGTCATCATTTGCCTGAAGTGCCGGAAGGTTTGCAGTTAGACCTGAATTACATCGAGACTCCTGTTGAGATTGTTAACCGTGGGGAGAAGGTCTTGAGGAATAAGACGATACCGATGGTCAAGGTAGTCTGGAGAAACCACTTGGTTGAAGAGGCTACTTGGGAATCTGAGGAGAAGATGTTGAAGGACTATCCTGAGCTTTTTGCTTGATTGTCTTATTGATTGTATTTTGTATTTTGTATCTTTATATTTTTGTATCTCTTGTTGTTGTGTTTTCTTCGTCTCGTTCTCGGCTGTAGTTCCGGGGACGGAACTATTCTAAGGAGGGAGTGATGTAATACCCCGACTTTTTCCTAAATATTTAAAGATTAATTCTCTTTTATAGTATACTTGTGTAGCATGTGGCTAATGATGAATAAATTATATTTTTCCCTATAAAATACTTGCTTTAAAGC